>CM030360.1:302227002-302962002 GCA_017893485.1 Hemerocallis citrina
CTTTTTAAGTCATCTATTTGTTACTGTACTCGGGTTTTATAAGATATATATGAGTGTTGGTTTTGTACATGTCACACATATGCATTGATTAAAGTAAATAATAGTTATATTAGTTTTTTTTTAAGGCTAAATTTTAAAAAAGTACACAAAGGTTTGGGTCAGTTTAAATTAAGTACACAAAGATTTTTTTTTTTAAAAAAAAGGACACAAAGTTTAAATTAAGTCCACTGGGTTAACTAGGGTTAGGGTTAGGGTTTAAAAAAACCACTTTCATCTTTCATTTTGTTTAAAAAAAACCACATTCATCTTTTATTTTGTTTAAAAAACATCACTTAACTAATCAGGTGTTTAAATAACCCCCCCCAAACTAACCATAACCCTAACCCTAACTAACCCAGTGGTCTTAAATTAAACTTTTTGTCCTTTTTTTGAAAAAAAAAATCTTTGTGTACTTTTTTTAAACTGGCCCAAACCTTTGTGTACTTTTTTTAAATTTAGCCTTTTTTTTAAAAATAAAGCCAAAAGGGTATTTTCGGAAATGTATACTATAGTGAATGATTGGTGGGAATGAATTGGTCTATACCAAATACACTATTAAAATATTCCCTGTAATGCAATATCTTGTACCAAACGCAGTATTGCAACATCATAAGAATCATGATTCTTACCAGCACTTTCCCGGGAATCCGCACATTCCAAAGAATTCTCCAATCCGTGTACCAAATGTCCCCTTATAATAGTTACTAGCAATCTGCACGTGCAATGCACGCCCTAATTTTTTTAAATATAAAAGTAAAGACTATGACGTTGTTTGATATCGAACATGAGAACTAGTTTTACTCATCTCAAATCCTTACTATACTCTTTATAATTAGGCTAAATTTAAAAAAAGTACACAAAGATTTTGGCCAGTTCAAAAAAGTACACAAAGGTTTTTTTTATAGAAAAAAGGACACAGTTTAAATTAAGTCCACTGGGTTAGTTAGGGTTAGGATTAGTTCGAGGGGGTTTATTTAAACACTTGATTAGTTAAGTGATGTTTTTTTAAACAAAATAAAAGATGAATGTGATTTTTTTAAACAAAATGAAAGATGAAAGTGGTTTTTTTAAACCCTACCCCAATCCTAATCCTAGTTAACCCAGTGGACTTAATTTAAACTTTGTCCTTTTTTTATAAAAAAAAAAATCTTTGTGTACTTTTTTTAAACTTGCCCAAACCTTTGTGTACTTTTTTAAAATTTAGCCTTATAATTACCCCTAGTGGCACAAGCTTTTATTTTGTATGAGTGACAATTTTGTAAATAATTATGTTGTAAATAAATTTGAACTTTGAAAATATTATGGTAACTGACAACAATTGACTAAATCGATTGTTAATATAACTTCCACTTAAAAATGAGTGGTTGAGATTAGATGATTGATTGTCTACAAATGACACAACCCAAACTCTTTCATTGTAATATCTCTACTACTATAATGGGAGAAGGCCTTAGTGTAATCTGTCCATATCCCAACCCGTGCAACGCACGTATATCTCTATCTCTTCAGTCTTCATGTATCTCTACATATATAATAGGAAATGGGGTGATGGCTGATGAGTCTACAGTGTAATTCATTTTTTTTTTCCTTTTCAATTTTTTTCCCCCAAAATTTTCCCCACGTGCATTGCAGTGTAAAATACTAGTTAGAGATTAGAGATAAATAATAGTTATAGATATTATAAAGGGTGTTGTTCGGTTGCAAACGGGCCGGAACGGGTCGGTTCGCACGGACCCGTGCGAACCTCGATCTGGACCGTTGGATCGAAGATCCAACGGTTCAGATTTTTTTTCATAAAATCTTGCCTTAACCCGTCGTTGGCAAGAACGGGTTAAGGCAAAATTTAATAAAAAAAGTTGGCCTTAACCCGTTCTTCGGAATAACGGGTTAAGGCTATATTTTTCATTTTCGTCGACATACAGTTCGTCTTCTTTCTTCCGCTCTCTTCTTCTCTCTTCGACGAACCCAGACCCAAACGACGGAAAAAAAAAAAAAAAAAAACCCTAAAAAAACCCTAGCTCCGACGATCCAAACCCTAGAACTCCATCTTCTCTCCCAACTCCGAAGATTGAAACCCCCTAACTCCGACGTTCGAAACCCTAGCTTCTCTTCCCCTCTTCGGAACCCTAGATACGAAATTGGAACCCTAGTTCTCTTCGAAAACCGATTGCTTGGCTTGATTTCGATCTATTCCGTAAGGTATACACTATTTCTTGAACCCAATAATCTACATTTGTATTTTTTTGGTTGAATTTGTGTGTAGTGATTTATTTAGAAATTGGAAAAAAAATTAAAATGTGTTAGTAGATTATAGATGTAGAATCGGGTTGACCTCAAGTATATTCAATTGCCGAATTATGTTTCTTGCATTAGTATCTTGTAGAATTAGAATTGTATATACGAAATTAGTTAGAATTTTCAGTGCGGTTATGGTTGAAAACCCTGCGAATGACCGTAAAAAAATACGAAACTTTCCGAGTAGGTTCGTCTCACGTAGTACAAGCCACACCAACTTGTAGAAACGAGTTTTGACTCACGGTTCGAGAGATACGGCCGCGTATCGCTTTCGGTTGGAAAAAACCAAGTATAGCGGTGCACGGCCGTATATCGCAAACCGTGACTCGAAACTCGCTTCTACAAGTTCGGGTGGCTTCGCCTACGTGAATCCTACCAAGTGGGAAAGTTTCGAGGGTTTTTGGAGGCCGTTTGCGCGGTTTTCTCAACTTCTTCGCACGATAGTTTTTCGTATTAGAATTTTGTAAGTGCGGTTAGATTAGATTAGAAAACCCTTCAAACGACCTCCAAAAAATACGAAACCGTGCGAGTTGGTTGGTGTCACCTACGATAAGCCACCCGAACTTGTAGAAGTGAGTTTCGACTCACGGTTCGAGAGATACGGCCGCGTACCGGTTACGGTTGGGAAAAAACCGAGTAAAGCGGTAGACGGCCGTATCTCGCAAACCGTGAGTCGAAACTCGCTTCTACAAGTTCGGGTGGCTTGCCCTACGTGAATCCGACCAAGTCGGAAAGTTTTATAATTTTCGGATGCCATTTGGGCGGTTTTATCAATTTCCTCGCATTACAAGTTTGAGCCTAAGAATTTTCTAAGTGCGGGTAGATTAGAAAATCCTTCAAACGGCCTCCAAAAAATATGAAACTTTGCGATTTGGTTGGTGTCACCTAGGAGAAGCCAAACCAACTTGTAGAAGTGAGTTTCGACTCACGGTTCGAGAGATACGGTCGCGTATCGCTTCCGGTTGAAAAAAACTATTATAAAGCGGTATACGGTCGTATCTCGCAAACCGTGAGTCGAAACTCGCTTCTACAAGTTCGGGTTGCTTGCCCTACGTGAATCCGACCAATTGGGAAAGTTTTAAAATTTTCGGGTGCCGTTTGCGCGGTATTGCTCTATTTCCTCCCATTATAAGTTTTATAATTAGAATTTTCTAAGTGCGGGTAGGTTAGAAAACCCTGCAAACGACCTCCAAAAAATACGAAACTTTGCGATTTGGTTGGTGTCACGTACGAGAATTGACCCGAAGTTGTAGAAGTGAATTTCGACCCACGGTCCGAGAGATACGGGCGCGTATCGGTTTTGGTTCGAAAAAAAACAAATAAAGCGGTAGACGGCCGTATCTCGCAAACCGTGAGTCGAAACTCGCCTCTACAAGTTCGGGTGGCTTGCCCTACGTGAATTCGACCAAGTCGGAAAGTTTTATAATTTTCGGATGGCATTTGGGCGGTTTTCTCAACTTCCTCGCATTACAAGTTTGAGCCTTAGAATTTTCTAAGTGCGGGTAGATTAGAAAACCCTCCAAATGATCTTCCAAAAATACGAAACTTTGCGATTTGGTTGGTATCACCTACGCGAAGCCAAACCAACTCGTGGAAGTGAGTTTCGACTCACGGTTCGTGAGATACGGCCGCGTATCGCTTATGCTTGGAAAAAAACCGAGTAAAGCGGTAGATGGCCGTATCTCGCGAACCGTGACTCGAAACTCGCTTCTACAAGTTCGGGTGGCTTCCCCTACGTGAATTGGACCTGGTCGGAAAGTTTTAAAATATTCGGATGCCGTTTGCGGGGTATTGCGTCAATTGCTCAAGTGAGAAGTTTTTGACATAGAATTTTGTAAAAAACGGGCCGATTAGAAAACAATTCGAACCACCTCCCAAAAATACGAAATTTGGCGAGTTGATTGGTGTTACCTATGAGAACTGACCCGAAGTTGTAGAAGTGAATTTCGACTCACGGTTCGAGAGATACGGCCGCGTATCGGTTGGAGGTTGGAAAACAACCTAATTAAGCGGTATACGGCCGTATCTCGCAAACCATGAGTCGAAACTCACTTGTACAAGTTGGGGTCGCTTGCCCTACGTGAATCCGACATAGTCGTAAAGTTTTATAGATTTTTTTGTTTTCATTCATGCGTTTTTCAGTATAATCTCGGTATGTTTGTTTTGTTGTCATCTTTTTTAACAACTTTTTAATTTTTTACAGACGGGTATCTAAATGGCTAGAACAAGGCAACCAAGAATCGAGTCCGGGAACACCAGTGGCGCACCAACTACTGAGGTAAGATCGATTACTATTATTGGTTTTAAATACAAACATGTAACATTATCTCAATAATAACATTTGTTATATTTATTCGTGTAGGTTGGTGGCCGTCAATCCACATCGGGTGAGGCAGGTCCGTCGTCCTCGGTTACATCACCCGGACCCGTGGACACAAGTGTACTCACCCTGCAGGGCAAACACCGATCGGAAGCCGTGTGGAATGGGTCCGATAGAAAACTAAATTTTCGGAAGCACACAGTTCTTCCTTGGGATGAACGTATCACGCCGTACGTGGTAGAGGCCGGTTTCTACGGAGCAAGATTCATTCACTCTGTGAAGCTAGATCGGCCACTCCTCACAGCTCTAGTCGAGCGATGGAGGCCGGAGACCCACACATTCCACCTGCCTGTGGGTGAGATGACTGTGACCCTGCAGGATGTGGCAATGATAACAGGACTACCAATCGATGGGGTTGCCGTGACGGGAAACATGGACTTCGATCGAGTTGAAGTCGTTCGGGACTTACTCGGTATCGACTTGCAGTTGGTAGTTCTTGAAGAACAAGAGAAGGCCGAAAAAAATATCCGCGAAAATGCCCCCGCAGATTCTGATGAAGATTTATTGAATGAACAAATAGAAGCTGCGAAACAAAAAGCGGAGGAAGAAGTGATGGATGACGCTTTCGAGGGTAAATCACTTTACATCACCTGGTTAAAATACCAGTTCGAGGAGGGATATTTGAACCCCGAGTCGGGTGAGGCTGACCTAGTGTGCTATGCACGTGCATACATTTTTAGTTTGATAGGGGGACTTATCTTCCCGAACTCATCCGGATCAACCGTGCCGTTGATGTACCTACGGTTGTTGGAGGATTTCCAGTATGCGGGTCGCTATAGTTGGGGGAGTGCGGCACTGGCGCTACTATACAGGAGTTTGTGCATATGTTCTTTAGGTGGCGCACAGATGGGTGGCCCAATGGTGCTGATGCAGATATGGAGTTGGGAACGCATCCACATCGGACGTCCCCGTATTACTCAGCCTATACCGGAATTTTTGGCCGACCCAGGGGCAGCAGAGTTGTTACCTCCTGTAGGAGCATATTGGGCCGGCCGACACACGTGGACCGATAACCCACGCCATTCGCTGACCTACTACAGAGATGAGTTGGACAACATGCGGGACGAGTTCGTCACATGGGAACCGTACTCGGCCGATAGGTTGCAACGCGTTCCTCCAGTCTGCCTAGACAGATCCCTTTGGTTGACGGCAGCACCTCTTGTGAACTTTTCGGTTGTGGAGTTCCAGTATCCTGACCGGGTCTTGCGGCAATTCGGATATCAACAGAAGATTCCCGATGTCAGGTCGTACGATAAAAAGTTGCACGAGGTTAGGGGAACGGGACGGGTGCCCAACTTCGATTGGGCTGATTTTCATCGTTACCACGTAGCCAACTGGAACACCATGCGACATCAAATGACACTGAATTTGATGTTTGTCGCGAGACCATACGATGGGTCCCTCCAGCAGGCATACATGATGTGGTACAAGCGAATAACCCGGTTGTTCGTTTCTCGAACGGTCGCCGTACCAGCTGGGGTGCAACTTCCGATTCCCGAAGCCCAGGTAGAACCACCTCCAGCATATTCCTCCTCCCAGCCGATGTACCAACCGAGGGCTGAGGCACATCGAAAAGCGGTCAGTCCAATTTCATATAGTTTGTATATTTGTACTGTGTTCAATTGATGTACACTAATTTTGAATGATGTTTAAATTGGAATTTTTCACCAACTGTAGATTGACAACGCATGGGAGGTTGTCCGAACAGCTGCCCGCCACCTGAAGACTAGAATACCCGAGAGCTTAAAGACGGTAATCCGGGAGATGTTAGCCCCGTGCCGTCGTACTCTGGAGGACGCGGGTGAAGGTCCACAGGTTGAGGCCTATTTGAGCGCCAATGTGCCGACAACACCCTTAAGGCGAAAACAGGTTGTTAGTAGGGCAATTACAATCCCTGGTCGTCAACAGGGTACTGATGAGGAAGAGTCGTCGGATGATTCTGACTCTCCCCAAACACATCGCGCACGGCGAAATCCTAAAAGGACCAGGCAACCTCCCAAACAATTCACACCAAGCGGTCGCAAGCGGACTGGCCGTAGACGGTAATCTGTAATACTCTGTAATAGCGTGTCTTTTGGTTGGTGTTTTTTTCACTGCAGTAACTAACGTATTGTTTGTTTCAATGTTGATAAACTGTTGTAGGTGAATTTTGGTGCGCCGGATGCAAGCCAAATTCGAGAACGGCTTCATTTGTGAATAATTGTCTTTTGGCCATGTGCAGTCTTATATGTATAATTTTGTTGTAAAGTCTTGGATTTTGTGAATATTGAATTCAGTTCAAGTAATTAAGTAGTTGGTCGTTATTGGACTTTTGTACGCCTTCAAGTTTCTTTTGAATATATATGTTGTCTTATTTACTTTGATGTGCTTTCATTTGTTATTTTGTGAACCACATTTAATTAGTTATATTGCTGCCAATATCTCTGTACTTAACCCGTTATCAGCAAGGACGGGTTAAGTGGAGAGATATTGTCAGTCCTTTGGAAAACTACTCAAGTAGTACATGAAACAAGTGCTGCCAATATGGGTCTTCCTAACCCGTCACTGCCAACAACGGGTTAGGTTAACTTAACCCGTTCTTGGCGACAACGGCTTAAGTAGAGAGAGATTGGCAGCAATATAATTCATACAGGCGAAAGTGCTGCCAATATGGGTCATCCTAACCCGTCGTTGCCAACAACGGGTTAGGTTAACGTAACCCGTTCTTGGCGACAACGGCTTAAGTAGAGAGAGGTTGGCAGCAATGTAATTCATACAGAAACAAGTGCTGCCAATATGGGTCATCCTAACCCGTCGTTGCCAACAACGGGTGAGGTTAAAGTAATCCGTTCTTGTCGACAACGGCTTAGGTAGAGAGATATTGGCAGCAACTAACCACTTCTACAAATTTCTCCTAACTCTTTGCGAGAACTGTCTCCGGAACTGTGCAAAGTGACATTAATATGCCCATAAATTGTTTATTATTTTTATAATTTTCCCATTATTCGCCCGCAACTAACCACTCTAAATTTGTAACATGATAAGTTTTGTGAGAGTAAAAAAAAAAAAAAATTACGAGTTCTGTTGTAAAAAAAAAAAAAAAAAGGTCATATGTATTTGTTTTTTCCCTGTTTATATTTATTTTTTTAATTTCTTGGCTAGCCACGTAACTAACCAATATAAAATTGACCACATCAAACGGATATTCAAATACAGACAAATGTATTAAAATTGAGCACATCCCACATGTGCACTATACGAGGGGAAAAAAACTTGTAGACTCTCTAATGTGGGTACATGGGGCATGCATTTATTGTGGGAGGACTGACAAGAATCATTTTAGGTTATCTGGTCGGTCCTCGTTCTAATTTCCCGTTGATAGACTCTCACTTCTGCTTCTTCTCATAGTAGAACAAGTTTAATATCAGAAATACCACTTTTAGATCCCACATGTAGCCCATGTGGGAGAAACACCACATGTAGATCCCCACATCAACGTACAAAAAGACCAAGTTAGGGTTTGGAACAATTGTAATGATGAAAATATTCCTAATGGAAAAGCCCCTCTGTGTTATTATTGAGCGCAGTGCCTCCAGGTTTAATATAGAGGGCTAACAAAAACTGCCATCTTTTACCAGAAATGACAATACAAATATGTTTTCCACTGTCTGTGCAAAAGATCCCCTGTTTAATAAATGGGGGAAAATCCACATTTGGATTCGCACATGTAGCCGTTATGGAAAAGCTATATGTAGGGACGTACATGTGATGTTGTAGGCGGGTGTTGAGTTCTACTTGTTTAGCTTGGTGCGTTTTCCCACTAAGGTGTATGTTAAAAAAAAAACGTTGCCTATATGGAGCAAAAACCACACGTACATCCCCACATTTAGCCTATTTGGGGAAAAACCAAATGTACATCCCCATATGTAAAGATTGTGTGAAAAAAAAACATTTACATGCCACATGTAGGCTTTAACACATGTACAAAAATATTTAGATCTCCACATGTAGCCCACATGGGGAAAAAAAAACATGTAGATCCCCACATGTAGCCTATACATGGAGCAAGCCATATGTAGATCCCCACATGCATGTAAAAAAATTCCAATACATATTTGGATCAACTGTGATGATGATGGTATCCCTAATGGAGAGATATGAAACGGTAAAATCTCTGCTACAACTTACAGTTTGTAAGACTGTTAAACCTGTTAGTGTTCCATATATCTTACAGTTCTCTTCAGCGAGAAAGAGTCTGCTTACCAAAGCTGACAGAATTGTGTATCTAAATTGTGGAAGGCCGGATAAGAATCATTTTGCGATTTTGTTGCTGGTCCTCAGACAAAATTGTGGTGCTGAGATCCCTCATGAATATGCCTAACCAGACGCGTTACGTGATCCGCATCTCGTCCTCAGATCAGATTAATTGGCTATCAAGAACTGGATCTGTACATGTGATGAGATTACTTAATGTGAATTTTTTAAAGGCTTGTGATTCCCACATGTAGTCTGTATGGGGAAAAACTACATGTAGAATCCCACATGTATCCTATACAGGCAAAAAAACACATGTACATCACACATGTAGCCTATGTGGGTGAAAAACCACATCTAAATCCCCACATGTAGTCCATGTATGGTAAAAACTATATGTGGATTGCCTAACGTTGGTACATGAGGGATGCACTTATTGTGGAAGCAAGTATAAGAATCATTTTATGGGTTCTTGCTGGTCCTCATTCTAGTTTGCGGTTGACAGGCTGTCACTTCTGCTTTTCTCCATATTAGAACAAGTTTATTATTAGAAAAACCACATGTAGATCTCACATGTAGCCCATATTAGAACAAAATCGAATGTAGATCTCACATGTGGCCCATATTGAAGAAATAACACATGTAGATTCCCTTAACATGTGGTTGTAGATATATTTGATTGACTGATGGATTGATGGATTGATTAGTGTGGGAATTTAGAACGGCCTGTTAATTTACTACAAGTTAACGATTCGTACAAAAAAGCGTTTAAGGAAATTTTTTTACTTTGACAAAACTTATTATGGTAATAAAGTTAGAGTGGTTAGTTACGGGAGAATAAATGGAAAATAATAAATTTTAGATAACAATTTACTGGCATATTAATGTCACCTTGCACAGTTCTGGAGACAATTCTCGCAAAGAGCGAAGAGAAATTTTTGGAAAACCCAAAATTTATTCAACACCTTAAACCGTTCTTGGTAATCACGAGTTAAGTTAACTTAATCCGTTATTCCCAAGGACGGTTTAAGTACTTCGATTTTTGGCAGTATAATTTGAAAACTTAGAGAGCCCCCTGGCAATAACACTCTACATAACCCGTTCTTGCGAAGAACGGATTAAGTTAACATAACACGTTATTGCCAAGAACGGTTTAAGTACATCGATATTACCAGAACTATATCAAGGATTGGTTTGTACGTAACCCGTTATCACCAATAACGGGTCAGTTGAACTTAAACCGTTATCACCAATAACGGGTTAACTAGGGCTAATTTACAGACACTGTACAAGTTGAGATGTGTATCAATTTGGTGGGGACAATTGTTGTCCTTACTGCTAATTTTTCAACGTGGAGTGTCAAAACTTCGTTGACTAACATTTGATGGCATCTTGTCATCTTTTAATTATTTTTAATCCAGCCATGGCCATCCGTTCCCTGCTAATCCATTCCCTATTTATCAACACCCCTCTCTACATTATTTGGTCATGTCATGCTCCCCAATTATTCGGTTAGCCATCTATATGAGGGAGTCTCCTCTCCCTCATGCACTTCAAGAGGGAGTCTCCTCTCCTTCTATTGCCAGGAGAACTCAAATGGGGTCTCCTCATTTGAGTTAGGGGTCTCCTCTTCTCTTCTAACTGTTTGCAACCAGGGCCCTATCAATGTTCTCCTCTTCTCTTCAAAACCCATCTTTAGTTCCCAATAGGGAAGACAAAGATGAAGCTGAAGCTGAAGTTGAAGCTGAAGTTGTAGAAGACAAAGCTCAAGATTAGAGAATGGCTGCCGGCTCTCTCTCTTTTTTCTTCATATTTTTCTTAGTCTTCTAATTTGTTAGTTTTTACAATTGTTAGCATAAGCTGCATTTGTACGCCTTTCATACACATTCGTGCTCTATTGTTACACAGAATGCAGAAATTCTCTGCTTTCGCCGGACGGAGTAGTGGTGGGTGTCACGGTGTATTCATGGTACTTTTCGACTTCTTGGCATGCACACCTCACAATCGTGCCACAAATATCACGATTATGAGGAGTGCGTGTCAAGAAGTCGTTAAGTACTTTGAATATGCGGTTACACCCACTACTACTCCGGCCGACGAAAGCAGGGGATTTTTGCATTCTGTGTAACAGTAGAGAACGGGTCTTGTATGCAGGGGGTACAAGTGCATGCTCGGTTTCTCTCAAGCGGTAGGGAGGGCCGTTGGCTCTGCCTTTTTTTCCCCACAGTGCGCGTTTCTTTAGTCTTCTATTTTTTTTGCAAGACCGGGTGTGTTTGCATATGTAGCAATTGTACGCCTTTCATACACATTCGTTCCCTATTGTTACACAGAATGCAAAAATTCTCGGCTTTCATCGGACGGAGTAGAGGTGGGCGTCACGGTGTATTCATGGTACTTTTCGACTTCTTGGCATGCACACCTCACAATCGTGCCACAAATATCACGATTATGAGGAGTGCGTGTCAAGAAGTCGTTAAGTACTTTGAATATACGGTTACACCCACTGCCACTAACTTTCGAAGGAAGCCGAGGATTTTTACATTCTGTATAACAGTAGAGAACGAAATTGTATGCAGGGGGTACAGCTGGCTACTTATGCAATCAAAAAAAGGCAGAGTCAACAGTCCTTCCTTCCACTTCCGAGAAGAAAGCGAGCATGCACTTGTATACTAAATTAATTTCAACTTCAAATTTCTGTATCTTCAAACAATATGTTAGTGCCAGTATGTAATGTTCCTTTATATGAATAAAATTTGGTTCTGCAAATAGCCTGTTGTGAATGCAATATCTTGTACATGTATCAACAAACGAAAATATGTCTAACTTGATGGTGTCCCAAAAAATTACGAAACTGTCAGGTTTTGTTGGTGTCACCTACGAGACGCCAAACCAATTTGTTGAAGTGAGTTTGGACTCATGGTTTGTGAGATACAACCGCGTATCGCTTACGAGATCGTTAAAAACCTAGTCTTGGTACAGACCAAGTCTTGGTATAGTTCTGCTAATATGGATATACTTAACCCGTCACGGCTAACAACGGGTTATATTGCCTTAATCCGTTCTTCATGACAACGGGTTAAGTATAGCGATGTTGGCAGACATTTAATCGCCCTTAGATCAAAGTCCTGCTAATATCACAGCACTTAATCCGTCGCTGGGAATAACGTGTGAACGAACTTAACCCGCTGTTCGCAAGAACGGGTTATGGAGAGTATTATTACCAGGGCCCTATCCAAGTTTTCAAACTATACCCCCAAAAATGGAAGTACTTAACCCGTTCTTGGGAACAACGGTTAAAGGTTATATAAACCGTTCTCGTGAATCACGGTTTAGGGTGTTCAGCTAATATTGGGTTTTCTAAAAATTTCTCTTAACTCTTTGCGAGAACTGTCTCCAGAACTGTGCAAGGTGACATTCATATGTCCATAAATTGTTTATTATTTTTATAATTATCCATTTATTCTCCAATAACTAAGCACTCTAAATTTGTTACCATATTAAGTCTTACAAAATAAAAAAAATTAAATTACGGGGTTTTTTGGAACGAGGGTTAGGGTTAGGTTAAAGTAGGGTTAGTCTAGGGTTAGGGTTAGGATTAGGTTAAGACTAACAAAGTTTATCATTATTGTCTTCTTCACCTTCATGTTTCAGCATTCATTGTCTTAATTGAGAGACCCATATCTCCTCCCTATTGATGAGCAGTGATCCATATAGCCTTCCACTTCTCCTTGTATTGACCCGTATCTCTCGGACTATTGATGAGCAGTGAGAAACCCAAGTGGGCTATCATATCATTCTACACTTTTTCTTTTTCATTGCCTATAACTGAGAGAGTTAGACTCTCATCAACTCAAATATGACTTCTCTTCTTCTCTTCAAGAGAACTCAAATGAGATGCAGGAGAAATTTGAGATCAAGGATGGTCGCCTACAATTGTTCTTGTGTATGAAGATGCAGGAGTAGAGATGACTTGTTTCAGTGTACAAGTGCATGCTCGGTTTCTATCACCCGTTCTTGGGAGGGCCGCTTGCTCTGCCTTTTTTTCCCACAGTGTTTTTCTTGGTCTTCTATTTTTTTAGCTTTTAGATGTGTTTGCATAAGTAGCATTTGTACGCCTTTCATACAAGTTCGTTCTCTATTGTTACACAGAATGCAAAAATTCCCTGCTTTTGTCGGACGGAGTAGTGCTGGGTGTCACGGTGTATTCATTGTACTTTTCGACTTCTTGGCATGCACACCTCACAATCGTGCCACAAATTTCACGATTATGAGGAGTGCGTGTCAAGAAGTCGTTAAGTACTTCGAATATACGGTTACACCCACTACTACTCCGGCCGACGAAAGCAGGGGATTTTTGCATTCTGTGTAACAGTAGAGAACGGGTCTTGTATGCCAGTTTGTACAATTTTAATATCATTCTTCAAACAATATGTTGTTACCAGTTTGTAATGTTCCTTTATATGAATAAATTTTGTCTTGCAAATGGCTTGTTGTGAATTAGTAGATTTGTATATTATCTATATATCTAGATAATAAAACACAAAAAAAGCTATCAAGTGGCTCACATTCAATCTATCCCAAAATCAATGGACCAGATCTACTCTCACAAAACATATTTTCCCAACCAAATTTCAAACTCCACAAATTTAAAAACACACACACACTCTCTCTCTCTCTCTCTCTCTCTTTCTTTTCCCCCAAAAACCAAAAACACCCCCCCCTTCTCTCCCTCTTTCTCCCGCCCACTCTCTAATCTTCCCGCTCGTCACTCTCTCCCTCCTCCGCCCTTCCGTTCTCCTCCATCGGCGCCCGCCCCCCCCCCCCCTCCAACCTCCCGATCCCAACCCCCCCTTATCCTCCCGACCTCCCGCTCTCTCACTCTCTCCTCCGCTCTCTCATCCTCCACCTCAGATCTCCCAGCGCCGGTCGCAACTTCCCAGCGCCCGTCTCTCCATCGCAGCTTCCGTTCGCAGCTTCCTAGCGCCGTCTCAGCGCCGTTCGCAGCTTCCCAGCACCGTCTCTCCACCTCAGACCTCCCAGCGCCGTTCGCAGCTTCCCAGTCGCTTCCGCGAAGTCCCGTCGCCTTCCCTTCGCCTTCCGCACTCAACCATCGATTTCATCTCTCAGGTATACAAAATTTCTCCACTGATTTCACCTTCCCGTCGCCAACATCAGCAGAATTTTTTTTCTTCAATTGGAATTAGGATGTTTTTGATTTCTTGATTACTGTGAATTTTTGCTGTGAATTCCCTGTCCGAGGAAAGGGTTTGCTGTTAATTTTTGGCTTAGTTGATTCTTTGCTTTTATCAGTTTCAGCTTAGTTGATTTGCTTCCATTCAACAGAAATTAGTTGTGATGATTAGTTGTGATGATTTTGGGTTTTATCTTTCTAAGCCTAAGTTGTTAATCCCGTCGCCAACCTCAACAGAACCATTCTTTGCTTATATCATTTTTAGCTTAGTTGATTTTTTTTTAATTAAGAGAATTGAGGTGGGTTTTTAGGGATTTGAGATGGGTCTTGAAAAAGTTTTGATTGTGTTGGTTTTTTTCCAGGGGATTTTGATCCGGAATTGAGATCGGTGCTTGAATTGGCGACGGATGAGGAGTTGTTAGAGCTCGAAAACATTCTGTTTGGACCCAGGTAACAACATGGACACATTCATATCGAGTTGGAATTAGTTTTAGTTTTCGATTATTACATTTTTTTTTTCGGAAGAGTATCTGTATTGGTGATGATTTCGTGTGGTGTGATTGTAAATATGAGAGTTATAGCGGGCGGCCGCGATCACTTCTACCTCACAAAGTTCGCATCTTTGGTTGTTTTTTCTTCTGGGTTTTTAAGGATTTGAGAGGGGTCGTGAAAAAGTTTTGATTGTGTTGGATTTTTTTCAGGGGATTTTGATCCGGAATTGAGATCGGTGCTTGAGTTGGCGACGGATGAGGAGTTGTTGGAGCTCGAAAACATTCTGTTTGGACCCAGGTAAGAACATGGACACATTCATATCGAGTTGGAATTAGTTTTAGTTTTCGATTATTACATTATTTTTTTTCGGAAGAGTATCTGTATTGGTGATGATTTCGTGTGGTGTGATTGTAAATATGAGAGTTATAGCGGGCGGCCGCGATCACTTCTACATCACAAAGTTCGCATCTTTGGTTGTTTTTTCTTCTGGGTTTTTAAGGATTTGAGAGGGGTCGTGAAAAAGTTTTGATTGTGTTGGATTTTTTTCAGGGGATTTTGATCCGGAATTGAGATCGGTGCTTGAATTGGCGACGGATGAGGAGTTGTTGGAGCTCGAAAACATTCTGTTTGGACCCAGGTAAGAACATGGACACATTCATATCGAGTTGGAATTAGTTTTAGTTTTCTTATTATTACATTATTTTTTCGGAAGAGTATCTGTATTGGTGATGATTTTGTGTGGTGTGATTGTAAATATGAGAGTTATAGATCAACTAGGTAGAGTTTGATCGCATCGCGATATGCCCATATGAGGTTTGATTTTGGAAGCTTGGCTTAGAAGTGATCTAGATACTCAGAATTATGTCTGCATGGTCAACCATGATCTAGATCTAAAATCTAAAATCTCACCTGAGAATGTCTGCATGGTCAACCATGATCAGTATGAGGACTCTTATCTATTCAAAATATTACTTGAGAATCTCACTTGAGAATATAAAATCTAAAATCTCACTTATCTATGAAAACAGATTGATTCTGATACCAATGCACTTTAATTTGTGCACAGGTCCAAGTAATAAGTTGCAAGAATTTTTGGAAACCGAGTTTGCGTATCATTTCTTCAGTGAGCGCTTTGAGAACTACATGAAAGTAAGTCTGCTCTTATTTTAAATATTCGGTATTTCTTCGTTTTGTGTTGTTGCTTATGTTTAGTGTTGTTAGTCACATTCTTCCTAAATACTAATCCTAATACCAGCAATTACTTCTCATTTATAAAGAACCTATTAAAAACAAAATTCTATACTTATTTATGAATACTTCAGAATTATTTGACTTTCCAATTAGGATGTATGATATTATGAAAATACTTTGTTTTTAGGTGAAGAAAATTTGATAAACGTAGATTACACAAAATTAACAAGCTTAAATTAAGCAATATTTTCTTAGACATGTACCTTTGAATATTATCTCTTATGCACGCATTATTATCGTTTATGCACACATTTTTTGAATTTTGCTATTTCAACATTAACATTATTTTTAGCATAATAATTTGTGTATTTTTGAATTTTAAATGGACCGAAGTACAACCCCCCCCCCCCCCCCCCCCCCCCACATACACGTAATATACACGTAACATTATTAAACTGTATATTTCAACATTAACATTATTAGTTGTTTAATTTCCATCACATAGTAATCATATGGGTATATTCTGAAGTTATTAAACTGTATATTGAAAAAAACGTCGAGGTAATTTTCTGTAAAGAAAAACACATTGAGGCTGCAATTGTGGTAAACATTGATGTATACATCACAAATCTAACCTATTTCATAAGCATTCAACATTCATAAAAACTCGGATTGTCCTTCTCATTCAGTCTGAAGAAGTTGCCCGTGCATTTGGAGTTGTCTGCACACCTTAGTTTTTTCTCTTCAGAAAGGACATATTTGTCAATTGTAAATGTTTTTTAGATCCAATTTCTGAGGTGGAAGAGTTTTACTTTAAGGTTGATTAACTAAATTTAAATTTTAGATATGAACTAGGTCACATGGATACTTAACCGAGAATAGTATGATGGTATTAATAACAAAGCAGTACTTTGGTCTCGTTTGAGATTGCCTTATGATAGAATTCAGTTAACTATGTTACCGTACCCAAAATTTGTTCCAATGCTCACTGTGCTTCTATTGCATATTATTTCCATTATACTTAAAAGGCTTCTTACACAGTCCCCTAAAATGATTTATATTTTCAAATCTGTCCTTTGAATTCTTCGCATTTACATACTTTCCTTAGAAGAAAGTGATCTTTGAAAAACTCCTGACTGTCAGATTCACTTCTGAAACTGAAATAGCTACACAATTTTACTGTCTTACCGCTTCTTCCGATCTTTCTGTATAGCTCCATCTTTCTCTATAACACTTCTAAAACTGAAATAATCTACACAATTTTACACAAGTATCTCATTGTAGTTAATCATCAAAGAAGATAGGTCGTAGTAATCAATAGTAGTTAATATGTTTTCTTGATTGGTTTGTTAAAATAATTACAACGTCAATTGCTCCAATTGAAGAACTTCAATTGGTTAGTTAATATGTTTCCCCTCCTTTATATACAGGTCAATTGCTCTAATGAAAGAACAGCAATGGATGACATCACTGCCAATATGGCCATATAAGTATCTTCTTTTTTTTTAAATAAAATCTACAACACGAAGATACTAGTAATAAGTTGTTCTCATTTTTACTTCAGCCATTGTGTTCTATTTTGAAGACCTCAACCACTGTGTTCTTCTACAACCCTGTAATTATTTTTTTCATTCATTCGGTTGGTGTTTAGTATGGTGGAGGTTGTAAAAATTGTAATATTTAGCATTTTGGGAGATGATGTAAGTAACTGTATATAATAATAATATAATATAGTTATGTTAATACCCGTACCCGCAATTTTGTGGAGTATTGGGTATATTGTTTGGTTTTTTAAATTTTTTTCGAAGGTTTTACAAAAAAATTATTACATTTTGAAAAGAATATTTGGTTTATATTTTGTATCTTGCATTATATTCTGATTTTTTCCCCCAGAGCCATATATATATGTTGCATGTGTGATGTTGCTCGGTTGAGCCTGGGGAGGATTTATATTTATTGCGTGTGATGTCATATATTTAACTGTTAGCAGAATTCCGTAAGGAATTTTTGTAAAAGGGGGAATATTTTAGGGGAGGTTCTGTCAAATTTTTTTTAAATCTATTATGTTTTCCTAATACTTGAGATTGTGAAATTGTCATCATTTTGTAGGTTCAGTGAAGATTTTGTAGGTGGTACACTTGAAGCTTGAAGCTTTCAGGATTCAAGCTTGAAGATTTTCTAAATTTGTAGCTTCAAGATGAAGATTTTGTAGGTTCAGTGAAGATGAAGATTTTGTATCTTGAAGCTTCAAGATTTTGTAGGATCATTAATGGCTTGAAGCGTGAAGATTTGGTAGGTGGTACACTTGAAGCTTGAATATTGCGAAAGTGGTACATTTTGTAGAATTGTGAAATTGTGAACTTTTAAGAGATTGTGAGAATGAGTTTTCTGGATTGTATGTGAGGACTAGGATTGCCCGTGAGACGTGCGTACGGCACGTATTTAAATGAAGGTAATGGTAATGGTATATAAATTTAAGTTAAGGTATTGGTATATAAGTTTAAGTGAAGGTAATGGTATATAAATTTTATGAATAATGAAAGATAAATTTTATGTATATTTCAAGCAATAAGAGAAGTGCCAACCTTCATATTAGATGGTAGAACAATAGATAAAATCCGCAACAGAGTTAGTACAATCAAAATGGCACAGCGAATAGAATTCACACAGGACTAATATGAGTTGCCAGGAGAAAAGTGAATTTACTTTGTGTAAAACATAACGGCCAACCTTGATGTTTGAATATCATCACACAGGACTAACATTGACAGTGAGAATTGAATATCGATTTAAAAATTGAGCTTGAATATCATCACTAACATTGACAGTTTACTAACATCATCTTCAAAGCAAATTACATAGTAATGCATTCACACAACACTTGAATTCTGGCAGTGTGTACGTACATTTGTTATCTAAGATTGGATAACATCAACTAGATAGTTACCATCACTAACCATACAAGTTTAGTACCAATCATCTGGATGCCAACTACACAGTATTTATTTCGTTTGGAACAACTCAGTTTTAGTATTGCTTCTAAAATGTGTCAACGGATTAAGTAGAGAGATATTGTCCGATCTAACACCGCTATATGTGAAGTATTGAACCGAAGTACTGCCAATACCTCTCTACTTAGACCGTTATTGCTAATAACGTGTTATACTGTATAAAACCGTTACCACCAACAACGGCTTAAGTAGAGAGATATTGGCCGAACTAAATCCCTACATGTGTATTATTGAACCGAAGGACTGCCAATATCTAGCTCCTTAGCCCGTTATTCCTGATAACGAGTTAGATTGTATAAAACCGTTACCAATAAGAACGGCCTAAGTAGAGGGATATTGGCCGAACTAAAACCACCGTATGTGAAGTATTGAACCAAAGTACTGCCAATGTCTATCTCCTTAACCCGTTATTTCCGATAACGGGTTAGATTGTATTAAACCGTTATCGTCAAGAACGGGTTAAGAAAAGAGATATTGGCCGAACTTACAGGTGCAGTATTGGTTATGCACGAAATACACAATCGCCAACACATATAAAAAACTGTTCACATTAGCAGGCAGACAATTTTCCTTAACACAAAATTCCCAAACAGAACGAGTTCCCCAAATTGTATACATCTACCAATTTTACATTTTCCGACTGCAATAAGCATTCACAACCAAATTGCCTGGTCAAAATGCATAGTAATATAACTTTGTTCACAAATACACAAAATACACTGACGTACAGAAATTGCATTATAATTAAAAACATGGTTAATTTACTTGTACCAAACAAGAACACGGCAATTATCCACACATATATACAAACCAAAAATAACACAACTTTTCAAGGCGGTGCGTCTTTCCATTTGGGCGCGTTAAACTTGTTTCATTCCGGACCTATACCAGGGAGAAAAAAAAAAGGTTAACAATCCAGTCGAAATTCAAATAAATCGGCACGAATCAATTTAAAATTTGGCAATTATTCGGTGATTATTTCCAAATTTTGACATGACATACATATTAATAAATTTCTTAAAGCCCCCTTAGCACGAACCTTCGCCTTCGTCAGCATCACTCTCTACCGCGTTTGGAGCTTCTTCATTGCCCACCGATCCACTAAAAAAAGAAGGAAGAATGAGTTAGTACTGACCAAAAATAACAAAGTTTGAGTTGAATAAACAAATACAAAATGTCTGATATAATACCTTCCTAAATTTCTGGGGCAATTCCGTGAATCGTGACCTACGACCCGAAGACATGTCCTGCAAAGTCTTGGCCTCTTTGTTTTTTGGCATTCTCTTACCGACTTCAACCGTTTCCCTTTAGGCCTACCCTTTGTGGTGCACTGTACAGGGTCACCTACATGTGCATGTGTATGTGCTTGTCCACCACTCTCAGGTTGGGCGCTACCTTCGTGTGGTGTGCTGTTCACTGGATCAATCTCCGCAAAGCCTTCAATTCCCTTCAGCATGTGGTCGAGCATGTACTTGTATCCTCGCTCTGAAGAACAACCAAGATCGACCATATGTCTTGAGTGCATACTAAGTTCGCAATAACGCGATGCAAAATTGTCGCCCATATTATTGCCCACCGGTATACTGCTTCTCCTCATTTGATCCCTGGTCCATCGCCTACAAATATATTGTTCAGGTAGTGCGGTGTGATCTGTGAACCGAATAACTGCAAGTAGATGTTTGCAGGGAATGCCTACGAAGTAGTACATGGAACAAGGGCATTTAGCAATTTTACTGATTTTACAATAAGAAATCACCCTCCCCGGTTCTGAATTTCCACAAACTGTTACAGAATAAGCTGCACTATCCGGTGTATCCATACTCGCAATTAAACTCACATTAAGTAATAAGCTTTTGACCACTTCTTGTTGAAATTTGTAGAAAATCTTCAAAGTGTATGTCCCTGCCATTTGTGACTCCAATGCCCACTCGGTCTTCAATTTTGGCCGCTCCTCGCGATTACGATGTGTTTCTTTAAGTTCATCGTGTCTTTGTTTTACTAAGAGTCGGTCAAAGATGATAGCAAATTCATGTAGTGAGTACTTTTTATGAGTATGGTGCTTCAAGGATGAATGTAGCGATTCGCTACGTTGGGTACTCAGCATGCCCCCCCAAAATGAGTCTCTTGCGTACACCGGGGCCCATTTTTCACGGATCTCAAATTTTTCCTTCAACCATCTGTTATTTTCTAATTTGTACTGACAGATCAAATTTTTCCACTTCTGTTCGAATTCTGTTTTAAATTCCGCCGTATAAATAATAGTCTTCAAAGCATCCCTGAACTCATCAACGTTATTCGACATTCGAACTTCATGCGGTAGCTTATCCAAAATATGTCAAATGCAATATCTATGTGACGTGATTGGGAAAACTTTGGAAATTGCAGAAGTTATCCCGCGATCCTCATCTGTCACGATGTTGATCGGATCACATGGCATTGCAGCACGCCACTTTTCAAAGAACCACTCAAATGAGGAAGCTGTCTCATTGGGGATGAACCCACAACCTAGGAATATTGATTGCCAATGATGGTTGAATCCAACAAATGGTACGAACAACATCCCGTATCGGTTTGTGTTGTAGGTAGCGTCAAAGCAAAGAACATCCGCAAATACTTTGTAATTATTTCTGGCGATACCGTCCACCCACACACAATGTGTCAATCGCCCTTCGGGGTCACATTGGTAGTCAAAATAGAATAAGGGATTGGTCGCCTTTTTCGATTCAAAAAACTCAAGTAGCATTTGTCCGTCGTGACCTTTTAAACCTTCCATCTCGTCTCTCTTGAAATTTCTTACATCGGTTTCGGTGAATCCAATTTTCTCATTACCTCCACTTGCAGCTTCAAAGAATAGCATTTGTTTGCATACAGGGACATTAGCTTCGGTCATTTGACCAATTACATTTTTAACTGTCTTAGTCAATTCACGGTTTCGAGGTAGCAAGTGACGTCTACCGGGTGAAGTGAATTCGTGATTGTGTGCTTCATTTAACGAATAAATAATCCATGTATTACTTTGTGAACTACTATGTGGGTTTATTTTCACACGGACAAAAGCTTTGCAACCCGTTCTAGAAGTTGTACCTCGTCTGGTTTCATTATAGCTATTCGGTGACTCCCCGGCTTTATTACAGACGTATGATTTATCCACTACATCGTTTCCCTTATATTTATTTCCACCCTTACGCATAGCGAATCCCGCACATTTGCAATATGATGAATAAAATTTTTCCGCATCATCAAGGGTGGGAAATGTCATACCAATCTTCGGTTTTAGGTGCTCGTCAACATGAGGAAGATACTCGCCAAGTGGTTGTGCACGAACAAATTTATCCCCGGCAACAGAACTTCCTTCGAAACTGTCCATACCTAAGAAACGGTGAAGAGGAGAATAGTTAGGGGTACTCAACCGCTGTATTTGGTGTTTTTGTAACTGCGCAAGCCACCACAACTTGAAAAGGAGAAAAGTTTCGTACTATTTGGAGGTGGTTTGAAGTGTTTTGTAAACGGTCCGCACTTAGAAATATCTAATTCTCAAACTTAAAATGCGAGGAAATAGAGCAAAACCACACAAACGGCATACGAAAATTACAAAAATTTCCATCTAGGTGGAATTCACGTAGGGCAAGCCACCCGAACTTGTAGAAGGGAGTTTCGACTGACGGTTTGCAAGATACGACCGTATACCGCTTTATAATAGTTTTTTTCAACCGAAAGCGATACGCGGTTGTATCTCTCGAATCGGGAGTCGAAAATCACTTCTACAAGTTTGGGGGGCTTCTCATAGGGGACACCAACCTACCTGCAAAGTTTCGTATTTTTTGGGAGGGCGTTTGAAGGGTTTTCTAATCTACCCGCACTTAGAAATTTCTAAGTTTAAAACTTGTGGTGCGGGGAAGTTGAGAAAACTGCGCAACGGCACCCGAAAATTAAGAAACTTTTCGACTAGGCCGGATTCACGTAGGGCAAGTCACCCAAACTTGTAAAAACGAGTTTCGACTCACGGTTCGGGAGATACGGCCGTGTACCGGCTTTAGTTGTTTTTTTCCCAACCAAAACCGATACGCGGCCGTATCTCTCGGACCGTGAGTCGAAATTCACTACTACAACTTCGGTTCACTTCTCGTAGGTGACACCAACCAAATTGCAAAGTTTCGTATTTTTTGTAGGCCGTTTCAAGGGTTTTCTAAGCTACCCGCACTAAGAAAATTCTAAGTCTGAAACTTATAATGCGAGGAAGTTGAGAAAACCGCGCAAACGGCACCCGAAAATTTTAAAACTTTCCCAATTGGTCGGATTCACGTAGGGCAAGCAACCCGAACTTGTAGAAGCGAGTTTCGACTCACGGTTTGCGAGATACGACCGTATACCGCATTATAATAGTTGTTTTCAACCGAATGCGATACGCGACCGTATCTCTCGAACCGTGAGTCGAAAAACACAACCCTCCAAGTTGGTTTGGGTTCCCTTAGGTGACACCAACCAATTCGCAAAGTTTCGTATTTTTGGGAGGCCGTTTGAAGGGTTTTCTAATCTACCCGCACTTAGAAAATTCTAAGTCTAAAACTTGTAGTGCGAGAAAGTTGAGAAAACCGCGCAAACGGTACCCGAAAATTATAAATCTTTCCGACTAGGTCGGATTCACGTAGGGCAAGCCACCCGAACTTGTAGAAGCGAGTTTCGACTCACGGTTCGGGAGATACGGCCGTGTACCGGCTTAAGTTGTTTTTTTCCAATCAAAACCGATACGCGGCCGTATCTCTCGAACCGTGAGTCGAAATTCACTTCTACAACTTCGGGTCACTTCTCGTACGTGTCACCAACCAAATCGCAAAGTTTCGTATTTTTTGGAGGCCGTTTGAAGGGTTTTCTAATCTACCCGCACTTAGAAAATTCTAAGTCTAAAACTTGTAGTGCGAGAAAGTTGAGAAAACCGCGCAAACGGTACCCGAAAATTATAAATCTTTTCGACTAGGTCGGATTCACGTAGGGCAAGCCACCCGAACTTGTAGAAGCGAGTTTCGACTCACGGTTCGGGAGATACGGCCGTGTACCGGCTTAAGTTGTTTTTTTCCAATCAAAACCGATACGCGGCCGTATCTCTCGAACCGTGAGTCGAAATTCACTTCTACAACTTCGGGTCACTTCTCGTACGTGTCACCAACCAAATCGCAAAGTTTCGTATTTTTTGGAGGCCATTTGGAGGGTTTTCTAATCTACAAAAACTTAAAGAATTCTAAGTCTGAAACTTATAATGCGAGGAAGTTGAGAAAACCGCACAAACGGCATCCGAAAATTTTAAAACTTTCAGAGTTGGTCAGGTTCACATAGGGCAAGCCACCCGAACTTGTAGAAGCGAGTTTCGAGTCACGGTTTGCGATATACGGCCGTGCACCGCAATACTTGGTTTTTTCCGACCGTAAGCAATACGCGGCCGTAACTCTCGAACCGTGAGTCGAAACTCGCTTCTACAAGTGGGTTTGGCTTGTACTACGTGAGACGAACCTACTGGGAAAGTTTCGTATTTTTTTACGGTCGTTTGCAGGGTTTTCAACCATAACCGCACTGAAAAGTTTATAACTAATTTCGTATATACAATTCTAATTCTACTAGTTACTAATGCAAGCAACGTAATTCGGCAATTGAATATACTTAAGGTCAACCCGAATCTACATCCAAAATCTACTAACGCATTTAAATTTTTTCCCAATTTCTAAATAAATTACTACACACAAATTCAAAAAAAAATACAAATGTACATTATTGGGGTAAAGAAATAGTGTATACCTTACGGAGTAGGTCGAAATCGAGCCAAGCAATGGGTTTTGGAAGAGAACTAGGGTTCCGATTTCGTTCCGAAGAGGGGAAGAGAAGCTAGGGTTTCGAACGTCGGAGTTAGGGGGTTTCAATCTTCGGAGTTGGGAGAGAAGATGGAGTTCTAGGGTTTGGATCGTCGGAGCTAGGGTTTTTTTAGGGTTTTTTTTTTTTTTTTTACCGTCGTTTGGGTCTGGGTTCGTCGAAGAGAGAAGAAGAGAGCGGAAGAAAGAAGACGAACTGTATGTCGACGAAAATGAAAAATATAGCCTTAACCCGTTATTCCGAAGAACGGGTTAAGGCCAACTTTTTTTATTAAATTTTGCCTTAACCCGTTCTTGCCAACGACGGGTTAAGGCAAGATTTTATGAAAAAAAATCTGAACCGTTGGATCTTCGATCCAACGGTCCAGATCGAGGTTCGCACGGGTCCGTGCGAACCGACCCGTTCCGGCCCGTTTGCAACCGAACAACACCCTATTATAAAAGCACCTAAAATTTTATTTCTAAACCCGAAATTAATTCTTATTTAAACAGCTAATCCCTATTAATCAGAAAATTTTTAAAAGATATCTAATTAGTGTTCATCTCTCTCTCTCTCTCTCTCTCTTCCAATTTCAATCAGCATTCCTATCTCTCCATAAGCTCCGTCCCAGATATGATATATATATTGCCTCTTGTCTTCTTGGTTTTGTAGGAGAGACATCAATTAGCGGGATTGTTCTGGGATTAGCTGGTCAACAAAGTGGTGTATTGGCGAAGCATTGTCTACACGAGCCTCTGGACTGAGGACGGACCACCTTTTCTAAATTTGACTTTTTAATTAATAATAGAATAATAGTGCTACTAGTTTCATATTCACATAATTACATCAATACACCGTCGGTATATATAAGAGATGGTATCCTCAGCTAGCTCAAAGAAAAGACATTTTCATATTTTAATGTCAAAAAGATAACAAAAAACTTAAAAAAACTTGTAACTCTTGAAATTTATGAAGCATTTGCAGCATATCTATCCTTTAATTGCATGAAAATACTATCTGATATGGTATAGATTACGTCGTCCCATCCGGGCCCTCAGATCTCTTCAAATTCCACTCTCCTATGATCATCAGGTCAAACAAACCTAACGGGCTTCAACCAGCTCAGGTCCATGGGCAAACGGGTCTAATCCGACTCGTTAGGATCTCAGACTCATTTACCCTTGCCTATAAATACCAGACCCCCTCCTCACTTTCAAAGGTAATCAATCTTTCTCCACCTGAACCCTAGCTACTGTTGCTTTCTCAGTGACTGACTAGATCGTCGGAGGGCCTGTCTCCGGAAACTCTCCCCGGGTTTCTTGGCATTGTGCAGGTCCGAAGATCCGAGCCGAGCTACGAGCCGCAACCTCCCTTTTGCAACTCCCGAGCCGGTCCAATAGTCGGGGATCGGACCAACGCCAGTGTCGCGTCTTCCGCTTCACAAATTACAAGAATTCACACCTGTTGCCCCCACACCCAAAAATCAGCAGCATCAGGTTGGTGCCGTCTGTGGGAAGGGCGTGACACGTACATAGGTCCGACCCTGTCCGAGGACATCACCTCGAATCCAGGCTCTTTTATGGCTCCCAAAGCCAGAAGGGCTGTCACTTCTGAACGTCGTCCAGACCCTCCTCCCCTCCAAAGTCACATGGACGCCCAGGGCTCTAACCAACAGCGAGCCAATGGCGCTGCCGGACCAGGCGCTTCACATTCAGTCGCGACTGATCTGCGGCGCGTCATCCAGAATTGTCAGGCTAGCCGAACAAATGGAGGGGCCACTTCCAACTCGATCCCGAACCATGGCAGACAGCCTACCCTAGAACGGGTACCAGGGCACAGCCGCTCACCCCGAGGACCTCCACCATCGCGTGGCCATGTGGAGCAGGCCGCGGTCACGAGGACCGAGTTGCAAAAATTTAGGAATGAGGTCCTCTAGGCAATTCGAGGCGAAACTAGGGTCGAGGCACGGGACAACTCATACCCTCAGTCAGAAGCCCGGGGCAGCGAAACCCACAGATCAACCCGCCCACTAGAATAGGACAGGAGGACGCTGTCCTTCGATGCCTCCGAGAAATGGAGAACCGCCTCGCCCATCTCGGCGAGGGCGGGCCGATGCCAGACCAAGGTTATAGGCCGAACCGAACCCCATTCCCCACCCAAATCTTAGAAGCTGAGATCCCCAGAAATTTTAGGCCTCCCCAATTTGAGTCATACAACGGCGAGGGTGATCCCGCTGATCACATGGAAGGATTCAAAACCCTTATACTGATTCACAGCGCCTCAGATCCTCTCCTATGCCGCGCCTTTTCTGCCACCCTGCGTGCCCTAGCTCGGGAATGGTTCTCGAATCTCACCCCCGGCTCGGTCTTCTCGTTCGACCAGCTAGAAGTAAGCTTTCTAGCCCACTTCGTGACCAGCAGAAAGGTCGAGAAGACGAGCGCGTCCCTTTTGGACCTCAGGCAGAAGGAAGGGGAACCACTCCGCGAGTTTGTTCGGAGGTTCATCGCTGAGGCGAGGTCCGTCTCCTCCCTCGACGCGGGCATCGCTTTCGCAGCCTTTCGACACAATGTTCGCCATAGACAACTAAAGCCCTCCTTAGCCAAGAAACCACCCCTCCACTTCCCCGACTTGCTCAACAGGGTCGAGAAGTACATTCGGGCAGAAGAGGCTCTACACCCCGAGGGCTTCAAGGAAGCTACGACCAAAGGGAAGCGAAAAGTGGACGACGCCGAGCCTGCCAAAAAAGCCATTAAAGACACGGATGGTCTGAAGAGGCCTCCTCGGGTCCCCCATTTTGAAAGATATACCCCGTTGACCCAGAATGTGTCATTCATCCTATTAGAGATCGAGGACAAAGGGATCATCTAACTCCCTCCCCGACCGAGCAACAACAAAAAACGGGACCAGAGGTTCTATTGCTGGTTTCATCGGGACCATGGCCATGGGACAAACAACTGCCGTGCCCTTAAAAACGAGATAGAGACCTTCATCCATCGAGGTTACCTAAGGGAATTCACCCGAACTAACCCGAGGGACCAGAGGAATCCGAGGCCTTCGCCTCCTCCTCGAATGGTCAGCAAGCAACCCGACCGAGATCCCGAGCCCGAAGAGACGGGGGGATAGGCCATCCTACACTGTGTCCACGGTGGACCCATGGGAGAGATTCCAAAATGTCCCGCAAGGCCTTCTTGCGGGAGGTAAGCTTGGTCCACGACCAACCCCCCTCTAGGATTCAGCAGCAGACTGTCTCCTTCTCAGGAGAAGACCTGGATGGCGTCCGACTCCCGCACTACAATGCTCTGGCCATCAACCTTGGCATGGAAAACCACGAGGTACGGCGTATCCTCGTGGACAACGGTAGCTCGGTCAACATTCTCTTCCTGGGCGCCTTTGAAAGCCTCAAGCTCTCTCACGAAAGGTTGAAACCAGCAGGGTACACGCCCCATGAATTTTCTGGCGTCCCCGTCTAGATCGAGGGTATTGTCACATTTGACGTAACGGTCGGCAAGGCCCCGACCCTCAGGACCGAAGCAATGGATTTCATTGTGGTCAATGTCAAGGCCGCCTATAACGCCATCCTTGGCAGACCCGACCTTTGCACCCTCCAGGCTGTTCCTTCTGCCTACCACTTAAAGCTCAAGTTCCCCACAGACCATGGGGTGGGTATTGTCCGAGGCAATTAGGAGTCGGCACGTTCGTGTTATATGATCGCGGTGGGGGGCGACGTCTTTCCTCTCGACGCTGTAGAAATCCATTCCGAGTGAGGATCAGAAGCTGTAGATGTACTTAAGGAGGTCCTTTTTTCCGGAGATGAACCGTCCAAGTGGTTCCAGGTTAGCCTATCCTTAGCCCCATACCTAAAGCGAACAATCATTGAGTGCATTCGCCGGAACTCCGACCTCTTCGCATGGACTCCATCTGATATGACGGGAATCTCTGAAAACATCATAATGCACCGGCTGAGCATTCGTCTGGACTCAAAGCCAGTCTGATGTGTCTAATTTATATACAAATATTTGTACTCATTTACCTATTAAAAGTGCTTGTTTTCGTTGATATTGTTTATAATTCATCTTATTTCTATAAGATTTCATTTAATTAATTATTTTTGAAGAAATAATATTTTTGATGCAAAAAGTAAAGAATTGTGGAAAAAATCAACAAACAAAGTAAAATAATTGATTTATAAATTTTTAATTGTTTTGTTGAGTTAAAATTGCGACAAATAATTTTAAAAGGATTTTTATACGCTAATATGATTTATAGTTAGTTTAATTAATTTTAAACTAATTAAATTTATTTTATTTAAAAATCCTAATTTCAGGTATTATTTTGTGTATGCAGAAGCACGTGGTTGGCAGAAAAGGCAGAAAAGAAGGAAAGAGAAACAAATAAAATTCTGCATTATAAAAAGAAGAAAATAAAGAAAGAGTGTGGACTTTTATGCAAAAGTGCAAACCCTAAAGTCCTCTTCTGTTCTCTATAAATACAAGTAAAGGGAGAGAGGAGAACTCAGGAGGTGACGGCTACAATCTATTTCAAAAAAAAAATAAAAAAAAAAAAACAAAGAAAGAAAAGCGGAAACAGAGAAGAATACATTTGACTGGCTTCTTTTTGATTCATGCTCCAACTCCAAGAACACAAGGGAACACATTTATTGCACTACAGGACGAAAAAAAGCAAAAGCTTCAACCGGTGCTGACTTAGGCTTCTTCTTCTCCTTCTGTCTGACGTGGCACGTGCGCTACTGGACGAAAACGACAGCGCTCTTCTCTCTGGCGCGGGTGACAGACGCGACAGATCTGACGCTGTAGTACTGACGTGGCGCCTCTGGATTTGGGACACGCGGCCCGACAACGGCAGTGTGACAGACTGATACGTTGATTGACGGCGCGTGACAGCAACACTTTTAGCTCCGACTTTAGAGACAGAAAAGGGGTGTGCTTTAAATTTTGTATTCTTTTTGTATCTTTTCTTCTCTATATTTTTTGATGCAATCCCAAACAAATATGAACTGAATTTATTGTTCTAGAGGCTAAGGTGTAGTTGAGTTTTGTAGAACACAAATTTTGATTTCTTATTACTACTCTATTTTTCCTGATTGTGTTTTAATTTTTATTATTTATGCGTACAACATGGTGGATAGACATTTGTATGATTTTTCAAATCATAAAGAGAC
This sequence comes from Hemerocallis citrina, assembly GCA_017893485.1. Classification (NCBI taxonomy): domain Eukaryota; kingdom Viridiplantae; phylum Streptophyta; class Magnoliopsida; order Asparagales; family Asphodelaceae; genus Hemerocallis; species Hemerocallis citrina. The sequence continues at coordinate 302,256,852 of CM030360.1, forward strand.
CGAACAGGTAATTTGTGATTAATAAAAATTAAGACCGTATATTGGAGGACGTGACCGTTAAGAAATTCAATTTCTCAATGAATAATTTGGTGGATAGACGAATGATTAATTGAGAATAATTTTTAGACTACGTTGATAGAGTGGTTAATATCTTTAGGATTTTGGTCGACAATTGGGAAAGATAATATTTTTATTTATAAGGAATAATAATTTGTGTGTGTGATAAACGAGGTGAACCAAGAGCCCTAGAACTATTTTTAGCATTAAACAAAGTACAAGAGTTTCATTTCACAGCCCTCTCCCTCTTCACCAATTTAGTTAGATTAAATTAGATTAAGTTAATTTAGTTGTTTTATCATATAAAATTCGATCTTCCAAATAGTGATTCATCTAGTGATATCGGTACTCAGTAAAATATCTAGTCCCTGTGGGTTCGACACTCTACTCATCTATCTATATTACTTGTGCGATTTTGTACACTTGCAAATATCAACATCACAGTCCAACAGAAGAGGCGTAAGTTCAGCCCCGACCGACAAATGGCTGTCAGGGAGCAAGTTGGGAAACACCTCTCGGCGCGGTTCATTCAGGAGGTCAGCTACCCGGAGTGGCTGGCTAATGTGGTAATGGTAAAAAAGGCGAGCAGCACATGGAGAATCTACATTGATTTCACAGACCTCAACAAGGCCTGTCCCAAAAATCTATTTCCTGTAACCCCTGTTTTTCGTTTTGTGTATTTTTGAGTATATTTTTCGTTTTGGTGTATTTCTCTTCTTGTATCTTTCCCGGACCGTATATTGGTTTTTATTTTCAATAAATTTATTTTGTTATTTTTGTCATCTTTTTATTTTGAATTCTTGATCCCGTTGTCTCTTTTGTTCGTCTCCATTTGATCGATCCATTAATTGTGATCCGCTTTATTTTATTTATTCGTGCCCTATTTTATTTTTCTATTTTGTGCCCGTCTCATTTTTTTTTATAACTATTTTGATCACCATATTTCTTTAATTATTCAACTCATTCAAATACCCATTATACCTATTATAAATCTCTACCCATTATCTGACCCATCACAACTTCATTTATTCCCGTATCAAGCCAGTTAACCTAATATCTAACCTTTCATCAATACCCATTAATTACCCAATATATCCTATACTATGTTTTTTTTTATACCTAACTCAATCCATTTATTCCACTAACCTACGCCCTACCCTGTTCCCTAATACACCAGATAACCGTTATTAACCCATTACCTAATACTCATTTTCTAATTAACCAAACCATGCTCTGTTTTTACTTAACCGAACCCACACACTTATTTATCCTACACCCGTTAACTACCCATACCCGAACTCTTTATACCTACACGTTATCACCCTATTCTGTGGTCAGCCGTCATCCCTATTGCACCCCTACTCTAACCCTAAAACTCTTATATATATAACCCATGCAAATTTTTCCCTAAGCCGCTACTTCTCTGTGTTACCCCCCATCCAACTCTCACGCCCGCACCTTCCGAATCCTCTCGCTCTGGTCCCACACCCCTTTTCCTCCCTGTCTCTCCCTTGTGCCGACCTCCGACATCCGATCCACCTTGGGTTGCGCCGTGTTGCCCTCCCGATAATAGCACAACCCTGTGTTGTTTTCTCGTGCAACACAGTGCCGCTGGGCTGTCGTTTCCCGTCTCTCTTTGGGTGCGAGTGTAGTTGTGGTGTGGGTAGTTCGTGTTCTCATTGATTCGCGGTTGTTGCTTGCTTTTGGTTCGTCGTGGTTCGTGGTTTCCGTTCGTGGTTCGTTAGGTTCGTTGCCGGGAATCCGTTCCCGTTATTCTTGCTTGGATTCATTTTCATCATCGGTTAAGGCAAGTAACTTGTACTCAATTTCTTTGTATGATACAAGTCATAAATTCCGCTTGTAGTGTAGTTGGGTTCTAGAGACAACTCATGTGTGATTTATTTTTGATGAGTATTGTCTCTATAGTGCTATTTGACCATAGTTGCCTCAAGACACAAATTTGACATGAAACAACTTAGGTTTTGACCGTTCTTGATGTGATCATATTTGTGAGATAATTATGAGAATTTGTGTGTTTGTTTGGATCCATGTAATATACTTTTTGTGGACATGCTATATACCCTATTTCATGTTATTTGGATACTTAGTAGACTCTAAACCATGTTTGGTTGTTTTTTGAATGAGTTTCGTATGTTCTATGTTGATTTTGTTGTTAGAGGAAAATCTGTATTTTGTCGATGATCAGTTTTGATTAGTATTTTAGACTATATTAAGGTCAGTATCTTAACTTCATTATTAAACATGATTTTTTTAGAAATCTGCCTTCTTTCCAAACTCTCTGACCTTGGTCGATTTCGTTTTCGCATGTGTGAGATATGATGGTTTTACTACAGAGGTGTATTTCATTTTCAGATTTCGTTTCTTGATGATTTTGATGACTAAATTATTTTGATACTAGTGCTAAAAATATTATTTTGATTCACAATTTTGGACAATATTTCTATATCTAATTAGGGATTACCCAGAATTTTGGTGGATTATATTGATGAGTTTTATATACCGTTTCATACTTGTTTATAAAGACTATACTTACTGGACTTTGTTCGCTGTTCTGTAAAGATTTGTATTTTCACCCTAATTTCTTTTCTTGTATGAAAAATATTTAAGAAATATGAAAGTTAGCTTATTTTGTCTATTTTCATATCCCTTTGGCGGATTTGGATTTCATTTCACGGGTTGCGAGATATTACAGTTTTCATACAGCAGTGTTGGGAATTCCAGATTTGCCAAACTATCGTTTCTTGGTGTTTTCTAATTTTTGTTGGCTAAGCTAATCTTACTGAAAAATTATGAAACTTTATATTCTGATACTAGACATATAGAGGAATACCTCAGATTTTTTCTGGATTTATTTAAGGTGTTTTGATGCTGTTTTCCCGATTGTGAATTCGATTTACTGATTTCTGATTGAACACGTTTTCTGGATTCAAAGCTATTTTGAGACTTGATTTTGTGAAGTACTATATGACTTATATATGTTTCATGGATTCGGAAACTATTTTCCAGATTCTTCGACGGATTCAGATTTGCATTTTTGTAGCAACGGAAATCCCTGTTTTAGTACAGTAGTGTCTTGCTGTCCTGAATTAACATTTGCATGATTCTATTCTTTTAAGAACTGTCGATCATCTGTATATGTTTATCTGTCACCCTGAACCTGTTACATGTTTATACCATGCTATTATCGCCCTGTTTTCTGCACATACATGTCTGTCTGCTAATAATAACAAAATGACCAAGTCGGGGTTAAGGGAAAGATCTAGTAGTGGAAAATATAGAAATGTGTACTGAGAAGAGGGCCCGTGTTCTCTATCTGTTACGTGTTCATGATTACATGATTCACGAATCTGTTATCTGACCCTGTCTACATTACTTCCTATAAGAAGGTGTAGGGAAGAAGAGAACCACTAGGTTTTATCTGTCTGTCTGATCTGATTATCTAATATCTGTCTGTCTGAACCCTGAGTACACTGCCCTATGGACTCCACTATGAAATCTGAAGCGAAACTGTTTGAATGTAGAAACCATGTAAGGTGGGCTACATGAAGTGCTACTTAGATAGTAATCACACAAGACTTATAAGAACATGACATCTGTTATCTATTATCTGTATCAGTTTATCTGATATCTGTTATCTGTCTCACTATCACCTGACACTACCATCTGTATATCTATCTGCATACCATTTGATATCTGACACTTGACACATGTTATCTGTATCTGTTAACATACCATGCTATCTGATTTGTTTTCCTGATTCATGTTAGTTATCACATTTCTGTTGACACACTTATATCATGCTATGTTTGTTCTGTTGTTATTTTATATTTGTTATTTATCCCATGTACTTGTATCCTGCATTACAAGCGGCCCGTAACTTGCATTGACGAAAGTTAGTTTTCTTTTTCCTATTCCTGCAATTGTTAAATTGCAGATTTTGGAGAACAGGTACCAGATGGTGTTGGTGATTTGCAATATTAGTGCTGAAGTTGTTATTATTATTTCTGTTGCTTATTTGAACAATTGTATTTTTGCTAATTGAATTTATTCTTGTATTTGGGCAATGTGACCCAGGATATTATTAACTTGTCCAGACTTGGTTTATTTGAGATTATATTATATTTTGGATCTCAAGTAAATTTCTGTTGGTCTATTTGATTCAATTATGCATACTTGGTTGATTCTCTTGCTTCCGACTCTGATTATTTCTGTGAGATGTTGTAAAGATTCTGAACAGCGATGATGAAAATCATTCGCTGGGCTTAGTCACGTATCCGTATTCCGTATTTCCTTTATGGGAAGCGGGGCGTGACATTTTCGCTCTCCTGAGCATCGACGCCCTCATAGATGCGAAAGCGGGGCATGAACTGCTTAGCTTCATGGATTTCTTTTCAGGCTATAACCAGATAAGAATGTTCCCCCCAAACATACCAAAACTGCCTTCGTAACTGACCAAAGGACTTTACTGTTACCGGGTCACGCCCTTCGGGCTGAAGAATGCCGGCGCTACTTATCAAAGGCTCGTCAACCGGGTCTTTAAGGACAAGATTGGGCGAAACACGGAGGTGTACGTTGACGATATGCTCGTCAAAAGCCGTTCGGGCCAAGATCATGTGGCCGACCTCGAAGAAGCTTTCGGCCTGTGATCTCACAATATGAGGCTCAATCCCCCCAAGTGCGCCTTCGGTTTCTCCTCGGGGAAGTTCCTCGGATTCGTTGTGAGCCACCACGGCATCGAAGCGAATCCTGAAAAGATTCAAGCCATTCTCGATATGGCCCCTCCATAAAATACCAAGGAAGTGCAAAGGCTCACGGGGCGGCTGGTGGTCATCGACCGTTTCCTCTCCAAATCAGGAGAGAAGTCACTTCCATTCTTCAAAGCCCTCAGGAGGGCAAAAAGCTTCAAGTGGGCGACTTCCCAACAGGAGGCATTCGACTAGCTGAAGGCACACCTCGCTAACCCACCGCTCCTCAGCAAGCCGGAGCCAGGCGAGCCCCTATTCGTATACCTGGTCGCCACTAAACACGTGCTCAGCACCGTCTTGGTCAGGGAGGAGGATGGGTCGCAGAGGCCCTTTTACTACCTTGCCAATGGTGATTCCACTGAGACATGGATGAGCCCCATACACAAATTCCTAACAACTGGCGAGCTTCCCCAGGACCAGGCCGCGGCAAGAAGTACTCGGGTGCGGTCTGAAAGGTTCACCTTAATTAAGAACGTGCTCTTCAGACCTCCTACACCAAGTCAGAAGGAAGACCCTATCTCCGCTGCCTAACACCAGACGAGGCTAAATGCACCTTGGAAGAACTGCACGAAGGAATCGGGGGATGTCAATTGGGTAGCAGGTCGCTGGCTCGAAAAGCCCTAAACCACGGCTACTTGTGGCGCCCCGAATTTCTAATATGAGAACTTAGAAAATACGTGGCACATTCCCAGCGATCCACTTCCATGTAACAATACACATAGACCAAAAACACAAATTATTTTATTCCAAACTCTTATTACAATAATCTTTTTCAATTGCAGCGGAAATACAAATACCTTGAATTACAACATTCTCTTACAACACTCCTCTTTACAAAAATTACACCAGGCTCTATTATATCACTCATAATCTCTAAAGCTAACCCAAAGCATCCAAGCCTCCAAACTCTAAGCAACAACCTGCATCATATGAGGCTAGAGAGGAACCCTAACCCCCAAACTAAAGGGGTCAGCCATAAATGGTGTGAGTGATATAAACAACAAACATAAGTAAACAATACACATAAATTCTCAAGCAACATGTACTGAACAAAAATACATAAACTGAACATGTAATGTGAAACAAGAAACGATAGGAAGTACATGCTTAGAACCAAGTCGAGAAACAATGCCATCGATCAGTTATCCTTCAATCAATCACTCTCAAAATGGTACAGCTCAACTGTACTGTACAGTCGACTGAATAATTGGCCAGTCGACTGTTACTGCCAATACCTGATCATCGGTTATTCTCAATACCACGGTACATGTCCAACGATCAATCACCAATAATGCCATAGATCGGATACCCATATATCCATCTACAAAAACTAAAGATAATATAGATCGGATACCCGGTATGCAATCACTAACAGTGACTCTTACACCGCAGAACATATCCATCTACAAAGACTAAAGATAGTATAGATCGGATACCCGGCATGCAATCACTAACAGTGACTCTTACACCGCAGAACATATCCATCTACAAAGACTAAAGATAATATAGATCGGATACCCGGCATGCAATCACTAACAGTGACTCTTACACCGCAGAACATATCCATCTACAAAGACTAAAGATAATATAGATCGGATACTCGGCATGCAATCACTAACAGTGACTCTTACACCGCAGAACATATCCATCTACAAAGACTAAAGATAGTATAGATCGGATACCCGGTATGCAATCACTAACAGTGACTCTTACACCGCAGAACATATCCATCTACAAAGACTAAAGACTTGAAAGAACACTCAAGATTATGTAAAACTTTTCAGTACCAGTCGACTTATACCATAATAAGTCGACTGCCCCGAGAACCAATACCCAAGATTTTCACAAGTGCTATAAGTCGACTTATTAAACCATCAGTCGACTTACCCGAAGAAATTACCAATAATTCTCAAGAACATTCCAAGTGCTGACAGTCGACTTATAGAGGTCATGGTCGACTGTCCCGAAAAGACTGAACAATTCTACTCAGCAGGCCAGTCGACTGACATTAGTCCCAGTCGACTGTCCCGAACAATTTTCAAATGTCTGAAAGTACTGCAGTAGGGTCGTACCAGTCGACTGAATCGTAGACCAGTCGACTGTCGGCCTACAGATTTCATAAATTAGGTCTGAATGCAGAAATCAAGACTGGTGTTTTTCTAAAGATTCATTGCTTATGAAGGTAACTCGTATTTAGTTAAAAGTGACAATCTCAAAATGATCCACATTACGGATACAATACTAAATTCTCATGTTCTCAAATTCCTAAATCTTCCATTAGGGTTTCTTAATACTCAATTCTTTCATCAATAATAACCAAGATCTGTTTATAAACAGAAGATCCAGAGGTTCATTCATTCGATCAAATCCTACTTGAATCTTAACATGTTTCGAGCAATAACGAATTTGTTAAACAAGATCTACGGAATATTCATGGATTTCTCATGCATAATATGAATAACTACCATTGCTTTGATCACATACAAGATACGAAAACATCAAACAAAACAGCACACAATCCTACACATAAACAAAACAAGGTTCATATCATTCACCTTTAGAATCAAGAAAATCCACGAAAAGCCTTCCTTTGCTGGATCCAAAAACTTCTTCTTCAATCAACATGAAATAATATAACGAGATCTGAGTTGTGCAGCGAATGACGGCTGCAAACCCTCTTATATAGGCCGGGAATATCATTTTTTAGGGTTTCCAAATATATTTGCAAAACGATCCCTTCAAAATACAATTATATATATATATATCTACTCTTGGAAATTCATCTAAAATTCATTAAAATTAGGATTTAAAAGTAAATTATGATCCTAATCTCAAATGCTACTGTTCAAAACGTCCAGAAAATACAATTTGCATTTTAACCCTTAAAAATGTCAATTTTGCATAAAAGTCCTTCTTTTCTCAAAAATTGCAAATAGATCAAATTGATTTCAGAAAAATCCAGAAAAATAACAAATAAATTCCAATTATTTAAATAATGATTTTTCATAAAGAAAACTTAATTTTTCAAACATCTCAAAAGTCATTTGCACGTGTTTTGCACGTGTGCGAAAGATAAATCTTTTTAATTAAATCTCCAAAATAGATTTAAATTCATTTTCAAATGATTAAAATAATATTTGAAAATACGGGGTTCTACATCACTCCCTCCTTAGAAGAGTTCTGTCCTCAGAACTACGGCTAATGAGGTCCGAACAACCCACTAACAATGATTGAAAACTCATGGGTAAAACATAAATCTTAGGAAATACAGTCACACCAAAGATTACATTCCAGCAAAACAAATACATCATACATAAGAAACACAATCATGCAAGGAATTCAGAAAAATCAAATTTCCGCTGCGCGACTCTGATAAAGCCACTCTGCAACAACTACTGAACTCCTGCATCTACATCTGGCCTTCCACATCTGCTTCATCCTTCCTAGAATCAGTGGCCACTCCCTCCTTAGAAGGGACAGGACTAAGGATAGCCACCTCAAGACCTTGCTTGGAAACACCTCAAGATCCACACTAAGACTAGCAATAAATGGGCGATACAATTGTATGCAAGAAAACAGTATCAAATAAAACTTTGTCTTTATTCCTTTAAATCCAAATAACTTGTTACATGAAGAAAATACTCAATCTTCAATTATTTCCAAAATAAAGTTTTACTTAATATAAAAGAATAAATTTCCTGCACACACCCAGATCATATTCCTGGATTGCCCGCATCCTCTTCAGTCAATGCGAACACTCGCCCCTGCTTCGGATCCTTGTCTTTCCCTGTATTCTCTTTCTTCAGCTGTGGACATAGTTGCCGAATATGCCCTTCTTGACCACAATGAAAACAAGTCTGCTTTGCCAATTTCGGACATTCTGACCTGTAATGACCTGCCTGCTTGCAGTAAAAACAAGTCACTTCTTTAGTTGTTGGTGCCTTCTGCACTGGATCACTAGGCTTGCTCTGCTTTACTGGGAATTCCTTCTCATCCTGGTCATCTGCTGGCCTCTTCTTCTTGTTCCAGGTCTCTTGCTTTACCCGGGACTGGTCCATATCTTCCTCGGTCATAGCTGCTCTCCTGACCAGCTTTGCCCAACGGAACCATCCTTGACCTCAAGTTTGGCCTCAAGCCCTGCTCAAACTTTTTGGCCTTCTTTGCCTCGTCGACAACTAACTCTGGTGCATACCGCGAAGGCTGAGCAAATTTAGTCTCATATTCCCGCACGGTCATGCTACCCTGCTGAAGGTTCAAGAACTCAGTCGCCTTCTTCTCCTGAACATCTAGAGGAAAGAAGCGATCTCTGAACTCCTCCAGAAAAGCTTCCCAAGTCAACTGCTGATCTCCCAGAGTCCTCTTCAGCGACTCCCACCAGACACCAGCGTCCTTCTCTAGCTGCATCGAAGCTAACTTCACCTTGCTGGCTGCCGGAGTCTCCGACACTTCAAAGATCGTCTGCATCTTCCTAATCCAGTCATCTGCTGCGGTTGGATCAGCTTGCCCCTCAAAGACTGGCGGCCTCATTCTTTTAAAGGATTCAATCTGCTTGATAGGGTCGGCATTAACCAAATCCTGACCAGTTCCATGATTTGGCGGCAGATTCTGCTGCTGAGCTTGCTGCTGATTCTGCTGCTGCGCCAAGTTGAATGCCATCAGCGCATTCAGGGTCTGATATACCTTGGCGAATTCAGCCTCAAGGTCAATTCCCGCTCCTCGAGAACTACCGGATCCATCCTCATTATTGCCACCATTCCTGCCCCTGGGTGCAACCATTTTGAATACTGCAAAACGAGGGAAAAGTTAGAGCATCACACACACGATTCATACTCAAATCAATATCCTATGGTAGAACCATAATCATACCCCAAACCATAACATCATGTTTTTAACTCTATGTGATACTCACACTCTGATGTCCACACCTAGGTACTCACTCTCTAGTGTCCACACCTAGGTTGGTTTTCATACTATGTCTATTATTACTATTGAAGCTTGCTCTGATACCAATCTGTGGCGCCTCGAATATCTAATATGAGAACTTAGAAAATACGTGGCACATTCCCAGCGATCCACTTCCATGTAACAATACACATAGACCAAAAACACAAATTATTTTATTCCAAACTCTTATTACAATAATCTTTTTCAATTGCAGCGGAAATACAAACACCTTGAATTACAACATTCTCTTACAACACTCCTCTTTACAAAAATTACACCAGGCTCTATTATACCACTCATAATCTCTAAAGCTAACCCAAAGCATCCAAGCCTCCAAACTCTAAGCAACAACCTGCATCATATGAGGCTAGAGAGGAACCCTAACCCCCAAACTAAAGGGGTCAGCCATAAATGGTGTGAGTGATATAAACAACAAACATAAGTAAACAATACACATAAATTCTCAAGCAACATGTACTGAACAAAAATACATAAACTGAACATGTAATGTGAAACAAGAAACGATAGGAAGTACATGCTTAGAACCAAGTCGAGAAACAATGCCATCGATCAGTTATCCTTCAATCAATCACTCTCAAAATGGTACAGCTCAACTGTACTGTACAGTCGACTGAATAATTGGCCAGTCGACTGTTACTGCCAATACCTGATCATCGGTTATTCTCAATACCACGGTACATGTCCAACGATCAATCACCAATAATGCCATAGATCGGATACCCATATATCCATCTACAAAAACTAAAGATAATATAGATCGGATACCCGGTATGCAATCACTAACAGTGACTCTTACACCGCAGAACATATCCATCTACAAAGACTAAAGATAGTATAGATCGGATACCCGGCATGCAATCACTAACAGTGACTCTTACACCGCAGAACATATCCATCTACAAAGACTAAAGATAATATAGATCGGATACCCGGCATGCAATCACTAACAGTGACTCTTACACCGCAGAACATATCCATCTACAAAGACTAAAGATAATATAGATCGGATACCCGGCATGCAATCACTAACAGTGACTCTTACACCGCAGAACATATCCATCTACAAAGACTAAAGATAGTATAGATCGGATACCCGGTATGCAATCACTAACAGTGACTCTTACACCGCAGAACATATCCATCTACAAAGACTAAAGACTTGAAAGAACACTCAAGATTATGTAAAACTTTTCAGTACCAGTCGACTTATACCATAATAAGTCGACTGCCCCGAGAACCAATACCCAAGATTTTCACAAGTGCTATAAGTCGACTTATTAAACCATCAGTCGACTTACCCGAAGCAATTACCAATAATTCTCAAGAACATTCCAAGTGCTGACAGTCGACTTATAGAGGTCATGGTCGACTGTCCCGAAAAGACTGAACAATTCTACTCAGCAGGCCAGTCGACTGACATTAGTCCCAGTCGACTGTCCCGAACAATTTTCAAATGTCTGAAAGTACTGCAGTAGGGTCGTACCAGTCGACTGAATCGTAGACCAGTCGACTGTCGGCCTACAGATTTCATAAATTAGGTCTGAATGCAGAAATCAAGACTGGTGTTTTTCTAAAGATTCATTGCTTATGAAGGTAACTCGTATTTAGTTAAAAGTGACAATCTCAAAATGATCCACATTACGGATACAATACTAAATTCTCATGTTCTCAAATTCCTAAATCTTCCATTAGGGTTTCTTAATACTCAATTCTTTCATCAATAATAACCAAGATCTGTTTATAAACAGAAGATCCAGAGGTTCATTCATTCGATCAAATCCTACTTGAATCTTAACATGTTTCGAGCAATAACGAATTTGTTAAACAAGATCTATGGAATATTCATGGATTTCTCATGCATAATATGAATAACTACCATTGCTTCGATCACATACAAGATACGAAAACATCAAACAAAACAGCACACAATCCTACACATAAACAAAACAAGGTTCATATCACTCACCTTTAGAATCAAGAAAATCCACGAAAAGCCTTCCTTTGCTAAATCCAAAAACTTCTTCTTCAATCAACAAGAAATAATATAACGAGATCTGAGTTGTGCAGCGAATGACGGCTGCAAACCCTCTTATATAGGCCGGGAATATCATTTTTTAGGGTTTCCAAATATATTTGCAAAATGATCCCTTCAAAATACAATTATATATATATATATATATATATATATATATATATATATATATATATATATATATATATATATATCTACTCTTAGAAATTCATCTAAAATTCATTAAAATTAGGATTTAAAAGTAAAATATGATCCTAATCTCAAATGCTGCTGTTCAAAACGTCCAGAAAATACAATTTGCATTTTAACCCTTAAAAATGTCAATTTTGCATAAAAGTCATTCTTTTCTCAAAAATAGCAAATAGATCAAATTGATTTCAGAAAAATCCAGAAAAATAACAAATAAATTCCAATTATTTAAATAATGATTTTTCATAAAGAAAACTTAATTTTTCAAACATCTCAAAAGTCATTTGCACGTGTTTTGCACGTGTGCGAAAGATAAATCTTTTTAATTAAATCTCCAAAATAGATTTAAATTCATTTTCAAATGATTAAAATAATATTTGAAAATACGGGGTTCTACACTACTACTGGCCAACTATGCTGCAAGATGCTAAAAACCTCGTCCGAAGCTGCGGCCCCTGCCAGAGATTCTCCCCCGTCAAACACTCATCCCGAGTCGAGCTAAAGTCACTCGACAATCCTTCTCCCTTTGCCATGTGGGGAATGGACCTTGTCGGTCCCTTTCCACAAGCAATCGACCAAAGGCGATTCCTAATCGTGGCCGTTGACAATTTCACCAAGTGGATAGAAGCAGAATCCCTGACTACGATCACCGAGCATCAAGCTCAACAATTCTTCTAGAAACACGTAGTCTGCCGATTCGGGATCTTGCACGTGCTAATCATCGATAACGGAACCCAGCTCGTGGGCAAAAGTTTTCGGAAGTTTTGTGACGACCTCGACATTCAGCAACACTTTTCTTCAATCTCTCATCCCCAATCGAACGGCTAAGCTGAAAACACCAACTGTCAAATTCTGAACGATCTAAAAAAGCGGCTAGACCAATCACCTAGGGTCAGTGGGTCGAGGAGTTGTCAAGCGTCCTCTGGTCACATCGGACTACCAAGAGAATTCTGACTGGTGAGTCCCCTTTCAATTTGACATATGGGACCGAGGTGGTCATCCCTCTGGAAGTCGCCCTCCTATTGCTAAAATACATGGGCTTCAACGAAGAATCAAACTCAGGTGACCTTAGGGCCAACCTGGACCTCGTCGACGAGGTACGAGAAAGATCCAGCATCCGACGAGCCATATACCAACAAAGGGTCGAGAGGCTCTACAATAAGAAAGTCCGCCCAACCAACATCAAGGAAGGGGACCTCGTGCTACAAAAGCTAGCAATCTCCCAGCCCACCGCCAGAGGCAAGCTCGCCCCCAATTGGGAGGGCCCGTATAAGGTCTCCCAAGTGATACGTCCAGACACGTACCGCCTCGAAGACCTAGGGGGCAAGAGGGTTAAGAGGCCGTGGAACACGGAGCACCTTATCAAGTTTCAAGAGGTAAAGTGAGGGAGAGCCCACTGTCGTAAGCACTATGCGCCAATTCACTTGTAAGCAAATGGCCAAGATATAAAGGTAGTATGTTTTGTTTAGAGTTCGCATTAGTTCCTCACAAAATTCTCACAAGATTGGACGCCCGACGCTCGGCATATATCTCGAGCAAGGCACCAGCTTTCTTACAAGCTTGGACGCCCGATCCTCGGCATGTGTCTCGAGCAAGGCACCAGCTTTCTCACAAGCTTGGACGCCCGATGCTTGGCATGTATCTCGAGCAAGGCACCAGCTTTTTCACAAGCTTGGATGCCCGATGCTGGGCATGTGTCTCGAGCAAGGCACCAGCTTTCGCATAAGCTTGGATGCCCGACGCTGGGCATGTATCTCGAGCAAGGCACCAGCTTTCGCACAAGCTTGGACGTCCGATGCTCGGCATGTGTCTCGAGCAAGGCACCAGCTTTCGCACAAGCTTGGATGCCCGACGCTCGACATGTATCTCGAGCAAGGCACCAGCTTTCTCACAAGCTTGGATGCCCGACGCTCGGCATGTGTCTCGAGCAAGGCACCAGCTTTCGCACAAGCTTGGATGCCCGACGCTCGACATGTATCTCGAGCAAGGCACCAGCTTTCTCACAAGCTTGGATGCCCGACGCTCGGCATGTGTCTCGAGCAAGGCACCAGCTTTCTCACAAGCTTGGACGCCCGACGCTCGACATGTGTCTCAAGCAAGGCACCAAATTTTGCACAAGCTTGGACGCCCGACGCCCGGCATGTTTCTCGAGCAAGGCACCAGCTTTCGCACAAGCATGGATGCCCGATGCTAGGCATGTGTCTCGAGTAAGGCACCAGTTTTCGCACAAGCTTGGACGCCCGACGCTCTACATGTGTCTCGAGAAAGGCACCAGCTTTCTCACAAGCTTGGACGCCTGACGCTCGGCATGTGTCTCGAGCAAGGCACCAGCTTTCTCACAAGCTGGGACGCCCGATGCTCGGCATGTATCTCGAGCAAGGCACCAGCTTTCTCACAAGCTTAGATGCCCGACGCTCGGCATATGTCTTGAGCAAGGCACCAGCTTTCTCACAAGCTTGGACGCCTGACGCTCGGCATGTGTCTCTAGTAAGGCACCAGCTTTCTTACAAGCTGGGATGCCTGATGCTCGGCATGTATCTCGGGCAAGGCACCAGCTTTCTCACAAGTGTGGACGATCTTGTAAGGATCGGTCATCGGAATTAACCACAAGACAGAAAAATAGCCAAGGCAGGACAATCGTTTTCTCATTATTATTTCATCAAAGGAAATTGCGTCGTTACAAAGAAAAACTTCGTTACAATGGTAAAACCTAGCCCAGGGCTTCCGTGCCGAAGCCACAGGATCGAGGCAGATGAGCTCTAGTCCGGCCAACCGAATCGGCTCCTTCGTCGGGTCTCTCGGTTTCACCAAGGTAAACATGCTGACGACTGAGCTCTGTGCATCACAAGGCCTCGCCGGACCAATCCTTGGGGTCGACAACGAAGTACCATCAGGGGGACGGGGGCCCGTGAAGGAAATGGACCGAGACCCGGACATCCCTAGTACTATCTTGTACCAGTGCACCTCCAATTCCTTCTCTGCAATAACCTCGTGGAGGAAAGACTCAGACGAGGGCCGCTGGGCGGAGCTACTAACCATAAAAAACGGAACTCCAGTGGGGTCCAGGTCACGATCGGATAACAGCTTCTTGAACCTCGCCAACTCCACGTTGAGCCCCTTGGACTTGTCCATAAAATACTTGACAACAACCTCACGATCACGAGCCTCCTTACGGTATCGAGTCAAAGCAAACTCCATAGCCGAGATCTTACCTTTCAGTTGGCTCAACTTTGAGCCACCAAGGTCCCCCGTCGGGGTCACTGTCATCTGCCAAAGGACAGAGAAATATCACTCCGAGCCAAAAACACTTGGCTAGAAAATCAAGCCAGAAATTCATCCAAGTCAAGAGGTTCGGCCAAAAACGCTTTTCATTGCTCAAAAATTTAATTTTAGAAAAAGTGCGGTAGCCAGTTTGCTTTCGGCTATTACAAATAATGCAAACAAAAAACGAAACAAGGAAAAGAAACAACAATGACTATTGGTGGCCCACCTCTTCCTCGTCCTGTTTTTCGGCGTGGGGCTCGTCGTCCGCGACATCATCACCAACCCCGGGGGTCAGCGGGAGCCTAAGCACAACCAAGTCATAGTGAAAGCCGCTCGGGTCCAGCTCCGGATGAAAGTGCTTGACATGCCGGATCGCCCTGGCGTAGACCACGTCCTGGGCCTCGATCACTTTATCCATCCCGGCCACCCTCATCTCCTCCACACGCGCGTCGGCCTCCTTCCTCAGGTTGGCCATCCTTCTCATATAGGCGTCCTTCCGGTTCACCAACTCTGCTCGAAGAGCCTGGATCTGGCCCTTGAGTTCTGTCTTCTCCAGCTTGAGCTCTTTCGCTTCTCGCTCCCAGTGCTAGGTATTCCTTTTCTCGTTCGCCACCTCCTTCGTGTGCAGCTTCATCAGTTAAGCGCCTTCCATGCATGCCTGCAGCCGAGGGAGATAGACTTAGAAAATGGGTCAAAAGTATGAACACAACCAATTACCATGTTACCTGCAAGCTGGCCAGAGCCCACTTTATGTACGAGGACTTGACAGTGTCGCACTCCCGGGCCTTCTGGTCTCGGGGCGGAGCGATCTTCTCAACCATCTCGATGGCCACCGGCCCATCCGAGATAGTATCCCCGATCTTAACAGCCCAGTTCGGCGCCCGGGGCTGCAGTCCAGCTTCACCAACGATCTGGTCGGCCGTCGGAGCGACTGGAGGGAGTTCAGCATTCACTACCGCGGCGACCTTCTGGCCGCTGGTGCTGGGGACTGACTTTGAGCTCTTGTGTTTCCTTAGCATCGGGAGAGGGGTCTCCTTCGCAACTCCCTCGGGAGGGGCTCTCCCATGCTTCTTTTGACAGGGTCAGTTGGCCTTCTCGGCCGCCTGTTTCTTCAGCAGAGCCCTCCTCACTGTAATCACATCATCATCCATGTCTATAGAAAAGAAAATCATGTAAGACGAGCAAAAATACCTGAAAGAAAACTAGATAAAAAACATGCTGATAGGAGTGGGGTTCAGTCAGATTCGAGCCAAGTGCCTCTCTGTCACGTTCAGCCAACCAATGCTATTGCCCGAACATATCTTTTCAACGTCCTCTCATTCCTCGGCCGTCAAGTCTGACTTACGAGGACCCTTCAGATTGGGCTTGTAGAACCTCCAAGCCATGGGAATCACCCATGGGGTCAGGTTCCGAATGATAAAATACTTCTCTTTCCACCCTTTGATGGAGTCCAGGTGCCTGTGCATGACCCTTCTCTTTCATCTCGGCGAAATATAGTAGATCCCTCCATATTCGCCAGACGAGATGAGGCCAAGGATCGCTCGAAAGTACTTCAGTTTCGGGCGAATCCCCCGCTCGGCACAGAGCAACAGGAAGCACACTATCTGCTTCTAGGAATTAGGCCCGTACTGCATAGGGCTAAGGGACGCCCAGTTCAAAACTTCTGTAATAAAGGAGTGGAGCGGCAGACGCAAACCAGAGCAGAAGGCATCAATAGGGAACATGCAGAAGTGGGGCGCCAGTTTGTTCGTAGGACGGATCCCGTGGCTGGGGGTCAGTAGCTCATACTCCTCACCAATGAAGTAATTCTCACGGATGACGGGGAGGTCGTTCGCTATAAGGACGGTCGGCACCCTATCCATGGCGATTTTCTGCCTACCAGGCGAGGAAGCCTCCACATCCTCGTCAACTCCTCTCCTGTATCAGAGCAACTTCTTGACATCGTCCGGATACATTCGGATAGAGCGCGACTGGACCTCAAACGGGACCTCGAGGTTAACCACTGGAGCATCCTCTTCCAGGCTGTCCGGATGAACCCACTTCGTCTTCTCACGTCGAACTCGAGGACCCTTCGGAGGGAACAGCATCGCCAAAGGACCCAAGTCGTCATCCTCAGACGAGTTCTTTTCCCCCCAAGTTCACCTTCCTCGACCGTTGCGACGCTCTCTTCCTCATTCACTTCAACCTCTTCTGCTCCCCCCTCCACGGCCACTACGATCTGTTCTCCGCCCACCTCGACCACCTCGACCTCCTCCTCACCTTCACCCAAGGGTACATCCCGTTCCGAGTCACTCGACTCTACCACAAAGGGCCTTCAACTACGTAAAGGCGCGATATCACAGACCTTTGTCTCTGACTCTCATGACATTGAGTCGGAGGCACGAGGACCCTCGTCCTAACCCGAGGTAGTGGCGGACGAAATGGACTAAGCCCGCGACATACCAAAAAATAAAATTAACTAATCTGTTTGAAGAACGGTGGAGGATATCGGAAAACTCGCCGCCGGTGACAGCAAAAGCGCTAGAAGGGGAAATTTGAGAGCTTAAGAAGAAAAAGCAAAGATGGGAAATGAAAGGGGGAGGGGGGGATTTATAGCAAAACCAACAACACTTTGTATTCCGCAAAAAGCATGACGTCATCAATTACACGTGTCACCACCCTATTGGCCCACAAACGGCCCAAATCGCTAAAACCCCAATGCTCAGAGCTTGCAGTACACTTCGTACAGACCAAAAACCAAGCGCCCAACAAAGCTTCCCATCGAACCTTCAGGGCTCGATGCTCGGCAAGTACTGCGAGCACCTGCCTAGCTTTTTCTTACAAAGCTGCCTAACAAAGGCCAAGTCTGGGGGGCTCGACGCTTGGCAAATAATGCGAGCACCCACCTAGCTTTTTTCTACAAAACTGCCTAACAAAGGCCAAGTCTGGGGGCTAGACGCTAGGCAAGTACCGCGAGCACCCACCTATATTTTTCCAACAAAGCTGCCCCACAAGGCTTTAGGGCTCGACGCTCGGCAAGTACTGCGAGCACCCACCTAGCTTTTTTCCTACAAAGCTGCCTAACAAAGGCCAAGTCTGGGGGGCTCGACGCTCTGCAAGTACTACGAGCACCCACCTAGCTTTTTCCAACAAAGCTAACCCTCGAGGCTTCAGGGCTCGATGCTCGGCAAGTACTGCGAGCACTCGCCTAACTTTTTTCTACAAAACTGCCTAACAAAGGCCAAGTCTGGATGGCTTGACGCTCGGCAAGTACTGCGAGCACCCACCTACCTTTTTTCTACAAAGCTGCCTAATAAAGGCCAAGTCTGGGGGGTTCGAGGCTCGGTAAATACTGCGAGCACCCACCTAACTTTTTCCAACAAAGCTACACCTCGAGGCTTCAGGGCTCGATGCTCGGCAAGTATGGCGAGCACCCGCCTAGCTTTTTCTTACAAAGCTGTCTAACAAAGACCAAGTCTGGGGGGCTCGACCCTCGGCAAGTACTGCGAGCACCCACCTAGCTTTTTTTTACAAAGCTGCTTAACAAAGGCCAAGTCTGGGGGTTCGACGCTCGGTAAGTACTGCGAGCACCCATCAAGCTATTTCCAACAAAGCTGTCCCTCGAGTCTTCAGGACTCGATGCTCGGCAAGTACTGCGAGCAACCACCTAGTTTTTCCCAACAAAGTTCCCCCTCGAGCCTTCAGGGATCGACGCTCGGCAAGTACTGCGAGCACCCACCTAGCTTTTTCCTACAAAGCTGCCTAACAAAGGCCAAGTCTGGGGGGCTCGACGCTCGGCAAGTACTGTGAGCACCCACCTAACTGCCCCTCGAGGCTTCACGACTCGATGCTCGGTAAGTACTGCGAGCACCCACCTAGCTTTTTTTTTCTACAAAGTTACCTAACAAAGGCCAAGTCTAGGTGGCTCGACGCTCGACAAGTACTGCTAGCACGAACCTAGCTTTTTCCAACAAAGTTTCCCCTCGAAGCTTCAGAGCTCGACGCTCGGCAAGTACTGCAAGCACACACCAGCTTTTTCCAACAAATCTGCCCCTTGAGGCTGCAGAGCTCGACGCTCGGCAAGTACTGCGAGCACCCGCCTATCTTTTTCTTACAAAGCTACCTAACAAAGGTCATGTCTGGGGGGCTCGACGCTCGGCAAGTACTGCGAGCACCCACCTAGCTTTTTCTACAAAGTTGCTTAACAAAGGCCAAGTGTGGGGGGCTCGAAGCTTGGCAAGCACTGCGAGCACCCATCTAGTTTTTTTGAACAAAGCTGCCCCTCGAGGCTCCAGGACTCGACGTTCAGCAAGTACTGCGAGCAACCACCTAGATTTTTCCAACAAAGCTACCCCTCGAGCCTTCAGGACTCGACGCTCGGCAAGTACTGCGAGCACCCACCTAACTTTTTCCTACAAAGTTGCCGAACAAAGGCCAAGTCTGCGGGGCTCGACGCTCGACAAGTACTGTGGGCACCCACCTAGCTTTTTCCAAGAAAGCTGCCCTTCGAGGCTTCAGGGCTCGATGCTCTGCAAGTACTGCGAGCAGCCACCT
The DNA here is from genome assembly GCA_017893485.1 of Hemerocallis citrina. Classification (NCBI taxonomy): domain Eukaryota; kingdom Viridiplantae; phylum Streptophyta; class Magnoliopsida; order Asparagales; family Asphodelaceae; genus Hemerocallis; species Hemerocallis citrina. Next base: position 302,276,658 of record CM030360.1, read on the forward strand.
AGCTTTTTTTCTACAAAGCTGCCTAACAAAGGCCAAGTCTGGGTGGATCGACGCTCGGCAAGTATCGCGAGCACAAACTTAGCTTTTTCCAATAAAGCTACCCCTCTAGGCTTCAGGGTTCGACGCTCGGCAAGTACTGCGAGCACCCGCCTAGCTTTTTTCTATAAAGCTGCCTAACAAAGGTCAAGTCTGGGTGGCTCGACGCTCGACAAGTACCGCAAGCACCAACCTAGCTTTTTCCAACAAAGTTGCCCCTCGAGACTTCACGGCTCGACGTTCGGCAAGTACTGCGAGCACCCACCTAACTTTTTCCTACAAAGCTGCATAACAATGGCCAAGTCCAGGGGGCTCGACGCTCGACAAGTACTGCGAGCACCCACCTAGCTTTTTTCAACAAAGCTGTCCCTCGAGGCTTCAGCGCTTGACGCTCGGCAAGTACTGCGAGCACCCACCTAACTTTTTTCTACAAAGCTAACTAACAAAGACCAAGTCTGGGTGGCTCGATGCTCGGCAAGTACTACGAGTACCCACCTAGCGTTTTCCAATAAAGCTGCTCCTTGAGGCTTCAGGGTTCGATGCTCGGCAAGTACTGCGAGCACCCACCTAGTTTTTTCTTATAAAGCTGCCTAACAAAGGCCAAGTCTGGAGAGCTCGACCCTCGGCAAGTACTGCGAGCACCCACCTAGTTTTTTTCAACAAAGCTGCCCCTCGATACTTCAGGACTCGATGCTCGGCAAGTACTGCGAGCACCCACCTAGTTTTTTTTCGACAAAGCTTCCTCTGACAGGACTCGACACTCGGCAAGTACCGCGAGCACCAACTTGGCTTTTTTCAACAAAGCTGCCCCTTGAGGCTTCAGGGCTCGACGCTCGGAAAGTACTGCGAGCACCTGTTGTGCAATCTAGTTATCTAAATAAACAGATAAACTAGACACAAATTAAAATCTCGCAAGTGTACGAATCGTTTATAGAAGCGTAGCGGCAAGCAAGGGTCGATCCCACAGAGATTGTAGTACTTAACTCACTAATCAATAAAATAGAAAATAGAATCTTAAAGTGTTGATCTAAAAGTCTAAGGAAATGAAAGGATAAAAACCTAAATTAAATAGCATCACAAATTGAGTCACGAATATCTATTAAAGTAGTTGGGCATTGATTTTCACCTATAGTCAATAATGCTAAGTTGTATACTACTCCAATTGCTCATGTTTGTTCCTTTAAGGGCATGGTATCTACTCCTTAAAGTAATGTTTTCCTAAGCCAAGAATCAGGCATGGTATATACTCTAATTCGTTTCTTTCCTTAAGTATTTAGCATGGTATCTACTAAGTTGCACTTGAAGAAAGCATATGAACAATGGAAACGAACAAACACTTGAAGTTCTAGAAATTGGTATCAGATCTAGATCCCTCAAGTTGATTATACCAAGAACCCCTAGAGATTCCCTTGTTACAAGATATGAACACGAGATACGGGTCGTCTCAATATGCTCATCTAACAGATTCAGATCTATACTGCACAAACATAATAATCTCAGATTCAGACCAGTCGACTTACTGTCACCTCAGTCGACTGCCCTTAGGAATATGAACTAGTTTGATTATTATAAATCTATTCCAATTCACTCAGGTTTAATCAATAAGTAATAGAGTAGTAGTCGAAGAATATAAGCATTACATGACTACGGTTTCAATCTACCCAACTATGGAAGTTAGTTCCACATAATAAAACTTTTATTGATTGATAAATTAGAGTTCATGACTACAATAGAAATAAGACTCAAAGGAAGAACAGAAGAACACTGATTTGTATGATGTTGAAATTGAGCCCAATCAGCAGTCGACTTGTTCTCCTTCTTGATGCTTGCTGTCGACGGTAAGTTCTTGTTGATGGATCCGGCCTCCCTTTTTATTTCGGTCCCTTTCTCAATGCCTCTTGGTTGATATTTATAGAACACGGCTAGAGAATTAGGGTTTGCACTTTTCTTTTATAGAAAGGTCCTCTTCTTTTTATTTAATTTCTGCATTTTATTTATTTCTCTTTTCTTCTTTCCTTCCTTTTCTGCAGGGTTCCTGATTTCTTATCTTTTAACGCATAAGACTGAGTCCACCTTCTTAATTAATGACGAGTTGTTACACGCACACGACCTGGGCATGGATGAGGATGCATCTTCATATGTTCTTATCTTCTGACTCCGCCGACGACCAGTCGACTGGCTTGGGGAGCAGTCGACTGTGCCGAGCAGCTTCAAACTCTCTGTCCGGTCGACTGTTGGAAGAATCAGTCGACTGTTGCCCTGTAGTTTCTGTGTATCATCCTCTCAGTCTGTCTTAGTCTGGAATCTGCTTCGTTTGCTGCTTTTAGGCTGTTTCCTATGGAAAAGAGAAAAGAAGAGTAAAATACCACATATAAGGCATTTAAATGTCCAATTGCATTAAGATTATTGCTCCTAAAAGTGAATATTATTGAGTCCATCAGCACCCACCTAGCCTTTTTCTACAAAGCTACCCCTCGAGGCTTCAGGGCTCGACGTTCGGCATGTACCGTGAGCACCAACTTGGTTTTTTTCCAATAAAGCTGTCCCTCGAGGCTTCAGGACTCAACGCTTGGCAAGTACTGCGAGCACCCACCTTACTTTTTCCTATAAAGCTGCCCCTCGAGGCTTCAGGGCTTGATGCTCGGCAAGTACCGCGATCACCAACCTGGCTTTTCCCTACAAAGCTGTCCCTTGAGTCTTCAGGCCTCGATGCTCGGCAAGTACTCCGAGCACCCACCTAGCTTTTTCCAAGAAAGCTGCCCCTTGAGGCACGGGGCTCGGCAAGCTTTCCGAGCCGACCCTCCAAGCTTGAAGCTCGGCGGTGACTTCAAGCACCCACTCAGCTTCTCACTGAAGTTGCCTCACTCGAAGCTCTCCGAGCCGATCCTCAAAGCTCAGAGCTCGGTGGTGACTTCGAGCACCTACTCAGCTTCTCGCTGAAGTTACCTCACTCGAAGCCCTCCGAGCCGACCTTCCAAGCTCGGAGCTCGGCGGTGACTTCGAGCACCCACGTGGCTTCTCACTGAAGTTGCCTCACCTAAAGCTCTCTGAAGCCGACTCTCCAAGCTCGGAGCTCGGCGGTGACTTCGAGCACCCACTCAGCTTCTCACTAGAGTGGCCGCACTCGAAGCTCTTCGAGCCGATCCTTGAAGCTTGGAGCTCGGCAGTGACAAAGAGCACCTACGTGGCTCCTCTCCCTAAGCTCCCCTCACTGCGTGCTCAGCGCCTGTCGGACGAAGTCGTCCCTCGGCCTTCGACCTAAATTGTGGCCAATTCTAAAAACACCCCTCAGGGATTCAGAGCAACAAATCCTCACCAAATACTCCCCTCCTCTCTACCGATAGAGACAGACTACTCCTACACTGCTGGGTTACACAGCCTTCCAGGAGTGGGGGGCTTATGATATAGTATAAATTACGTGGCCCCATATGGGCCCTCAGATCTCCTCAATTCTCGCTCTCGTGTGATCATCGGATCAAACAAACCCAATGGGCTTCAACCAGCTCAGGCTCATGGGCAAACGGGTCCAACCCGGCCCGTTAAGATCTCAGACCCGTTTACCCTTGCCTATAAATACCAGACCCCCTCCTCACTTTCAAAGGTAATCAATATTTTTCCACCTGAACCCTAACTACTGTTGCTTTCTTAGTAACTGACTAGATCGTCGGAGGGCCTGTCTCTGGAAACTCTCCCAGAGTTTCTAGGCATTGTGCAGGTTCGAAGATCCGAGCCAAGCTATGAGCCTCAACCTCCCTCTTGCAACTCCCAGGCCGGTCCTATAGCCGGGGATCGGACCAACGCCAGTGTTGCGTCCTCCGCTTTACAAATTACAAGAATTCACACCTGTTGACTCCACACCAAAAAATCAGCAGCATCACTATCCATGCACACACTAATAATTTTCCTCAAACATAATAATAATAATAATAATAATAATAATAATAATAAATCACCACTTTTTATTTGATATAACAACCTTTCTGAATATTATTATCGGAAGACATTATTTCTCTTACACTATTCCATGCATGTGTAATGCCATCAGCTGCTTAACACCTCTATGCATTCGAGGTGAAGTTGAAATTAGCACACGTCGTCTGCCTAAACAACAACGACGAACTGAAGCCCAACCGCGAATCTGCTAGATCGAACTGCAACAAGTTGTCCTCAATCTGATACCCACCAATCACAATCGACGTCCTTAAATTCACCCCACCATCCAAAAACCCCAAGCAAGCCACCTCGTCGTTCACCTGCACCATCGAGTTTGCTCCAAAAATCCTCCAATACACGCTCTCGCTCTGCAACACCAAATCAATCATAGGCACTGCAAAGCCAACTCTTGTGCTTCCTAAGTCACTGATATTGTAACAAACTTCAAACGGTTCCACGGAATTCACCGTCTTAATGCCCGATAACGCAGTGATAAAAGCTTTAGTAACGGCACTGTAAATGGAGGACTCCAATGTAGTGTAGGGTGTGACTGTGCTGATTTTGGTTCCGCCAACCCCAAAGGAATTAATTGATAGCAATGTTGAATTTATCGCCACTGTTTGTAAATTGACTTTGATTGATTTTACGCCGATGAAGTACTCATCGGACTTTTCGCCTTTAGTGCACGTGCCAGCAGTGCACACAGGGTTTACGATGAGGGGAGTGTAGATGAGTGACTGCGAGGCATCGGTATTAAGTAAGAGTTTGTAGGGCCCATCGCCAAAGAAAATCACACCATCTGCTGATGTGGAGGCAGAGAGGCAGAGTGCGAATTTCCGGGGGAAGCTGAAGGTGGCAGAGAGTTGGGATGGGAGGGCGATGTTGGTGCGCCCGAGACCAGCCATGCCATTAGCACCTGTTAAATTAATATTTTAGAGAAAAAAAATGAAAAATGAAAAAAATTGAATATTATTTGCAAATGCAAAGGACTCTTTACTTAATTATGTATAAGTTTTACACCAATCTGGACAGCAAAGAGAAGAATTTGAATTACCATGCACATTGAGTTAATTAATAAGTTCAATTGGTACAAAATTTTCAGTTTTAATCACTAGATACATCTGTTAGAATATAAATATTAAAATCCTCATTCTTATTATAACTTCGGAGTTTTGGTAGGATCTTTAATATGATATCAGAGCAACTTAGATTTGAATCTCACCGGTCTTGATCCAAAAAGATGATCCTCAATCTGAGTTTAGAAAAGCATGGTAACTTTCGACCTGCTTTTGCATAATGGCTAATTGGAGTACTTTTTAATTTCCAATTAAAGGGTTGCTTGGTTTGGAGTCGGATTTTCAATTATATATACATCACTGTCTTCGTACTTTAGTATCATATATGTTGTTAGCAACAGAACAATACCTTCAGCTAGGCCTTGGAGCAAGAATGCGGGAGCACATGAGAAGAGAAAATGAGGAGCAGTCGCAAGTGAACCTGGATTAGATCCATCTGTCGAATTAATGGATAGAACATCTTGCGCAAGCTCGCCTCCGGTACTAGTACGGGTTATCGCATTATCTGGGTTAACACCACAAGTGTTGTTGTTACACCCGGGTCCGGGAGGAGAGAAGCAGTCACCACAGGAGGTTGATTTGGCGAGGGAGCACGGGGCAGAGCGGCAGCGGACAGGGCGGTAGGTGGAGGAGAAGTAGTCGGTGTCGCAGTCAACCCAGAGGAATCGACCACCAATGTCGAGGACAAGGTGGAGCGGGGTAAGGGGAGTGCGCATTGAGATTGGGGAGAGGTATTGCAGGGTGGAGGGGTCTTTTCGGACCGGGGATACCAGAGCGTGAGGGCGTTGTGAGGAGGAGAGAGGGAGGAGGAGGAGGAAGGAGGAGAGAGCAAGGAGGAGGAGGAGAAGGTGAGGGGAAGCCATTGGATTAATGAATTGAGGATTTGGGAGTCATAGCAGTTATATACACTAGTAAACTGCACATGCCTTTTATATTTATTTCATAAATAACAAGACGTAATCGGACATAGAACTTAAAATATCTTTTTATCCATACATAATCTTTATAAATTATCTTCAGTGACATAAACTTTTATTTTACATAAGAGGAATTTTTATAAATAATTATGTTGTAAATAAATTTAAATTTTGAGAGTATTATGGTAACTAACAACAGTTAAGTAAATGGATGGTTAATGTAACTTTTACTTAAAATCGAATGGTTGAGATTCAATAGTTGAATGTCTACAAATGACAACCCCAGCTCTTCCATTATAATATTAGAGATCTCTAATCTCTAATCATTTCTTAATAATCTGTAATTTGTAGATAATCAATCATCTAATCTTAACCATTTATTTTAGTTATATTAACCATTCATTTACTCCACTATTGTTAGTTACCATAATAACCTTAAAGTTTAAATTTATTTATGACATAATTATTTACAAAAATGATACTCATGTAAACTAAAAGTTGGTGCCACTATGAGTAATTTGTAAAGAGTATGCGATCAGTAAAGAGATGTCTCGGGCTGAGAGCAGATTACGTTCTACTATTTACTTTTAAAAATATATTTATTAGAACGTGCAAAGTACGTGCAGATTACAGGTATATATAGAGGTTGGTTAATCGCATTGCATGATTTAAGATTGGTCAGGGTTTGAGTTTGTCAGGATTGGCTGGCTACAATGTCAAATTCGTTCACAGCTGGAGATTTGATGAGATGATAGTGTACAAGTTTGATTTTGATTATTAGTTCACAGCTGGATTATTAATTGATTTTCGTATCCAAAAAAATTTAATGGATAGCTCTAACTTCCATGTATTCAATTGCACTATTATATTGATTGATTTGTTTCTAAGCCTTAGTGTAATTTGTTCATATTCCAACCCGTGCGACGCATGTTTAATTACACTCTACAATAAAAATCAATGAAATACGTACAGTATACGTTCAAATTTATTATCCTTTCCCTATCCCTCAAAAAAAACCAAAAACCCTATCCTCTTCATCTCCCTCTCTCTCTCTGCACCTGCCCCGTGGGAGAAGGATCATGAACAGTGAATGTCAGTCTATTATTTTACGTGTTCCGCACGTGCTTCTCCTATTATAATCAGGGCCGGCCCTGGCCCAGGGCCAACAGGGCAACCGCCCAGGGCCCACATCAGGGGAGGGGCCCAAAATTTTTAAATATAATAAATTAATGGTCTTATAATTAATATAATGAATTAATGGGTTTGTAATTAATTTTTAGTGGAGGGCCCAATTTAGTAATCTCTCTCTTTCATTGTCACTTCAACTTCTTCATTTTTTTTTATCCAGCCTCTTCATCTTCTTCAAATTCTTTCTCTCTCTCTCTCATTCACTCTCTATCTCTCCTTTCTGGCATCTTCAGATCTTCTTCAAATTGTCAGTTGAGAATTTTCGTTTATTTCTTTTACAGAGTTTTTTTCTTAGCATGAGTTGTAGTTGGAGTTGTAGTTATGGTGTCTCGGGTATCAAAGGCGTAGTTGGAGTTGTCGGTCTTCTTAGTAGGACTGCAGGAGTTGTTGGTCTTCTTAGCACTACTCTGGTAGTTCAGCCCTCTCATGTCGTTTTTTTTTAATTAATAGAATTGAGAAGCTCTTTTGTGGGTTTAGGAGGTACTGAGGTAGAAATCACTCCAACAATAGTATTGTTGATTGATTTTATTGTTACGCAAGCTTAGTGACGAACTGAAATTTGAAGCTTATTTATATGATAAGCTTGATTCCTGGGGCCTTGGCCTTATATTTTAGATGAGATGCGATTTTTTTTTGGCAGATGCAAGAGTCGCTGTCACTATGCTTAATGAAAAATATGGAGTAGTTGGTGTCATAAAGCAAAATAAAGGTAATCTTTATTTTTCTGGGTATTGTTTTTATGTCCCCCGCCGTTATATTATAATTTATTAATATATATAAAAATACATGCGTGTCTATAAAGGGCCTAAAAAAAGTTTTCGCCCAGGGCCTCAAATACCTTAGGACCGGCCCTGATTATAATATGGATAAATAGAATATAAAAAAATATTCTTCAGACGTGCATTGCACGTGTATTTACTAGTAGGTTTAGTAGGAGAAGGGGGTTTTGAATGGTTTTGATTAATAGGTTTAGTGGGGGGCCAATAACAACACAATTTTCCTGTAGATAAGGTCAGTCGTGAGCTGTAGGACAAATTTTTTTTTATAAAGAAAATGTGGAGTCTGGCCACCCTATTTCATTAATAAGTGATTAATAAAACAAACTCAGAGTACTGAGCCTACAACAAAATCCTACAATCAAAACAGAAGTACATAAACTCCACCCCGAACATGGGGGGTGGGACAAAAGAAAGAACATAGAGTAGCCGCAAAGAAATACATCATCCCCCCCCCCCCCCCCCCCCCCCCAACAAACCCTGGGGTGGTGGGGTATCAATGACCATCGTAGACTGTGCTGGCTATCAATCGATCGTCGGTCCGATCTCGATCTCCTCGTCATCAAACTCCTCTACTTGGAATACACTCATCGGTCCGATCTCAATCTCCTCATCATCAAACTCCTCGTCATCACCCTATTTCGGTTCGAGAAAGTATGGTTAGAAATACAAGGCTGTAGGACAAATTTATGGGAAATATATCCCTTCAAATGGAAAAGTTTATATAAGTTATTTATGAGAAATTTATGTTAAATACATAGGAAAATTTTCCATTGTGCACCACTACTTCGTGTGCATTCGGCCTTTCCACATTCGTATCGACGATCCGAACCGTTCACATTGATCTACATATCTAAATTAGTCTAAATATGTAAAATCAAATCATTTGAAATTTGCTCATCCATTACGTGACTATAAAAAACAATGATTTTCAGCAATACAATTTTGTAACACTTTAATGGATGGGCAAATAAATTTCAAATGATTTGATTTTGCATATTTAGACTAATTTAGATGTGTAGATCAATGTGAACGGTTCGGATCGTCGATATATATACATATCTATATATATATATATCTTCGGTTGCACACTACTTTGGTGAGCACTCCCTGAGCACTCACGAAATAGAGCACCTATGAAAAATCCGAACCGCTCATATTGTTCTATATGCCTAAGATAGCCTAAAAATAAAAAATCAAGTAATTTGAAGTTCATTTGCCCATGATTTACATCATCACAAAATTGTGGCTGAAAATTCTAACAGCATGATGGATGGGCAAATGAACTTCAAATTACTTGATTTTTTATTTTTAGGCTATCTTAGGCATATAGAACAACATGAACGGTTCGGATTTTTCATAGGTGCTCTACTTCGTGAGTGCTCACTAAAAGTAGTGTGCAACCGAAGGGAACTCATATATATATATATATATATATATATATATATATATATATATATATATATATATATCTTATAGGTTCTTTTAGCTAAAATCATAGTATCTCATATTAGTGTACATTGGTCAAGTTATTGTGGACACTTGTATATCTTTGATTCAATTAGGGGTGTGATTTGCTACGTGGGCAATGGCTTGATCTAACATAATGCACTGTTGAAAAGAATAAATTATGCGGTTTGAATGAGTGTATATTGACTTCACATATCAAAGATGGTGTTATTTTAAAATGAAAGCAGCTGGATAAGATTAACTTCGGTGGAATTTCTTGATACAGTAGACGGGTAGCACACAGTAGCTGCACGATCAGCAAGCCAAAATTAATGCCGTCCACGTTTTGTATTGTTATGTTTTCTATTAGTTTTGTATTTGTTACTTCTGTTAACTCTCAGGAGTTTCGGTAAAATAGTTGAGACATTTCGCGTAATGCATATCAGATCAATCAGAGTTGAAATCTCATTGGATGCAAATTTACTCTGAAGCTGTGAAGCTGAACGGTACTAGTTTATAATCTTATTCCGATGTGAACTGTGAAAGCACTCCATATTGTTCATGAAATTGGTATATTTATTATTCTTATTCAATTAACTTGCATATAATTTATATAGGTAGCACATACAATCACATGCTTTATCCGGAATATAACAAAACTAATACACCTACAACTCTAATAATCATTTTTAAGTTGGAGCATATATATCATACATTTCCAACTTGTTATTGATGAACTGTATTTCTCGCAAAGAATTTTGTAAGAGCATCAACTAACTAGTGATCAGTGCGAATTATGCTTAGCCTCTATCTGAGAACACTTATGTGGAGTGCCACTAATCTTGTTGCGAACCATATGACAGTCAATTTCAATAAGTTTGGTTTGTTCATGAAACACATCATTAGTGGGTATATGGATAGCTGATTGACTGTCACAATACATATGCATCAACTCATGTTGGAGAACCTCCAACTCTGTAGGTAATCGTTTGACCCATTTCATCTCACATATGAGGTCAGCCATAGCACGATACTCGGATTCTACACTCGAACGAGACACCACATTATGTTTCTTTCTTTTCTATGAAACCAAGTTTTCTCCAACAAACACACAATTTTCAGTCATGGACTCCTAGTCGTTGGGCAGCCAGCCTAGTCAGCATGTGAAAATCCAGCAATAGAACAATGTCCATAGTAAGTTTACATCAATCATCTGCCTAAAGAGCTCTTCAAATACTGAAGAATTCTCATAACTGCATTCCAGTGGCTTGTACGGGGAGAAGCCATAAACTTACTATGCTAACTAAATATATAATATCTGGATGAGTGAATGTGAGATAATTCAGTTTTTCCACAAGCCTCCTAGATTTCCCTAGATCCTTCAACATGACTACTTGATTTGGCAACAACTTGGAGTTTAGGTCCATAGGAGTGTGTGTTGGCCTGCATCTCAGCATATCGTCTTCTGTAAGTATGTCCAATAGATATTCTTCTGTGATAAAGAAATTTCCTACTTAGATCGAGCAACTTCGATCCCCAAGAAATACTTTACTCGCCCGAGATCCTTAGTTTGAAACTTATATTGAAGGACTTTAGATCCTGAATATCATTCTAGTCATCTCCTATAATTACAATATCATCAACATATACAACTAAAATGATCTTCTTCCCATGATGGTGTTGATAGAACACAGAATGATCATTATCACTCCTCAATCCAAAACTCTTGACAACCTCGGTAAAATGGTCAAACCAAACACAGAGAGACTGTTTGAGTCCATACAAAAATCATTTCAAGCAACATATTTTTGTATGTTTAGCTTTACTAACAAAACCAAAGAACTGTTCCACATAGACCTCTTCCTCAAGAACGCCATTGAGAAAGACATCCTCAGTAAAATGGCCAAACCAAACACGTAGAGACTGTGTGAGTCCATACAAAGATCATTTCAAGCAATATATTTTTGTAGGCTTAGCTTTACTAACAAAACCAGATAGCTGCTCCACATAAACATCCTTCTCAAGAATGCCATTGAGAAAGGAATCATTGATATCAAGTTGGTGAAGCGGCCAATGAAATCGAGTGGCCAATGTAATCAATGCCATAGGTCCGTGAATAACCTTTTAGCAACCAGTCGAGCTTTTAGGCGAGCCAGAGAACCATCTGGGTTTACTTTAACAGTATACATTCATTTACAACCAACATAACATTTGCCAGATGGAAAAGGAACTAGATCCCAAACCATTTTCCTCAAGCGCAAACATCTCTTCTCGGATACCTGGCTCCAACCAGGGTGAGATAGAGCTTTTGATAATGACTTGGGAACATGATAAGTGTCCAAAGTAGAGATGAAGGCAGAATGGGCATACGACAAGTAAGCATATGAAATATGACTATATAAAAGATGTGCAGTGGAGCGGTTCTGCTTTGGTGTGGCAATAAGAAGATCAAGATCAGAATGCTCACTAGTGGGGAGAACAATATGTGTGAGTTTAGTGGATGTAATATGGGGGATAGTTGTAGGCTCAACAATATAGTCTAAAGTAGGCTCAGACAGCAGTGTTTCAGTGTTTGGAACAGAGGAAACAATATGCATAGTAGCGTGAACTGGATCGGAGGTGGTGTTTTTACGTTATTGGAACACTTGAGTGATTGCAGCTATTGTGGGCAGTGGTGAAGACCATTGTATAACAGATGCAGAAGAAGTAGAGACCGAAAGATCAGGGTAGGTAAGAAATTCAGTATCACTCTCATCGGATGGAGGTAGAGTCAAATAAGATGAAGTGGTAAAGAAATAAGATTGAGACTTGAGAAATGTTACATCGGCAGAAATAAAGTAACATGAACTCTGGACTATAATATCTATAATCTTTAAGGAAACACGAATATCCTAGAAAAATACACCAAATAGAATGAGGATCTAACTTAGAACGACTAGGACGATGATCATTAACAAAACTAACACAACAAAAAAATTTGAGTTAGGAGTTGGAGCTCAGTTTTGGTGGAGATGGATGTTGTTGGCAATGGGATTGCAGTGGATGGAGGTCAGGAATGGATTTGAATGGAGGTAGGGGTGAGGTCGATGGTGGAGATTAGGGTTTGGAGAGGAGATGGGGTGGCGACGACTGTAGTCGATGGTGGTGGGAGAGACAGAGAGCAGCAGCGCCAGCAACTGTAGCACCGGCAAGGACAACAATGATTGCATAGGCATGTCAATCGAGTCCTGCGGCGGTGGTGGTCGGATGCTGATCGGCGGCTGGCTAGGGTTAGGGCTCTAATACCATGAAATTTCTATATTAATCCTATTCAATTAACTGGATACAATGATATCTTATATAGATAGTATAGACAAGCGTGAGCTTTACCTGAAATATAACAAACTAATACAAGAGTGATTGTTACTGAATGACACACCCTCAATAAATATTTATCAAAACAACCCACTTTCCAAAGCATTTATCCCACTGACACACTTTCGCAAAATATTACCTCCAACTGATCCTGTTAATATAATAACCTAATAGCAAAATTTTCCATATAACCATACTTTAGAAACTAGAAACTATGATATCTCTTAAACTTAAAAAAACTGGATATTTCACAAAAAATAAAGAAACTAAAATTAAAAAATCTTTCAAAATTTAAAATTGGATACATTGATAGAAGATTAACATAAAGAAAACATATAACTGATAGAAAAATATCAGTTTATTTGTTAATAACAATTAAAATAAATGAGAAACCACCTAAGGAAATACAAAAAAAGATATCATACAAAGTATTAGATTATAGGAACGAAGAAGCAAGCTGGTACTGCCAACTATTATCATACAAGATCTTAAACTATAGGAATTAAGCTAGGGTGGATAATATTACAAAGAAAGAACCATCAAAACTCTCAGAAATTTATATGATAAACATTCATGGGTTGGAGGAATATTACAATGGTCCAAAATTTGTAAGAACCATATGAAAAGATTTAAAAATCATAAATAATAACATAAAAGAACTTTGTACATATATAACATATGACACTGAAGAAGAATTAGGAATAACAGAAGCAGGTATGAAGGAGTTAGAAGTCATAATAAAAATTAATATAAATATTTTAGAAATAGAAGATTTAATGGCAAATTCTAATTCAGAGGAAGTAGAGAAAGCTTTGAGAAATCTATACATACCAAATGAAGTAAAAATGGATCAAGAAGAAGACAAAATTTTAACAAAACCTATAGAAAATCCAATTAATATGTACGAAATTTGAAGGCCACCACCTAACAAAAGGTCTTATCGCCTACCATGAAAATGACAAGACACAAAAAATAATAAGTTAGGAAAAGATAAAGAAAAAGAAATCCAAAAATATGAACCTACAGAACACTACGAAATATTAATAGCAGGAAATGGATAATGGCTAGATCTAAACTGCGTAAAAGATATAGATAGGATAATAGAAGAATGGGTAAATGCTTCACTAATAGTAGGATTTAGGCAAAACCTTTCAGGAATTCATTTAAGAAATTTATAGAAGCAACATTTATAGGAGTTGTAGCAAAATGGTGGAATAGACTAAAAGAAGAAGAAAAAAATACTATCAGAAAATCAAGACCAATTGATGATAAAAGAACTAAAGAAAACTCAGCACAACGAACCTTAGGACTAAAAAAATAATCACAAATTACAAGATTGCAATAAGAACAGAATTTAGTGTCTATGATAAAGGAGAAAAAACACACTATATACAAAAAGAACCAAGCAAGATAAAGATTAAGCAATTTAGAAATATGCGACATGTGTTATTTTGATAACTATATTTGTGAATTTCGAAAATATTTTTAAGATGGTTATTATACAAAAGAAGAAAGGAGTCCAAACTTGGACTCATTTTTCTAAAACTACCTGATCCATGGAGCATAAACATATATAGTGCATACATAGGTGAGAAAGTAAAATCAGAAGTAGATACTTTAAGGTATAGGACACAATTTGTAAAAGATTATTGAGATAAAGTGTACGAAGAAGCTAGAACAACTATAAAATACTATAGAACATATAATCAAAGATTTTGTTGTGAAGATGAAAGACCAAATCATTGAGATGTAATAATAACTATAATTATACAAAGAAAAGTAAAAAACAAATTCCAAAAATATAAACCAAAATATAGAAAAACTTTTAAAACATATAAAAAACCCTATAAAAGATACTTTAGAAGAATAAATAAAAATAGACAATATCCGAAAAACCCAAAGAAATATAATTGTTATATATGTGGAGAAGTAGGACACATATCACCAAACTGCGCTAAGAGAATGAAAAAGAAAATGTAAAATATGTAGAAGAAATTAAAGAGATAAATAACATAAACTATGAACTCATAGAATATGAGGAAGACTGGTCAGAAATTACTGAAGATGAAGAAATAATGGCACTGGAAAAGATAGTGGAGGTAGTGAAGATGAAACCAAAGAATGCGAAATAAATATGATGACAGACATAACAGAAATAGGAGAACAATTAGAAAGAGAAGAAAATAATGAAGAAGTAAGGGAAACAATGAGCTTTTACATATACAAATACGATAAAATAAGAGCATCCAAATTAGATATAAACTTCCAATATTTGAAAGGAAAAAAGAATACCATCATAATAGCCAAAAATAATGAACAATCTATAGACATTGAACAAGCCCAAGGAAAAATCATAATTCCATTAATAACAGAAAAAATAATAAGACAACGGATGGAAAAAATAAGTAAGAAAATCAGAAAAATATTAAGACACATACATTTAGAAGCAGTGCAAATAATAATAACAACTTATTTTAAGGAATGAATAATTACACCCCTAGAAATATACCTAATGGATGATAGAAATAACAACATGTTTTGTCCGACCTCTTTTTTTAATATTTTTTTCTCATATTATAGCAAATGACAACTGCAACAAATTGCTTGTTTTGCTATATGCTATTTTGTCATATTCTCAAATATGAGAAACATGACTGTGGGTGCTCTTAGGTAAGGAAACGACCAATTGAGTAAGGTGATATTCAACCATGTTAGCTATTCTGAATAGTTGGCAGTTGACAAATGCAGAGTGTTTGAAATCAGGAATTAACATCCGAACATCACCAAGAAGAGATCAGATATTGCACTGAAAGTTGGATAACAACTTTACCTTTTTTGAAATCAACTTAGTAGAATCTAATCAACACTAGCATCCACAGTCGTTTGCTAAATTTTCATATTATCCATTTTTTAAGCAATTGAGCATCTGCAGTCGTTTGCTATATATTCATACTAGTATTTTTCACGTGCGATGCAGTTTAGATAATGAGTTAGAGTTAAACGTGCTATACACGTAAGTCAATAGTAATTAGCACGTACGATAAATGCCTTAATTTTAAAAAATGGAGCTGAATGGGCGATACACGTATTTTTTAAAAATTAAGAAGGAAAAATTTTGATGTGTACGTGCGATGCACGTGTTGAAAAATAGATTTGGAGTTGCACGCGCGATGCACATGTTTGTTTGGTGAAAAAAATGGTGTTCCTTTTGTGACAAAAAAATATTTAAAATTGTTTATTTGTGATAAACTCTTCAATTAAATAGTAAGTAAATATATTATATTATAGATAGATAAATGGATAGTAATTTACACATGTGATGCATGCTTAACATTTAAAAAAAAAATAAGTAAAAAATCTGACATAGTGAGGCTTCGAACCTGAGACCTCCTTCATATTAGTTATGCACGTGCGATGCACGTGTTGGTAGATTGACAAATGACACTAAGGTAGTGTTCTTTTTCTCCTCTTATAAGAGATTTAGCTCTTGTAAGAGGTGGTCCACCTCTTACAAGAGTTTTTTTAGCGTTCTTTTTTTACCTCTTATAAGACATTTTTTCCAAAATCTCTTATAAGCGTAAAAGACTTCTAGTAGCCTCTTTCAAATTCTTATAAGACTTATATCACTTAAAAAGTCTATATTACCCCAAAGTCTATATTATAATTGTTACTAATTAAACAAGTTTATATATTAGTCTATAGTGGCCCAGAATATGCTATCCTAGAAAAAGTGTAATCATATACGTAGTTGACTGTAATATGCTATCCTAGAAAAAGTGCGGGAATTCATTCTTCACAATCTCGAACAATTATGTTAGGGATGCTGTCGAAACACTGATTTATTTAAAGATATATATATATATATTTACGTCCAGTAAGTACATTACTTGAGTTGTGGCTGTTGATTTGTCCTGTTATGATGCCGCCATGTTCAAATCCTGCAGCCGACCAGATTTTTTTTTAATTTTATTACAGCTAAGGGAGAATTTATATTAGCCCATTGACCTTAATTTTTTTTAATCCAACTTCTTTGAAACAAATTATTTATATTTATACATACTAATTTTCATACCAATTAAAAGTCTATAGTAGCCCGGAATTATAATTGATGATTTACACTGATTTGTGAATTTAACTTGCCATTAAACTAGTTTATATATTGGTAATTTGAACTTATCTTTTCTTGTCCTTCATCTCACTATTTTTATACTTTGGGGTAATATAGACTTTGGGGTAATATAGGCTCTTGTAAGAGGTAAAAAAAGAACAGAAATCTCTTATAAGAGGTTCTTATAAGAGGTTATTTTTATATAAGAGGTTATCTCTTATAAGAGATTTACAGTAAGAGCCTCTTGTAAGAGCCTCTTTTTAAGGTATTCTTTTTACATAAAAATAACCTCTTATAAGAACCTCTTATAAGAGAATTCTGTTCTTTTTTCACCTCTTACAAGAACCTATATTACCCCAAAGTCTATATTACCCCCAAAGTATAAAAATAGTGAGATGAAGGACAAGAAAAGATAAGTTCAAATTACTAATATATAAACTAGTTTAATGCCAAGTTAAATTCACAAATCAGTGTAAATCATCAATTATAATTCTGGGCTACTATAGACTTTTAATTAGTATGAAAATTAGTATGTATAAATATAAGTAATAATAATTTGTTTCAAAGAAGTTGGATTAAAAAAATTTAAGGTCAATGGGCTAATATAAATTCTCCCTTAGCTGTAAATAAATAAAAAATAAATAAAATTACAGTCAACTAATTGTTTCGACAGCATCCCTAACATAATTGTTCGAGATTGTGAAGAATGAATTCCCACACTTTTTCTAGGATAGCATATTACAGTCAACTACGTATATGATTACACTTTTTCTAGGATAGCATATTACGGACTACTATAGACTAATATATAAACTAGTTTAATTAGTAACAATTATAATATAGACTTTGGGTTAATATAGACTTTTTAAGTGATAGAAGTCTTATAAGAATTTGAAAGAGGCTATTAGAAGTATTTTAGGCTTATAAGATATTTTGAGAAAAATGTCTTATAAGAGGTAAAAAAAAGAACACTAAAAAAACTCTTGTAAGAGGGAGACCACCTCTTACAAGAGGTAAATCTCTTATAAGAGGAGAAAAAGAACACTACCAAAAAGAACACCTCAAACAGAGGTTCTTACAAGAGGCACTTATTGTAAATCTCTTATAAGAGGCAAAAAAAAGAACAATACCTAAGGCCTTCTCCCAATATAATATTAGAGATTTTGTCCAAATCGCTACAGAAGATTGCTATATTTGATAGGCGATTTGAGAATATGCATATTTCCCAAATAATAAATTATTTTTTTAAAATATCGGACGGAACTCTTTGAAAATGAAAAAAAAAGGTTTGATGATCCGTCCGTGAAATGTGGGAGGGTTGGGACGGATCCGTCCCATGGGGAAATATATATATATATATATATATATATGTATATATATATATATATATATATATATATATATATTACCCCTGACGGAGCTTCAAGTTCCGTTTGATCATATTTAATTTTTGATTGCTATATTATAGCATTTCACTGTAAAGACCTGATTTTGATTACTGCAACACAATACACATATGTTCTATTTTATATATCTCTTGCAGTGTTTACTCAACGCTTTCTAGGCTCAAGATCGAGCTACAAGACAAATAAGCTTTCAAGATTCAAGATCAAGATATAAGAGAAAGATTATTCAAAGCTTCAAAGATTCTCAAAGTGATCAGCTAAAGAACAAGTGATCAGAACAAAAGAGTGTCTTGTAAATTTATTGTAATATTTGATTTGTCTTAGAAAATTTGTAAAAGCCTTGATACACACACTTAAGGATAGCAATCGGGTCGGGCTGACCCGTGACCCGCCTACATGAACCCGGCCCGCTATAATCCGGTTCGGGTCCGGGTCGAACCCGTGGGTGGACCCGGGTCATCCCGGGTCGGAAAAATCGTGAACTCAACCCGCTCGACCCGGCCCACCCAACCCGTTGACCAAGTCAAACCCACCCGTCAACCCGCGGGTTTGGACCCGTTTGACCCGTGGGTTTTTTTTGTTTTTTTTATATATTTTTTTTGTTTTTTTTTGTATTTCCCCTTATAAATACCCCCTTAATTCAATCTAAAACCTTAACTCTCTTACTCTCTCTACTACTAGCCTACTACTACTCAATTCAATCTCAATTAAATCAAGTTTTTTCAACAAAGAAGTAAGCGACAAAGAAATAAATAATCAATAATATATGCATTTTTTCACTTTTATACAGTTATACTTATTATATATACTTTTTTAAGTGAAGTTGTCAAAAAAATAAAAATAAAAATAAAAATAAAAATAAAAAATAAAAATAAAAAATTCAAACCGGGTCAACCCGCGACCCGGCCTGACCCGAAACGGGTTCGACCCTATGGGTTCGCGGGTCGACCGGGTCAAAATTTCCAATTTTGAACCCGGCCCGGTTAACCCACCGACCCGACCCGAACCCGACCAAGTCAGCCTTCAACCCGGGCGGGTCCGACTCGACCCAACCCGGTCGACCCGAATGCCAACCCCACACACACTCACACATCCCCTAGAATTAAAATAAAGATTATTAAAAATCAAAATGTCAAATTCAATCTTGTATAAGTTCAGCTGTCAAAGTACCAATCGACTTACTTCGATAAGCAGTCAAATGTTCAAGTGCGAAACAAACTGAACTTACTCATGCTCTGACCAGTCGACTTCCTTGGCAACCCAGTCGACTGTTCGAGCAGTTTTGACAGTTTTCTGAAGTTTAAAATTTGATTTTCAAATCCAAACTTTTTCTGCCGTTTGTTGGTAGTTGATGAACATTTCTCCAACGTTCTTGGAGTTCTTACTCTATAAATAAAGTTCAGAATGAACTTGGAAAAGGTTACCCATTGTTTTTTTTAAGGAAAAGGTGGAGTAAAGGTTACCCATTGTTTTTTTTTTGAAGGAAAAGGTGGAGTAAAGGTTACCCATTGTTTTAATCAAGTCTTTGCTTATTTTTGTGAAAAAGAACTAAAATTTTCAAGTACTCTCATTCTCTAGACTTGGTTCTCTAATTTCAGTCTTGCATAACTAAGATTAAGTTCAAGACTGCGATTAGAAGTTGACCTATAGCCTCTATACAAAAAGCACACTCAAAAATCAAGGCTTTAGGTGTTGTAATCTTCAATTTTTTATTGTTCACTCTCGGATTGTGAGAGTGGTCCTCTCAATTGGTGAGAATGACTCTTGGTGTAGAGTGAGTGTCACTCTAGATTGTAGAGTGGGGTCTTGCTCTCTCTAGTGGTGAGAGAGGTCTACAGGTTTGGCATAGTTGTTGCCAAAGGTCGTAGGGTATTCTTGTACTTTTTCAAGAATAGTGGAAAATCTCAAGTGGGTTGCTTGGAAACTGGATGTAGGTCGAGAGGACCAAACCAGGATATATCGCCGTGTTAGCATTGTTGATTCTCTGTGGTTCAAATTCTCTAACTTGCAACTTTAATTTCGCTGCACTTTATTGTAATTTGTGTCTGATCAGTCGACTGGTTTCTGTATTAAGTTGACTTAACAGACTCGTTGTTCTTCAGTTGATTAATTATCTTTTATCGGGCATTTCAGTTGACTGACTTTTCGTTTCCAGTCGACTTAACAGTTGCGTCAAGTTTAAATTATTATTTATTTTTTACATAACACTATTCAACCTCCCTCTAGTGTTTCTTGCCTTGTATACAGGATCCAATAGTTGGTATCAAAGCCTGGTTAATCGCAATGGCATCTACTTCTTTTTCAAATGTGAATCAATACCACGAAGGTTAATCTACACAAAGGCCGCTGCTCTTTGATGGAACAAACTACAACTACTGGAAATGTAGAATGAAGATTTACTTACAATCCATCAACTATGAGATTTGGAACATGACCGTGATAGAATATACGTTGCCTACTCTTCCTTATGCTCAATGGAATGACGATATGAAGAGTGATACCATGAACAATGCAAAGGTGATGAATACTCTCTTTTTTGCACTTACCAAAGAAGAATTCAACCATGTGTCAAACGCAACAACGGCATTCCAAATATGACATACTCTCGAGGTATTACATGAAGGTACAAATAAAGTCAAGGAATCTAAAATTTCTGTTCTTGTTCATAGGTTCGAGATGTTTAGAATGAAGGAGAATGAAAGTGTATTAGAGATGGTAACAAGATTCACTGACATCACAAACTCCCTTATGGTTCTTGGTAAAACATATACGCAAGCAGAGATAGTGAGAAAGGTTCTTCGTGCTCTTACCTCCGAATAGGAAAAGAAGACTACCGCAATTGAAGAAGCAAATGATTTAACACAACTTTCGCTTGAGAATCTTGTGGGAAATCTAATGGATTATGAAGTACAATTGGAGGAGCACAAGAAGGACTTAGAACTGCAACAAGCCAACAAGAAAAGTCTTACTTTCAAGGCTATGTCTGAATCAGAAGATGATGAAGATGATGAAGAAGAAATGGCTATGTTCACAAGAAAATTCAAGAAATTTCTTCGCAAAGGTAAATTTAGTTCTAGATTAAAAGATACTAATGAACCTCCTACTTATTTCAAATGCAATAAGATAGGTCACAGGAAGAAGGATTGTCCATTGGAGAATGCAAAATCTAAAGGCAAAGTTTCAAACTTCAAGAAGGACAAATTTACCAAGAACAAATACATGAAGAACAAGAAGGCTTACCAAGCAACGTGGGATGATAGTGATTCATCTTCGGAAGAGGAAAATGAGGAATCTAATGACGTTACAAACATGTGCTTCATGGCAAATCAAAGCGATGTACGTGATAGTATAGATTCTAGTGAATTGTTAGAAGCCTTTAATGAAATTTTTCAAGAATTAAAAAGGGAGAAATTAAAAGGTAAGAATCAAGAGAAAGTTAATCAAACTCTTTCTCAAGAAAACCTTGATTTACAAGTTGAAGTTAAGTCTTTAACTTCTCTTATTTCCAACTTGGATATAGATCTTATATCTTTAAAAAAGAATTATGAAGAGATATCTAAGAATGTATCTAAGTTCAATAAGGGAAAAGAGAATTTAAATGAAGTTCTTCAAAATCAAGTTCAGCATAATAAAAGATTTGGACTTGGTTTTCAAAAAATTCTTGAAAAAGGTCATTCTTCTAATAACACTAGTAATAACAAGCTTCATTTTGCTCCTAGTGTAAAGAATAAGTTATATGACTTCTTTGAAAAACCAAAAATTCTTGTTAATCATGAAAATGGAAAGTTTTTCTAAAAGACCAGTCGACTGGATTCTCAAATAAGTCGCCTGTCCAGAAAAATGAAGTCTTATTCGAAAATACAACAGCCTCATATAAGTCGACTAGTTTCACCTCCCAGTATAGGGATGGAAATCGGGCTGGGCTGACCCGCGACCCGCCCACGACCCGCCCACACGAACCCGACCCGCTATAATTCGGTTCGGGTTCGGGTCGAACCCACGGGTGGACCCTGGTCGACCCGGGTCGGAAAAACCGCGAACTCAACCAGCTCGACCCGGCCCGCCTAACCCGTTGACCAAGTCAAACCCGCCTGTCAACCCGTAGGTCGACCCGCGGGTTTGTTCGGGTCAAACGTTCGACCCGTGGTTTTTTCCCCCTATAAATATCCTCCTTAATTCAATCTAAATAATTTCACATCTTACTCTTTTACTCTCTCTACTACTAGTCTACTACTACTCAATTCAATCTCAATTAAATCAAGTTTTTTCTACAAAGAAGCAAGCAACAAAGAAATGAATAATCAATAATATATGTATTTTTTCACTTTTATACAGTTATACTTATTATAATTTTTTTAAAAGTGAAGTTGTCAAAAACAAAAAACAAAAACAAATAGGGCCAACCCACGACCTAGCTCGACCCGAAATGGGTTCGACCTTAATGGTTCGCGGGTCGACCGGGTCAAAATTTCCAATTCTAAACCCAGCCCGGCCCGGTTAACCAATCGACCCGACCCGAACCCGCCCAAGTCAGCCTTCAACCCGGGCGGGTCCGACCCGACGCGGCTCAGTCGACCCAAATGCCAACCCTATCCCAATCGACTGAAGCCACAAAATAGTCGACTGATGAATAAAATAAGTCGACTGGACAGTGTACAAAAAATTGGGTTCCAGTTAATCTGTGTTTAAATGAAAGGATGTCTTACATAAATTCCTTTGTAAATAATGTTTGTAATTCTGTTAATTTTAAACCTGCATATGGGGGTAAATCAAACTCACTTTGGGTTTGGTTTTCCAAGCACTAATCTTTCTCGGACCCAATGAAAAGGGTATCATATTCACAAATAATATTTTGTAGGTACCTAAAAGGGAACGATAGATACTTGACAGTGGATGTTCTAAACATATGACTGGCCATGCAAACTTGCTATCTTCCATTCCAGATATAGATGGAGGAACCATTACTTTTGGTAACAATAACAAAGAAAAAGTCATCGGAATAGGCATGGTTGGTAAGAATATTAATCCTATTATTGAAGATGTATTCTTAGTTAGTGGTTTAAAGCATAACTTGTTAAGTATTAGTCAATTATGTGATAAAAGTTATAAGATAGTGTTTGAAAAAGATGCATGCTTAATTTATGATTCGTTTTTAAAAAATGTGATTTTTCAAGGTATTAGAAAGAATAACATATATGAACTTTGTTTTAAAATAAATGAGTTTTCGAATGATTTTTGTTTAGTTGTCTCGAACAACGATTCTTGGTTTTGGCATAAAAGATTTGGACATGTAAACATGAAAAATATCGCTAAACTTTCTAAGAATAACCTAGTTAAATGACTGCCAAAATTATCTTTTAAGAAAGATAAAATGTGTGATGCATGTCAACTAGGGAAACAAGTAAAATCCACTTTTAAAACAAAGGAAATGATTTTACTAGTAGGCCTCTCGAATTGATCCATATGGATTTATTTGGTCCTACTAGA
Source organism: Hemerocallis citrina (assembly GCA_017893485.1). NCBI lineage: Eukaryota > Viridiplantae > Streptophyta > Magnoliopsida > Asparagales > Asphodelaceae > Hemerocallis > Hemerocallis citrina. The sequence goes on from CM030360.1 coordinate 302,300,388, forward strand.
GTCGCTTTCTTAAATAAAAGTAGATATGTATTTGTTTTAGTAGATGATTTTTCAAGATTTACATGGGTATTATTTTTAAGACATGCTAATGAAGCTTTTAAAGAATTTGCAAATTTCTGCAAACGTGTTCAAAATAAAAAATCTCTTACCATAGTCACTACTAGAAGTGATCATGGTGGAGAATTTGAGAATGAAACTTTTTCAGAAAATTGCAACAAGAATGGTATAACACATACTTTTGCATTTCCTAGTGCTTCACCACAAAATGGAGTGGTTGAAAGGAAGAATAGGACATTGCAAGAATGTGCACGTACCATGCTTGTTGAAAGTAATTTGCCTACTTCTGGGCTGAAGTTGTTTCTATAGCTTGTTATGTCTTAAATAGAATACTAATTAGGCCAAAGCTTAAAAAGACTTATTTTGAGTTGTTTTTTGAACATATTCCTAAATTCTCGTACTTTAAAGTATGTGGTTATAAGTGTTTCATATTAAACACAAAAGATGACTTAGATAAATTTGATGCTAGATCTAATGAATGTATCTTCATTGGATATTCAAATAGGAGTAAGGCTTATAGAATTTTCAATAAGTCATCTCGGACCAATGAAGAATCTATGCATGTTTCTTTTGATGAATCTTTACCTTCAACTAGTGTTATTCAAGATAATGAAATTGAATCTTCACCACTAGATAACATTGTTAAATCACTTGAGCAAATTACTCTAGATAATTCGACTGATGAGTTTCATAAGTCCACAGATGTGGTGAATCAGTCGGCTGATGGGTTCATTAAGACGACTGATCCTGTAGAGATAACTCCAACTTTACCAAAGTCATTTGTTGAAGTTCGAGATCATCCTCATGACTTAGTTACTGGTGACATCTCACATGGCATTCAAATAAGATCACACTTTAATATGATTTCTCATGCTGCCTTCTAATCGAATTTTGAACCAAAACATATTCAAGAAGCATGTGAGAATGAGTTTTGGTTGAATGCTATGCAAGATGAACTTAACCAATTTGTAAGGAATGATGTATGGGATTTAGTTCCACAACCCCCTGATCATACTATTATTGGTACCAAATGGGTATCTAAAAATACGTTAGATGGATCAGGACAAGTTGTTAGGAACAAGGCTAGACTAGTTGCTCAAGGATATAACCAAGAAAAATGTATTAATTTTGATGAAACATATGCTCCTGTTGCTAGACTAGAATCAATTAGAATTTTGTTATCTTTTGCATGTTTTGTGAATTTCACACTTTTCCAAATGGATGTTAAAAGTACTTTCTTAAATGGTTTCATTAAGGAGGATGTTTATGTTAAGCAACCACCAGATTTCGAACATGAACAATTCCCTAGGTATGTTTTTAAATTAAAAAATGCTTTATATGGTCTTAAACAAGCATCTCGTACTTGGTATGATCGTCTAAAAACTTTTCTTTTAGAAAAAGGGTTTGGAATTGGTAAAGTAGACACTACATTGTTTATTAGGAAAATAAAATCAGACATATTAATCATACAAATCTACGTAGATGACATAATATTTGGATCAACTAACAGTAATCTATGTCAAGAGTTTGCTACTATCATGCAAAATGAGTTTGAGATAAGTCACATGAGCGAACTCAATTACTTCCTTGGACTTCAAATAAAACAGTTTCAAAATGGCATATTTATTAATCAAGAAAAATATGCTAAGGAGTTACTCAAACGATTTGGCATGGATGACACTAGTAGTAAGACCACACCTATGGCTGCTACTACTACACTTGACAAAGATGAAGTCGGTCAAAAGCTCTATCGAGGTATGATTGGCTCACTCTTATATATAACTGCTAGTATACCAGATATTATGTTTAGCGTATGTTTGTGTGCTAGATATCAGTCTGATCCAAAAGAATCTCACTTAAAAGCAGTGAAACGGATTTTAAGATATATTAAAGGCACATCTGAAAATGGTTTATTATATCCTCGCACCAATAATTTTCAGTTACTGTCTTATAGTGATGCTATTTTGCTGGAAGTAAAACTGACCGCAAAAGTACTAGCGGAACCTATAACTTTTTGGGACATTCCCTAATATCTTGGTGTAGTAAAAAACAAAATTCTGTATCCCTATCTACCACAGAGGCTGAATATATTGTTGCAAGTTTGGCTTGTGCTCAAATCTTATGGATGAAATAAACTCTTTTAGATTATGGTATTTCTTTTCCAAAGCCTTCTATAATGTGTGATAATACCAGTGCCATTAATTTGTCTAAAAATCCGGTTCAACATTCACGTACAAAACATATTGATATTCAACATCATTTTCTACGTGATCATGTTTTAAAAGAAGATATCTTATTGGAGTTTATTTTCACTGATAAACAAATAGAAAATATTTTTACCAAACCATTGAAAAAAGACATTTTTATAAAGTTTAGACGAGAAATAGGAATCTGTTCATCTCATGATATTTCCTAAAACATTTGGGGTCTAAGTCGACTTCGTTGGTTTTTTGGTCGACTTATACCAAGCTTATGTATTTGTTTTCTTTTGTTTTTTTTGGTATTATAAGATTTTATCTTTGATTTTGGATTATGACTTTATGTTCTTTATGTTAATATATGACTTTATGTACTTTATTTTGGACACTTCCATATCACTTTATATTCACTCTTTGGATCGCCCTTTATGTTTTTGTTGATGCCAAAGGGGGAGAATTTCATATGTTGTGTGCATGTTCTACCTTATTTAGGGGGAGAAAATTTAATTGTATTATTGTTTAGTTATTGTGTTATCTATATGTGTGTTATGCATGTTGTTTAAAGTTACTATTCTATATTGTTTAGTTATTGTGTTATCATCATCAAAAAGGGGGAGAATGTAGAGACCTGATTTTGATGACTACAACACAATACACATGTTCTATTTTATATATCTCTTGCAGTGTGTACTCAACGCTTTCTGGGCTCAAGATCGAGCTACATGAAAAATAAGCTTTCAAGACTCATGATCAAGATACAAGACAAAGATTATTCAAAGCTTCAAAGATACTCATAGTGATCAGCTAAAGAACAAGTGATCAGAACAAAAGAGTGTCTTGTAAATTTATTGTAATATTTGATTTGTCTTAGGAAATTTGTAAAAGCCTTGATACACACACTCATACATCCCCTAGGATTAAAATAAAGATTATTAAAAATCAAAATGTCAAATTCAAGCTTGTATAAGTTCACCTGTCAAAGTACTAGTCGACTTACTTCGATAAGCAGACGACTGTTCAAGTACGAAACTAACTGAACTTACTCAAGCTCGGACCAGTCGACTTCCCTGGCAACCCAGTCGACTGTTCGAGCAGTTTTGACAGTTTTCTGAAGTTTAAAATTTGATTTTCAAACTCAAACTTTTTCTGCCATTTGTTGGCAGTTGATGAACCTTTCTCCAACGTTCTTAGAGTTCTTACTCTATAAATAAAGTTCAGAATGAACTTGGAAAAGGTTACCCATTGTTTTAATCAAGTCTTTGCTTATTTTTGTGGGAAAAAACTAAAACTTTCAAGTACTCTCATTCTCTAGACTTGGTTTTCTAATTTCAGTCTTGCATAACCAAGATTAAGTTCAAGACTGCGATAAGAAGTTTACCTATAGCCTCTATACAAAAGCACACTAAAAAAATCAAGGCTTTATGTGTTGTAATCTTCAATTTTTTGTTGTTCCCTCTCGGATTGTGAGAGTGGTCCTCTCGGTTGGAGAGAATGACTCTTGGTGTAGAGTCAGTGTCACTCTAGGTTGTAGAGTGGGGTCTTGCTCTCTCTAGTGGTGAGAGAGGTCTACGGGTTTGGCATAGTTGTTGCCAAAGGTCGCAGGGGATTCTTGTACTTTTTCAAGAATAGTGAAAAATCTCAAGTGGGTTGATTGGGGATTAGATGTAGGTCGGGAGGACCGAATCAGGATATATCGCCGTGTTAGCGTTGTTAATTCTCTGTGGTTTGAATTCTCTAACTTGCAACTTTAATTTCGCTGCACTTTATTGTAATCTGTGTCTGATCAGTCGACTGGTTTCTGTATTAAGTCGACTTAACAGACTCGCTGTTCTTCAGTTGATTAATTATCTTTTATCTGGCATTTCAGTCGACTGGCTTTTCGTTTCCAGTCGACTTAACAGTTGCGTCAAGTTTAAATTATTATTTATTTTTTACATTACACTATTCACCCCCCTCCAGTGTTTCTTGCCTTGCATACAGAATCCAACATTCACCATTGCAGCTAACGAGACTTAACTATATGTATAATATACATTTTGCTATTTTTTAGCAATTACGACTGTGGATGCTCTAAAGGGAGCGGCCATAACAAAAATAAAAAGAAGCTGGCATGGACAGCCAGATAGGGAAGATAGTGGCCATGGACCCGACACAGGAAAAAGCCAGGTTCAGCCCTGGGCCTGAGGGAGTATGGTTTCAGGTTACAACCTCAAAATTCTGCGGAAGATTGACAGATTGGAATTAGAATGAGGCAATATGAGAAGGTGATTGCTATCTTCAAAATCCAAACCCTAACCTGGGCAAATACATGGAGTTAAATCACTGTTTCTCAATTTGGCCCAAAACAGAGTAAGAATATAAGAAAGGTTCCAAACCCTTAAAAATAAATTGATAAAGACGCCAATCAAAGGAACACGCAAGTACACCTTATGTATCAAATTGGAAATTACTATACCTAAGATCCATTTACAAAGAAGGGAACTCAAAATTATGACGGCAACATAAAGCCGCATGCAACAAAAATTATCTCAGTCAATCAAAAGACTCCATGAAATCCATAACTACATTGATTTCTTTTTCTGAGAAAGCTCAGCACACAGAAGCAGATGAAACTTTTATAAGATAAATAAATTACAGAGGAGAAGAGCTTCTTTTGCGAATACTTTCATCTTGGGCACTAGGGTGAGCCAGTGAAGAAGATGACATTGCTGCATGATAGGATGAGGACACAAGTTGGACCAGAGCCGGAGCAGCACCACCTGTACAGCATCAGGAATTTGACAGATATGTAAGTAATTTGTAACATAAGCATAAATAACAGGCGATGGTCAGATCAACCAGTGGCAGAGAAAAAAATTCTAGAAAATTTTTCTTCAACATGCACAAAGATAATGGCATTTATCGTGAATAGAGGAAAACCACGAAAACCTCACAAGAACTAACCTACTGAGATGGCTCATATATACATTTCCAAGTTGACAACTGCATTAATATACCTCTGGTCATGCTCTAGTCAGACATGTAACAAGCATTCATCACATCCATCTACCATATTCCTTAACACATCCATTATTAAATCGTGATCACCCATTTCAAATTCCAATTTCCTATCTCTTCATTGTAGGCTAACCATTCCCAAGCTTCCAAAAACAAAGTATTAAATGCCAAAGGCTTTTCATATTTCAGGAGACTTTTGTATGAAGGGGAAAACACTTTCAGCCTTCACAAATTAATATATTCCTCATAAAGATGAGTGGAGCTTCACAAATTATTACGACTTAGATATTCCTCATAATTAACATTAAATTAATGGTTTCATCATATACATGGTTAATTTGATCCCAACAACCACAAGTTCAACAAGTTTGGAAATTTTTTCAATAGACAATGTTAACCATGTGATTCAATCTATCTGAACTTGAACTTGCAACCAGAATTATAGTTTCTAGGCTTCTGAATCTTCCCTTTATTAAAAGAAGATAATATGGTCAAGTTAATTATATCGTTTAATCAACACATCAGGTAATCTAAGCACATCACCATCCTCAAAAAATAATGATGTCATGTATGTTTATGGTAACTTTACATCTTTTAAAAATCTAATCACATCATGTGACTGCCTAGCAAGTTTACATCTTTTAAAAATCTACAAGAATAATCATGTCATGTATGTTTATGGCAAGGGGTCAGAAGCACAAGTCAAGATGTGCTGCAGAACAATACAAGGTAAGGATAATCTTCATGGTGCATATTTTGTTAGGATTTTACCACATAACCTTCTATCATATAACTCCCTCACACATCAATATTTCCATATTACTATCTCGACCAACTTTCGATAGGTGATCCATCAAGACCTCAATTGCAACATCATGAAGATTCTGATCTAATAAAGCAACTTTCGAGAAAAAATCTAAACTAAAAGGATCTTGTTCTCTCAAAATAGTCTTTCTATCCTTGCGATCTTATTCTCTTTTAGACCATTCTACTTAAGATTTTCAAGATGTTGCAAATGAAATTCTGACGGACTACTTTAGTTGTTGGTCGAGGTAGTACTATGAAAATAGTGATTTGTGAGTGAATTATATGGAATTAAAACATTTGTGAGTGAGTTACACAGAAGAAAAAAAACCATTGTTTAAGGATATTGATTAATTGATGAGACTAGAGAAGGGATAATTTGCAAACTAGAAACTTTACGATCCCTTCACAGGAAAATGAAATAAATAAATTGCACACAGGCAAAATTAAGAAAAGATGTGGACGAAATTGACCGTATTTGTTGCATAGGATCAAATTCTGAAAATGACTCCAAGACGGTCAAAGCAGGAGCTTCTTATTATGTCTAAAAAATAAAAAATGCCATGAAATTGTTGGGAAACTTTTAGAAGACAGACAGACAACCAGCCATGTTAAATGAACTTGCAATTGTGTGCTTCACGGTTAAAAATGTTAGGCATCTAAAAACATTTCCAAGAAATGAGTGCCAAAAAGGAAATGTTAAGATGTGGGTAAGCACTATAAGATATGTAGGAAATAAGTGTCTCATGGCAGCACTAGTTGTAGATAAAATGAAGGATAACCAATAGAGAAAATTTAGGGATATACAACAAGGACCACTAACGGAACCAGATCGTAGAAGATTGCCAATTAAGAAAATGTCCAAGAAAATTAGTGCTAAAAAGATGGACGAGTGGGGAACCTTAAAAAAAAAAAAGTAAGATAAGTCAATCTCGAGAAGTTCTATCCACATAAGAGCATTCACAATGGTTGTTGCTATTTTTTGGCAAAATGGCAAAATGAGAAATGGCAAAATTGGTGTTCTCTGCAGCGGTCATTTGCCAAAATTTGAGAATTTTTTTTATCGGACGGAACATCCGTCCGAGAGGTTTGTTATGTAATTTTTTTGTACAATTAAAACCATATAATGTTATTAAACTATCATTCGTGAATTAATTAATTATTAAATTAACACTAAACCAAGTGATTAGGGATAAACCAAATGATTAGTGTCCTTGAAAGCGACATTTCTTCAAGAAACGGGACATGTTGTCCCATTTGCAACTTCTTGAGCTCGGATGGGCCAACATGTCCGGTCCGATGCCTTTGTTCTATTTTTCTTTTTTTTATAGAACATGTTGTTCCGTCCGATACTTAAAAAAATAAATTTAAAAAATAAAAAAATAAAAAAATCATGGACGAAACAACTTGTTTCGTCCGATCCTATTATATATATATACTAGATTTGCCCGTGGGCACGTGCCTACGGCACGTCTTCGGAACGATACAAAATACAAAAAGCCTGTAAACAGTAAAACAACAATTATGTAGCTCAAGTTTAAATAGTATGACAATAATTGGTTGCAAATAAAAGTCCATGTTTATATTAGTATATGTTGAAAAATAATTATAAATGGGGGTATAAAATATAACTTCTTAAAACTTTAAGTGTGGATTTGAAGAGATATTTATTATTTTCGAAATAACATGTGCAAATAAAACATTAAAATTCTCAAAATCTAAATTTCTAAGTAAATATAGAAAGAATGGGAGAGAGAGATAGGGAGAGAGAGAAAGAGAGAAATATGAAAAAATGAAGAGAGAAGAGAGAGATAGTAATAAAGTAATAAGTTTTTTAGTTTTGGGGGGGGGGGGAAATTTGGTTTTGGGGTTTGAAATTTTGGAGGGAAAATATGTTTTGTGAGGTTTGATCTAGGCCTTTGATTTTATGGAGGATTGATTGTGAGCCACTTGATAGCTTTCTTTGTAATTTATTATATATATATATATATATATATAGGGACGGAACAACATGTTTCGTCCCCTATATTTTGAGAATCCTCAAATTGTTTCTTAAATATGAGACGTTATTGTTCATAGTTTCTAAAAAAATGGCAAAATAGCAAACCGTTGCAGCGGTTTTTTTGCCAAAAAAATGGCAAAAATGGGGAAAAAGCAAACCAGTGTGGCTGCTCTAAGGGCATACCAAGAGGCAAATCTCTCCTATGAATGAACCATATCTATAATTCATACATTGATATATACAAGTCTAATATCCAAAGTTTCGTAGGTATCATCATATTACAATGCAGGTATCATCATATTACGATGCGGTATGCACAAACATTCTTCGTAATATGACAAGAATCATCATGCTATATAGATTAATTCATTTCTGCATATATATATATATAGAAGAATCTGAAGAATTCATGCCACTATATTGTGTGAATTTTTGACTCCTGAAGAGAACCAAATGGGTTGATTGTGGCGAAATCAATTATGGTATCCATATATTCAGCCAAATCTCAATACCAAAACCTGAAAAACAAAATGCAAAGGAAAAAGATAGATCACCTGCCAATCCAGCACATGCAGAAGAAAAGACTATCACAGGAGGAGCCTGCAGGAATGAATAAACAGTTATTTATTAAGTCTCAACATTAACCTATCACCAGAGATAATGCAGTAAATTGTAAAATTGAAGTTAATATGATAGCCATATATATAGCCGCTGCAGCGTATATTTGATAGCCCAACAGCTAAAACTTTTATCTCCATCACTTAGCTTGACAATAAACATATTTGAAATAGGGACGTTAGTGACTGAATGTTCTCTCCTCCCAGACCATATATCGAAACGGACTGATAAACATTTAATTCATTGATTCAAAAGTCAAAACATGAGGTTTTTTTACTAAGCCTCCATGCAAAACACACTATGTTCCTATCACCATAATGCCACAAAATCAGGACTACACAAGGAATTAGGAACATATATAGAACTAGATCACTTCCAACAGTCCTTCTCATGGGTTGGGCTACATAGAAGTATTATTTATATTTTTTAAGCAATATTAACATACAATAATGGATTTCCTTTTCCCCTCTTTAAGCAGAAATATACAAACAGCAAGCAGCCCACGGTTAGAAACAAAAATTGGATTATCAAGCCAGAAGGATGCACTGAAAGCACACAATTAATCTCCAAGGCTCTAGACAGGGAAGACATGGTGATTTGTCCTATGAAAATATGCCATAAAATTATGACGAATAAAGACATAATTACATTTGGGTGTGCTAATTTCTTGCAACTAGATGTTGCAAGTGATAGTGCAAGTGGAAGTTAGAATATAAATTACATCTCATGATTGTATGATTTGTGTCCAGCTGTTGCACTCCAATGTTTTTATTCAAATACCATTTCCCTCCAAAATTAACATATAATTTGGTTTGAAGTGGTATTTGAATAAAAAAGTTGGTTGGCAATTATTGGATATAATCATAGAATAAAATTCTATCTTTTAACTTGCACTTGCAACAAACCGAAACACTTGGAAATGAGAGTGGGACACCCTAGGAATCTTAAGCATATCATGCCATAAGAATTTACTTGGAAATGAAAGTGGGACACCCTAGGAATCTTAAGCCATACGAATTTATTTTGAGATTCTATGAGTTCCCATTTTTCCCTCCAAATGCAACTTGCCAAACACACCGTAAGAGTATAGAGAAATAGATGTTCTCATCATATCTTCTTGAACAGAGAACAAATAGCAAATGCGCAATTTTCCATTTGTTTTAGCAATAACCACCATCAAAATACTTCTTAGATCAAATAAGTTGAATTTGAACGAGACTATTAATATCATACTCATGTCACATAAGGTATTAGTTAGAGAAGGATTGCAATCGACATAATGGTTTATCTAATAAACACCTTGTAAAATGCCCCTTGAAGAGATCATAGTGATAGTTGGAATAAATAGGGGATGAAAATGTCCCTTCCATAGTATAGCTTGGTTTCTCTCACAACCCTAGTCTCGATGGCTTAGACACAAGCTGGAATTAGAAAAGACTCAGGCACCAGTTCCAAGACGAGACAGACAAAATGATGATTCACATCAAGTACACAGACAGATATTTGGTTGAGAAATAAAACCTAATCTGAGATAAATTGATTTTCTAGCATCTTATGTGCCATCAACAAATAACATTGGCACATAAGAATTGATAGGCCTAATCCTGCTAGCTCGATGCTATAGATGAATATCAAAATGAAAGCTATACTTGATGAATAGGAATGGTGAATCCTGCTCGCTGGATGCTAGCTGGTCTTGGGACCTGATGATTCACAGCCAGATATTTAGTTAAGAAATAAAATTTAATTGAGATCAAATAATGTTGTAGCCATAGTTGTCAATATCTTGCATATCTTTCGATATGTATCTCAATACGATACGATATTTGATGAATTCGATATGTATCTTAATACGATACGATATTTGATGAATTCGATACGTATCTCATGCAATTTATCTATAGCTTAAAATAACTCATTTTATTGTATTGTATCTTGCAATACGATATGTTTTGCACCGATATACAATATGGTTCGATATAAAAAACAACAGCTTACATGTGTTTCTAGGTTCCCGAAAGTCCATTTAGAAGCTCAAAACTTAGACCTTTAGGGTTTTCATCAAACGCGATAAGATTTCTTCTTTATTTATTTTGCTTGATCGCTTTCTTCTTTTCTCCTACTTCGTTCATCTTATTGTCTAGGTTTATCACAAATAGCATGTAGGTTACTTGATTAGGATTTTTCACTAATGCTATTACTCCCTTTTTCTCCTTTTCTTTTCTTTTTCTTTCTTTTTTTCGTTAATTTTTTGTTTTCTCAAACTACTTTCTCCCGCTATTTCAGTTCTTTTTTTATTTTTATTTTTTATATGTAAGTTTTCTCTCTTAAGAAAATTAAGTTTTAGTAGATTTGTGTGTTAGTTAGACATACAATTTTTTATAAATCAATTTTATCTTTTTAATAAATGATATATTATTAATAAATTTAGTTCAGATAAAAAGTATCTTATTCTTAAGGTTGTAAACGGCGTTAGGCGGTGGTGGTTCGGTCAAGGGGTGCCTAGGCGGTGCCTAGACAGCGCCTAGGCGGTTGAATTTATTTTGCCGATTTAGTTAATTTCAGCCCCTATTATTTAATCGTAAGTATAATCATGCAATCCAATTGCAAATATTCATCATGTTCTTGTGTAATATGTGTAATTAAAGGGTGTTTATGCATAAAAAAAACTTCCTCGTGCTATTAAAAATAATAGTTGTTCAATTGTATATGTGCAATATGTCAATATGTGTAATATGTATAACATGTGCTATTTTAATATGTGTAATAAGTGTAATATGTGCAATCCATCACCAATAATACAAAAGTAAAAACAATTCCACTACTATTAAAGATCCATACATATTATATAACAGATTAATAAATTAATAGTAGTTCTCTTTTTTGGTGTTATTTTATAGTATTTAAAATTTTAAAAAATAGAAATGCTTGAGCGTTGGACATCAAATGGATGCCTAATCGGCGCCACAGACACCTACTCAACAAGACGGCCGCTTAATCGCCTCTAACCGCCTAGACCACCGCATAATGCAAAGGCAGTTCGTTCTCCAACATCTGAGCGCCTAGGCGTCTGAGGCGGACGCCATTTAGAACACTGCTTATTCTCATATTTTGACCTTTTTTTTCATCACATATAATTGTAAGGTCTTTAGATATCGTCTAGATGACTACACATAACATGTTTAAATCAGTAATAGTGTCACACACATATATGCAACTCCTATAGTAGTATAGAGTACTAGTGCACATTAAGTGATACATTAGTAAGGTCTTTTAATATAGTTTACATCGTCAAGAATTAAGGATCATGAATCACGTAATATAAATGGCATGCACAATTTCTTTTTCAATGTATTAAAAAATTGTGACTCGATAGTCAAGAAGCATATCCTTATCTGTAACACCCCGTAATTTCATATATATATATATATATATATATATATATATATATATATATATATATATATATATATATATAATAAAAGCGGATTGAGGCTTGCCCTATAGGAGCTCTATAGGGGGGTTGTATGGAAGTTTTCTGCCAGCGTGGGGCCCAGGGAGCGGCAGGCAGCAGCTGTTGCTACAGCACTGCCACGTGGCAGGGGGCCCACGTACTGCAGAGGGCGTTGTGTAGTGGTCTGCTATGTTTGCGGGTGACGTGGTGCCCAGGAGGGGGCCCACGTGACGCAAAGAGAGGCAGCAACAGATGTGTTTCAAAAATTGTCCCACATCGGGAGTTTAACAAAAATTAAATAATAATAAATATAATTGATTGGGATTATAGGTCACCAATCAGCTATAGCACCTTTTATGAGGCAACCTGTGGTGGGGAGTTGTATTAATAAATGTATAAATTGTTTGAGTATTGTGGCGGGGCATTACAGAATGGTATCAGAACCGACTTTTGACACCGAGTGTGGGTAAGAGTGGGTGAGATGTATGCCTGAGATGAAGTTAGCAGATGTATGCCTGAGATGGAGTTAGAGGATGTGCGAGTCCAGGTATAGGCTGTACAGCTAGCAGAATCAGGGTACTCAACTCCACATCGGCTAGAACGGAGATCCTGCACTAGGTTGTGCATGCTCCGTACTCAGCGAGGACGCTGATTTCTAAAGGGAGGTGTATGTAACACCCCGTAATTTCAAATATATATATATATATATATAAAATAAAAGAGGATTGAGGCTTGCCCTATAGGAGCTCTATAGGGGGTTGTATGGAAGTTTTCTGCCAGCATGGGGCCCAGGGAGCGGCAGGCAGCAGCAACTGCTGCTACAGCACTGCTACGTGGCAGGGGGCCCACGTGCATCAGACGGCGTTGTGCAGTGGTCTGTTGTGTTTGCGGGTGATGTGGCGCCCCGGAGGGGGCCCACGTGATGCAAAGAGAGGCAGCAACGGATGTGTATTAAAAATTGTCACATATTGGGAGTTTAACAAAAAATAAATAATAATAAATATAATTGTCTGGAATTAGAGGTCACCAATCAGCTACAACACATTTTATGAGGCAGCCTGTGGTGGCAGTTAGGCCTGCAAACAAATCGAGCTATTCGCGAGCTATTCGGCTCAAGCTCGGTCAAAGCTCGGCTCGAACCGAGCTCGAGCTCAAAACTGAGCTCGTTTCCTAAACGAGCCGAGTTCGAGCTTGAATTTTTTTTTTAGGCTAAGCTCGCGAGCTATTCGTCTCGAATACGGTCAAAGCTTGGCTCGAACCGAGCTCGAGCTCAAAATTGAGCTCGTTTCTTAAACGAGCCGAGCTCGAGCCTGAAGGTATTCGGCTCGACTCGGCTCGATTGCAGCCCTAGTGGCAGTTGTACTAATAAATATATAAATTGTCTGAGTATTGTGGCGGAGCATTACATTATCTCCCTTTAAAGTCGTAGATTTACCTATTTTTGATGAATTATGATCAAATGAATTGATGCATTATTGATTGCTTCACTTTTGGACATTCGTTAAGTTATTTTACGACATGATACACGATACGATATAAGATACAATATTCTAGGAAAACGATATACGATATATTTCACGATTTAGCAATTATGGTTGTAGCACCTTATGTGCTAAAAGCAAAGGAGATTGGCACATAAGGAATGATAGGCCCAATCCTGCTCGCTGGATGCGACTAATGAATAGGAATAGGAGTCAAAATCAAAGCTTATAATGAACATCTATAGAGTCAAACATTTCCAAGACTTACGGTAAACGAATCAGGTTACATATAAAAGAACAGCAACATTAATATGAGCAAGATATATTTCACAGTAACTATGTGAATTTCTCTTTGCTTTACAGCAAAGCACTTATGCCAAAGGGATTACAAGCCTTGATCATCTATCCCTCCAAGGTCAGGGCATATATCTGTGACCCTAATTCAAAGACTCACTTTATAAGAAGTCCGATTAGATTTCAGTATATTGCACTTAGAACTGAAGTGGCGAGATATACATACTTGTACCAATCAATAAAGATAAACAAGGACATAGAACCAAAGTCGAACATCTATGCTTTCATAATGTATACTAATAGTATTTATTACGCTAAAAAAAAACCAAGGTCTTCGATTATAATTTTGGGCAAATGTGCGCTCAAATGATTGCACATTCATCCATATTTATGTTGGGCAATTACATGCAAGAGGAACAATTTCAAACAACAGTTTCCGTAGAGAGAATACATTACAATGTACATCATAACACAAAGAAAAATGAAGAGAATGTCTTTCAAAACAAGAATAGTTTCTCACCGGAAAACACATAATGATTACTGAAACATCTATCTAACTTTTGCTATTCTACGAGTGTATCCATACATTAACTTCTAGATTTTATCTTCATGTCCAAACAAAATTATTATTTTCTGCAATTTTACAGAAGAAAAGTTAATATCACCATGATTTCCCCAAGTTCTGTACTTGATTGTACAATTTTGCCAAGAGACTATCAAGCATATAGTCTGGTCGACGAATCATTTACATGCACTCAACTATAAGAAACATGTATTCCTAATTAAATCAGCTAAAAGTATGGTTGATGTAATTCATTATTAAACTAAATAACAATAAATAACTTGAGAAAAATTTAGTTTAATTGGAACTCAAATTTGCAAATTCAATTAATTTGTTTTATTATTGAACAGCTGCAGTATACATCATTTCAGTATACAATCACAGCAGGGGTATGCTACGCCAAAGAATGGGTGTCAGAAACATACTCAAAAAGATACCACAAATGCCTGAAGAAAACAACAGTTAGCCATGCCTTCTCCAGATATATTCTAAAGGTACTGCTGCATTATTTATTTAATTATTTCAAGTATGGGTATAAAATTTACCAAAAAGAAGATCTGACACAGTTCATGCGCTGGTTTCAAGTAATGATTAGAACTCGAAAGAATCAAGAAAGCATTAGGAATTTAAGAGAAACTTGTGTATTAAATAGTTCCATAAAGTTCAATAGTTCAATAAAATTGATAAGCGCTCATAATGGAAACTTCTAAACTATAGTAGCATGGTTGTAAACTCTACATGAGTGGCCATCCAAATTAGTTAGAAAAACATAAAGTAGTGAGGATGATTGTGTCAGCAGGTAAACAGCAGCATTTAGTCAATAGTTAAAACTGAAACCATAAATATTTATACTCCCTCGAAGTAGGACAGGTATTAAGTGTTTCACAGGCTTAAGGTTCATTAACTTTTTCCATTTTTATTTTCTTCCTGCTTGGGTGTAACGGGCTGTTTGTTAGTGCCAGAAAACTAATAAGACAAAATGTAGAAAAGATATTAACTCTGGTCGGGATTTCTCTTCAAGTCTACCAAACAAAATCACTCTCCAACTAACCATATGAGAGAGTGGGGCCCAGTGGGAGGAGAACCTATGCTCTATTTAATTTCTCCCTTAAACATGCGGAAAATGGAGAGGGGGGTGGGGAATACAAAGTTCTTAGAAAAGAAGACAAGAAATTTAGTTTTTTCAATTTCAACATTTATACATTTTTCCATCCAAACGACCCCTTAAGGTTTGCAGATGTTGGCCCTCAAATATTCATATTTTGTCTGAACAAAAGGGTCGAGGAAACCAATATGATATACATGTATACTGTATAGCAGCAAGAGACAGGAACTGGAACTTTACAAAAATGACATAGAAGTCCTTCCATAAGCAACACGGTTAACCAAAAACTGGAGGGTTCTAAATATAGTAAAAGGCAACAAAAAAAAGCCAAACGAAAAAAAAAATTATCAACATTTTACATGAGGTCAAAATATTAAAAAAATAGTGATATACTTACACCAATAAAGAATTGTACCCACAGGGGCCCCTTCACAAATCTTCTTACAACAGGCATAGCTGCAAAGAAAAATATTAAAAATATTTAAAACTTCGAAGATAATGACAACTTTTATGTGACATTTATAAGTAATATACGTTATAAGACCTCAATTGAGGACAAATAATTTAAAAAAAAAGAAAAGAGCTGTGAAGGAAATCAAACTATGTTGTTGTCTTCAAGGCGTGTTCATAGAGTTGAACGGTCATAGATATCACTTCATTCATAGCAGTTCATTTGCTCTTGGTTTTCTGATGCATTGTTATGTTGTGATAAGTTTTCTTAAGATAAGCTATTCAGATCTTGTTTCTAGTGTTGTTATGTTGTAACAAGTGCCACAGTTGAAACAAAGGAGGCCAATAATGTAGATTTTAAAGAAGAGTTAATGTAACATTTTATGAACTTTGGTACTGTAGCAGTCTATAAATTGTGGGAGAAGAGAAAAGGTTGTAAGAGGCAGATTTTAAACTTTCTTATGAAAGGAATCCTTAGTTATCTTCTCTAATATGGTATCTGGCATGTGATGCGGCTTGCTGTGAAATCCCATTGCCAGAGGAGAAATCTCCAAATTATGTACGATTTTCTTTTCTCCAATTTTTTTACATCGAAAACCTTCAACATTCTCTTCTTTTTGCTTACATACTCTTCTAGCGCCCATACAGCAAACTCTTCCCTATCACCGTATATTCCACCAACCTACCTCCATTCAGCTCCCCTGTTAATCTAGATACACCCCAAAACCTTTTAGACCTAATTTACAGCATAAACACTTGTGGGCAGGTCCAATTCAAAGATATCTACTCCTAAACCTTCATATGAATGAGATCAAGGCTTGAAAGCACAAGTATCATTCTCAAGAAACTTCAAAAATTATGAGGTGTTTGCTCAGATATTCAGATATTCTTGCTGTATGGTTTCAATAGCTAAATAAACATTCGTTAAGTCTTATGTTCCCTTGACTTATATTTGCATTAGTTTCATGCACAGATGCTAGGATTCATCTAGCTTTAGCTTCTTGCGTTAGGAAGCCCTTTAAAATTGCACGCAAATGCAAATTTTAGTACCATCCTGATTTTTGTCCAAGTAGATCTTTAAAATTCTGGATCGCATGTGTGACTATGAGTCATTGCATCTAGAAAGTCCTATAGGTGAATCCTAAGTCACATTGTATTTTTATTTTTTATTTTTAAGATTCTTGAAAACAACAAGCGATTTTCCGAGTGTAAACTACAAAGGTATCACAAAGAACAAGTGAGATCTTTTAGGGTATATAGAACTGACAAACTATCAACGAGGAACTACCCAAGTGGAGAAAAAGGGAAACTAAGAAAAATAAGAACATGTTCTGCCTATTAACTTAATTTGAGAATTCGAATAAATGATAGCTATTTCAAGTAAATAATAATTAATTATATAAAGCTAATAAAAATTATTTTAAAATAGCCAAAAAAAAGTCGAAAAGATTTGTTGATGCTATCAAACTAGGTGTAGGGTGTGCACACGAGAAGACAAGGCAATTCAGACACATCAACATGATAATTCTTTGAAAACTTAGGTTATATCATATGCCTGTGTTTGTGAATGTTAATTTACTAAACGTTAATCTAAAGCATGGTATCAAAATTTTGGCTATTATGGAAACACAGATCGAAGTTTTTGCCTACTGAATCCCTATATTTCTTCTATAGTAGCAGGCCTCACCACAATCAAAACGACCTCCCCACCTTAATATCACCACCAAAACTTTTCCTACCTACATTTCCATAATGTAATGATCACCACCATCTACACCATCCGCATCATCATTCCCTTCCTCCACCAATTTTTTTTCATTACACTCTTATAAAACCCAAATTCTCATTTACTTGAATGAAATATGAACCTAATAAAACCCACATCACTATCTTCATCCACCCCACTTTTTCTTGTTTATCACAAAGGGAAGAAGGCAGAGGCAATGTGGTAAAGCAATTTCTTGTAAGTAAAAAAGGAATAGTCTGGTCTTTATCAGTCTATCAAACCATTCCAGAAGATGAAAATTTAATCATGTTCATTTCTTACTAAGTAATTCATGTGTGTGTGAGCACGCGGAAAATTTAATCATGTTCATTTCTTACTAAGTAATTCATGTGTGTGTGCGCACGCACACACGTGTGCCTGCGTGCATGTGTGCAAGCTTATCTTTAGCAATAAAATCCCAAATACGTATATCTCTAATATTATAATGGGAGAGTTGGGGTTGTCATTTGTAGACAACGTGTAATTTGTAGACATTCAACCATCTAATCTCAACCATTCATTTTTAAGTGGGAGTTATATTAATCATTCATTTACTTAACTGTTCTTAGTTAGCATAATACCCACAAAGTTCAAATTTATTTACAACATAATTACTTACAAATGTACCACTCATATAAAATAAAAGTTTGTGCCACTAGGGATAATTTGTAAAGAGTATGTATGAGTAAAGGGAGGTCTCAGGTTCGAAGCCCGATTACGTCTTATTATTTATTTTATAAAATAAATAAAAAATGATTAGAACGTGCATAACACGTGCAGGTTACTAGTATATATGTGTGTGTGTGTGTGTGTGTGGAGATGCCTTTTGCAATAAAGCCCAAATATATACATATACAGATGTGAAGATACAACTGCACACAAATGCATATGTTTCTAAATGTATAATAACATAACAAATAACATAACAGTTTACATATATGCTCAGCGATCATATAGTTTATGACTTGGACAGTTTGACTAAGGAATGTGCAAGCTTCTTTTACTTTATTTAGAATAACATAATGTATCTCACTTCTCATATTTTAGTTATCTAAACTATCTTATGTATATTTCACTATTTCGGTGTCAGTTTTTCACTTATGAAATCTTTATTTAATATAGTCATCAGCAATGTTGTTAAAACCGGACCCGGACCGGCCGGTCAAACCGGGTTCGACCGGATTGGACCATGTACCGGTCCGGTTTCAAATAGAACCGTCTTTGAGTTGAAAATCCGATGAACCGGTGTGAACTGGCTGGTTTTTAATTGAAATGGAAGAACCGGGTTTAATTTGAACAGGCTGGTTCAAATATCTTAATTATTTTTTCAAAACATATACATGTTGGAAGCCGGATTCGACTGTGACAAATAAGAAACATGTCTTACCAACTAACCACTAAGCCAATACTCAGATTAGGTTATGAAACATATTGTTATATATATGAATAGTATTCAGATAAAGGTGATCCCTCCTACACTTAACCATGTCCGAAAGATATAGAACACGCTTGAACCGGTTAAAAAGCGGACCGCACATCTCTTCGGTTCGATGGACGGTTCGGTTTTTACAACATTGGTCATTAGCATATCCCAACATGTACAGTGTGAAGAAGTGGAAGTATCCACAATAATAAAAATGTGCCTAAAACCTCTAAAAGTACAAGAAGTGCCCAAAATAAATAAATAAACGTCTGAGAGTACAGGAAGTATCCACACACACACACGAGTATATAATATTGAGGACGTGTTTTGTGAGTTCAGAGGTGTTAGAAGAGCAGATGAAAATATGAAAAGATACTTTCTGGCACATATCTTAAACGTGCATGGTTTCATGACAGAAGTGTTCATGTCACCCAGTAAAGCGAGTCAAGGAAGTACTACAACTATTCACCTTAATCTAAAGTAGTGTTATCTCATGTTAGAAACAACATCAAATACTTTTAGTGGTTAAATATATAGGAATAAACTAATTTAGGTATTCTTTTCCATTATTACCACCCTATAGATAGACTTGAATAATAATACAAAGAATTGGCAATTTATTTACTTATTAGGAACAAATTGAAGATTGGATAAGTTGATTAACGAAGGTTGTTGTCCTCTTTGTTTGTCTCCCTTACGGACTATCTATACTCTTCCTTCCTCGTTTATATCCTCTTTCTCTCTCTAAGCTCCCCATTCAACATGCATCCCAATAGTAACAGAACAAGTTTTGTCGACATCTGCCACCATAGGATATAAAATACAACCAACAGTCCAGTCAACCAGGCCACGTTTGTATTGACCGAGCATCATCTCCCCATTGTCATTAACAAACCCTCACCTTTTTTTTGACATTAAGGCTTTCTAAGCAAGGCTAACAAAGTCTTTGTTTAGACTATTGTATCTAGGAAGACGGAGGTCAATTTTCTAGTTTAAAAAATCATTGCTTGAACTAATTTTCCTTGTGACGAAATGGTGAAGCAAGAAGCTTTGCTGAAATCCTATGGATCAACTCTGTGATGAATTTTCCCAATCTCTAGGCAAAGTACTTAACTTCTTAATTTGCTTTCTCCACTATAAGAGCCAAATAAGTAGTTTGTACCGTTTTCCTGGGTTGTATTCCTCTCCTACATTTAACCCAGTTTAATGTAAACCTAATTGAACCCTAAAACATAACAGAATAGACCATGGTGTTGTGTGCATTCTCAGTTACTCTGTTTCTGCCCTCCTCGCTCTCTTACATTAGAAATATCTTCAACCATACAATGGCAGAATGTGCATGAATTTTCCAACTTCCTTGAAATATAATCAAGTTGTTCCAAGTAGAAGAACAATGACAATAAGACCAATTGAGAGACTCCTAAACTACTATATAGAGACCTCACAAGATCCATATAGACGTCGGGTCGGGTTTAGATGGAAATGTTTTTTAGTTTTCATTTTTATATTAGTTCAGATATAATACAATATTATTAGATTAAAACATTGTTATATTGACAAAGCAAATATGGTACTCAAATATTCTGTGACAACTTTACCATTTTCAGTATTTCCTTTTCGTTACTTGGAGGCAATCAAAGCCTCAAAAAATATCGTAATACGGTAATGAATAAAAATAACTAGCGTGTCATCACCATTTGGTGTTATTTCTCTTGTCCCCTCTCTTTACCTTTCAATCTCTTCTCTTTTCCTCCTTATACCTCTCTCAATCTACATTTTCCAAGTGTTTCACATACCCATTAGAAACAAGAAAATAATCACTCCAGTTGCTCAGATGGTACAAGATTACACTCTAACACAGAGAACATAGACATTATCCAATCCAGGAGTGCTGCCTTTACTCAAGATCCATTGGTAAAACTAATCCACCATAAACTAACCCATATAAACACCACATCGCATTGATACCACACCTCGTTGTAACCAATTTATCAAGAACATAATTCAGCAACAATAACATATAATTAGATCCAGTAACATACCATGATTAAATCCATAAAACGCACTTGCTGTCCCCCCAACAGCAGAACCAATCTAACAAAACAAATAGTTTTAAAAGGTTAATCCCATAAATTCATAAACAATTGACTAATGAATTGGACTGAAAATCTAAACATATCTCTTACCATACAAAAGCTATCTCGGATCAACGGTGCAATCGTCCATTTAGTGGTTTCCTTCCAGAATTCAAATGGGTTACATACAAACAATCGCAAAAATAATTAATCGAAACAACTCAACAAGTCAACAACAACAAAAAAACACAAAATTTGACGGGAAATCCCAAAAAGATATAATCGAGATGGGAAGATACCATACCATGTCTTTAGAAAGAGGGCCAGCACAGAGCGGGCATCTTGACGGGCGTGAGCTTGGGTCCACCATGGCCGAATGAGTCCTCGTTGAAATGTGTTAGGGTTTTAGGTGTTGGGTTTGGATGATGGTTTTAAAACACCACTAAACATTAAAAATTACTTGAAAAACTTTTAAAACCTAAAATACAATTTTGTAATTACTAAAATGCCCATCTTTTTTATCATCTTCCCCGGCTAAAACCATCCTATTGAATTCAATTCTTCCCTCTTTTCATTCCTCCTCATTCCTCCCCCCTTCTCCTTTTGAGTATCTTAGCGTGGCTAGTGCTATTTTTTTTTCTTTCTTAAAAGTTTAATTAAAGTTTAAAAATATTAAAGAAATTAATTTTCTCAATTTTTGGGTTAAGATTGTATTTGGCGAGTTCGAAATATTGGAAAATTTTGTCGTACTAGGCCACTTTTTGATAGTATTTGCATTTTTAGGCCAAGTCCCCAACTTTTAGCGTTGGTGGGCTAGCCTCTGCCACGTCTGCAACGGCCGCTATTGGGAATAGCGGCCTCTTCATAGATAGGAATTTTGTGCCCCCACACTTGGCTGTGTACGAAGGAAAATGAGGCTGAAGGGTTAATGAAGTGGTCGCTAGTGCCACTAGCGACCTCTTTTAACTGAGGTCGCTAGTGGCAATCGCGACCTCAGGTGGATCCCCGAACGCTTCTAACTTACGACTACCCCACTATTTCCTTATTTATTTTATTGGATTCCTCTTCCCCAAATAACTGGCGATTTCCCAAAACCCTAGCTCCCTTATTTCTCACTCAAAACCCTAACTCCCTCATTTCTCACCCAAAACCCTGACTCCCTTAGCTCTCACCCAAATCCCCATTATTCAAGTTATAATTTTCTTCACCCAACCTCTCTCCTCACACTTCGTCTTCATACAAATCACTCTCCCCACGACGGCTTTTTGAAATCCTCATTTCATATCCAACCCCCAAAGACTATTCGAGGTATCCCTAGTATAGTATTTTGATGTTTTATTGTTGGTGTTGGTTACATTTTTTTTGCACTTGTTGTTACTAATGTGACCCAAATTGATTGTTCCTTGATGGAGAATATATTGAGGAATTGGATACATATTGAGGAATACTTAGTTTTGAATGTATTAGGGTTACAAGTAGACCGAAAAGTATCAACATCAAACTGATTGTTGAAGGGTTGACTGTGGGTGTTGGTTACAATTAGGACTCATTCTATGATGTGACACGTCACATTTGAAATAAAGATGAATTGTGTCGAGCTTGAAATGAATATAAATGATGATACATAGTAACATGCACAATTGAAATAAGGATGTAATGTTGGAGATGGATTCTACTGTTTATGGTGAAAAACACTTGACAATTGTGTGAGTAGACAAAGTGTTAGGAGATATCTTGTGCATAGCCACATACTTATATATATTTCTCTCCTCTCAAGATTATCATCTTCGGTTATTTGTGTCTCTAGTATGAAGTTAGCTTGTGCATGTGACTATGTAAGGGTGATGCGCATAACAAGTGTGTTCACTTTCACCATGATATTATGAATATAACACACGCACACCTTGTTGTATAGAATGTTTGTAATATATAGTTTTCAATGATTTTGTGTATCCCAATGGTATGTTTCGTTGTGTAAGATTCATATTTGGTTGTGGTATGTGTACATTTCTGATTTAAATGTTTATGTGGTGTTGAAATGTTGGGTAGACTCTCATTGTTGCGAGATGATTATGTTAAATGTGGTGTTGAATTGTAGCAACTGAATTACAAAATTTGTATTGAGGAAGTGATGAACTACTGTGGGCTGTAGGCTAATTATGTTTATACTGTGGTCGCTAATGCCAATCGCGACCACAACTAATATAGGTCGCGAATGGCATCAGCGTTTATGCTGTAGCTCTCGACCTCTTGTCTGTGAAGATGACTCAATTTGGGTCTCTACTGTGGCCGCGAGTGCCATTAGCGACCACAGCTAATATAGGTCGCGAATGGCATCAGCGATTATGCTGTAGCTCTCGACCTCTTCTCTGTGAAGATGTCTCAAATTGGGTCTCTACTGTGGCCGCGAGTGCCATTAGCGACCACAGTTAACTGTGGTCGCTAATGGCACTCGCGGCCACAGTAGAGACCCAATTTGAGACATCTTCACAGAGAAGAGGTCGAGAGCTACCTCTTCTCTGTGAAGATGACTCAAATTGGGTCTCTACTGTGGCCGCGAGTGCCATTAGCGACCTCAGTTTACTGTGGTCGCTAATGGCACTCGCGGCCACAGTAGAGACCCAATTTGAGACATATTTACAGAGAAGAGGTCGAGAGCTACCTCTTCTCTGTGAAGATGTCTCAAATTGGGTCTCTACTGTGGCCGCGAGTGCCATTAGCGACCACAGTTTGAGACATATTGGGTCTTTACTGTGGTCGCTAATGGCACTCGCGGCCACAGTAGAGACCCAATTTGAGACATATTTACAGAGAAGAGGTCGAGAGCTACCTCTTCTCTGTGAAGATGACTCAAATTGGGTCTCTACTGTGGTCGCGAGTGCCATTAGCGACCTCAGTTTACTGAGGTCGCTAATGGCACTCGCGGCCACAGTAGAGACCCAATTTGAGGCATATTCCTTATGGCTACAACATAATCGCTGATGCCATTCGCGACCTATATTAGCTGTGGTCACGATTGGCATTAGCGACCACAGTAGTGACATAATTAGCTTACAAACCATAGTAGTTGATCACTTCCTCAATACAAATATGGTTTTGCTACTTCAATTGCTACATTTCAACACCACATTTAATATAATCATCTTGCTACCCCAACATTTGAACGTACACTTTCCTCACAAACAATGGGAGTGTACCCAACATTTCAACACCACAAAAACATAAATATTTAAACAAACATTTAAACATATCTTACTCACACCATAACAGTCGTCCACCACTAACACATTAGGAATATAACAACAAGCAGTGTAAACGTGGTTACAAACTTGAAACGGCAAAATACACTAATATTAGATTCAATTCTTCAATAAGACTACAAGGCTACGACGGGGTAAAGTAATTGGGCTTGGTTCTCTTACGCACGGGCACCCGTCTACGAGTCACTTGTGTAACCTGAGAAATTAGCATCTCGTCTGGAACTTCTTCCTCAATTTCATGTGAAGGTTGTCCTTGCTCAGTAGGCGGCCGCTCAGGTTCTGTTTCTTGTTCACGGATAACTAGTGCATGTTGCACCGTTCGTTGTGGTTCATCCGTTTGCTCGTCACTATGTTCTTCTTCCCGTTCTTCGACACGTCTTTCGAGACGTTTGCTTGATCGTGCTGCCATCTTCTTCTTCCTTTGCTTGCGAGTCGATGTGCTGTGAATGGGGGAGCTTAGCATTGCGTCAAATCTCGCCACCTCACCAACCTCCTCAATAGCCGTACGACACGGTGCGAGAATCTCGCGTGCAAGATCCTTTACGGCTTGAGCGACATTGCTACCAAGTACTTGTGTGCATTTCCGTGCTACCACCCAGACTTGGTCAATCTGCAAAAAGAAATACAAAAAAGATTAATAATCTACTATGGACTATTAAATTAAACAAGTACTAAATATGCAAACTTGACAAACAAAATTAGTACTAAATAATCTACTATAAACAAAATTATGTGAATCAAGAAAAAGATAAACGATCTATCATACAATTTTTCGACTCGAAGAGGCCTTCGGTTGGTACATGGCTTGCAAAGAGGAATGGGCGGGTGCGGGTTCGGCCTCGGCACTTGGTATAGGCAATTGGACACCGGTGGGCATTGAAGTACGGGGCGCCACATACAAACGGGTGATCCGTTGATACCAAGATAGGTACGCAGCTTGGATTGATCCGCATATGGTGGAATACCCGTTATAACAGTAGCATGCCTCTGCTCATTCCAAGAGTTCACATGAACTTGATGATGTGAAGCCCAATCATGGTTGGGGACACGACCAACCCCTTTCACTTTGTGCAGGAGAGTGTCGTATGACCGCGGTGGGGGGATGTCTTGTTGTAGTCCAAATTGACGAAGCACGCGGTCGGGGAAGTACATCTCCACAATACTGAAATTGATAAGCGGTGATCTAGTCAACCAAAGATTGCTATGTTCGGTGCAGATGGGAGGCAACCTTTCCAATCGGTTGTTGGAGTATGGTTCCCAAACAACAAACTCCTCTCTCAACATATCCATCTCATCTCTATAGTAGGTTACCACCCCACGTGGGTTATCTCTCCACGTACGCCCACCAGACCAATATACTGCGATGGGAGGCAGCATGTCGGCATTCGCTGCGTCCCTCATCCACCCACCTGATTGTCGGGTGATGCGAGGTCTGCCTAGGTGTAAGTGTTCCCAACACCAGATCTGGAGCAGCAGCATTGGACCAGTCATCTCTTTCGCCATCAATGCCCCGCTACAAAGACTTCTGTATAAGGATGCTAGCGCTGCACTACCCCAGCTGTATTGCCGAACTCTTGTCAAATCACCAATAAGCGGCAAATACATTATAGGTACAACATCACCCGTGGAGTTGGAAAGAGAACACCTCCGAATACTGTCATCAGGTAAGCCCTAGTGTAGCATTCAATATCATATTCACTTGAATCGTTGGTTAGGAAATTTTTAAATGTTCTCTTCAACCAACTTAGTCGCATTGAGACCCCATCAAATGTGCTATCATCCGGCACCCGACCAAGGAAGTCCTCCACAAGTTGTTCCTTGTTGAAAGCCATTGTTCCAGTGACCACGAATCCATCAACTGGTAGTCCAGATATAACCGCGATATCCTGAAGTGTGACGGTCATCTCTCCAACGCCAAGATGAAACGTATGTGTTTCCGGCCTCCATCGCTCGAGTAAGGCTGTTAGTAGTTGTCTGTCGAGCTTCGTTTTTTCTATTAGACCTAAACCATAGAAGCCGGCCTGAACAAGGAGTTGGTGTGTCAGTGGATGCATAGGCAATGTCTCATGCGTGCGGAAACTGCACTCTCAGGATGTACCGTCCCACACCCGTTGGGATCGATGTGTCCGCTGCAACGTCAACAACGTTGGGTCATGAGGGCCTGGTCCTACAAGTGCAGCATGAGAAGAACTATCTTCACCGGACGGTGCAGACGTAGACGGGACATTGCCTTGGCTACCCTGAGGATAAAATATACTATGTTTAGTGAACACTCCATATGTTGGCATATACTATTTAAACATTACAAAATAATAGTTCATACCCCATGCCTAGCACTCCTTGATCCTGCTCCCATCGTTCTGACCATATTGGAGTAGATCACCTATCAAAGTATAAGCAAACAAGTAAGTATGATAGGTACTCACTTAACACAAAGAACTAAATTTGATTATGATAGTTCTATACTGTGTGTTCTATGTTTTTGTTTCATTATGTTCTCTCTAAATTTTTATTCACTTTAGTTCGACAAAAAAAGTTAATTTCAAAACAATTATAATGCATGGCATAAATAAGGTCAGCTTTTACTAACTAATCAAATTTGAGGTGTGATTAATTGAGTAAAATGTTTCATACTCTATGTATAAGATTTCTTACTCATAAATTCACAGACACGTATTTATAAGATATGGATCTGTTTCAATACATATTGATTTGCACACTTCTCTTAAAATATGAACAAAACAGTTCTTATTTCCAAGTGCAGAATCAAAACTAATAAATACCACAACACTTGAGCATGGACATTGACATTGATATCAAACTAATTCCGGAATTTTATCCTGTGTGCTCTTCAATTCTTCTTTTAAGCATAAATTAATTCCATGAATTGCTACTACAAACACAACACAAATTTTCCTAACTTACTATCCAACACTTCTTATTCCTCAAAAGATATCCAATTCCTCAAAAATATCTCAATAAATAAACAACCTATTTGGGTCACATTATTAACAACAAGTGCAAAAAAATTGAAATCAACACCAACAATCAACCATCAAAATACTATACTAGGCATACCTCGTTAGGGTTTGGAGTTTGGAGTTAAAATGGAGATTTCCAAATTCTTTACGAATGGCGGAGATTTGGCGATTAGACGATCTGTGAGGAGGGAGATCGGGTGGGAAAGAAGGATACTTGGATCAATTGATTTTTGGGAGAGAAATTAGGATTTAGGGTTTAGGGTTTTGGGGAGATGCGATGGGCCGCTATTGGGGAAGAAGGGGAGAAGAAGAGATAGACTGATAAAAGAAATAAGGAAATAGTGGGGTAGTCGTAAGTTAGAAGCGTTCGGGGACCCACCTGAGGTCGCGATTGCCACTAGCGACCTCAGTTAGAAGAGGTCGCTAGTGGCACTAGCGACCACTTCATTAACCCTTCAGCCTCAATCCCCTTCGTACACAGCCAAGTGTGGGGGCACAAAATTCCTATCTATGAAGAGGCCGCTATTCCCAATAGCGGCCGTTGCTGACGTGGCAGAGGCTAGCCCACCAACGCTAATAGTTGGGGACTTGGCCTAAAAATGCAAATACTATCAAAAAGTAGCCTAGTACGGCAAAATTTTCGAAATATTGAGACTGAGGAGTTAATAAAATAGAATTTGGCAATAGATATGAGAAGGGGTGTGGTGGGGGAGAGTTTAGGGTATGTTTTTTTACGGTTTGTTGAATAAGTAAGCGAGAAGAGAGACACGTTTTATTTCAAGAAAATTTGAGAGGTGGAGGATATGATTAGGATATATATAAGAGAAGTAGAACGGAAAGAGAATAGAGAAAGGAATGAGGAAGAACATAAAATGAGAGAAAAATTGGGTTTAATATGTTGAGGTTATGGCTCGAATAATAATCCTACATGAAAAATTAATTAGATGGATAGATGGTTAAAGTAGATTAAACTCTAAGGGTCTGTTTGGTTCAAAGGAGGGGAGGGGAGGGGAGGGGAGGGATTTTAATGGAGGGGAGGGAAGGGGAGGGAAAGGGAGGGGAGGGATTTAATGAAAATTCTGTTTGGTTCAAAGGAGGGGAGGGGAGGAAAAATAATAATTTTCTTGTTTGGTTCACAAGGGGAGGGAATGTATTTTATAATAAAATTACTTTTATATCCTTTTGCATATAATAAGAAATTCATACAACCACTTCTTACAATAAGAATTGAAACTACAGATGAATTGTTTGGACTGAAATGCCGGTAGAATGAACTACAAATCATAGTGATAAAGCATGCAGTGAAACATTATTGTAAAAATTACCTGACGCATTGAAAAAGTGCACAAACTGTACAGCTATAGATGTACATCATATCACTTCATATGGACACTTTCCTGTTGAAGTTATAATAGCAAATCAAGAAATTAATAGCAAATCAAGATATTAATATCAAGCTACTTATTTCATAGATGTCTACTCATTTTTTTCATTAAGCAATTCCACCAGGAAGTAATCAATTTCTAATTCTGATGTGCTCTTTCTACAAATATTGTGGAGTTGTTTTGATTGTATTCATTTGCAACTTTATCCCCTCATTTGGATGTCATTCATTTGCTACAGAGATGCATGGGTGGCAAGTTTTAGATAGCACAGTGACTCGAATTCACTAGGGCATAGCTGCAAGTCTCTCATCTGTCACCGATGATTACAGTTTGATCGAAAATGAAGGCTCAAAAGGAAAGTACCATTCGCCGAGTGCATACTGCTATCTTTCTCAGTCGCTGCTAGTAGGGAGAAAGAGAGAGGTTTAGGATTTAGATTTTTTAAAGGGCAATTTAGTCTAGCCACTTTAAAAAATTAGTCCTATTTTCTCTTCCCTCCAAATCCCCCCACTTTTGGAGGGGAGCCAAAATTGGCTCAGGAGGGGTGTTGCACCCCCCCATTTCCCTCCCCCCCTCCTAAAAATTGAACCAAACAAGAAAAGTATTAAAAAACCCCTTCCCTCCCCTCCCCTTCCCTCCATTCCCCTCCAACCAGACAGACCCTAAACTCCAATAGGGATGTCCTCTTTGGGTCATAGGGCAAACATCCATCTTGATTAGTGGGCAAAAAGTTAATGGGCCTTTACTTATAACGTGGCATAACATCTTGAGGTTCAATTATATATCTGCGATGGATTAATAGAAGCATATGGAGTATTTGGAAAAGGAGGATGGAATATCTTCTAAATTCTAGAGATATGCATGCTACAATTAGGGGAAGGCATGTAACGCCAGCATTACGACTTAAGCAAATGGATTTGTTGTGACCACTCCTCAAAGCTCCTCAATGATGGATGATGAATGGGAAACACATTGATTGCAAGACAGTTGGAGTAATTTGTCATTGATTAGATGATGTTGTTTTCAAAAATCTGGAGAATGAAATAAGTGCAGGGTCTTTATAGAAGAAATTGCATGATCTGTACGAGAGGAAAATGCCTCGTAATAAGAAAGTTTAATAAAGTGACTTGTTAATATGAAATTCAAGGACTGCAATTCAGTAGGAGCATAGAGCATTTGATTAAGTTTCAAGTACTTTTGAATCAGTTGGCGGCGATGCAACTTCCATTAGATGATGACTTGTAGGCATTATTGCTCTTAGAACGATGTCAGATAGTCGAAAGATGGTTGTAGTGTCTTTGAGCAATTCCATATTGAATGGCGTGGTGACCATGGTTCAAACTACTGGCACTTATTAAATAAACACGAAACAAAGAAGGCTTCTGGTATTACTTCACTGCATGCACTTGTTACAAAGGATAGGGACAAAAATTAGAATGAGGTAGTGAAAATCAAAAGGTATCACAGGGAAGAGGGAGATCCAAATCTGTCAACAAGAAGGAAGCTCTAAGTTGGTCTTGCAAAAAACAGGCACTTTAGTAGGGATTGTCAAATACTCCTCAACAACGAGAGCCAACCATTTATCATGATTCTTAGTGATATCATTTATTTATCCGTGGTAATGGTGAGAACCAACCATTTATTCTAAGGCTTCGTTTCATGCCACTCCTCACAGAAGGTTCTTCACAAGATATAGTACATATGACTATGTTGTAGTGAAGATGAGAAACAAATGTATGTCAAGAATCACTAGTATGGGAGATGTTATATTCAGTACGGACATAGGTGGGAAGCTTGTTTAAAGGATGTCAGTCATATAATATCCATGGTTTAAAGCCCAAGGCCCACCAAGCTCAAGCTTTAGTAGAAGTGGGATTAGTCCCATATCAGATAGGAGAAGGGATTAAGTGGTGTTAGTATTGGTATAAATACCCGATACTCGGACCCGACATTACGCCGAAATCAACCCGATCTATATGGGTTCGAATCTGTGTCCAGGTCCGCTCAAAATAGAGCCGACCTGGACCCGGACCCGTTAAAAACTACCACAAAAAATATAGAATTTGAATAATAGGGTTATAAGGATATACATATAAATAGTAATTGTTGAAGATAAATGTGTAAATATAATATTTATTCATGTACTTAAGTGTAAATATTGTTGGAACCGTACGGTATCGGGTGCAAAAAATACTTAAGTGAAAATATTTATTTCCCACTACCAGACCCGACGGGTTGGTTTTTTAAGTAGAAACCGAACCCGGACCCGGACCCGGACTCGGACCAGGACTCGGTTCTCACGGGTCGGGTACTGGTCCTATTTTTTGGAACTATAGGTATCGGGTTTGGGTCCGGGTAGTGTAGGATCCGAACCAATAGGACCCGATACCAGCTTTAGGTGGTGTATATATAATACAGTCAAGGATCCTAAGTTGCATTCTATACTAGTTAGTTTTTATGTGAGACTTCAGCCCTTTTTTAGGGTAGTAGGGAACCAGATCGTGATTATGGAAGT
This sequence comes from Hemerocallis citrina, assembly GCA_017893485.1. Taxonomy (NCBI): domain Eukaryota; kingdom Viridiplantae; phylum Streptophyta; class Magnoliopsida; order Asparagales; family Asphodelaceae; genus Hemerocallis; species Hemerocallis citrina. The sequence goes on from CM030360.1 coordinate 302,331,814, forward strand.
GGTTTGGAATCCGAATATGCACCCTCATGTACAGTATGGTGGGCACAGAGCACTACACATCACGTGTCAAATCTCAAGTTAAATCTCATATCTACATGATAATTAGATGATGAAGGTTTTATTTCTTACTTCAGTAATGGTTTGTGGAAGCTAAAGAAGGGGGTTTTGGTTGTTGCAAAGGGGAATAAATGTTCCTTTCTCTACAAGGCCAATGCTCGCTCATGTGATGATGTTGGGAAAGTCATCCAAGATTTGCATCATGATTTATGGTATGTCAGCGCAAAGGGTTTGAAAAATCTTGTTAAGAGAAGCTACATATCAAGTCTCGAAGGTAAGAAACTGTCACTATGTGATCATTACTTGCTTGGTAAATCTCACAGGATATGATTTGCATCTATCACGGGAGAGTAAAAGTCAGATATCCTAAATTTGGTTTATTCAGATGTTTGTGGACTTATGGATACTCATAGTTTGGTGTTCAATACTTTGTCATCTTCATTGATGATACATCAAGGAGGGTCAGAGGTATCAACTAAGTATATGTTGAATACGTGGCATGTGATGGTTGAGATTGAAGCGTCTCGAATGTTGAAAGCTCTCTAATCTGACAATGGAGGACAACATACTTTAAAGAAATTCAAAAACTATTGTGCAGAAAATGGTATTCAACACGATAAATTGTTCCATGCACATCACAAATGGGGTTACTGAAAGAATGGATTGTTCTAATATAGAAAAGATCTGAAGCATGTTGTGGGCTAGCCTTTCCAAGAAGTTTTAGGTAGAACCTATGGGTACTACCGTTTACATTATTAATAAGTTATAATTGGTTCATTGGTTGGAGAAGTACCTTTGAAGGTCTAGCATGGCAAGGTTACTTATTCACATCCAAGGGTCTTTAGGTGTAAGATTTTTGTTCATGTGCCAAAGGTGAACCACCGAAAGTTAGATACGACAACCACACAATGTGTTCCACTTGGTTATAGTGATGGTGAGTTGGTTATAGGTTATGGGATCTGGTAGAGGAAAAGGTGACTCAAAGTCATGATGTTAATTTTTGTGAGGCTCAGAAGATTGCATACAACATAAATAGTTTACTGGAGGCAGTTGAGTTTGATTGCCTAGTTGTACCAGTAAAACCCACTTATGAGGCAAACCAATAGGTTGACCATGGCTTGACCTAAGCGATGAAATCTTACATGATGTTGCAGGTGATGGAGTGGAACATGTGGTACATGATTTTGCGTAGTGTAATCATGTTGGGTTTGGATGTCTTGCATACAGATGTTCGATGAAGAAGACGATGAAGTGTTGAGATGGATCGAAGCGATGCATTGAAGAAGAAGGAAAACAATCAATAGAAGTAAACAGGTGGAGTTGCGGTCGACCGCACTTGGGGTCAGTCGACCGCTCTGATTGCACAAGATTCTCGAGAGGGAAACGGTCGGTCGACTGTTGTGTACGATCGACCGACCGCGGCGCTGATGGGTTATTTGGGTTAGGTCTTGGAGATTCGTGAGAAGCCTAACTTCGTCTTCAAGTCAGCTCGTACGGCTCCTAATGCAGGGTTATCTCCTCAGTAGTAATCGGATGGTTAATGTATCAAGTGTATCAAACTAGGGTTTCTCTGGATCTATAAATACAATGTAAACGACTCCTAGAACGATATAATTCTATTGAGTGCCAAATAGAAGAAAATAGTACTTCATATGAGAGGGTGAGAGAGTTTCTCCAATGTACGCAACAACCAAGTTCCAGTTAGACTTGAGAGAGGGTCATGGTGAGAATTATAATATTCTTGTATCTTGTCTAGTTGAAATAATATTTCGGTTCTTCCTCTTTCGGATTAAAGCGAAAGCCCCAACTGGGACAATTCTTGTGTGATTTGTGTGATCTAGTTTTTCTTGGTGGTTTGCATTGAATTGAAGACTCAACAAGATCCTCAAATTCCTAACAAGTGGTATCAGAGTAATCAGGTTCGTGGGTTTGTTCGAGTTCCTTGGAGGAGATGGCAGATCAAAAGACGATGATCAAGCAGTTTGACGGTATGATCAATTTCAATCTATGGAAGGTGGGCATGTATGATGTTTTGGTTCAGAAGGACTTGCACCTTGCCTTAGAAGAGAGGAAGCCAACCGACATGAATCAGAAGAAGTGGGATGAGATTTGTTTGGGGCCTTGAGTTTAATCCAGTTGTAATTGGCGGACAAAGTCAAGTATAATATTCTTGAGAAGATAAGTGCGGCGAGCCTATGGGCGAGACTCAAATCTGACTACTCGAGGTCGTCATTGCTAGATCGGGTCTATTGGAAGAGGAAGCTGTTTAGGGTCTCAAAGAAGGAAGGTACTCCATCTTCAAGATCATATTGTGGAGTTCAATAAGGTAATATCTGAACTGAAGGCGATTAACGCTGATGATCTTAGCGAAGAGGATAAAACTTTCAACTTGATATATTCATTACCAACTTTTTATGATCACTTACTAACTACCATGCTACATGGAAAGTTATCCAATGAAACACTTACAGTAGCTGGGGTGATTAAGGGTCTAAAGGAAGATGAACCGAGAAAGGAGACTCATAAAGGAGGGTCTATTTCTATAGGGTTTTTTGTAGTTGATGGTGATAATTCAATTGGAAGGGATTCGGCACACAAGGAAAAGATTCATTGCCACTATTGTAGAGGAGTTAGGCATTAGAAGAATGACTGTTGCAAGTGGTTGAGTCAGAAGAGTGTTACTAAAGAAGGTGAACAAGTTCATATAGTCAGTGTAACTGATTCAGGTAAACCAGTTAAGTTTGAAGACCTATGTCTTCTTGTTTCAAGTTCTTTAGATGTGGATTCAGGTTGGTATCTTTATTCGGGAAGTTCTTCTCATATTTGCTCTGGGAGGGAAATGTTTTCTACTTACAAGTCGTCAACAGGCTGTAGTGTGAAAACGGGGAGTTGTGAGATTCGTGAAGTCACATGTGAGGGAACAGTCAAATTGGAGATGCTAGATGGTAAATGGTTCACACTAGAAGAGGTCATGCATATTCATTTGATACAGCAGAATCTGATATTCTTGGGAACTCTTGATATTCGTGGCTGCAGGTACATAGCTCGAGGTGGAGTTTTGACAGTTTGGGATAGTCTTCGTAAGGTAATGAATGGTAATAGGGGAATTGGGCAGGGTCAGCACAGCATCTATCAGCTTTATAGGAGCAGAAAAACTCGACCGAGTGTATGGAAGCTCATTGTTCCTAAAGCATCATCTAGTAAGCCGTCACTAGAATTACTGAATCGAGACTGCAATGTTCGAATACCATTGGAAGGTGGAAAGAGCCTTGATGTAGGTGGAGTTCGTGTGGAGGGTGGCACCTCCATGATTACATCTTGAGGGGAGCATACAGCTGGAAGAAAATAGGTGGACATTTGTTCAACTAGCCGGAGAAGCCATAGAAACGTGTTGTTTACAAAGCGGAGAAGAAAGGTCTAAAAGAATTTTAAATCACACAGGTATGGATTTATGAGTATGCAATCCGAGGTGGAGATTGTTGGATTTGTATGTCTTGCATACACATGTCCGATGAAGAAGACGATGAAGTGTTGAGATGGATCGAAGCGAGGAATCGAAGAAGAAGGAAAACATTCATCAGAAGCAAATAGGTGGAGTTGCGGTCGACTGCACTTGGGGTCGGTCGACCGCTCCGACTGCACAGGATTCCCGATAGGGGAATGGTCGACTGACTGTTGTGTACGGTCGACCAACCGCAGTGCTGATGGGTTATTTGGGTCGGGTCTTGGTGATTCGTGAGAAGTCCAACTTCGTCTTCAAGTCAAATCGTACAACTCTTAATGCAGGGTTATCTCCTCAGTAGTAATTGGATGGTTAATGTATCAAGTGTATCAAACTAGGGTTACTCTAGATCTATACATACAATGTAAATGGCTCCTAAAACGATATGATTTGATTGAGTGCTGAATAGAAGAAAAGAGTACTTCATATGAGAGAATGAGAGAGTTTCTCCATTGTAAGCAGCAACCAAGTTCCAGTTAGGTTTGAGAGAGGGTCGTGGTGAGAATTGTAATATTCTTGTATCTTCTCTAGTTGAAATAATATCTCGGTTCTTCCTCCCTCGGATTAAGGCAAAAGTCCCAACCGGGACAATTCTTGTGTGACTGGTGTGATATAGTTTTGCTTGGTGGTTTGCATTGATTGTGTCGAAGACTCAACAAGATCCTCAAATTCCTAACAAATCAAACTTAAGAAGAGTAGCTTGTTGATGTGCGATGGTTGAGGAGGTTCGGGAGTGTACCCTCAAAATATATATATTTATCATATGAGTTCATCACCATACCTGAGAGTGGTCAGGCAGAAAGTTTTTTCATGAAGCCATATCCCATAAAGATGAGAAGCCTTTGGAGAGCCACCATGCATGATGAGCACGATGCATAACCAGACTTGACATTGTGAAGCTTCTGAATGGTAAGAGACATTTGAAAAACAAGTGGGTGTTTAAGCTGAAGACTGATGAAAATTTATAAGTTCGACACAAAAGGCAGACTACTTGTGAGGGGTTTGATAAAAGGAGAGCAGTAAAGATGTCATCAATTTGGATGGTGTTAGGTATGTTAGCCAATTTGGCTATAGTATTGGAGCATATGGATGTGAAATCAACATTTCTCTGTGAAAATCTCTGCCACTAAGCTAAAACTCCGAAGATGTAGAAGGGTTGAGGAAAATTGTACTTATATTCTAACACGTCCCCTTAGGCCGAGAGCCCATTTTTTTATGGGCCAAAGAAAAGAGATAAATGCCAACAAATTGTGGGTTGAGACCTGGACAATACGCCGCAGTATTTTTTTAAAAAAATCCGCATTTAAATTGCTTAACCGGTGAGATTCAAACCTGAGTTGCTCTAATACTATGTAAAATTTCCTGTCACTAAGCTAAAACTCCGAAGTTGTAGAAGGGTTGAGGTAAATTGCACTTATATTCTAACATTCTCTATGGGGTTCTTAAAGAAGAGATATACATAGAACAACCAGAAGGTTTTGAAGTCAAGAGTAAAGAGAATATGGTTTGCAGGTTGAGGAAGAGCTTGTATGCCCTCAAACAAGCGTCATGTACTAAGGCTCAAAATGGGTTACAACGAACTCATGCTTATCACTGTATCTTTATCAAAGGATTTGATTAGGACTTTATCATTCTCTTGTTGCATATATGTATATGACATGTTGATGGTTGTGCGAGATTACTCCAAGATGATAAACTTGAAGGGGGAGCTGAGTAAATCTTATTCAATGAAGAACTTGGGACCGACAAAGCAAATACTTGGTATGGAGATCACTCGTGACAGGAAAGCCCGAAATCTTTGGATGTCACAAGAAAAATATGTTGAATATGTCTTGAAGAAGTTCAATATGCACAATACTAAGCCAGTCGGGATACTTTTAGCTAGCCACCTCAAATTTAGCGCCATACGATGTCCAAATTCAGAGTCACTTAAGGACTTGATCAAAATTTGGTATGCTTCCTATTGGAATATTGATCAATGCAATGGTGTGCACAACGCTGGACTTGGCACAATTGACGTTATTAGCAGGGTAGATAACATTGGGAAGCAGTAAAGTGGATTATAAGGTACTTGGGGAGATACTTGGAAGTGTCTTTTGTTTGAAAGCTGGGAGTCTATTGGTTGGTTACACAAATACTGTAATTAAATAGGAAAATTTCTTAGAAATAGAATTTGGTTGGACTCTTGGTTCTAAATTTTTGCCTTCAGTGTCCATTCATCCCCTTTTCAGTATAATCTATCACTATTTCTTTTTATGTCATAGTAGACAGTATCGTTAATCCAACCACGCACAACCATGGATTGAATTAAACCTGCAGCTGCACTCCTATCTTTTTCTTTTGTATGTCCCGTATATGATCACAATAAGACTTTCTACGAGCATCCAAATAATAGTCTTCATGCCAGCAGATTCAGGCTACTACAGTACGTAAGATGCTTACAACATTTCTTGCAGCTCATACCAGCTCATACCACAGATTCAAATGCAACAAATCTAACTAAGATTATCATCATCGTATCAAATCTAGGTACCGTTATCGCGTATGACATTTCTCGGGAATATCAGGCATATCAGGAGTATCTATCGGTAGGCAAATTTTCAATCCGTCTTGGCCAATGCATCTCGGTATGGGCTTAGTTTGATACCATGATTATCGATACAAGTTCTCTTGTTCAGCAATATACTTAATTCCCCATAAAGCCTCATTACAGACTCTCGTCATTATGCATCTAATAACTACCGTGAATTTATTGCCTGCATGACATCTGAAACTGTTGGCCATGCTTTTCTCTACTCACCTCTCCCAACAGTACTTAGGCATCCAGTTATCATTATAAGTTATGGCGTCCTACTGTCTACAACCGCAAAACCATCTCAAGTTCTTAACCCTTGTCCCTTTCATTTTTTACCACATTTGAAACTCTTCATACACCACATGTCAAATAGGTACAATTATCTAGTAATTACTTTGGGCCATTTTTAAGATGAAATAATTATGTTCTCCAAAATTTCTATGAACCCACTGTTAGGAATTATGGCCTCAAATACACGTAGGCACTGAGTACTTGAAGTTGGAAAAGAAGAGGATGAAACAAAGAAGCAAAGAGAAGACAAGCAGCGAATAGAAGAATGCAGTCTGGAGGATTGCGGTCGACTAACCTTGGGGTGCGGTCGACCGACCCTAGACTGAGAGTTCTTCGAGTGTATAAGTCCAACAGAGGAGAGGACGGTCGACCGACCTAGGGGGTGCAGTCGACCGGTCAGCTCTCTGGGCTGGTTCTACACGTTGCAGTCGGTCGTCACTAGGGGTGCGATCGACCGACATCGGCGGCTGATTGTTTTGGGCTTACGAGTTAAAGGCCCAATTGTTATATTCGTGTCTATCTTTTAGGGTTTACTTGGGGGCTATATATATGGCCGTAAAATCTAGGGTTTAGTTGATTAATCTGATCTAATCAATAACTTGTGTATCAAGAAGTGAGCCGTTATCATTGTTCAACTTCAAGAGAGATTGTGCCGAGTGTTTCAAAGGTGAGAGAGAGAGATTGAGAGTTGTAATGTCTTTTGTAATCTCTATATTTCTTTGGGAATAAGAAGTATTGGTTATCTCTGCATATTGGTTGTGTTATTGTGAGATCCATATATTGTGGTGGCTTGTTCTTGGTTTATCTAAGTCTTGAGAGTTTCTATTGCTTATGCTGTGTTACCGCTATTAGCACTACAAGTTGTGGGATAGATTTACTCTGACAAGTGGTATCAGAGCAGTTGGTTCGAGATGACCGATAACAAGATGAAGATCGAAAGATTCGATGGGAGTGACTTTGCGATGTGAAAGATTCAGATGATAACGTATCTTCGTCAGAAAGATTTTGATGGTCCGTTGTTTGATGAGAAGCCGGTAGGTGCAGACAAGGATGCGATGGTCTTGGCGGACTGGAATCGTTTGGATCAGAAGGAACTGGGGCAGATTCAGTTGGAGCTGAGTAGGAAGGCGTTATTTCATATCTCGAAGGAAAAGAACACAAAGGAGGCTATGGAGATTCTCACGGATATGTATGAGAAACCGTCGGTATCTAATCAAATTCTTTATATGAAGAAATTGGTTAATATGATGTTGAAGGAAGGGGGTTCAATAGCAGAGCATGCGAACAATTACTGTATGGTTTACAACCAGATGGAAGCGGCAGGTTTGAAGTTTTTAGAGAGGGGGCAGTTATTGTTACTTCTATCTACTTTACCCGATAGTTATGGTACGGTGGAACAGACTATTACAGACACTATGACAGATTCGACGACTCTACAGGATGTAGTGAGTAGCATTCTGAACGAGGAGGTGAGAAGGGTAAGAAACAGGGGATATCCATTATCATCTTCTAGAGATTCTGCCATATACGTTGAGAAGAGATGTGGGAGATCTAAGAGCAGTCTAAGAAGAAAGGATCAGAGTAGTTCATCAGAGAGTGGGTCTGATGACAGCGATGGGGGACATGGGCCTGAGTATTGGTATTGTCACAAAAAAGGGTCACATGATGCGCAGTTGCAAGGCTTATATGAAGAAGAAGCAGGAGAAACCGAAGAAAGATACCCCAAAGGAAGCTCAAGTGGGGCTTGTTGAGGATCTATGCTTATCAGCTCGGGAGGAGTTGGGCACTCAAGATTGGTGTATTTATTCGGGAGCTTCTTTTCATTGCACTCCGAGGAGAGAGGTGTTTGATGACTACGAGGAGGGTTCGTTTGGAGATGTGATCGTGAGGAATGGTCACCGGTGTCCTGTACATGGGGTTGGTACTGTTCGCGTGAACACCATTGATGATGAAAGTGTTGTCTTACGGGAGACAAGACATAATCTAGATTTGAAGGAAAATCTTATCTCGATTGGAAGGCTAGACAAGGAGGGGTTGTCTACTACAGTTGGTAGTGGAGAGTGGTGTATAACTGCAGGTTCAAGGGTAATTGCAAAAGGGAAGCATAAAGAAACGCTGTATTTGCTTAGAGACGTGAGAGGCGTTTCTCCTGTAGTTGACTCTCCGCCGAAATCGAGGAGTAGGTTGTGTAGGGTGCAACCGAGTTTATTTCGGTTGTGGAAGGGAGGTTACTAATTTAGTGAGAGCTGCTGGCCATGGAAGTGATCCTAGAGGGCAAAACGTTGCTGTGGTAATGGTACTTTGCGATATGGCAGTTGAAGCTTCAAGTCGCTCTTGTGTGATAGAGAGCACTGGTATCGATATACGGGGTGATGTCAATGAGGGTAACCGAATTGGGACTGTAGGGGCTGAACAGTCTGCGAAGTTTGTGGATGTGTCGTCCACGGAGGTTTCTAGTGCAGAGGGTGCAATGAGAGGCTTTGAACCATGTCTGGTGTTGATGGAGATCTTGCGAGTTGGGGAGTCTCATAACACGAAATCCGACACGGGAGATTGTTTCTCCGGTATTCATGCTCTATGCGATTGGTGGAGCACATCCTTCATGAGGCGATAAGGGTGGTTGGTGCACTCCACGTGGTGGGGTGGCGGATGTGCTCTTCATGAGAGTGGGGAGTACTTGGGTCTTCCATGAATGTGGGAGATGGCAGAAATACTGCGAGGGAAGATTGCAATAACTTTGAAGTGTGGTGTATTTGGTCCAAGTGAGAGATTGTTAGGAATTGTGACCTCAAATACACGTAGGCACTGAGTAGTTGAAGTTGGAGAAGAAGAGGATGAAACAAAAAAGCAAGAGAAGACAGGCAGCAGTAGAAGAATGCAGTCTGGAGGGTTACGGTCGACCGATCTGGGGTGCGGTCGACCGACCCTAGACTGAGAGTTCTTCGAGTGTATAAATTCAACAGAGGAGAGGACGGTCGACCGACCTAGGGGGTGCAGTCGACTGGTCAGCTCTCTGGGTTGGTTCTGCACGTTGCAATCGACCGTCACTAGGGGTGCGGTCGACCGGCATCGGCGGCTGATTGTTTTGGGCTTACGAGTTTAAAGGCCCAATTGCTATATTTGTGTCTATCTTTTAGGGTTTACTTTGGAACTATATATATGGCCGTAAACTTTAGGGTTTAGTTGATTAATTTGATCTAATCCATAACTTGTGTATCAAAAGGTGAGCTGTTATCATTGTTCAACTTCAAGAGAGATTGTGCCGTGTGTTTCAAAGGTGAGAGAGAGAGATTAAGAGTTGTAATCTCTTTTGTAATCTTTGTATTTCTTTGGAAATAAGAAGTATTGGTTATCTCTGCATATTTGTTGTGTGCTTGTGAGATCCATATATTGTGGTGACTTGTTCTTGGTTCATTTAAGTCTTGAGAGTTTTTATTGCTTGTGCTGTGTTTTCGCTATTAGCACTACAAGTTGTGGGATAGATTTACTGCGACACCGACACCAATAGTATGGCTATTCTGTACAGCTCAGGTAGAAGACAATGTCTATGCATCACTCTTCACCATCTCGTCAAAGACCCAACTCTCCCGCCAATGAATTCCGCATTGTTCGTGTTTTATTATACTTTAACAAAAATGGGCTTGGATCTTCTGTTAAATAATTGTGTTCTATAGGCTCAAATTTGAACTCATATTGAACTAGGTTTGCATGATTTGCTAATTTGCAGGGTGTCAAAGGCAGGGCCGGCCCTGAGTTCCTGGTGTCCGAGGCGAACTCTCGAAATGGACCCCCATACATTTATTTTTAAAATAATATGCATACAAAAAATTTGCACATTGTTCGAAGCAAAATATGCAAAATATATATAATCAAATAACTGAAAAGAAAAGGCGAAAGAGGGTTTGTTTTAAATGTGGGTTTCGGATTTGTATTTGAATGTGGGTTTCAGATTTGAGTTTCTATCAATGTGGATTTATTTTTAAATCACCCAAATTTAAAGCCTCAAATTTAATCAAGTCCAAACCCAAATAATTTAAACAAAATTTTAAAAACTCAAATATTTATTTTTGAGGACCCCTAATAACATTATTTTTTACGCGCAAAATATGTGCCTATATTTACAAGATCGGAGTACAAATTTGGGACCTCTAATATTGTAAATTATCTGGGGACCTGAGGCGGCCGCCTCACCGGCCTCAAGGTTGGGCCGGCCCTAGTCAAAGGATGCAACGATGAACTACAATTTCAGACCACATCTCACTTGTGAAAGAAACTGGTTAAGATGAATCTTGGCCGACAGTCAAATTCCTAGGGCTAGGGATTTTGGTTTTTGGTTTTTGGTTTGTGTACTTTGGTCCCCTAGCTACTTCTATTATGTCATATAAATGGCCTTTAATAGTATTAGACCTCTCTATATATGTTCTGTTTTTGGCTAAGGTCCACTAATCCTACATGCTTATACCAACTGTTTAGTCGTAACCATAGTGCCCTGCCCTCTATGCCTCTATGGTGATGACTAGTACTCTAGAGTGGATGGGTTGCTCAACCAGCTTTCTTCAAATGGCAAAATTATTGATTCTAGTGATTCTATCAGTCTTCATATTTCTTTAAACTGGATCTATACATATGCCGTTCTCCATAATATTATATTGTTCGTCGATATGAGATTTCAACATTTTTTTGTATTTTTGCTACAGTACCTTTAGAAACTTCATTTAAGTAACGATTGTATTATTGATTTACTGTGTTGATTCATCGTAAGAAATAAAGGCATATGGATACAAAGTGGTAGATTGGTAGCTGTAGGAACGAATTGTTGATAGATGATGAAGTTCATATAACATTTTATTTTTAAATCTCTTACAATGGTAAGAGATATCAGAAAGTTGATACTGGATTATAGATGTATATTATTGACTAACCCAAAAGTTGCTGCTTACCAATGGAGGCGGTAATGCACGCTTATGTTACTTATGATCTAAATTATAAATTTGAGATAATTAAGAAGAATTGTACTTTGTAAAATAGGTGCAAATGATCCATTTTCTATTGTCAAGGGTCTACATCGTGAAGATAGTAAATTAGGTGGAGAATGGTATGGTAGACGTAAGCTGATATGATAGATTTAAGAAACTTTTCGTATTAGCATAATGGAGAAACAAATTGTCTTGATGGTAAATTCACATAAAAATAGAATAAGTACTGAATAAGGCTACTAGTACAGTTTCATCTCAGCTAACTTTTGTTTTCGAATAAAACACCCTAGCTAATTTAGCTAGGGTGACTTCTAAGATTTCATATCTCGACCCTCTGAAACGAAAATCCACACCGTTATATGTCATCCACAAAATTTCATAAAAAGTTGACAAGTTTTAACTATTTAGGATGCGACAAAAAAACAATGTTTTATGAAGGATCTAAAATTAATCTATTTTTAGGTCGCATGATGAATGACTAAAACTCGTCAAATACATTTGAAAATTTGTATGCATATAATTTTTATATTGTAGATCACATGCTACGGTGTGGAGGGTCGAGATATGTCCCTAGCTAAGTTAGCTTGGAGCTTGGGCGACACACTAGCCTCCTTATTCTCATAAAAATATAAAATCAAAATCTATGATTTTTTCAATCTTGTATTACGAATACATCCAAATATAACCTTCAAAATAGAATTCGATCTGTCAGTGCAACTTAAAGAGGACGGGGAAACTTCTCTCAGTGCAACTTAAAGAGGACAACAAATCATGGTTGATAATAGCCATCATTGTTTGGATACAGCCTACAGTAGTATGGAAATCAGCATCTATAACAAAATAATATTAGACCATAACAGAAGTAATATAGTTGAGTTACCTGGAGTATTGACAACTCTTGTTGAAAATAAGAGAACTCACTGTAAAGGCACCTACCAAAAAAATGATAACAATCAGTAGCATCAACTGGCACCTTCAGGAACTGAAAAACAACTAAACAGAAAAAAAAAGGTAAATAGGTTTACCAAATCACAAGGAGAACCTTTCACGGCCTCCAAGTCATGCCTCTGTATAGGTTTTATAAAATAATCCATCTGTATTAATTGACAGTTTATCATAAGAAATAAGACCCCTATGTATAATTACAAATGACATGTATATCTCATAGCTAACCTTGAAAGAATAACCCAATAATGAAGGTTACATGCAGATACGGGCAAGAGAGAATACTTAGAATAATATAGTAGCTGAATGGTTATTTTGCCCTTTGATCTACATCAATATAACAGAGATGCTATGTGACAAAAGTGTTATTACCTAAATGTTGTACGATCTACTTGAAGTAATAATTTTATAAGGAAACAGACAAGAGAAAGTAGTTTTAAATGAAAAATCTTTTGCCGGAATAAGTAGGAGCACCGCAGGAATAGATTAATTGGTCATGTTTTTTCATGCGCGAACGTCATGATTTGTGTTCATGGTTATTAGTCACACAGGAGTAAATTAAGCATTCTCTCAGCGACTAGGAGAGCAGCTTCTCCCAGTTTCCTCACTATACCTTTCTTTCATTCTGTGACAGAGTAGGGTAGAATAGGTAGAGAATACAAAAAGGACTCTGAGAATAAATGGAAAAGGGGGCAACAAAAAACAATTTGTGGATGCATGATGAATTGATGATAGTGTACAGATATAACACATATGTATACATTTTTACAGTGGTGCAGAAAGCCAGATTTTGAGGAATGTGAGTTTGTGTTACATAAAGTAGGGGTGGCATTGGGGCCTAGCAGGCCGGGCCGGAATCCGTGGGTTTTTACCTGGGCCGGGCTTTCGCGGGCCGGGATGGAAGAATTGTCGGGCCGGGCCAGGCCAGGCCAAGCCAGGAAAATGCCGGCACGGACCTGGCCTTGGCCCCTGGCTCGGAGGCCGGACCGGACCGATACAATTTTTTTAATTTTTATTTTATTAAATTTTTTACAAAGACAAAGAAGAAGAAAAATTGTTAAAAATTATCTAGAACATATAGATAAAAGAGATATTCATAAATTAAATTGTTTTTATGAATTACAAAGTTTATGTTGTGTTGTTGTTGATGTTGTTGGATGTTGTTGATGTTGTTTATGTTGATCCTTGCAAGAGAGTAGTTGAATGTTGTTGACTCGTTGAGAGAGATGAGAGATAGTATGAGTGAATTTGTGAAGAGAATTGAATAAAATGAGGTTGTATATATAGAATATGCATTTTTTTTTGAATTTATCAAAATACCCCCAAAAAACTAGCTAGTATATATAGATCCGTTGGGAGGGTATTTTAGTAATTACACAAACACAATATTTAAAAAAATTCTTGAAAAAAAACCCAACGGTCGGCCTGGGTTAGTTCAATCCGGTCCCGAGTCTGAGCGGGCCGGACTGGAATAAGTTTTTTTTGGGAAAAAGGCGGACCGGATCGGACCGCCTAGGTTGGGCGGGTTGGCCCGGGTTCAGCTCGGGTTTGGCTGGGCCGGGCCGGGTCGAGGACCGAGCAGGCCGTTCCTGAACTAGCCCCGGCCCTAATGCCACCCCTAACTTAAAGCAGATATTGCATATTTGGGCCTTTCATTTTTTGTGGGGTGGGGGGAGGAGGGGTTGCAAAAAAAAAAAAAAGAGAGGAAGAAAGAAAAAGAAAACAAAAAAAAGGGAAAGAAAGAAAGAAAAAAAAACAGGAGGAAATGGAAGAAAATACAGTAAATACAAAAATAAATATTTTAAAATCAATTAATTTTCATTAAATTCTTGAGTTACCAGAAGTAGGCAAAGGCAGTTAGTTCAATGTCAATATAGGCTAAATTTTAAAAAAAGTATACAAAGGTTTCGCCTAGTTTAAAAAAAGTACACAAAATTTTTTTTAATTTTAAAAAGGACACAAAGTTTAAATAAAGTCCACTGAGTTAGTTAGGGTTAGTTTGGGGGGATTTATTTAAACACCTGATTAGTTAAGTGATGTTTTTTAAAACAAAAGAAAAGACTAATGTGGTTTTTTCAAACAAAATGAAATATGAAAGTGGTTTTTTAAAACCCTACTCTAACCCTAGTTAACCCAGTGGACTTAATTTAAACTTTGTGTCCTTTAAAAAAAAAAAAAAAAAAAATCTTTGCGTACTTTTTTTAAACTGGCCCAAATTTTTGTGTACTTTTTTAAAATTTAGCCGACAATATATCACTACTATGCTTGAAAAGGAAAAAAAAAAAAGGAGTATCCAAATGATTAATTAAGCCAGTTTTCAATGACTACCTCAAAACTAGGGGTGGCAACGCGCCGGACTTGGGCCGAACTTATATAAGCCCGAGCCCGAGCCCGAGCCCGAAATTATTTTTTGGGTCCAAACCCGGCCCGATTATGCATCGGGCTCAAAAATACAGGCCCAAACCCGAGCCCGAATTAACCAAAAAAGCCCAAGCCCGGCCCGATTTCTTCAAAAGAACAATTACATTAATTTCACACAACCAGTTACAGTAACTGCACCTGTCATCTCCTTAGACAATAAGGCATTCCCAGATTATTGAAATTTTAAGGACAGCATACCATGTTTTTCTTCAACTGTTTTCATTTAGACACAAAAATGAAAATTATGCAGGAAAAACAAGTTACAAGGTAAAATCACATATCCGTGCATTCATTTTTCAACAAATTCTCCTTGTAATGCCATATTGAACTTTTCCCGAAATAGCAGTTACATGCTCCTTCAGCCATTCTATCAACCACACAAGAAGCAACCTCTTCATTAAAGAAACTAAAATTACTACTGAGTCCCACATGTAGTTTCACGGCAGAAACCGTCTGTTTATCACCATCTTCTTCCCACTCATTCTCGGAAGGCGCGTACACATCATGCACCAACACACATACACATCATGCACCAACATCTTCTATTCAGCATTATTGCTAACATTATATTTTGGTCCAAAACAGCAGGTGCGGAGCTAGCGAAGAAGATAAAGAAAATTTACGCATAGGCCACAAACCCAGCAGGCCAAGCCGAACAGGAGGAAAGGGGGGGAAGCCGTCAGGAAGAGCGACCGGCGGGGGGAGGAGGTGACACCTGAGGGGTTGCCATTTTTTTGAGGGAGAATCCGAAGACTTGGTCCATGACTCCTAGTGATGTATATGTAATCTTTTTCTGCATTTTGGGATGGGAAATATCTTGTAGGGGATGAGTTTTTTTGGCGGGGAATGAGTATCATGACCCATGTGATGGGATACATGAGCATCATTACCCCCTTTTTTGGGACGCCTTGTTTTATTAAAAACTTTTTAATGAAGCACGGGGGGTGTTTTGGAACCCACCGATTACAATAAAAAAAAAAAAATTCTATTTTTGGCCGCATGATGAATGGCTAAAACTCGTCAATTACATTTGAAAATTTGTATGCATATAATTTTTATATTGTAGATCACATCCTACGGTGTGCAGGGTCAAGATATGAGTTTTAGATGTTTCCCTAGCTAAGTTAGCTTGTAGCTTGGGCGACACACCAGCCTCCTTATTCTCATAAAAATATAAAATCAATATCTATGATTTTTTCATTCTCTTGTTACGAATACATCCAAATATAACTTTCAAAATAGAATTCTGTCAGTGCAACTTAAAGAGGACGGGGAAACTTCTCTCAGTGCAACATAAAGAGGACAAAAAATCATTGCTGATAATAGCCATCATTGTTTGAATACAGCCTACAGTAGTATGGAAATGAGCATCTATAACAAATAATACTAGACCATAACAGAAGTAATATAGTTGGGTTACCTGGAGTACATTGACAACTCTTGTTGAAAATAAGAGAACTCACTGTAAAGGCACCTACCAAAAAATGATAACAATCAGTAGCATCAACTGGCACCTTCAGGAACTGAAAAACAACTAAACAGAAAAAAAAATGTAAATAGGTTTACCAAATCACAAGGAGAACCTTTCACGGCCTCCAAGTCATGCCTCTGTATAGGTTTTATAAAATAATCCCTCTATACTAATTGACAGTATATCATAAGAAATAAGACCGCTATGTATAATTACAAATGGCATGTATATCTCATAGCTAACCTTGAAAGAATAACCCAATAATGAAGGTTACATGCAGATACGGGCAAGAGAGAATACTTAGAATAATATAGTAGCTGAATGGTTATTTTGCCCTTTGATCTACATCAATATAACAGAGATGCTATGTAACAAAAGTGTTATTACCTAAATGTTGTACGATCTACTTGAAGTAATAATTTTATAAGGAAACAGACAAGAGAAAGTAGTTTTAAATGAAAAATCTTTTGCCGGAATAAGTAGGAGCACCGCAGGAATAGATTAATTGGTCATGTTTTTTCATGCGCGAACGTCATGATTTGTGTTCATGGTTATTACTCACACAGGAGTAAATTAAGCATTCTCTCAGCGACTAGGAGAGCAGCTTCTCCCAGTTTTCTCACTATACGTTTCTTTCTTTCTGTGACAGAGTAAGGTAGAATAGGTAGAGAATACAAAAAGGACTCTGAGAATAAATGGAAAAGGGGGCAACAAAAAACAATTTGTGGATGCATGATGAATTGATGATAGTGTACAGATATAACACATATATGTATACATTTTTACAGTGGTGCAGAAAGCCAGATTTTGAGGAATGTGAATTTGTGTTACATAAAGCAAGGGTGGCGTTGGGGCATAGCGGGCCGGGCCGGGTCAGAATCCATGGGTTTTTACCCGGGCCGGGCTTTCGCGGGCCGGGATGGGAGAATTGGCTGGCCGGGCCCGGTCAAGCCAGGAAAATGCCGGCACGGACCTGGCCTTGGCCCCTGGCTCGGGGGCCGGACCGGGCTGGGACAAATTTTTTTAATTTTTAATTTATTATTTTTTTATAAAGACAAAGAAAAAGGAAAATTGTAAAGAATTATCTAGAACATATAAATAAAATAGATATTCATAAATTAAATTGTTTTTATGAATTACAAAGTTTATGTAGTGTTGTTGTTGATGTTGTTGGATGTTGTTGATGTTGATCCTTGCAAGAGAGTAGTTAAATGTTGTTGATTTGTTGAGAGAGATGAGAGATAGTATGAGTGAATTTGTGAAGAGAATTGAACGAATTGAGGTTGTATATATAGAATATGCATTTTTTTTTAATTTATCAAAATACCCCAAAAAAACTAGCTAGTATATATCCGTTGGAGGGGGGGGGGGGGGTATTTTAGTAATTACACAAACACAATATTTAAATAAATTCTTGAAAAAAACCCAACGGTCGGCCCGGACCAGTTCAGTCCGGCCCCGGGTCTGAGCGGGCCGGGCTGGAATCATTTTTTTTTTAGGAAAAAGGCGGACTGGACTGGACTGCCTAGGTTGGGCAGGTTGGCCCTGGTTCAGCTCGGGTTTGGCCGGACCGGACCGGGTCGAGGACCGAGTTGGCCGGTCCCGAACTAGCTCCGGCCCTAATGCCACCCCTAACTTAAAGCATATATTGCATATTTGGGCCTTTCGTTTTTTTTTTTTTTTTTTTTGGGGGGGGGGGGGGGGGGGGGGAAGGAAGAAAGACAAAAAAAAATATTTTAAAATCAATTAATTTTCATTAAATTCTTGAGTTAGCAGGAGTAGGCAAAGGTAGTTAGTTCAATGACAATATATCACTACTATGCTTGAGGAGAAAAAAAAAGTATTGATATGGATCAGATGACGTGGCCTCTCATAGGCCACCGATCTCCTAAAAAATCGTTCACTCCTGATCATCAGATCAGCCCTAAGCCCCATGGACTTCTGCCACATCAGGCCCACAGGCAAGCGAGTCCAAACTCGGCCCAAACGGATCCAGACCCGTTTGGTCTGCCTATAAATACCCCTTCCCCCCATACAAGGTAATCAATCTTTCTCCTCTAAAAAGTTCTAGCTACTGTTACTCTTCAGTGACTAACTAGACCGTCGGATGGCCTGCCACCGGGATCAACCCCGGTGTTCTTAGGCCGAGTGCAGGTACACGAGACCGAGCCGAGCATCCGACCTCTACCTCACTCCTGCCTGCTCCCGAGCCGCTCCCTCAGCCGAGGATCGGACGTATAGCCGGTACCGAGACTTCCACTAAATAACAAATTGAGAGAACTCACACTTGTTGCAACCACACCCCAAAAACAAACCGCATCAGGTTGGCACCGTTTGTAGAAAACCCTCGGTACTGACCCCAGTATGATCCCGGACATTGACATCACCCCCTCAATCCAAGCTTTGGAATGACACCCAAGACCAGAAGAGCCGTTACCTCCGCACGCCGCCCAGACGAACATCCCCGCTGACACTCATGGGTCCAACCATCCGAGGATCAACGGCGAACCCAGGCCGGGCGCCTCTCGCTCGGTCACAACCGACCTACATCGGCAGATCTAGAACCAACAAGCCCGCCGAACGAGGGGAGGGACCGCTTCCAACTCGGTCCCGAACCATCCCAGACACCCATCCCGAGGGCAGGAGCCGTAGCTCAGTCGTGCCGACCGAAGGCCTCCACCCCAATGCGACCCAGCCAAACAAGCTCCAGTCACCCGCCGCAAGTTCCAAGACTTCCGGAACGAGATCCTGCAGGCCATCTTAGGGATCCCCGTGAACGAGACACTCCACTGGTCTCAATGTCGGTCGGATGCCGAAGCCAGCGAGTCTTGCTCCTAACCCGCCTGCCAGAGCAAGACGAGGGTGTCATACGACGCCTACAGGAAATGGAGAACCGCCTAGACCACTTCGGCGATGGCGGCTCGAGGACGGCCCCAGCTCATGGGCTGACCCGACCTCCTTTCTCCGCCGCAATCCTACAAGCGGAAATACCCCAAAATTTTCGGCCTCCCCAATTCGAGACCTATGACAGCGAGGGTGATCCTGCTGATCACATGGAGGGTTTCAAGACCCTCATAATGATTCACAGTGTCACGCCCCGCTTCCCAAAAATATGAAATACGAGCGCGTGACGAAGCCCAACGAATGATTTTGACATCATCCATAAGCTGTAGGATCGACTCAGTATCGCAACAAAAATATAACAAGATATATTTACAACCAAGCATGCATGAATAATTTATTAAGCAACAGAAAATAATTGAAAACAAATAATAATGTCCACATAGTTTTCAAGTCTGGATCAAATGTAAAACTCGGGAACGTAAGCCCGTTACAAGTCTTAAGCAACAACAAATGAAATAACTCAAATACAGAATGAAATGATTAAATAAAGATTTTTCCCAAGCAAGGCCTAGAATTCCTGCTCACCGATTCCAGCTGGTAGCACGTCTCCAAAGTCTGCTAAAAAAATATAAAAAGAAAAAAGTAGAGAAAACAAGAGAAAACGCCCTTAGTGCAAGTTAGAGCCACAAATAGTAAAAACGAGTACAAGTAATGGGAGACAAAAATTGGAATCAATAATGTAACAGAGATATAACAAGTAGTGGAGAACTACGAACTAGCTAGCAGGAGGGACATCTTAGTAAACAGGTGGGATAACAACTGCTAATGGTAAAACACATGACAAGTAAACCTGTAGGGGTATCTAACATCAAGTGACAAGTCTCAAGTCTAGTATTATGTAACAAGTGCCAAGTCTAGTGTCAGGTCTCAAGTAGCAAGTTGTCAAGTATCAGGTAATCAAGTGTCGTGTAGCATGTTTCATGTTCAAGTCTTGTAGTTATTACTATCTAGGTAGCACTTCATGCATCCATTCTTTTACTACATGGTTGCTACAATCAAAACAGTTACGTTTAGACCTAGTAATGGAGTCTATAGGGCGGCGTACTTAGGTATCAAGTATCAAGCAAGTGATCAAACCATGGGCTCTAGAGGTGGCCCCCGTAGGCTCTAGAGGTGGCCCCGTCACCATGACATGGTACTTAGTTCTACGTCGCACTTAGTTCCATGTGATCTCAAACATATAGCATGTAATCATATAATGGGCTCTAGAGGTGGCCCCCTGTAGGCTCTAGAGGTGGCCCCCGTCACCATGACATGGCACTTAGTTCTACGTGGCACTTAGTTCCATTTAACATAAAAGTATGGGAAACTAGGACCCCCTTCCGAGTACACTTACCTATATTGTCCACTACTATGGTCTTCCCTTAAACCCCGGCTTATTACATTTGTTCAGGCAGAATTGTGTATTTGAGTTTATGCATGTGGAACAGGGTTGAAATAATATTAATTAATTCTAAGAAAAATTGGGGATGTCCTATAGAGTGCCCAGCAACTGCTTATAAAATTTTAAGTCAAACGCTTGCTGTTAACATAGATAAATTAATTCGCAAAGTAAACGTGTGCAGCAGTTTTACAAATCTGCGTCTACCGACACAGCTGCAGTAAAACTATAATAACTCCTAGACCGTAACTTCGAATTCAAAAATTCTGGAGGCTATCGACATTTAGACATCCAGAGCTACATTTTCTATTCAAAGATCGGATTCAGATTCTGATGTTATATATGTCAAAACAGTATAACAAGATTCAGAACAGCAACATGTGGGAATATCTTACTAGTGCAGGTTACATGAAATTTTGTTATTAGGCGTCTAGGTTAATGTGTGATATAAATACAGGGTGATGGTTGTCAAAACAGCAAATAATGTTTACT
Organism: Hemerocallis citrina; assembly: GCA_017893485.1. NCBI lineage: Eukaryota > Viridiplantae > Streptophyta > Magnoliopsida > Asparagales > Asphodelaceae > Hemerocallis > Hemerocallis citrina. Next base: position 302,352,829 of record CM030360.1, read on the forward strand.
TTTCAAGTCAAATGGTTGCAAGTTCATCAAATACAAAATATAACATATGTCTACAAATTTAGGGCTCCTTAATTTCATGTGTACATGTGTTCAGGGGATAAATTGAGTCCAAGTAGTTGTAAAATAATTCAATAAAATTATTGTGACTCTTAAGATTATGAATTTGATGGGGAATTAATATTTGATGAACAACGACAATCAAGGAGGAGTCGCAATTTCTAACTATTTGTAGTATTTTCATGGGATGCTTGTACTAGAACAAAAATGTGTACAAGAGGAATACTTGCCTTGATGACAACGAATAGACCCGTTAGATGAAGAAATCGGGATCGTAAATTCCCGGGCAAAGTCTCCCAAAAGCACGTGTGAAAATCCAACTGAAGCGCAAAATTCCCCACACCAGATCGCCCCAAAACAGCGTACAGTGATCTGGATCTGCTGCGCCAACACACCAAACAACGAAACCCTCTAATCAGCTCTCTTCCATGCAGCGGATCTGGGCCAAACAGGGAACATCGAGTGGGGATCCGCTGTGGCAAAACACCAAACAGCGTTCTCCACCAACCAGATCTCGTCTTCTACCTCACGACGACAGCGATCGAGAGCGACGAACAGCACGCGATGACTGCGGCGCGACGCAGCGACGGGGCTCGCGACTACGTCTGGGTTCGAATGGAGATAAGTCGACAACGGCGATGACGGCGATGGAAGGCGCGGCGGTGGGCTTTGTTTCTGGGTTCAAGATCAGGGAGTGGGGTTCGGGGTGTTGGCGACGCGATGGAGGTGGTGTTTTGGTGGGTTGGGGACGGTGATCGAAGGAGTTGACGACGAGAGCGATGGTGGGAGTGGCTGGCAATGGTAATGGCGATGGGGTGGTTGTCGAGAGTGTTGATTCTTGATTTTGATGATTACAACACACTGCCACATGTATCTGTGCTATACGTTATAATTGCAGGTTGTATACACAAAGGCCTCATTACTATACAGGTAAACAAATAAACAAGCACACTCTCTGGATAAAGACAATGGCTTCACTCAAGACTCAAATCAAGACCTATGTTTCAAGTGTCATATATTGTTATGTCTTGTAAACAAATGTAATATTTTATATTTTTTTAGTCTTAATATGATGTAAAGCCTTGTCACACATACATACACTCACTCTTTTACAAATGTGTGTTTTTCAAACTTCAAAAAAAGGTCAAAACAGTTTGAAATAGTTTAGTTGTTGAGTACCAGTCGACCGATACCTATACCAGTCGACTGAGTCGGTACAAAACTGACTAAACTTATTCAAACTCTGACCAGTCGACTCATCATGGCAACCCAGTCGACTGTTCAAGTGCGTTTGACAGTTTTGTGTTTTTAAAATCGTTTTTCAAATTCAAATCTTTTTAGATCCGTTGGTTGACAGTTGAACAAGTGATTCCCAACGTCCAGTGAATCTATCTCTATAAATAGAGATTGGAATCCACTGTTAAAAGGTCTAATACTCCAAGCATTTCTTTGAGATCTTAAGTGCTACATTTTCCAAGAGACAAAAGCTTTCAAATCACTAAGTCTTGGTTCTCTGTTTTCAGTCCAGTATAACATCTGATTTCGTTCTGGACTGAAGAAAGAAGTAAACCTTTTTAGCCACGTACTATATCACAAAATCACAAACAAGGCTATAGGTTGATTGTAAAACAAATTTATTGTTTTTCTTTTCCTCTCGGTTGGAGAGTAGGACTCTAGGGTGTAGAGTCAGTTGTAGAGTGGGTTGCTTTCTCTGGTTGAGAGAAAGGACTACGGGTTAGACGAGGTTGTTGTCTGAACGCCGTAGGGTATTTTTGTAAACTTTTTCAAGAATAGTGGAAATCTCAAGTGGGTTGCTTGGGGACTGGATGTAGGTCGGGAGGACTGAACCAGGATACATTGTGTGCACTCTGTGGTTGTATCTCTCTTACTTGCATTTATATTTTTGCAGTTTGAGTTGTTTCTGTGAAACTTGTCTGGACAGTCGACTAAGTACTTTATAAGTCGACTGGTCAGACTCGTATACTCTGATTATTTTCTGGTTGTTAAGTCGACTGTCTTAACTCTGAGTCGACTTCACAGATTTGTTTGAATTACCTTTTCAGTCGACTGGTTCACTCTTTTAGTCGACTGCACAGAAGAAAAATCTTTATTCCGCAATTTAATTTTTTATAAACACTATTCACCCCCCCTCTAGTGTTTGTTGTCTCGCCTACAGGATCCAACACTTGGTATCAGAGCGAGGTTAAAGGCTATGGCAACTTCTTCAAATGCAAATCAGTACCATGAGGGGCAATCTACACAAAGGCCACCTCTCTTTGATGGAACAAATTACAATTATTGGAAGTGCAGAATGAAGATCTATCTCCAATCCATCAATTATGAAATATGGCACGTGATTGAAACAGAATACACTGCTCCTACTATTCCATATGCACAATGGAATGATGACACGAAGAACCAAACAATGAATAATGCAAAAGCAATGAATGCATTATTCTGTGCTCTTACAAAAGAAGAATTCAACCGTGTGTCAAATTCAACAACCGCACATCAAATCTGGCATACACTCGAGGTAACTCATGAAGGAACAAACAAAGTGAAAGAATCTAAAATATCTGTTCTTATTCACAGGTTTGAAATGTTCCGCATGAAGGAAAATGAAAATGTGTCCGAAATGATAACCAGATTTACTGACATTACAAACTCACTTGTGGCACTTGGGAAAATATACACTCAAGCAGAGATGGTGAGAAAAGTTCTTCGTGCACTTACTCCTGAATGGGAAAAGAAGACCACTGCAATAGAAGAGGCAAATGATTTATCACAACTTTCTCTTGAGAATCTTGTGGGAAATCTAATGGCCTATGAGGTTCAAATTAAAGAACGGAAGAAGGATGCAGAACCACAACAGTCTAAGAAGAAATCATTAGCTTTTAAAGCCATGACAGATTCAGAAGATGAAGAGGAGATAGCAATGTGCCTCTTGTCAGAAGCATTCCAACATTCGTCGCCTCCCCCAAGCCAACCTCACCTCCCTATCAAGTCCTATCCCCTTCGCAATGTGGGGGATGGATTTACTGGGGCCTTTCCCTCCAGCTCCGGGCCAGTCAAATTCTTGGTCGTAGCCATCGACTACTTCTCGAAGTGGATTGAGGCCGAGCCCCTCGCCACTATAACCGAGAACAAGGTGCTTCAATTCTTCTGGAAGAGCATCATCTGCAGATTTGGCATCCCCCGTGTCCTCGTAACGGACAATGGGACTCAGTTCACCGGTGCCGCATTCCGAGCCCTGTGCGAAGATCTTGCCATCTAACAGCGCTTCTCCTCCGTCTCCCACCCTCAGTCGAACGGACAGGCGGAGAACGCTAACCGGCAAATCCTCTCTGGTATCAAGAAGAGATTGGACAAATGTTCCAAAGGCCTATGGGTCGACCAACTCCCCAATGTGCTGTGAAACTATCGCACCAACAAACGGATCCCCACAGGAGAGTCCCTGTTCAACCTCACCTATGGGTCCGAGGCAGTAATACCACTCGAAATCGAAATACCCTCTCCTCATCTCGCAGCCTATAATGAGGAGCAGAACGCCAGAGACCTCCAGGCGAACTTAGACCTGGTGGACGAGCTGAGGGAAAGAGCATCGATACGCCAACAGAGTTACCGGAGGAGAGTCGAACTGGCGTACAACAAGAAAGTCTGACCCACCGATCTCAAGGAGGGAGATTTGGTCCTCAGAAAGCTAGCCATCTCCTTCCCCAATCAGAGGAGCAAACTGGCCCCAAACTGGGAAGGACCCTACAAGATCACAAAGGTTGTTCGGCTCGGAGCCTATCGTCTGGAAGATCTAGAGGGCAGAGAGATTCCGAGGACCTGGAATGCCGACCACCTCCTTAAATACCAAGAAAGCGCCCCGGCGCCTCTCTGAGTATCACGAGGCGTCGAACCATTCCTCTCCTCTAACTTGTAATTTATTTCTTAAGTTGTCAAATGTAAAAATGGCTCGCCGTCGATTATCAATAAAGAATGATTTTTCGCATTTATAAAGTTGCTTGTATCTCTCCATCCTTATTCTTTAATTCAACCAATGGTTCGGAGTCCAATGTCCAGCTCGACTTTACTTCCTCGGCTCGTCCTTAGGCGACCCAGAAGTAGATCACCATTCGGAACTGCTCCCACAACCGTTGAACTACACCAATGGTTCGGAGTCCAACACTCGGCTCGACTTTACTTCCCTAGCCCGCTCTTAGGCGAGCCAGAAGTAGATCGCCGTTCGGAACTGCTCCCACAACCGTTGAACTCTAACAATGGTTCCGGAATCCAACACTTGGTTCGATTCTACTCCGCAAGCTCGCTTCTCAGCGGGCTAGGAGTGGGTCGCCATTCGGAATTACTCCCACAACTGTTGAACTCTAGCGATGGTTCCGGAGTCCAACACTTGGTTCGATTCTGCTCCACAAACTCGCTTCTCAGCGGGTTAGGAGTGGGTCGCCATTCGGAATTGCTCCTGCGACCGTCGAACTCTCACGAGGATCGACAAGCCCACCCTCGGGTAAGGCTCGACTCGCCTCGCAACTTCGCGATAAGAGGAGACAGATGCACCGCTCGGCACCTCCGGCCGCACACTCTTGTCGCCGAACCACAGACAAACGAGAAGTATGCTCGGAGCACACCATGACGCTCGAACTCTCAGACCTCTGGTCGGCTGACCGAGCAAGTGCCCATCCGAGCGTCAAAATGGAGAAAACTCACTTTCTCCTCAACTTTCGTGTAAGATCTCGATCAGACGGCCCAGATCTTGCCAACGACGCTAAACGACAAGATAGCGTTTTCTTGGGAACTGGGCCTGTCTCGAGATTCGTGCCATCATCTAACGGTTCGGATCGCGCTACAGCGTCGAACCGCGGACATGAGAGGGGCCGGGTCGGAGACCTCGGCACGACGAACACAGTCAGAACCGAAACAACTACGCAGAGCTACAAAAGACGTGCTAGTTCGTGAAAGAAATTTTATTAATAATTGGGACACAATACAAAACAACTCTTCCACACAACGCGACCACAAAGCCTTAAAGAACAATGGTTACAATGCCGATCCACTACACTTGGTTTTTAAAAGAAAAATCATCAAACGTCCCGTTCGGTCATCAGTCTAGCTACTTCGGCCGCCAGTTCCTCTTCCTCCATCCAAAGCCCCGCCTCTACAGTCTGCAAGTGACGGATCTCAGAGAGCAGATCATCCCTTGCGGCTACTACCTTCGCCAGATTGTGCCGAACACACTGGATCTGAAGGGCGTTGCTGAAGGTGGTCGGCGAGTCTCCGTCCTCTCCCGAAGGAGCCATCTCGGCAATCCTGCTCTCCATACGCCAGATCTCGGCGTCCCGCTGACCTAGGACGAGCTGAAGGTCCCCGCTCGCTCTCGGCTCAGCGCAGTCCCAACTCGACCTCATAAAGCCGATCTCGGCATGTGGCCGAGCGCATCTCCGTCTCCCCCGAGCCAGCCTCGGTTCGAGCGTGATTATCCGAGCATTTGGGGTCGGCGTCTTGAGCTACCACCACGAGCTGAAAAGAGGAAGAGACGAACAAAAAAATTTCAAAACGTTGCCGAAGATCAACACTTCAAGAATTTTCCAAGCAAACTTTCAGATTTGTATTCAGATATAGTAACTCTACATACAACAAGACCGACCCTACAACAGAGTTTTACAACAGCCAGAAGAAACATAAGACGACATGTTTAGTGCCTCTTCGGAAGGGGTACGCTTCGGTTCAAGGAAACGCGGGGACGGCGAGGCCTGACCTCCGAGCTCGATTCCAAACCAACGAAGCAGGATCCCCCTTCGCCACTGACCCCAACTGTGGCGCCGACCGAGGCACCGCTAGACGAGATGGCTACGCTACTCTGAGTGTCGGCAGGACTCCGCCTAGCCGCCGGAAAACGAGTCCCAAGTTCGTAGAAGGTAATCCCTCTCTCGCTCTCTTTGCGAGTACACGACGTACTCCGAACGTTGGCCCGCTCCGGCAGGGGTTTGAGCGACGCGACCTCTTCCTCCAACTCGATAATCCTATCCTTTAGAGCGTCATCCTTCGCCGACATCTTCAAACGAGGAGGCCTTGACGAGCCCGAGACATTGGCGTTGTCGGTCGCGAGTTGTCGATAATGGGTGACCTCGATCCTCCTGTCTATCGTAATCCTCTTAAGCTTGTCGACCTCGGCCAACAGTTTTTGGCGCTCGGATGACACCTTCTCCAGTTCGGAAGTCAGCTTCTCTTCCTCTGCCGAGCGTTCTTTCTCCGCTAACTCCAAGTGTCGGATCTCGGCTAAAAGCTCGTCATTCTTTTGCTCGGCGAGGGTGAGCTCCCTACGAAGACGACCGGTCTCACCTTCGGGACAAGGAGCTTGGGGTTGCTTCCGCAGTTGCTTCAACTCGCGACAATACCCCCTCACAGCTGCCTTTGTCTCCTCCAGCTTCAAGAACATGTAAAACCGCCTCTCTCGGCTATTGGAGAGCTCTCCCTTCGTTTTAGCCAGCTCCTTACGAAGGTGTGCAACCTCCGTGATCGGACCGAACTTCACCTGAAAAACAGAGATAAATCCGAGATCCAACACTTGGAGAATTTTACGCCTAATCAAACACAAAATCCGGAGACTAACACTTGGATAAATTTTGGCCAAACAAAGTGTTTTCATTCAAAACTCAGGAAAAAGCTTTACAAAAGCGGTGGCCAGTCCGCAGTTAGGCTTACAAAAAAAAAACAAAAACAACAAAATACTAAGAGAGGCAACCGAGTCAGGGGTTGACCTTTTTGTCGTTCGGGTCTGTCGACCCCTCGGCCTTGTCCTCGCCCTCGACCTCGTCCTCGTCCTCGCTCCTGCTCTCCTTTTCAGAGTCGTCCTCCTCCTCATCCTCGGCCTCCGTCTCACCCGGGCCTTCGACACCGTCAGGCTGTCCCTCGGGGCCAAGCATCCCCTGGGGAAGCTCCTCCTGCCCCTCCACGGGGTCGTAGAAACGGTAGGAGGACGTGTCGAAACCCAGATTCCGAGCGGCGACATGAAGCAGGGCTCGGCCGTACGCGTCTTCCATGTTCTTGAACATGTGATGCTCGGCCTCGTTATGGACGGCCTTCTTCGCCTTTGCCACCTTAGACCGGTGCCTGGCCATGATCTTCTCGGCCCTCTTCCGAGCCGTCTCCGCCTCCGACCGAGCATTGGCCAGCTCCTCCTTCAGCTCGGCATTCTCCTTCTCCGAGGCCTCGAGCTTGGCTGCCGTGTCCTTCGACCACTGAACGGCGTCGGTCAGCTGCGCCTCCAACCCCGCCACTTCGGCACCACGCTTGGCCGAGAGGAGTAGCTCAGCATCAAGTTTCTTCACCGCTTTCGCGCGCTCTGACCTCTCCCGGTCATACTGCATCGTCAGCTCCTGCTCCTAGCTCGCGAACTCCTCGAGCAGGAAGTTGAAGTGGCAGAGGGTCTGAAAAGAGAACAAACTGTTAGGATCCGAACCCAGAAACTTGGGAAATTTCAGAAAAATGCTTCAACAAAAAGTGTTCGGTCCACTCACCGACATTGTGTTCCGAGCAATCTGCATTATGGCGTCCCCAACTTTCCCGGACTTAAAGGCCGCTCGGTCCTTTGGGGTCGGCAGGTGCTTCACCGCCTGCATGCAAATGTTGTCGTCGCCCAAAAAGCCATCGACTTTCATCACTTGCCAGTCGGGGACGAAGATCTGCTTGTGCCCCTCGGTCAAGATCTTCTCCGCATCGACAGTGAGGGGCAGAACTTGGAGGGATAGCACCTCTTTCACGCCGAACGCTCCGCTCGACGAGCCGGGGGCATCCCCTTCCGCCGTCGGTGCCGGCGCATCGGAAGCTGGAGGATCGGAGGCCGGGACCTTCTCCTGCTCAGGATCGACCTCCGGGACGACGACCTTCTGCAGGTCAGCGATCTTCGGGACCGAAGGTATCTTTGGCGCTCGGCCCCCCTGAGGCCCGGTCGAGGGTCTCTTCTTTCTCGTCTCCTGCTCCCTCGCCTTGGCCTTCGCCATCAACGCCCTATAGTCCATCTTAGAAGACTCTGAACAAGTCGAATGAAAAAACTTAGACAAATTTTTCAAGAAATTCATTCAAAGAACAAAAATACTAGAAGCGTACTAGGGTCGATCGGACTGAGACCCCCTCGGAACAGAACTTCCTCGGTAATATCTTTCCAATTGAGCGTCGGCAAGGCAAGGAGCTTCTTGAGGACTTCCGCTTCCTCGTCACTCAGCACCGGCTCCTTCTTCGCCCGCTTAGGCAGGCCATCCCTCGACCAAGCTATCGGAATCGCCCAAGGTTCGGGAGCTCGGATAATAAAATACTTCTCCTTCCAATGTTTGATCGAGTCTGGGTTCTCGATCAACTTCACGCCCGTCCGCGGCGAGAGGTAGAACCTCTGCTCGTTCCTGTTCGGCTGGTAAGGGCGGCAGAGGCTCCGAAGGAGAAACATGTTCGGCTGGACACCGATCTCTTGACACCAGAGAACGAACGCCAAGACGTGCCTCCAAGTGTTCGGCATCAGCTGGGCGGGGCTCAAACTGTACCAAATAAAAACCTCGACAATGAATGGATGGAGCGGAAAACAGAGCGTGGCGGCCAAGGAGTCGACGGGAAATACGCACGCGTCAGCCGAAGACGATGTGCAGGCTCGAAAACCCGGTCCGGGGAGAAATAACCCGTACTCGACAGGGATCTGGAATCCGGTCCGGATCCGATGCAGATCAGCCTCTGTAAGAGACGAAATGGTGTGGTCCACCTCGGACAACTCTCTCGGCTCGTTCTCCTCCACCGACTTAGCAGTGCCCTGGGTAACCTTCTCCAGCATCTCTTCAGAGTAGCTCCGGACAGCCCCCACGCTCGACAGAACAATAGGCTGCCGACCGAACTCCCCTGCCCTCTTCGGCTGCTCAATTATCGTGACCACTCCTTTGCCCTTCTGGGACTTCGCCACAACGTCCTGGGGCGGCTCGGCTACTTCGCCGCTCTTGCTCGGCCGAACAACGGTCTGCTCGGTCGGCTCTACCACCTCCTTTCCTTTACCCGCTCGGCCGACGACTTGGTCCGAGGTGGGGGTCTCATCCGAAGAGGTAATCTTAACCATTTTTCTAAAAAGAAAAAAGAGAGACTGACCTTGAAGTGACTGCTACGGTCGGAAAACTTCGCCGGAGTAAGGAAACGCCTTGCCACGACAGCTAGCAGCACCACCCGGGAGCTAAAAACTTCGAAGGTGAAAAGTAAAAACTTGAGAGAGAAAGTAAAAGTGAAGAATGAGATTTGGGGTGAGGGAGTGAAGATTTATAGTAAAAAGAGAAGTCTCTTGGGCTTCCTAACATAAGGGTGCGACTTTTGGGCTACCCTCGAAACGTTGCGAAGGCCCAAAATGACTTTGTCTTTTCACCAAGTCAAGTAGCTCGGCACAACAGGATCTAAATCCGAACTACATGCAATCCGAACCCAGCAACAAAAGGCCCGGTCGGCTAACCGAGCAAGTGTCCATCCGAGCATCAAACGGAGGAAATTCACTTTCTCCTCAACTTTCGTGCAAGATCTCGATCAGATGGCCCAGATCTTGCCAGCGACGCTAAACGATAAGATAGCATTTTCTTGGGAACTGAGTCCATCTCGAGATTTGCACCACCATCCAACGGCTCAGATTGCGCCACGTCGCTCGGACAACCGTGCCCTCGGATCTCCGGTCGACCAACCGAGCTAGTGCCTATCCGACGGCCCAGAACGTCGCTCGGACAACCGTGCCCTCGGATCTCCGGTCAACCAACCGAGCTAGTGCCTATCCGACGGCCCAGAATGTCGCTCGGACAACCGTGCCCTCAGATCCCCACCTCTGTCTGAAGAAGCCAGAATTTTTTTTTTAAAGTTTTAAGGCACCGCCCTAGGCAATCCCCCCGGGCCCCAAGGCTCGGTCGATTCCCCTCTCACCCATGAGCAACTCGAGGCCTTCGACCTTGGAAGCCGAAACCACGAATCATTCGAGGGTTAAAGAGAAACCACCGTCGCGTGGGGCCCGGCCAGAAAGCGGATCGGCACACCTCCCATCTCTAGCTCCTTCGAGCTGACATCCATCAGAAGCCGTCAGCCCGAAAGGAAGACAGAGATCGGAAGAGACCCATCCTTCCGAAGCACATTGTCCCCCGGATCCGGACTTTGGTCATCACCTCTTCCACCATGATCTCCCCTGACCCTGACACCCGCATCGGGGCCGTCAGAGTCAGGAGAAGATCATGGTGGAAGAACGACCACCTGTCCTTCCGAAGCAACTCGTCCCTCGGGTCCGGACTACGGTCGTCACCACTTTTGCCCTGTTCTCCCTCAACCCTGACACCCATATCGGGGCCGTCAGGATCGGGAGAAGAAGAAGGCAAAAGAGTGACCCCCCCTCCGAACCTCTCGAGGTTAAAATTTCACAAGGCAGGCATCCGCCCAAGGCAGACACCTCCGAGGGCTAAAACTCAACATTGTTGTGACTGAAACTACAAGGGGAGTGGGGTATTTATAACCTCCCCTCCAAGAACCAGCCATTATGATCCTTGGGAACTGAAATGCCACGCATTAATTGGAGGGCGCCATCCTTAATGACCTCGGGAAGTTGGAACGCCGCACAAATTCGGGGGTGCCATTAATGCTCTTGGGAACCGAACCGCCTTGATATTTGGTCCGCCACTCAACGGCACGGATCGCACTACCACGGTCGGATTGCCGAACCCTTAGACATTCGGTCGGCTAACCGAGCAAGTGCCCATCCGAGCGTCAAAACGGAGAAAATTCACTTTCTCCCCAACTTTCGTGTAAGATCTCGATCAGACGGTCCAGATCTTGCCAGCGACGCTAAACGACAAGATAGCGTTCATGGGAACTGGGCCCGTCTCGAGATTCGCACTACCATCCAACCGCTCAGATTGCGCCATGTCGCTCGGACAGCCGTACCCTCAGATCTCCGGTCGGCCAACCGAGCAAGTGCCTATCCGATGGCCCAGGACGTCGTTCGGACAGCCGTACCCTCATATCTCCGGTCGGCCAACCGAGCAAGTGCCTATCCGACGGCCCAGGACGTCGCTCGGACAACCGTGCCCTCAGATCTCCGGTCGGCCAACTGAGCAAGTGCCTATCCGACGGCCTAGGACGTCGCTCGAACAACCGTGCACTCAGATCTCCGGTCGGCCAACCGAGCAAGTGCCTATCCGACGGCCCAGGACGTCACTCGGACAACCGAGCCCTCAGATCTCCGGTCGGCCAACCGAGCAAGTGCCTATCCGACGGCCCAAAATGTTGCTCGGACAACCGAGCCTTCAGATCCCTGGTCGGCTAACCGAGCAAGTGCCCATCCGAGCGTCAAAACGGAGAAAAAAGCAGCCGAACGATCACAACCGTTGGATCTTCCAAAAATTCGTGCTCCTGATGATGAACGGTCCAGATCTTGCCACGTGCGCTAAACGACAAGATAGCATTCTCTTGGGAAACGCGCCCGTCTCTTGATTCGCGCCACCATCCGACGGCTCAGATTGCGCCACGTCGCTCGGATGGCCGAACCCTTACTCCTCCGGTCGGCCAACCGAGCAAGTGCCCATCCGAGCGTCAAAAGCGAGAAAATGGATGCCGAGCGACTTGGACCGTTGGATCACTCAGAAATTCGCGCTCGCCCAAGATCAAGGGTGTAGAACCCCGTATTTTCAAATATTATTTGAAAATAAATTTAAATGATTTTCTGGAGATTTAATGAATATCTTCAGAAAAATTTATCTTTTGTACACGTACAAATACCTTTTTAGAAGTTTGAAAAATTAAGTTTTCTTTGTGGAAAATCATTATTTAATATTTGAGATTTATTTAGTATTTTTCCAGATTTTTCTGAAATTATTTGGAACTATTTGCAATTTTTGAGAAAAGAATGACCTTTTTGTAAAATTGACATTTTTAGGGGTTAAAGTGCAAAATGTATATTCTGGACGTTTTGAACAGTATTGATTGAAATTTAGAGTTGATATTTTCTTTTAAATCCAAATTTAAATGAGTTTTGATGGAATTTCCAAAGAATGACCTATATATGTAAATTGTATTTTGGAAAAGGATTATTTTGCAAAAATGGGTGAAACCCTAAAACCTATTTCCCGATTGTTTAAATAGTTTTTCTCCAGCCGTCATTTACTGGTAATACAGAATTTTGAGATCTTATTTTGGTGGAGAAAGGCGATTTTTGGATCTAGCAAAAAGGAGGAACTTTTCGTGGACTTTTTCCAACTAAAAGGTGAGTGATATGAACTTTGTTTTGTTGATTGATTTATGTGAATGATTGTGTGTTGTTTTGTTTCGACATCTTTGTTTATTTAGTGTATCTTGTATATGAACGATGCAATAGATGTTATTTGTATTGTGTATGTGAAATCTATGAACGTTTAGTAGATCTTGATTATTGAATTCTTTATTGCTTGAAAGCATGTTAAGATTTGAGTATGGATATGATAATAAGGGATCGGATGGATGAACATCTGGATCTCGTGGATACAAATCAGATTTGATTTTGGGTTGTGGAAGATATTTAGTATTGAGAAATCCTAATGGAAAAATTAGGAGTTAAGAACATGAGAATTTAGTTTTGAAATTGGTTGATTTGAGGAAATGTATCCATAATGAGGATTATTGAGATTGTTAATTTTACCTGAATACAAATTATTTTAGTAAACGATGATTGCTGTGGAAAACCCTAATTTTGATTATCATGAACAACCAAAACCTTGCAGACTGAAGGCCGACAGTCGACTGGTAGACTCTTCAGTCGACTGTTACGACCCAGCTGCTGTATCTTTAGTTTTCTTGAAAATCCGCTCTGGACAGTCGACTTAGACCCTTTTCAGTCGACTGGTACACTTAGAAACTATTTTTCAAAGTTATCGTAGATTTTTCCCTGGTAAGTCGACTTATGACCTTTTAAGTCGACTTATATTGTATTTTAAGTCGACTTGTGACTTTGCAAGTCGACTTATAACACTTAGAATATTTTCTTAAAGATTTCTGGAATTTCTCTCTGGTAAGTCGACTTATGTTCTTATAAGTCGACTTATGTCTCCTTTAAGTCGACTTATGTTTTCTATAAGTCTACTTATGATCTGGTAAGTCAACTTATGATTTTTATAACTCATCTTATATTGTTGGTAAGTCAACTTATGATTTTTATAAGTCATCTTATATTGTTGGTAAGTCAACTTATGATTTTTATAAGTCATCTTATATTGTTGGTAAGTCAACTTATGATTTTTATAAGTCATCTTATATTGTTGGTAAGTCAACTTATGACTCTTATAAGTCAACTTATAATACTTAACTTATTTCTTTAAAATTTCTGAATTTCCCTCTGGACAGTCGACTGGTGACCTTTTGCAGTCGACTGGTACTGATACTTTTCTAAGGTGTTTTGATGTTCTTTAAACGACTATTTCTTTAAACGTTTTGGATCTATAACCTACCCTTATAAATATTATTCTTCTATAGAACATATGTTTTCAATATATATTTTATTGATTTGGATTATGGAATTTAGTAAAGACTTGGGATTGTTAAGTGGAGAGATTTCTCCTTTGACCGTTTAACGATGGATTAGTGAATTATGGACATATTGAGATTTATTGACAGTTGGGTATATTCTGCGGTGTGAGAGTCATTAAACTCTGGGGTTGGGTATATTCTGCGGTGTGAGAATCACTGTTAGTGATTGAATACCGGGTATCCGATCTGCGGTGTTGAGAGTGACTGAATACCGGGTATCCGATCTTTAATATTGAGATTTATTGATAGACGGGTATGTTCTGCGGTGTGAGAGTCATTAAACTCTGGGGTTGGGTATATTCTGCAGTGTGAGAATCACTGTTAGTGATTGAATACCGGGTATCCGATCTGCGGTGTTTGACTGAATACCGGGTATCTGATCTGTAATATTGAGATTTATTGATAGACGGGTATGTTCTGCGGTGTGAGAGTCATTAAACTCTGGGGTTGGGTATATTCTGCGGTGTGAGAATCGCTGTTAGTGATTGAATACTGGGTATCCGATCTGTAATATTGAGATTTATTGATAGACGGGTATGTTCTGCGGTTTGAGAGTCATTAAACTCTGGGGTTGGGTATATTCTGCGGTGTGAGAATCACTGTTAGTGATTGAATACCGGGTATCCGATCTGCGGTGTTGAGAGTGACTGAATACCGGGTATCCGATCTGTAATATTGAGATTTATTGATAGACGGGTATGTTCTGCGGTGTGAGAGTCATTAAACTCTGGGGTTGGGTATATTCTGCGGTGTGAGAATCACTGTTAATGATTGAATACCGGGTATCCGATCTGCGGTGTTGAGAGTGGCTGAATACCGGGTATCCGATCTGTAATATTGAGATTTATTGATAGATGGGTATATTCTGCGGTGTGAGAGTCGTTGATCTCTGGGGTTGGGTATACTCTGCGGTGTTGAGAATCACTGTTAGTGATTGATAACCGGGTGTCCAATCTGCAGTGTTGAGAATGATTGATAACCGGGTATCCGATCTGTGGTATTGAAATGATCGATAACCGAATATTGGCAGCGAACAGTCGACTGTACTGCACAGTTCAGCTATACTTGTGGAGAATGATTCTTCTAACATTTGGTTAAGCTACACTTGATGTTTTCATGTTTCCTGTCATTTCTTACTTTACAATACATGTTTAGTATATGTTCTCTCGTTCAGTACAGGTTGTTTAAGAATCCGTGCTTAATGTTATTTATGTTGTTTGTTTGTTTATATCACTCACACCATTTATGGCAGACCCCTTTAGTTTTGGGGGTTAGGGATCATCTCTAGCCTCATGTGTTGCAGGTTGTTGCTTAGAATTTGGGGGTTTGCACGCTTGAGTTAGCTTTGGAGATTATAAGTAATGTGATAGAGCCTTGTGTAATTTTTGTAAAGAGAAGTGTTGTAAAAAGAATGTTTTTAATTCAAGGTGTTTGTATTTCCGCTGCATTTGAAAAAGATTGTTGTAATAAAAGTTGGAAGAAAATTATTTGTGTTTTTGAGCTATGTGTACTATTACATTGAAGTGGATGCTGGGATTGTGCCACGTATTTTCTAAGTTATCATATTAGAAATTCGAGGCGCTACAAAGGGTCCAGATTGCGCCACGTCATAAATCGGTATTTAAAATCATTTTTTATTTATTTAAATCGTTTTATTTATTTAAAAATTGCGAAAAATTGCTAAAAATTTGGGAAAATTAACTAAAAATTCTAAAAAATAACTAAAAATTCGGGGGGATATTTTTGAGCCCCTGAACGAACAATTATTGCCTAGAATGTACTGTTAAGGCCCCCGAACGATTAGTTAACACATCGCAAAATTAAATAAATAGTCCGAAAAAATAGATAAAAGCTGTCAAATACTCGATATGGCTATAGAACAGCACATGGCATCAAAAAATTACCTCACTACCCCCTTCGAGATTCAAAATCCTCCATTCAGACTCCGATACAACTCCACTAGCCGCTGAAACAGTTAAACTACTCCTCAAAGGCTGATCACACTCAGTCTTTAGGAGTGGGGGGCTCGTGATATGGCTAAAAATGGGGTTAAATCGGAACCGTCCAGATTGGGCACAAATCTTGAAACTCAGGGGTAAAACGGTAATTTCACAAAGAAATGGGTCCGAAACGGGTACTGGGTCTCCTTCTCACAGACCCAATAACCCGCGAACGGATCCGCTCCATCTGGGTACGGGTTCCGGCCCAAGACAAACCCAGATCAGCAAGAGGAAAATCAGGGTCACTGATTTGACCAAATCAACGGGCCTGATTTGCTCTCACCGGAAATCAGGGGTCAGTTTCCTAAACAGATTGAGAGGATTTTTCTCCTAACAGTTACACAGGAAATCAGGGCCCTAATCACTCCCCTGGCGACTATAAATACCTCCCCCTACCACTGTGACCAAGTAATCACTCTTTTTCCACCTTAAGCTCTTTCTTAATCACCACTGGTTACTGACAAGAGCGTCGGAGGGTGCGTCGCCGGAATCAACCCCGGTGTATCGCACTTCCTTGCAGGTTGCGGCAGGAATCAGAAGGCTTGGATCCGCTGTTCAGGTTTTTCTCGCGAACTCACAAATCTCATCTGTTTACCCCCACACCAGAATCAGCGGTAACAGGGGGTTATACAGAATTTGGGGAAAATAGAAGGCTAGGATTGATCTAGGAGTTAGGAAACAAGAGCTAGGATTCAATGGGAAGTTGTAGCAACCAACCATGATCACAAAACCACCTCCCACAACTCCACTCTCTCTTTTTCCCTCACATTCCTACCCGGCCAACCAATGAACAAGCACAAAGACACATGCTAGTGCAATGCACGTGTCTCTAAAGCCCCCTATTCTAAAAAGTTTTACATACACATATTATAAAAAGTCTATGAAAATGTCTACCTTACAAGTTGTGAGGATTAAAAGAGAAAATAAATTGATGGGCTTTTATTTAGTGGGCCAAAATAGTTTACATTTAAAATAAATTAGATTGAACTCAAAATAAAGAAATACTTATGCTTATCAAAATAGGCTTGAATAAAAACAATAGAAAAGACATATATATATATATATATATATATATATATATATATATATATATATATATATATATATATATATATATATACTCATTTGTTTATGTAATGAAAAATAACTTTATAAAAATACTATTTATACAAACAAGATTTGCACGTGCACAATACGTACAATTTAATAATATAAAGTAATAGTTCTCATAAATGAAAAATCAAGGTATTACAGGAGGATTATGAAAGAACTTTATGTAGAAAAATATTGATTACCTTGTTATGGTGGGGGGAGAGGGGTACTTATAGTCGCTTTAGGGATCCGTTTCGAGATAAGAACAAATATCTACTTCCCGGTGTGGATGAATAGAAGTGGTTAAAACTACCTCTTAGGGATAATTATGAATCTGAATTCTTTTTTATCCTTCTGAACTGGTTTGTAACGGGTTGGGACCCGTACTCAGTAGGAAAGATCCGTTTATGAGTTATTGGACTTTGAAGCAAGACTTAGTTTCTATTTCAGACCCATTTGTTGTGGAAATTACCGTTTTACCCCTGAGAGCTTTAAGATTCATGCTTATTTGAATGGTCCCAATTTAATCATATTTTTAGCCATATCAATTTCTTTGGCTAGTTATGGATGATGCAATCCTCTCAAAAGTCAACTTGAGAAGACGAAAAGTACCAATCGATGGAGGATGTCAACGATGCAACGATGGAGAGGAAGAAACTAACCACATTTTCTTGCAATGTCCTAAGGCTAAATTAGCATGGGTAATCATGGGATTGAGATTTGTTTTGGTAGACTGTCCAATGCTATTAACGACGTTTGGGGTAGATGTAGAGATAACCACATTAGGAAAGAGAGTAGGGGGATATGGGACATTACGGCAGCTGCTATTATTTGGATTTTATGGCTAGATAGAAATGATGCATGTTTTCGTAATACCCATTGTAGATTTTATATTATGTTTTATAAAATTGTAGAGCTGATCAAATTTTGGGGCATGGCATTCCGGAGTGAGGAAGAGGCTACGCATTGATGGGGAGTAGCTCCGTGGGTGATATCATTCGACGCCTACCTCTCTCACCGCTACATGGGAGATTATGGCCTTTTGGTATTATGTAGAGCTTGGTTCGGCCTAGTGGAGTTGCTATTGTACTTTACTCCTTGTATTTTGTATCTTGTTCCCTTGATTGTTGTTAGATGCTTAGTAGATGTAGTTAAACTGGATGTGTAATATTTCGTACCTTTTGGTTCGTTAATCTATACTATTGTTGCCGCTAAATCTGGTGTGGGGGCAAACAGATAGTATTTGTGGATTCTTAGGAAACTTTGAATAGCAAACCTGTTACCTGTTCCGCCGGAGTTTGGCGCTGACTCCTGTCGTGCACCTGCAAAAAGTGCGAGACACCGGGGTTGATCCCGGCGACGCATCCTCCGACGCTCAAGTTAGTAATCAGGGATGATTAAGAAAGAGCGTAAATTGGCAAAAGAATGATTACCTCTTAATGGAGATGGATGGGGGGTATTTATAGGCGCCGCTGGGATCAGATTAGGAATGTAATCCCCCTGTGGTTAGATAAGGAAAGTAATCCCTAATCCCCAGTGAAGGGATAGTTATGAATCAGGGTCGTTGATTAGGATTTAATCAGAAACCCTAATTCTATCCTTTCTGGACCGGGTTTGCTACAGGTTGAAACCCGCACCCAGTTGAGGTGGATCCGTTCGCGGGTTAGTGGGTCTTCGAGGAGGAGATCCAGTACCCGCTTCAGACCCATTGGTAGGTGAAATTACCGTTTTACCCTCGGGCTTCAAGATTCGTGCCCGATTTGGACGGTTCCGATTTATCCCCATTTTTAGCCATATCACGAGTCCCCCACTCCTGAAGACTGAGTTTAATCAGCCTTTGAGGAGTAGTTTTACTATTTTAATAGCTAGTGGAGTTGTATCGGAGTCCAAATGGAAGGTTTTGAATCTTTGAAGGAGGTAGTGCGGTGATTTTTCAAGTTGGTCGCACTTTGAGTTGCTCCTGAGTTCTTCGGATCACGCGGTGTTTTCGTTTATCTTTGCGAAGTGTCAATTCGTAGTTCGGGGGTCTTAAAAGTTTGTTCTTGGCAATAGTTACTTGTTTGGGGATTAGGAAATGTTTCCCCAACTTTATAATTATTTTCCAGGAGTTCTTCCTTAACTTCCCGAATTTTTAATTGTTTTTTCGCAATTTTTTGGCGAATGGCTCGGTCGTTTTCCTTCGTTGTGCGGCCTACATGCTTGTATCACATCACCGACCCCTTCGAGCGCTTGCTGCCAAGGAGGCCAAAGTCCGTAGGTGGTTCGGCACCTTCTTCTGAAGAACAGAAGCACCTCAGCTAGGTTGTGAGTGCTGAGAGGGAGTTCGGCGAGGTCCGAGGTAGCTTTTTCCATGTAACATGGTCGGTGTCAAGAACGCTCGGCGGCTGGTGCCGAACCCCAACTTTTCCATGTAACATGTTCGGTGTCAAGAGCGCTCGGCAGCTGGTGTCGAACCCCAATTTTCCATGTAACATGGTCGGTGTCAAGAACGCTCGGCAGCTGGTGCCGATCCCCAATTTTTCATGTAACATGTTCGGTGTCAAGAGCGCTCGGCAGCTGGTGCCGATCCCCAATTTTCCATGTAACATGGTCGGTGTCAAGAGCGCTCGGCAGCTGGTGCCGAACCCCAATTTTCCATGTCACATGGTCGGTGTTAAGAACACTATGCAGCTGGTGCCGATCGCCAATTTTCCATGTAACATGTTCGGTGTCAAGAGCGCTCGGCAGTCGGTGCCGAACCCCAATTTTTCATGTAACATGGTCGGTGTCAAGAGCACTCGGCAGCTGGTGCCGAACCCCAATTTTCCATGTAACATGGTCGGTGTCAAAAGCGCTCGGCAGCTAGTGCCGAACCCCAATTTTCCATGTAACATGGTCGGTGCAGCTGGTGCTGAACCCCAATTTTCCATGTAACATGGTCGGTGTCAAGAGCGCTCGGCAGTTGTTGCCGAGGTCCAACTTTTTCATGTAACATGGTCGGTGTCAAGAACGCTCGGCAGCTGGTGCCGAGGTCCAACTTTCCATGTAACATGGTCGGTATCAAGAACGCTCGGCAGCTGGTGCCGAGGTCCAACTTTTCCATGTAACATGGTCGGTGTCAAGAACGCTCTGCACCTGGTGCCGAGGTCCAACTTTTCCATGTAATCATGGTCGGTGTCAAGAACGCTCGGTAGCTGGTGCCGACGTCCAACTTTCCATGTAACATGGTCGGTGTCAAGAACGCTCGGCAACTGGTGCCGAGGTCCAAGACTTGTCGTTTTTGGCGGAGCATGCCCTGCGGAGTTGGTGGCTCCTGTGCTCCTGGCAGACGTGTCAGCCATTAAATGTGATGGCTTCTGAACTTCTGACAGCTCTGACGGATGAGACGCTCATTTAATGCAGTGACCTCTGAGCTTCTGTCAGATGGGACAGTAATTAATCTGATGTACGGCTTGGCGTGGCAAACAAGGCGACAGTTTAGGTCGCTTTTGTCGTTTTGCATGAATGGACCGGCAGTATGGGCCCATTAACCTCGTTTTGCGTGCCTCGCTCTATAAAACCTAACCCCCCTCTCTCATTTTTCACTTCTCCTCTCTTTTACTCAGGCAGTTATTTGTGCTAAGCGAGTGCTTCCGGTGATCGTCGTCTGTTTTCCGGTGAAGTCTCCGACAGCGCTTTTTAAGGTAATTTATACTTAGTCCCTTTCCAAGTATAAATATGTCCCTTCCCTCTGTCTCCGAGTCGTCTTCTTCTTGGTCCAAGCCCTCCCTTGAAGTTGTCGAAGCCCGCACTCCAGATAAAGGCAAGAAGGTGTTTGGCAAAGATTCGATCACGGAAGAGCCGAAGCGTATGGGGGAGTTTGGAAGATTGTCGGGGCAACTGACTGGGCTCCACAGAGTTCGAGAACTTTCGGAGGAGCATGCCGAGCATATTGTTCACGGGAGGGGGAGGACTTTTGAGGAGAACGCGGTGAGGGAGACGACCGAGGCGGATGAGACGGTGTCGATCCTTCGCAAAGAAGACCTGGTAGTGATCCGGGATTGTTTCCAAATCCCGGAGGAATACGAACTTATGCTGCCGGGTCCCGGGGTTAGGGCCAACTCGCCGCTGCCAGCGACTATGTGTTGCTGGCCGGTTGATGCCTTTATCGCCGGGGCTCGGCTACCTCTCCATCCGTTCGCAATCCTCGTTCTGAGGTGGTTTGGGGTCAGCCCCATCCAACTTATGCCGAACGCATGGAGAGTCATAAACGGTTTCGTACTTCACTGCCAAGCCGCTGGGATCGAGCCGGAGCTGAATGTACTTCGGACGATCTATCGGCTTCATCAAGGGAACCGGTCGGAGTTCCGGTACTATTTGGCTCCGAGGCATGGTGGTAGGCTCGTTATATTCCCCGACTCCATCAAGCACTGGCGTGAAAAGTTTTTGATAATGCGGAGTGGGGAGGCCTGGCCTATCCCTTCCAGTTAGGTGGAAAAGATGTCGAAGAGGTTGAAGGCGCTGCCTAAGCTTCGGCCTGAAGAAGAAAAGGCAGTTTGGACACTTCTCGATCTGCCGAAGTATGATTGGAAGGAGCTGACCGAGGATGTCTTGTTCAGGGGAGGGCTCTGCCGCGTAGATCCCAGTACGCGACTTCTCTTATGTTTCCGTGCTTTGTTTTTCATACTTCACTTTTTAGGGCTAGTATCGTGCTAACAAACTTCATTTTTAATGCAGAGGCGATGGACTACGAAGCAATGTTAGCTTTGAGGGCTGGTCTAGCCAGCAAGGCGCCGAAGAAGAGCAAGAGGGTGGCCACCAAGTTGCCGACCACTAAGGCTCCGAGGGTCACCCTTGGAAGTCCGGCCGCTGCAGATGGAGGTGCCTCGGCATCAACCGCGGCCGGCGAGTTCTCCATCGCCGCAGCCCTCAGGATGGCGACCCCCCCCCCCCCCCCCCCCCCGTTGACAGTGGTGGCCGAGGAGCTCCTGACCGAGGAGCACAAAAGGATTCATGTTCCGGACTGGCAGGTTCGGAAACATGATGGCTTCCTCGGCAATTCCTTGGCGAGCATGCAGGCGGTCAAGCACCTGGCGACGCCGAAGGATCGGGCCGCCATGGAGGCAGGGTAAGAAGGAGACGACGTCATCGAGATTGCTCGCTCGGCGGTCTCGGTAAGTGCTGAATTTTTGCCGTCATTAATTCCCTTTAGGTCCGATTTTTCTAACTCTTTTAATACCTTTTCCCTTGTCGTAGATCATCGTCCATTTTGGTCACCTCATGGAGAGGTTGACGGCTCTGGAGAAGGAGCTGAAGCAGGAATCCGACCAAGCTCAGAAGGAGAAGGCCCGGATGGGGAACGAGCTCGACCAGCTGAGAGTCGAGTTCGAAGGGAGGACGATGAGGGTAGAGTATCTCGAGGGTCAGGTCGCGAAGCTGGAGGGCGACCTTCTTCGCCAGAAAGAGGAGGCGGCCAAACAGTTGGCCGAAGCGGTAGAGGCCAAGGCTGCCGCGGTGAAGGAGGCGGAGGACACGACCATGGTGAAGGCACAAGGTTTCCTTGCCCAGAACATGGCCAAAGCCTACGCCGAAGCCCTCGCCCGGGTGACGAAGGCATACCCTGACGTGGACTGCTCAGGATGGAGGTTGTTCCCGGGCCACGTTGAAGGCTTCGACCCCGAGTCGGAGGGAGAAGAAGAAGAAGAGGGGGAGGATGAGGTCGAGCCTGAGATCGAGGTCGTTGCCGAGGTCCAGGGGTCTGTGGTGACCCCGCTGGCGGCGGTGACCCCTTCGGGAACGTCGACCCCTACCCACTCTCGCCGCCCCGGGAAAGAGGCCGCGCCTTGACCTTGCTTGTTTCTTCTTTTCTTCTTTTTGTCTTTAAGTGTAATGCCTAATCGCGGACTGGCCACCGCTGTTTCTTTTTGTAATGAATGAAAACATCTTTTTGGGCTCGACTTCGCGTCTCTACATCTTTTCTAAAAAATTCTTAAAATTTGGCTAAGTGTAGAAGTTCGGCAATGTGTTTGAAAATTTGTTGTTTGCTTCGACTTCTTTTTAGCTTGTGGTGGTGACTCAAGCCGTCGAGCCCACTCGCTCGGGGGACAACGCTCGGGTCGAGGTTGGCTTAGGGGCGACGAGGCTGTGCTTGGCGAGGTGCCGAGAGCGGCTCTATGAAGTCGAGCTGGGATTGCGCAGAGCTGAAAGCGAGCGGAACCACCTTCAACTCATCCTGGGTCGGCGAGACATCGAGATCCGGCGACTAGAGAGCAGGATCGCCGAGATGGCCCCCTTAAGAGAGGATGATGGTTCGTCGATCGCCTTTAGCTATGGCCTTCGGATCAAGTGCATCTGCCACACTTTATCAAAAATAACAGTGGAGAGGGACGATCTGCTTTCTGAGATTCGTCACCTGCAAACGGTAGAGACGGAGCTTCGGACGGAGGGAGAGGGATTGACGGCCGAGGTGGCCAAACTGACGACCGAGCGTGACGAACTTACGGCCGAGGTCGACTCGCTGAAAAGAGCCATGGTGGACAAGAGCATCGAAGTCACTCATCTCCGCCGTCTTATCGCCAGTCGCTCTGGCGTGTCGAACTCCGCAATACCCCCTCGCTTCGAGGTCGATGTAAAAGATGACTCTCTGAGGAAGCGGATCTCAGAGCTAGAGGCGGAGGTGGCTCGCCTCAAACAGCGTTCGGGGCCAATCAATGTCAGGAGCACTTCGTGTACTCGCGCGGAGAGCGAGCGTGGCATTTCGTTTTATGAGCACGCGACCCGTTCGCCCATCGGCCAACCTAGTCCCGGGGATGCACAAAGTGCTGTTGCCATTTCATTGAGCAGAGCGTCCGTCGGAGCGGCTGTTAGGAGCAGCGCCGAGGACACATCTCAATTCGCTGGTTTGGAGTCGAGTTCCGGAGGTAAACGTCGCCGCCCTCGAGTGTCCTTGAAGCGGAACATCCCTGCGCCACGGAGGCGTTGAAGATTTTTTTTTGAAGTCTTTGTATTTAACCTAAGTGTAACAAGTCGGCATTGTAACTTTACTTTTTAACGCCTTATAATTTTGTTGTATGGAAGAGCCGCCTTGTACTGCGTCCCAACTCTTAATAATATTTCTTTCTTAGACTTGTACATTTTTTGTTGCTCTGTGTGGTTACTTTGTTTGTGACTGTGTCTATTGTGCCGAGGTCCCGAAGCGGGACTTCCGCTCGTTTGGGGGTCGGCGCTGCGTGCGTTCGGCCAGGGGCGCCGACCTTCGAACCTTCGTTAGAGTGGTTCAACGGTTGTGGGAGCAATTCTGAATGGCGAACTACTTCTAGCTCGCTTAGGAGCGAACTTGTGAAGTAGAATCGAGCCAAGTGTTGGACTCCGAACCATTGTTAGAGTTGTTCAACGGTTGTGGGAGCAATTCCGAATGGCGAACTACTTCTAGCTCGCTTAGGAACAAACTTGCGAAGTAGAATCGAGCCAAGTGTTGGACTCCGAACCATCGTTAGAGTGGTTCAACGGTTGTGGGAGCAATTTCGAATGGCGAACTACTTCTAGCTCGCTTAGGAGCGAACTTGCGAAGTAGAATCGAGCCAAGTGTTGGACTCCGAACCATCGTTAGAGTGGTTCAACGGTTGTGGGAGCAATTCCGAATGGCGAACTACTTCTAGCTCGCTTAGGAGCGAACTTGCGAAGTAGAATCGAGCCAAGTGTTGGACTCCGAACCATCGTTAGAGTGGTTCAACGGTTGTGGAAGCAATTCTGAATGGCGAACTACTTCTAGCTCGCTGAGGAGCGAACTTGCGAAGTAGAATCGAGCCAAGTGTTGGACTCCGAACCATCGTTAGAGTGAAGAGTAAAAGCAGAGAGATGTAAACAATAGTAAAATATGAAAAAGCTTTCTTTATTAATGACTAATAGTTGGCTACTTCTAAAGTTGCGAGCCGTTATTACAAGAGAGAAAATAAAAGAAAAGCAAAACAAGTAATAGGAGAGAAATGGTTCGACATCCCAGAATACTTAGAGAGGCATTGGTGCTCTCTCTTGGTATTTCAGGAGATGGTCGGCATTCCAGGTCCTAGGGATCTCCCTACCTTCGAGGTCTTCTAGTTTGTACGTCCCGGGCTGAACTACCCTGGCGATCTTGTAAGGTCCCTCCCTATTTGGATCCAGTTTCCTCTTTTGACCAGGAAAGGAGATGGCTAACTTTCTGAGGACCAAGTCCCCTTCTTTGAGGTTGGTAGGACGGACTCTCTTATTGTATGCCAACTCGATCCTTCTTCAGTAGCTTTGTTGACGAATGGCAGCTCTTTCTCGGATCTCGTCAATAAGGTCTAGATTTGCTCGGAGCTCTCTGGCATTCTGTTCTTCTTCATAAGCCATTAGAGGAGGAGAAGGTATTCCAACCTCTAGGGGGATCATAGCTTCAGACCCATAGGTGAGGTTGAATGGAGACTCGCCTGTGGGGGTCCGTTTTGTGGTGCGATAGTTCCACATCACGTTGGGGAGCTGATCGACCCACAAGCCTTTGGAACATTTATCCAACCTCTTCTTAATGCCGGAGAGGATCTGTCGGTTAGCATTTTCGACTTTGCCATTCGACTGGGGATGGGAAATGGAGGAGAATCGGTGATGGATGGCGAGGTCTTCACATAGAGCTTGGAAGGCGGCCCCCGTGAACTGGGTTCCGTTGTCTGTTATGAGGACCTGAGGGACCCCGAATCGGCAAATGACATTCTTCCAAATGAACTGAACAACCTTGTTCTCAGTGATCGTGGCCAAGGGCTCGACCTCTATCCATTTTGAGAAGTAGTCGATTGCCACGACTAAGAATTTGAACTGACTGGGAGCCGGTGGAAATGGCCCTAGTAAATCCATCCCCCACATTGCGGAAGGGATTGGACTTAATAGGGAAGCGAGTGGAGCTTGTGGGAGGCGTCGGATGTCGGAGTACTTCTGACAAGAGCTGCATTGCTGAACGTGTCGTTCGGCGTCTCGTAGGAGAGTGGGCCAGAAATATCCGTAATTCAACACTTTGCGGGCTAGGGACCTGGACCCTGAATGTGCCCCGCCGATGCCCTCGTGAAGTTCTTGCAGGGCCTATTCGGCTTACTCTGGAGAAAGGCATCTCAAGTATGGCCTACCGTCTTCCTGTGTGAAGGAGCGTTTATATAGGATGTCTCCGATCAGTGTGTATCGCTTGGCTCGGGTTCTGACTCTTCGAGCCTCCTTAGGATCTTCGGGGAGGAGCCCGTCCCTTAAGAATTCGACAATGGGTTTCATCCAGTTATCTTCAAGCAGGACTGGCAGCGACTCCATAGAGTCGGATGTTTCATCCTCTATGCTTGGCTTCAGGAGGACCTCCATCAAGACGGTCTGCTCGAGACCTTGGAGGGAGGAAAAGGCTAGCTTGGAGAGGGCATCGGCCTGGGCATTTTCTTTCCGGGGGATTCGTTGGATGAGGGCTTCTTCAAATAGTGCCATGAGGCTCCTGACCTTGGCTAAGTACTTAACCATTCTGTCATCACGTGCTTCATACTCGCCGAGGACCTGATTTACGACCAGCTGAGAGTCGCTAAAGATCCGGAGGCGTTGCGCCCCTGCATTGCGAGCCATTCCAAGGCCAGCTATGAGTGCCTCGTATTCTGCCTCATTGTTCGAGGCCTTGAAGTTGATACGGAGGGAGTATTGGAGGATGAAGTCATCTGGGCCTGCCAGAATAACCCCGGCTCCGCTTCCCTCATTGCAGGAGGATCCATCCACATAAACTGACCAGACGGGTGGTCCATTCATTGCTTGGCTGAACTCGGGGATGGTACTTTCAACTATGAATTCTGCTAAGGCCCGAGCCTTGATCACGGTCCGAGGCTGATAAGTTATATCGTGCTGGCTCAGCTCGATAAACCACTTCATAAGACGACCGGAGGTCTCCGGCTTGTGGAGCACTTACTTCAGCGGTTGGTCGGTAAGAATGACCACCGAATGAGACTGGAAATACGGGCAAAGCTTTCTCGTGGCCATCACCAGGGCATAAGCCATCTTTTCGATTCTCGGGTAGCGGAGTTCGGCATCCCGAAGTACTTTGCTTACATAGTAGATGGGATTTTGAGCCCGGTCTTCTTCCCTTACTAAGACGGCGCTGAGGGTCTGCTCGGAGGCTGCCAGGTAGAGGTAGAGGGGTTCACCTGGAACGGGTTTGCTGAGGAGAGGAGGGTTGACGAGGTAAGCCTTGAGCTGGTCCAACGACTCCTGCTGTTGCTGCCCCCATTCGAAACCTTTATCCCCCTGAGGGCCTTGAAGAAGGGGAGGCATTTTTCCCCGGACTTCGAGAGAAAACGCCCTATGGCGGCTAGGCGGCCGGTTAGCCTCTGAACTTCCTTAACATTCTTGGGAGGGGCCATGTCTAATATGGCCTTGATTTTCTCAGGGTTAGCTTCAATCCCTCGTTGGCTGACCATGAAGCCGAGGAACTTTCCTGACGAGACACCGAACGCACACTTGTTCGGATTGAGTCTCATGTTGTGCTTTCTTAGAACATCAAACGCCTCCTGTAGGTCAGTCACATGATCGGCTCCTCGGATGCTTTTTACAAGCATGTCGTCAACATACACCTCCATATTTCGGCCGATTTGAGCTTGGAAGACCTTGTTGACGAGGCGTTGATATTTTGCGCCGGCATTCTTTAAACCGAAGGGCATAACCCTGTAGCAGTAGAAGCCCTGGTCGGTCACGAATGAGGTCTTCGGGATGTCCGGAGGGAAAATACGAATCTGGTTGTAGCCTGAGAAGGCGTCCATGAAGCTGAGGAGCTCATGTCCCGAGGTGGCATCAATCAGAGTGTCAATACTCGGAAGAGGGAAGGGATCCTTGGGGCAAGCCTTGTTGAGATCGGTAAAATCGATACAAATCTTCCAAGTCCCATTGGACTTCTTCACCATCACTACATTCGACAACCACTCGGGATAGTTCACCTCTTGTATGAACCGGGCCTTCAAGAGCTTGTCCATCTCCTCTTTTATAGCTAACTAGCGCTAGGGGGCGAACTTGCGCCTCTTCTGTTGAACCGGTTTGGACCCCGGAACAACGCTGAGGTGGTGGACCAAGAGCTCTTCGGAAATTCCGGGCATGTCTGCAGCTGACCAAGCAAAGAGGTCTCAGTTCCTTCGGATGCACTGGACTATGTCCAAGCATAGGGCGGATGGGAGGGTCTTGCTAACAAAGAACTTTCGAGTTGGATCCTGCTCAGAGAGGAGCACTTCCTCCAATTCATCCACCGGCTCGGACGTCGGTCGGGTAGCATCTTTGGGGATTTCCAGAGTTTCTAGGGAGAGGACTGGACCGAGGGTAGAGGTCATGTAGCACTTGCGGGCCGTTTCCTGATTGCCTTTTACTTCCCCTACTCCGGCCCGAGTGAGAAACTTCATTTTGAGGTGATAGGCGGAAGGGACGGCTTCAAGGGCGGCTAGGCCAGGCCGACCCAGAATGACGTTGTAAGCTGCAGGAACATCTACGACCATGAAGTCCATCGACTCCGTTCGGGTGGTAGGAGTTTTGACAGCGGTTACATCGAGGGTGATCACCCCTTCAATAGTCACCGGCACTCCCGTGAACCCATGGAGCGTGTAGCCGGCAGACTTGAGTCTGTCTCGGGAGAGCTTTAGGCCTTTAAAAGCGGCGAGAAAGAGGATGTTAACAGAGCTTCCATTGTCCACTAGGATCCTCTCCACTTTGAAGTTTGCCATGTGGAGGTTGATGACGAGTGCGTCACAATGGGGGTGCGGACACCTTCAAGATCTTCGTCCGAGAATGTGACAGGCACTCCGAGCCCTTTAGGAGGAGGGGTGGCGCGGACCGAATTGACTTCCCTAATGAACGCCTTTTGAGAGGAGTTGGAGGAGCCCCCCATTGGTCCCCCGTGGATGAGGTGTAGGACACGCTCCTCTTCGAAGTCGGGTGTTTCATCGCGCTCAGGACGCTTGTTAGCCCCCCGAGGCGGGGGAGGAAGGTCGGCTCGATCCTTTCTCACGAACCTGGTCAGCTGCCCCCTCTAGATGAGGGCTTCTATCTCATTCTTCAAGGCCCGACAATCATTGGTGTCGTGCCCATGGTCCCGGTGATAACGACACCACTTCTCTTTATCCCTCTTCTTGGCGGGGGTGTTCATCCTCGGAGCAGGAGGTATGATCCCTTCTTTCTCAACATCCATTAGAATGGTGGAGACATTGGTGGTGAGCGGAATAAATTTCTCGAATCTGGGGAGAGGTCGGTGCTGGCCGCCATTATCCTTCTGGAGCTTCTTTGCTCCTTCCTCTTTTGTTCCCTTTCTCTTAGATCCGGAGGAAGACCTTTCCAAGTTGGGGCGGTGCTCGGCTTCTTCGGCCCGAATATACTTTTCGCTACGGAGGAGGAGGTCTGAGAAGTTTTGTGGGGGTTTCTTGGCGAGGGAGGAGCGGAGGCTGGAGTTGAGGACATTGGAATGAAATGCTGCTGCAGCGACCGACTGGTCGAGGGATGCTATGGACCTGGCTTCAGCTGTGAACCTTTTCACATAATCTCTCAGCTTCTCACCCTTCTTCTGGTGGAGGTAGAGTTGCAAGATGCAGGTCTTCTCAGTTCTGTGACTACTTACGAAGTAGGTGACGAGGAGGGTCTCGAATTGCTCGATGGAGAATATTGAGGAAGGGGCAAGGCGAGAGTACCATTCTCGAGCTGGGCCCTTGAGAGTTGCGGGGAAGGTTTTGCAGAGCAGAGCATCGGAGGCTTGGTGGATGAGCATGAGGGTCTTGAAGCTTTTGATGTGATCAATGGGGTCGGTCTCCCCGGAGTAGGTCTCAAATTGAGGGGGCTTAAAGCCGATTGGTACAGGTGCATCCATTATGGTTCGGAAAAAGGGAGGTCTACTAGGACGAAGAGTCCTTCCTCTGAGCTCTTCTTCTCGGTCTAACTGACCCAAGCGCCTCTCCATCTCGTGGAGACGGCGGTAGACAGCGTCATCCCTTCGACGGTAATCAAGCGAGCCTCTGGACTCGTCTTCGTACGAGGGAGAGCGGGGGCTACGATGTCGGTAGCTCCTGGAGCGACGCGGACTTGGCATATGTCGGGAGTTGCTAAGATCAGGAGGAGGAGTTGGGGATCGTCGGCGAGGACTTCGGACCGGAGGAGGAGAGGGAATCTTTGGAGCATTGGTGTTAGGACGGAGATTGAGAGCTTGTAGGACGGTCGCTTGGAACTGCTGGAACTCGGCATGGGTGATGGGTACCTCATCGTTCCCAGGCTGTTACCGACCTGCAGGGGAGTGTGGTCTTCTTCTGTGATGCTCGGGGGACT
The DNA here is from genome assembly GCA_017893485.1 of Hemerocallis citrina. Taxonomy (NCBI): domain Eukaryota; kingdom Viridiplantae; phylum Streptophyta; class Magnoliopsida; order Asparagales; family Asphodelaceae; genus Hemerocallis; species Hemerocallis citrina. The sequence goes on from CM030360.1 coordinate 302,382,798, forward strand.
CTCTCTGCCCCCTTCGGGTAGGGGACCTTCTGTATTCTCGGCGGTGAGGAGATCGCTCATCCGGACGGTGTTGGCAGGAGGTTCCCTCTCGGGCCCGCTTTTCATCCAGACGACGGCGAAGGTCCTCATCCTTCTGCCGATTGAGGACGGTGTTGCGAAGGTCGAAAACTCAGGGATGATGGGAGGCCATAGAGTCCGAAGAGGCATTGTGGATGGAGACGTGGTCCGGATGGAGAGGCTGCTTCTGCGGATTGGGTCCCTTAGGAGGTTGTTGGTTCTGAGGAGCAGGCAGGTCCTGTTGGAGTGGGTCCTCCGCTTGAGGAAGAAGTTGCCCCTGCTGTTGAGCAAGTTGAGGGGGAACTTCCTGTTGCTGATCGGGGCTGGGTCCTCGGTTGGACCCTCTGGATCTGGCTTTCCTAGGAGGCATGGCTGGCGAAGGTCTGACCAACGGGAAGAGGGGAGGCTGCTATTCGTTCATTCCCATAGACGGCGCCAATCTGTTGCCGCTAAATCTGGTGTGGGGGCAAACAGATAGTATTTGTAGATTCTTAGGAAACTTTGAATAGCAAACCTGTTACCTGTTCCGTCGGAGTTTGGCACTGACTCCCACCGTGCACCTGCAAAAGTGCGAGACACCGGGGTTGATCCCGGCGACGCACCCTCCGACGCTCAAGTAAGTAATTAGGGATGATTAAGAAAGAGCGTAAATTGGCAAAAGATTGATTACCTTTTAATGGAGATGGATGGGGGGTATTTATAGGCGCCGCTGGGATTAGATTAGGAATGTAATCCCCCTGTGGTTAGATAAGGAAAGTAATCCCTAATTCCCAGTGAAGGGATAGTTATGAATCAGGGCCGTTGATTAGGATTTAATCAGAAACCCTAATTCTATCCTTTCTGGACCGGGTTTGCTGCGGGTTGAAACCCGCACCCAGTTGAGGTGGATCCGTTCGCGGGTTAGTGGGTCTTCGAGGAGGAGATCCAGTACCCACTTCAGATCCATTGGTAGGTGAAATTACCGTTTTACCCCCGGGCTTCAAGATTCGTGCCCGATTTGGACGGTTCCGATTTATCCCCATTTTTAGCCATATCAACTATTATTAAGCAAAGCCCTGTTTTGGCGGTTTTTTACTATCATGCCCTCATAAACATAAAAAACTAAAAAAATAATGTAGGGTTAATTCGGTCAAACTTTATCCCTCATACCTACACAGAAAAGGGTTACAACTATAATTTTCACACAAATCAAACTATCTATCTAAAAAAATCCCCCCTCCCGTCGATTCCTGTACCTCTCTCTCAAAATCCCCGCCGCCTCTCTCTCTCCTCATCCCCCCGTCGATTCACCTTGCTCCCGCTCCGCCCTCGAACTCTCCTCCCTTGCGTAGTGTCATCGCCGCGACACCCTCCCCCCCCCCCCCCACTTCGCCAATAGCTACTTCGCCCTCCAGGCCTCCTCCCTTGCGTCGCGCGACCACCGCGACCCCTGCCGACTTCGCCAACCGTAATAGAGGCTTCTGGATTTTCTCTCTCTAGAAGGCTCTCCTCATTTTAAAGCATCTTCTTCACTCTCTAACTCTCATCATTTCTGAAACCGTAATCCTAAATCCAATGATCCCATCTCTCTAAGATCCAAATCGTCCATCATGTATCGCGCTGCCGCTAACCTCGCGTCCAAAGCCAGGTGAGATTTCCTCCAAATGTAGATCCTTTTATTTGATTTTGTTGTTAAGACTATGATTCTCATTCTTCGATTTTTTTTCTTTTTCTGTGAGCTGTAGGGTAGGGTTGCTGCCAGCATTAGCGGAAGACTGGTGAGGATCGGAATCTTGAATTTTATTTTTGTTTGATTTTTTTGTTGATTTTTGGTGAGTTTGGATTTTTGATTTGAGTGATGTGATTGTCTAATGGTGTATTAGATCGGAAGTAGGCTGGGAGGGACCAAAAACTATGCAGCGAAAGACATCAGATTTGGAGTTGAAGCACGTGCTTTGATGCTTAGGGGAGTTGAGGAGCTTGCGGATGCTGTCAAGGTCACTATGGGGCCAAAGGTATAATCTAATCTTGCGTTCTGTAGGCTTTGGTTCCAAAATATTTGAAATGATTATAATTTCTTAAACTTAATATGCTCAAGGGTCGGAATGTAGTTCTGGAGCAAAGTTTTGGTGCACCAAAAGTTACGAAGGATGGTGTCACTGTAGTAAAAAGTATTGAGTTCAAGGACAGAGTGAAGAACATGGGTGCCAGCCTGGTGAAACAGGTTGCTAATGCGACTAATGATGTGGCCGGTGATGGTTAGTTTTCTCACTCAAGTATTGAATTGTGAAGCACATTTAACTTAAGGCTCTCTGTCTGGTATTGCTGAAAACTGAAAGTACTTTGGCTGAAAAGTATTTGGTACCAAAAGTACTCTTTGAAAGAATTATAGTATTTAATTATTACTACAAACCGCACGGGCTTTTGGTGCACCAAAACTTTGTGAATGGTATATGATTTTTATCATCTCCTCATATCTTTTATACTTGAATTCAGTTATGACCTATTTACAAAAAGAATTCAGTTATGAGCTTAGTGATGTGTTAGTGATATGGTTGTTCCTTATGCATTTCTCTCATGTAAGATGTAATCATCCTCATTCATGTTGGGTAATCCATCCAAATGTTTGAAGAAGACTTTGAATTGATAATTTTCTCAACATTCCAAGAATAGTTGAACTCTGGGCCTCTCTTGATGTTTTTGTTATCTTGATTTTTATGTTTAGTTAATAACTTGAACTTATGATTTTTCAATTTCCCAGCATGGATGGACTGAAAGAAGGGTTCGCTCACTTCAATTCAACTCATATATGGAAGGAGGAATCCTCAAATTTTAGAAGAGTCTTTTACTTCTACGGGGGGACCTACCTGATCAACAAAGGTATGTCTTTTTCCATTGCTTAAAGAATTCAACTATTCCTAATGTTGATGAAGAGGCTTGCTGCATGTTTGACATAGGCCTCTTACATATTTGTAGGTATATTCAAAATGTCATAATCAATTAATTCTTTGATCTTGAAATTATCTCCCCCACGCCCTTTCTCAGTTCAGATGGGAGTCTTTGACTCTTTGGTCCAATTTAAGCAACCTTTCTGATTTTTCTTTATGCTTAACTAGTATTATACACGTGCTGTGCACGTGGGGAAAAATTGGAAGGAATGAAAAGGCAATTTTTTTTTACCTATACGTGCGTTGCACGGGTTGGGTTAAGGACAAAGGCCTTCTCCCATTATGGTAGTAGAGATAATATTAAAGATTTTAAGATTGTGAGTTATTACGAGTAGTCACCCACTGTCATACGCTATTTAGTATACATATTTTTGGTACACGTGCATTATACTAGTTTTTATTAATGGAACTCATGAGATGACATTGGTCACTATTGTATAATATATATATATAGGTTTGGTGTTGATCATTCTCATATATTTAAGCCATAAATATAACATCTCAATTCACGAGTACATTAAATGTACATGCATGTGAATTCCAAAGTATCCGGTAGAGTTTTGAGAAAGACAATGGGAAAGTTGGCAGTAGTGTGTGAAACTGCACTACTAAAATTGATTGCAGATTAGTAATTATCTGATGGAAGTGGGCACGAGCGTACTCGGGTTGGGCTCCATTAATGGAGCCAGATGCAACTGGCTGGCTCATACGAATAGCATGAATAATCAATTCAATAGATGAGTTTAAAAAAATGGAATTAATTGCTCGACTGTATATCGACATTTCATCGGGTATTAGATATTGTTTTATAGATTCAATGAGGAATTGAGATAGTGGAGTGGACCATAAAATTATTTCCATGGAGTAGATAACATTTTCTATTTCCCTGTTAGCGAAGGAGCTAGACAAGGTCAACTAACACACACTCAGCACACACCGCATATGGAAATTCACTTGCTCAAAGGTATTAGAATTATAGACTCAAATACACTTAGGGACAAAGTACTTAAAATTGAAGAAGAAGAAGAGAAGACGAAGATAGCAAGAGAATGCAACAACAGCTAGAAGAAGCGCAGCTGGAGAGTTGCGGTCGATTGTTATGGGGTGCGGTCGACCGACCACCCAACCGCAACTAGGCTGCTAGGTATCTTCGAGTGTACAGGGTTCAACAGAGAGCAGGACAGTCGACCGTGTAGTCGACCGACCAGGGCTTCAGGAGTGGATTTTACACGTTGCGGTCGACCGTCAGCGGCGCTCTGTGTTATTTGGGCTGACGGAATTCAGGCTCAATAAGCTGAATTTGTATTTATCTTTTAGGGTTTACTTGGGGGCTATATATATGGCTGTAGACTCTAGGATTTGTATCACTGTTGAGATTAAGAGGTGAGCCGTTATCATTGTTTAATTTCAGGAGGGGATTGTGCCGAGTGTTTCAAAGGTAAGGGAGAGAGATTGAGAGTTGTAATCTCTTTGTAATCTTTGTAATTCTTGGGGAATAAGAAGTAATGGTTATCTCTGCTTATTGATTATGTTCTTGTGAGATCTTGCATATATTATGGTGGCTTGTTCTTGGTTCATCTCGGTCTCGGTAGTTTCGATTGCTTGTGGTGTATTTCCGCTATTAGCACTACAAGTTGTGGTAGATTCTTCAACAAGTGGTATCAGAGTACTAGGTTCGAGATGGCCGATAGCAAGTTGAAGATTGAGAGGTTTGATAGGAGTGACTTCGTGATGTGGAAGATTCAGATGATATCGTATCTTCGTTAGAAAGATCTTGATGGTCCGTTGTTTGATGAGAAGCCGGAAGGTGGAGACAAGGATGCGAAGATCTTGACGGATTGGAATCGTTTAGATCAGAAAGCGCTAGGGCAGATTCAGTTGGGGCTGAGTAGTAAAGCGTTATTTCATATCTCGTAGGTAAAGACCTTAAAGGAGACTATGGAGATTCTTACGATATGTATGAGAAACCGTCGTCATCTAATCAAATTCTTCATTTGAAGAAATTGGTCAATATGAAGTTGAAGGAAGGGGGTTCAGTAGCAGAATATATGAACAATTACTGTATGCTTTATAACCATATGGAAGCGGCAGGTTCAAAGTTTTCAGAGAGGGGGCAGTTATTGTTACTTCTATCTACTTTACCCGATAGTTATGGTACAGTGAAATAGACTATTACAGGTACTATGACAAATTTGATGACTCTACAGGATGTGGTGAGAAACATTCTAAACGAGGATGTGAGAAGGGTGAGCAACGGGGGATATCCATCATCATCTTCTAGAGATTCTGCAATGTCTATTGAGAGGAGACGTGAGAGAGTAGTTCATCTGAGAGTGAGTCTGATGACAACGATGGGGGACATGAGCCTAAGTGCTGGTATTGTCACAAGAAAGGTCACATGATACACAGTTGCAAGACTTAGATGAAGAAGAAGCAGGAGAAACCGAAGAGAGATATCCCAAAGGAAGCTCAAGTGAGGCTTGTTGAAGAGTTATGCTTATCATCTCGGGAGGAGTTGGGTACTCAAGATCGGTGTATTGATTCGGGAGCTTTTTTTCATTGCACTCCGAGGAGAGAGGTATTTGATGACTACGAGGAGGGTTCTTCTGAAGATATGATTGTGTGGAATGGTCACAGGTGTTCTATACATGAGGTTGGTACTGTTCGAGTGAAAGTCAATGATGATCAAAATGTTGTCTTGCGGGAGACAAGAAATGTTCCAGACTTGAAGGAAAATCTTATCGTGACTGGAAGGCTAGACAAAGAGGGGTTATCTACTACAGTTGGTAGTGTGGAGTGTCATATAGCTGCAAGTTCAAAAGTGATTGCAAAAGGGAAGCATGAGGAACATTGTATTTGCTTAGAGACATGGGGGTCGTTTCTCCTGTAGTTGACTCTCAGCCGGAATCAAGTAGTAGGTTGTGTGGGGTGCAACCAAATTCTTTCAATTGTGGAGGGAAGGTTACTAATTTAGTAGGAGCTACTGGTCATGGAAGTGATCCTAAAGGGCAAAACGCTACTGCGGCGAGGGTACTTTGCGATATGACAGTCAAAGCTTCAAGTCGCATTTGTGAGGTAGAGAGCACTGGTATCTATATGCGGGTAATGGTGATGAGGGTAACCGATATATGACTGTAGGGGTTGAATAGTCTGCGGATTTTGTGGAGGTGTCGTCCACGGAAACTTCTAGTGCAGAGGGTGCATTGAGAGGCTTTGAACCATGTCCGATGTTGATGAAGATTCTGCGAGTTGGGGAGTCTTGTAACACGGAATCCGACACAGAAGGTTGTTTCTCCGGTATTTGTGCTTTATGCAATTGGTGGAGCACATACTTTATGAGGCGATGAGGGGTGTTGGTGCACTCCACATGGTGGAGTGGAGAATGTGCTTTTCATGAGAGTGGGAAGTACTTGAGTCTTCCATGAAAGTGGGAGATTGACAGAGATAATGCGAGGTAAAGATTACAATAACTTTGAAGCGTTGTGTATTTGGTCCAAGTGGGAGATTGTTATGATTGTGGACTCAAATATACTTAGGCACAGAGTACTTGAAGTTAGAGAAGAACAGGAGAAGAAGAAGACATCAAGAGAATGCAACAGCAGCTAGAAGAAGTGCAGCTGAAGAGTTGCGGTCGACTGTCCTAGGGTGCGGTCGAGCGACCACCCGATCGCAACTAGGCTGCTAGGTATCTTCGAGTGTATAGGGTTGAATAGAGAGCGGGACAATCGACCGTGCAATCGACCGTCCAGGGCTTCAGGAATGGACTTCACGTTGCGGTCGACTGACCTGGGGGTGCAGTCGACCGTCAGCGACGCTATGTGTTATTTGGGCTGACGGGATTCAGGCCCAATAAAGTTTATCTTTTAGGGTTTACTTGAGACTATATATATGGCTGTAGACTCTAGGGTTTGTATCACTGATAAGATGAAGAGGTGAGCCGTTATTATTGTTCAACTTCAGAAGGGAATTGTGCAGAGTATTTCAAAAGTGAGAGAGAGAGAGATTGAGAGTTGTAATCTCTTTGTAATCTTTGTATTTTTTGGGGAATAAAAAGTATTGGTTATCGCTGCATATTGATTGTGTTCTTGTGAGATCTTGCATATATTGTGGTGCATTGTTCTTGGTTCATCTAAGTCTTGATAGTTTTATATTGCTTGTGGTGTATTTCCGCTATCAACACTACAAGCTGTGATTGGTTCTTCTACACAAGGCACACATTTACTTGAACACTATATATCCTAAATTGTAAACGTAGATGTAAAATATGGAAATTTTGATATAGATTATTGTTTTTAGATTAAGCTCTGAGTAGGAATACCCAAGATTGTCATATTCCCAGTGAAAATACGATTCTCACCGAGGCAATTAGGAATATGATATTCTTCTCAGAAAAGAATCTAATGAACTTAAGCACATACGCTAAAAAATTAGTGGAGGACTAGAAAAGATTTGAAAATTATTAGAGCATCCACAAAGGTTTTTCTCTTTTTGTTTTTTTTTTAATTGGCAGTTACAATAATAAAAAATATGATATTTATCTGCAGTGGTTGTTTGTTAAAATTTTGCTAAAATTCGAGAAAAACGAGAAATATTGTTTTGTCCGGTTGGTTTTTGTTTTTTTAGAATTAATTAATTAGTGATTAAATATTATAATAGATTAATTAAATAAATTAAATAATATAATAATACCTAAAGCCTAATTAATTACACACTAAACCTAATTAAATTGACTAATCTACCACTAACCTAGCCCAGAAATGCTGGACGGGACATTTTGTCCCGTCCCAAGCAAAATTGCTTGAGACGAGACAACATATCTCGTTTCAGTATTTTTTTGAATTGTTTTTTTTCTTGCAGACGGTACATGTTGTACCGTCCGATCAATTTTTTTAAAAAATTGTCAGACGAAACATGTTGTCTCGTCTGGTTCCATTAAAAAATTGAAAAAAAAAATTGGGATGAAACATTTTGTCTGTCTCTCATAATATGAGAATCGCAAATTCGTTTCTAAAAAATGAGAAGCGACTATAACTATTTTGTCAAAATATGGCAAAATAGCAAACGACTGCAGTTCCTTGTTTGCTAAAAAATGAGAAATTGGTAAATATAGAAAACGATTGTGGATGCTCTTAGGCACTCAAATTATATTAATCTTTCTTGTTTACTTTCTCCTTTGCCCGCTGGTGAAGTGAGCTTTGTTTTGGTTCTGCATCTTTCCAATTTTTTTGATCTCGGATCTCCTTACACGATCATATCTCAAATATCATATACTTGATATACCTTTAGCGGCAGCAGGTGCTGGCATAACACAAAGTTTCTTCCTTTCAGATCAGTATTCTTCATTTTCGTATGCAGCAAAACATAAGTTGAAAACTTGATATACCTGGGGCTTGTGAACAATAATGATTGATGCCCTCCCTCCCTCCACCTTAAAGGCTTCATCATGCTGTTTCTCAATGGGGGCAATGAGTCTTCATTAATTTCTTCTCTCTTTTTTTCTTCATGTTCAGATGTCATGAACATGCATGTTGCCTAGCAACCACCATTCCTACCAAACCATCTGACTACATCCAACTCATCTTGACCTCCCCTAATCATCAAGTGCTGCATATCATTAAAACCCTAGACAGCCTAGCATGGGCCATCTTCAAGATCCCAAAACAAGCAACTTATTATTAACCTCGCATGCAAAAGATGATGATGACCGAGACCATACATAGCCCTAGCAGCAACTGTAACGTAAAGGGGTTAGATATATAGTACACCAAGCTTTGACATTGACAGCAAATACAGTAGAAGAAGATAGTGGAAGGAAGAAAGTTAGGAAAGATGAGCACCATCCATTCTCATTTCTCTGCAGTGCCCAACACTCACAATCAATATAGGCAAACACCAGTTTGTAATTTTCCTTCATTATTAATTACTACTATTTATTATTCATCAGTTTGTAAACACATATTGGCATACATATTCCCATGAATGATGAATCCCATACAGAGGTTGCCTACACTCTCTTTCTTCTCCTCTCATATTTCTTCTCTCACATCTTACAGTAGAACCATAATAAGAGAAACTATTTAAACAAACCACAAAACATACTCTTTATTCTTTAACCGTTCCACAACTTTAGAAAACACATATCACAACTCTATATAGATAAATACTATTGAACTATACCTCCCTTACAAAAACTCAAACAAACCGGGTAACAAAAATTTACCATCGATCGATCGTTCAAATTTAACACTAGAACAAGTACCATCTCTTCCTTCCCGATAACAACACGAAGCACTCTACATTATTGAGCAGCTATTGGCATTTTCATCACTGAAGAAATGTGTGTATGGCTCACTCTGAGGGGGCGGTGGGCCCATGTACACACCTTGAGGTGGTGGTGGTGCCGGTGGGTACCCCATCATAGGCTGGTACATTCTATCCTGACCGTTGATCATCATCATCCTCTGTTGTTGCTGCAATGCCTGCATGTATTGCTGCTGTTGATAAGGATTGGCTACCGACATCATCATCTCTGGTGGTGGTGGTGGGCGCATCTGGCCCGGAAAGTACCCTGCAGGTTGTATCGCCCCAGCCGGAAGTCCCTGGACAGCTCCTTGAGGCCCCATTCCACGGAAATTCGGACCCATCATCATCATGTTAGGGTTACTAACATTGGGATTAGGGTGGTTCATTGGATGTCCCATCCCCAAATCATTCTTCACACCACCATTACCATTACCATTACCATTACCACCTCCTCCATTCTTGCCATTAGTTTTTCCATTGCCAGTGGGATTGGGGGCATTCTTGTTATTATTACCCCCTCCTCCATTCTTGCCATCTTGGGCCCCACCACCACCACCACTGTTTTTGCCATTCTTCCCACCAGGGCCGCCGCCGCCGCCGCCTCCTTTTTTACCGCCACCACCATTCTTCGCCTCATTCCCTTTACTCTGAATTGGGATTTCAACTTTCTTTGCATTTCCACCTCCACCTCCACCTCCACCTCCTTTCATCACCCCATCATTTCCGTTCCCAATCATGGGCTTCATCTTTGAGTTGTTGAAATCACCATCAAAGTCCGCACCGCCGAACCCATCAATGTCATCAAAATCATCCTCCTCCTCATCATCCTCATCATAGTCGTCGAACTCATCGAAATCGCTTCCTTCCTCTTCAAGTGGGAGGGCAAATTTGACTGATTTCGGATCTTTCTGGAAGGGGAACTTCAAATCTTTAAACTGGGGCAGCTTAAAATCCTTGGTTCCCTTCATTTGCTGCTGCAACTGCTGCTGCAACTGCTGCTGTTGTTGTGGTGTTAGTGAAGGGGGAAGACCACCACCACCACCACCACCACCACCACCACTATTGTTTACACCCTTTTGGGGCTTGCCCTTGCCATTGCCATTGTCCTTTTGTTGCTGCTGCTGCTGCTGCTGCTGTTGTTTTTGGCCCTTCCCACCATTGTTTACAGCTTGCTGCTGCTTTTGGGTCTGAGAATTGTTGTTGTTGTTGGGTTTTGGAGAGAGGAGCTCAGCATGCTTGCCAGATTTGGCAAGCTTTTTGATGAGGGTGTTAGGATCTACATTGCCTGAAACAGTCACCTTCCCCTGTTCTGCGTCTATGCTTGTTGTGTACACTCCTAAAATCAACAACAACCCAAACAAGGAAAAGAAAAAAAAAACAAATAAATAAAATAAATAAATAAAGAATAAACAGCAGAGATTTCATCAGTTGAGTTCTATCATATGTTGGATGAATTGGGGGAGGAAAAATTAGAGGAAAAAAAAAACTCCTACCCCTCAAATTTAAGTATGACTGTGTAAATTAATAGTGGAAGAGAAGAGTAGTAAAAAAAAACACCATCTATTTTTTGGAGGAGTTTCTTCACTTTCTGTTTGCATCCATCACAGTGAATGTTCACCCTCAGAACACAAGTCTGCAAGTTCAGCAACACAGGCTACTACTATTAAAATGCAAGAGAAAACATCAATCAACATACATGGCAAATACAATTATAAATACGAGTTGATGATCGGGGAAATAAATGGAAATAAGTCTATATGGACTATAACAAACAAAAAAAAAAGATCTTGATTGTGACAAAAATAAAATAGTAGAGACACAAAAGGAGGAGTACCAACCTGTATCTTGACAATTTCTTCCTTGTTGCTCATCTCTTGAACAATACAATATTTTGGGTCGAACTAGCTGAAACAAAGTGCTTCAAAGCCTGGAGAGAAAAGAGTTTTGTTTTCAGAATTCCTGAGTAGAGTAAGAGTGAGAGAGGGGCATTCTGGGAATGCTCTTTTAGTTGAAGGGCTTTTGGGAGAGAAGGGAGAAAAGGAAACTGAGAGAAAATTTGTAATTTCTAAAGAGAACCCACTTCTTACTGTATTCTCTCTAAACTCCTCCTAATTTAGATCTTTTTGCTTTCTCCAACACGTGTAAGAGCATCCACAGTCATTAAGCATTTACGTATAATATGTAGTATATTTTAGCAAAAAGTGCGATGCAGTCGTTAGCTATTTATGCATAGGGTAATGCTACACCTACTACCAAATCTACAACCTTTCTCTTTACAACCTTAGGTGGCACACTACTATTGGATGTTTCTACTACCTGCTCTACAATAAACTCTACTAATAATGTGCCACCTAAGATTATAAAGAGAAATGTTGTAATTTTGGTAGTAGGTGTAGCATTACCCTTATGTATATTATAGCAATTTCGATACAGTAGAGAAACAAACAGCCCCTTACAATATGTGTTGCTTAAGCGATTTACAAACTCTTAAGCACGCTTTTTTTTTTGCGCTTTGTCTCTTTTTTTGAACGCTTTTTACGCATCTTTGCTTTTCTAGCACATTTTGCCGAAAAAAAAGCGGTATCTAACCACTTAATGCTTAAGCGAAGCTTTTTAAGTGTTTTTTGAAACCTTGCTTATAATTATATTTGTTCTTTTTTTTGCGAGCCTTATAATTGTATTTTGGAAAATAAGAAGATAAAAAGGTTTACCGGACTAAAAATGAGAAAAGAGTGGCAGCAGCCTGGCAGGTTTGGGGAAAAAATGGTCGAAGAATATATATATTTGTCATTAATCTTGAGCAAATATATTTAGAAAGGCCATCAAGTAATGATAATTATTATTATTATTATAAACAAGGCCGTTGCCACTTACACTATTTTTTAATTAGTTCTTACTTGCAAGTTGCAACTTCATTTGGAGGGCATGAGAATCCTGCATTACGGCCTCATCCGCCCTCAATATTTTCTACTTTCTAACCAACCAACTTTTACTTGAAATTTATTAACTCTCCAAAATTACTAGTAATTTACACGTGCGATCCAAATCTTAATAAATATAGTTTATTTAAAGTTTATTAATATATTATTTTCAAAATAAAAATTCAGATGTAATCTAGGTTTAAATCTAAGACATCCTTTATAATAGTTTAGCACGTACGTTGCACGCGTTGGTAGATTTACAAATGACGCTAATGCTTTCTTCCATTATAATATTAGAGATTATCTCTCTCAAATCTAATCTTTGTATACACCATCAACACGGGCAAAAGGAAAATCCCTATTTCTTTTACATATTTCCATTTAGTGTCGCCTAAGATTTTCATATGTTTCTTTTAAAAAAAAAAAAATCTTTGGTTGCACACTACTTTGGTGAGCACTCACAAAATAGAACCCCTATGAAAAATTTGAACCGCTCATATTGTTCTATATACCTAAGATAGCCAAAAAATAAAAAATCAAGTAATTTGAAGTTCATTTGCCCATGATTTATATCATCACAAAATTGTATGGCTGAAAATTCTAATAACATGATGGATGGGCAAATGAAATTTAAATTACTTGATTTTTTATTTTTAGGCTATCTTAGGCATATAGAACAATATGAGCTGTTCGGATTTTTCGTAGATGCTCTATTTCGCGAGTGCTCACGGAATGCTCACCAAAAATAGCGTGCAATTGAAAGGGACTAAAAAAAAAATATTTGGTTATGATTCAATAGTGAATTTCAAAGATTTACTTTTAAAAAGATATGAAGGTCAATGGTAGCAGCAAAATAATTGTGATTTTTTTTTTTTTTTGAAAATTCGAGTACTTTTTGAGTCAAAAAAAAAAAAAGGTTCAAGTATATTATTAACGGTCAGAAATTCATCTAACCATTTTACACGGCGTGTGATTCAGAATCTTTGCTTCTAGGTTACTAGTATAATCTACGTGTGTATATACTACGTGTGATACACGTCTAAAAAAAGAATGTAATCAAATTAAATGAATATATATAGAATAAGAAAAAAAAAATTATATTTGAATGTTTTGATTTGGGCTACACGTGCGGTGCATATTTATATTTGTTAGATATAATTTGGACGTGTATTATACGTGTTTATATAGTTACAAAGTTAGGATTTGTTTGTTACAAATCCCAACTCTGCCATTAAAATAGCAGAGATTTATGTTTAAAATAAATACTCAATAATATTGGAAAATTCTCCATTAAAGCATCCACAGTCTTTATGCATACATGCATGCATTTTCCCCCAAAATACTGCTGCACTCGGTAGCTATATATATATATATATCCATATTTTGTGTTTTTTGCCACCGTAAAAAGGAAAAAAATAGCTTTAAATATAGCAATATGTATTTTATGCGTGCCGAAACATCATGTTTCGTCTATATTATTTTAATAATTTTTAAAATCATCAAACGAAACATGATATTTCGTCCGATGAAATTCTGAATTAAAAAAAAATCTTAATCACCTATTTAGTTAGTTAATTAGTCTAGTTAGTATTTTAATTAGACTTTTAGTTAATTAATTAAGTTTAGTTAATTAATAACATAATTAAAAATGTAATTAAAACAAAACCCACCCACCCGTAGGATTTATAGGTAGGATTAAATCAAAGAATCATGTTGCCGTTGGAGTGAATAATAGCCGTTGGAGCATTTCTAGTGAACATTGAATATTGATCGGAGCGTATTATAGTTTTTCAATAAATATTTATTTAATTTTTTTTTAAATGGACGCAAGATCATATTGCGTCCCTCCCATTTTTGAGAGAATTAACGAACGGAAGAGAAATTCATCGTGTGTCCCATTTTTTTAATTTAAAAAAAAATTTGGGACGCAAGATTGTCTTGCATCCGAGAGATATAATTTGTTTTTTTTTAGACACAATATCATTTTGCGTCTGAAAGAAATTACTGTTAAAATTTACAACGGACGTAAAATGATCTTTCGATTCCTATATTTGAAAATTTTCTATATCTTCTCTCAAATATATGAGGTTACTATTCTGCAAATATTAAATTTTGGAAATATAGGGAATGACCGCAGCTTGTTTTTTTTTGCAAAAATTTTCAAATTTTGAAAATAGAGGGAACAACTACAGATGCAGATGCTCTTACAACTCAAATCTAAATATGATCACTATAAATCTTAGGAGTAGAAATAACCTAAGTGCGATGTAAAGGAGCAAATGCTGGGTTATTCTCAATGTTAGTCTACCAAACTTAGTCGCAAGTAGTGCAATTTATATGTCCTCGTCTCATCATGCCTCCTTTCCGTCTCATCACGCCTCCTTTCCATAAGCACAACAAACTTGATCCATAACTTATCGACCTTATCATAACACGCAGTATCAGATGATGTATAAGCATCAAGATATTTTCTTAAGCTTTCAGTTTTCTCCGAATTACTCCCAATTACTCCCAATGATAACAACTTTTTTATATGAATTAAACTTTTGTAAATAATTATGTCATAAATAAATTTAAAGTTTAAAGATATTACGGTAACAGACTAATTATTTTAAAAACTAGTAGTTAACACGTGTGATGCACGTTTTAACCAATAAATAGTTTTTAAAGTAATATAATATAGCACATGTTAATAAATACATGTTTTTAAAAGTAATATAGAAAGTATAATGAGAGAGTTTGAGTTATACGTGTAATACACGTAAATTGGTAGATTTAAATAAAGTGTATAATGGGAGAGTTTGAGTTGCACGTGCAATATACGTAAAGTGGTAGATTTACAAATAAAGTGGCATTTTTACAAATGACACTTAAGGGCTTCTCCCATTATAATATTAGAGATTAGAGATAAATGATTAATATAACTGTTACTTTAAATTGTGTGGTTGAAATTAAATTAATTAAGTTAGCTTGTCTACAAATTGCACAAATCCAACTCATGTGAGTTACAGTGGTAGAGATAAATATTCCAATATGATTATATTATAATCATATTATTTATGTGTATATAGGGATACATGTTGTGCACGTAGTTACATCATCAATGTCATATTGTAGAATGTGGTTTATAACCTTTTATGGTCCACTAACTCATCAAGTCGGTACCGTGATCCAACGGCTGAGATCTTCAGGTCACGATAAGGATCTCAGCTCACTATCTCATAAATAGACTAACTCTATATGTGAGACTATATATATATATATATAGGAAAAAAGAGGTATGAGCAACTTGCACATTTAGTAAATAGGCAATTGATGATGTGGCATATATGTGAATATATATATATATATATATATATAGGTAAAAGGGATACGAGCAACTTGCTCATTTAATAAATGAACAATTAATAAGGTGACATGCATGTGATACATTGAGTATCTAATCACTTTTATGATTTCCCAATCACATGCATGCTACCTCATCACTTGCTCATCTTACTTCTTACTATTTTAATGAGAGAGTTGGGGTTATAAACAAACAAACCCTAATTTTGTAACTGAACAAATCCGTGCAATATACAGCCAAACTAAATCCACCAAACATACACGTGCACCACACGTGTCACCCAAATCAAAACATTCCTCGTATATTCCTCTTCCTCTTCCTCTCCTTCTCCCTCACGCCTCTCCATCTATTCCTTTTCCTCACTGTTCTTCTTCTGGTTTCTTGCACCAAAGAACCTATCCCCCCCCTCCCCCGCCGTGCCTCCCCACCACAGTACTGCCACGCCTTCCCATGGAGAAGAATTTTGAAAATTCTTGATTCACAGTAAGCAAACTTTGAACCATTCTCCCCTCTTACTTTCAATTCTCTTTGAAAGGTTCTTCTTAGTATGATTTTTCAGCATGTATTTTGATGCATTTTCGTATAATGTCTAATATTCATGGCAGTTTGATTATGAAGTCAATGAGTTTGATTAAATGCCAGTGCGAAATTGATGTTGAAGTTGTTTGCATTTTTGTGAGGTCAAGGTGTTTGATAGAATGCCAATGTGAAAATTTGTTCGGAGTTTTGTACATAGAGAGAGGGAGATAAGGTGTTTGATGGAATGCCAATGAGAAAAAAGTTCATTGCAAATTACGGTGAATGATGTGGATGAATGGAGGGAAGTGAAGAGCTTGGAGAGATAACAAGAAATCTGAAAGATTTAGGACATCCATAGGTTATTTTTAAAGCGAAAGTGTATGTATGCTAACTTTGGTTTTCATACCTCTACGTCCAATTTAAAAACTTTAGCTATCTCTCAACAAAGTGTTTAGTTGCTCATAGTCAAGATAACTTAGGTTTAATTAATTAATTAGTTATATAAAGATAGTTAGATGCATTAAGTTGGATAGTTAGTGGATTATTAGTGGGTTTTGGCAGCAAAAGTCTCCGGACGAAACATTATGTCAACTTGATAATCTTTAATATTATAATGAGAGAGTTCAGGTTATGTCATTTGTAGATAATCAACTATCTAATCTCAACCACACATTTTTAAGTGTAATCAACTATCTAATCTCAACCACTCATTTTTAAGTTATATTAACCATCCATTTAGTCATTTATTGTCAGTTATCATAATACCCTCAAAGTTTAAATTTATTTACGACATAATTATTTACAAAAGCGTCACTCATATAAAATAAACGTTGGTACCATTAGAGGTAATTGTAAGAGCATCCACAGTCGTGGGCTAAATACCCAAAATTTGGAAAATTTGGAAAAAAAACGCACTGCACTCGTCGTCCAAATACCCAAAATTTGGGTTGACGATGAACAGTGCGCTGCCAAATATAGCAGGCGATATGGCGAAATGGAAAATATAGCTAACGCTAGATTATTTTCCGTCCGATCTGATTAACGGCAAATAATAGTCCGTCTCGTACAAAAATACTGTTTCCAATGATTAAGAACCTTTCGGGA
Organism: Hemerocallis citrina; assembly: GCA_017893485.1. Lineage (NCBI taxonomy): Eukaryota > Viridiplantae > Streptophyta > Magnoliopsida > Asparagales > Asphodelaceae > Hemerocallis > Hemerocallis citrina. The sequence continues at coordinate 302,399,975 of CM030360.1, forward strand.
AAAATTAAAAAAAAAAAAAAATTAAAAGGAGGTCCACCAACGGTGAATAATATACCGTAGGACCTAATTAACGGCAAATTATCAACCGTTGTTGGTTTTTTTTTTTTTTAAAAAAAAAAAAAAATTAAAAAGAAGAAGTCAACATACGGTATATTATCTACCGTGTTACCTAATTAACGGCAAATTATCATCCTTTGGTGGTTTTTTTTTTTTAAAAAAAAAAAAAAATTAAAAAGAAGTCAACATACGGTATATTATCTACCGTGTTATGTAATTAACGGCAAATTATCATCCGTTTTTGGTTTTTTTTTTAAAAAAATAAAAATAAAAATAAAATGAAGTCAACATACGGTGAATAATCTACCGTGCGATCTAATTAACGGTGCATTATCAACCGTTGTTGGCAATTTTTTTTTAAAAAAAAAAAAAATTTAAAAGAAGGTCAACCGACGGTGAATAATGTACCGTTTGCGGAGATTGACGGTCGATTTTTTCCCGTCGTTGGGTTTTAAAAAAAAAAAAAAATTAAATAAAGAAACGGCCTATTATCTACCGTCGTATGAGATTGACGATACATAAACTTCCGTGGTTTAAACGAAAACAAACGACCAATCGAAAATAACTCGAAAATAGCTTGAACGACTGCAGCAACATTCTTTTTTTTCTATTTCTAAATTGCCAAATACCCAAAATTTGGCTTCAACGACTGTGGATGCTCTAAAGAGTATGATAAGAGTATGGGATTGGTAAAATGACTTCTCAGATTCGAGATTAGACTACGTCACAGTCTTTACTTAAAAAAAAAATTCTTAAAACGTGCATCACACGTGCAGATTGCTAGTTTACTAAATGAGCAAATTGCTCGTACCCCCTTTCCCCTCTATATATATATATATATATATATATATATATATATATATATATATATATATATATGTTTTGCATAATAGCAATATTCTAGAGATCTTGAACATTTAAGGTACTAGTATAATGTACGTGTGATGCACGTCACTAAAAGGTAAAGTCATCAAATTAAATGAATATATATCGAATAAGAAAAAAATAGTTTATATTTGAATGTTTTGATTTAGACTGCACGTACGGTGCATATTTATTTTTGTTGGATATAATTTGACTGTATATTATACGTGTTTATATTGTTACAGAGTTAGGGTTTGTTTTTTACAAACTCTAACTTGCCCATAAAAATAGCCGAGATAATGTTTTAAGCATGTATTGTTGTCCCTATTTTGTTCTTAACATAAACGGCCTAATTTTGTATTCTAAACGCGCGACAGTATAATCTTGTTTCTACACCATTATGTATTCATTTTCACCCTTGAAAAAAGATCCCAACCTAGTCACCTATCTTGGGCAGTAGCAATTACACTCTTTGTTATACATCCCCGTAGAAAGCAATTGAGTTGCAGTTAAATGTGGTTACAACCTTTAACTGTAAGATTCTCTCAAGTAATTGTACTGCCAACCACCATGGCCCATCACCCATCTACCATGTTACAATCTTCGTTCAGCACTATAAGAACATCTCGTTGTCTAAATATCCAAAAATGAATAAAAATGTCTGTAGTCGTCTTCTATTTATTCATATTTTAGTATTAGATAAACAGTAGACGGATATATTTGACAGCGAATTTATCAATATGCATATTATAGAAATCGAAAGATGATTTAGTCTGTATGTTGGACAGCATATAATTTGCAGTATGAGAGAAAATTTTTAGTGGCAAAATGAAGAGACGGCATATGATATACCGTTTGGAAAAAAAATAATAAAAAAAAACCCAGTCAACTCTGATGTTGACATTTGAGGGAAAAAAAATGGGAAAGTGGCCTGGACGGGAGATCACCCGTCCTTAGGTTTTTGTTTTGTGTTTTTTTTAAAAATTCATTCACACTTAAAAAAAAAAGAATTTTTGTAGATGAGAGATCATCTCCTGTCCTTCACATTTTTTTTAAAAATTCATCAGATGGCAGATGATTTGTCATCTGATGATTTTTCTGCAGTCGCTATCTTCCGACGGTAGATCATCTTCCGTTTCGTCAAAAAAAAAACCCCATTTTTTGAGTTTTGACGACTGCAGCACTACCCCCTAATTGCTATTTCTATATTTTTCATATACCCATTTTTTAACAAAACGACTGCAGATGCTCTAACTACTACTTTAAACTATATGTTTGTAACTACAATTGATGCAATGATAACAAACAGATGCAACAATAGATGGCATTATGACTACAATGTTTAACCAATTGAAAAATCTACCTGCAGGCAAGACTAGGGTTGGCAAACGGGTCGACCGGGTCGTGTCGGGTCGAACCTGTCTGGGTTAGAACCCAACTAGGGCAGGTTCGGGTCGGGTCTGAGTGTCAACCGGGTCGGGTCGGGCCGGGTCGGAATTGCAAAAACTCGACTCACCCAACCCGCGAACCCATTCGGGTTCAACCCGGATCGGATCTCGAGTTGGCCCGTCTAAATTTTTTTAACTTAAAAAAAATGTAATTTTAATAATAAAAAAATGTAATAATAATAATAATAATCAAAGATTGAAATTGCAAAAAAAATATATATATTATTAATATGATTTCAACTTATACAAGTTTCCCAATTTGTAATAAGAAACAAAGATATACTACAAATTTGTTTTATACAATAAAAAATTTCTTCGATACAATTTCAATTTTCTTCAATTATCCTATTTTTTTTATAACAAAGAAAGATTTTATTCAATTTTTATACATTTACAATTTTCTTCAATTTGTTGGTCTTCAATTTGTTGTTGTTGTTGTAGGTCTTCAATTCTTCATGTTGGTTGCTATTGTTATTGTTGTTGTTCTTCCGGCGAGTTGCTTCCACTTGTAAACGTATCGAACCCTTTTCCTTCAGTCCTATCTTCGGCCTTCATCCTGTGCAGACGAGCATCTCCAACGATTGCGGCTTCAAGCAATTCATGTAATCGGTTAGAACACTGCCACTTGTAGAAAATGCACTTTCTGAAGCAACTGTAGAGAAATGAGGAATTAGTAGATCTTTAGCCATATATTTAAGAATACTATAAGTATGTTCATAGTCTGTTCACCATTGTAAAATATCAAGTGTAGAAGTAAAATTTTCAGAATCTTGTTGATTATACCAATGTAACTCATTTGGTTGATTAGTCCCAGAATTTTTTGATTGAAGTTGTGCAAGTAAATTAAATGTGACATCATCTAATTTATTCTTACACTTACCTTTAGAAGTAGCAAAAAAAGAACTAACTAAAGTAGTAGTACTACTAGATAAAAAACTTCTATAATAAAAACCATACAAGTTATTTAATGTCGCTTCAAATTTAGCTAAAAATGTTTCCAAACCTTCCCTAAGTAAATTAAAAAACATTTCTATCAAACTCTTCGTACCTTCTAATTTGATACAAGGATCCATCACAGTAGTAATACAATACAACATAGAAGGAGGATTAAAATACTTCAAAATTTCGGTGTGTGCAGGTTTCATAATATGACAAATAAAAGCATCATGGATCATTTCTTTGAAAGTTTACATCATAGTAACTATTGAAATAAAAATGCTACTAGAAGTAGATTCATAAGATTTTGAAAATTTGAAAGTTGTGGTTTTAAAAGGTTCTAAAAATTTTAACAAAAATTCGGCATAAAACCAAGATTGGGTGTCACGCCCCGCTTTCCAAAAATACGGAATACGAGTACATGAAAAAAGCCCAGCGAATGACTAACGTCATCCATAAGCTGTTTAATCGATCAACTCAACAATATAAACAACACAGAACAATTGCGCAGACAATAATAATCTCATGAACAATAATACTTGAATTGAAACAATATAAAATATTCAAGTACAATAATAATCCAACGTCTGGAAACAATTAGCAAGATTCGGGTCATAAGCCCAATATAATAAAATAACGATAATCCAATAATTAAGTCTCCAAACAAAGCAATAATTATTTATTAAGCGACGATGCAATCAATTCCTTCACCAATGTTGTTCTACCAATCCATCTAGTAATTCTCTATCAATACCTGTAAATACTTTATCTAAAAAGAGGAGAAAAATTGTCCTTAGAGCAAGTCATGGACAGCAAGTAGAGAAAGTAGGGAACAATGGAATAACGGTATAACAATGAATCAATGGATCAATAAGAATCAATAAAATGGGACAACATCATGATAATCTATACAATTGGCTATAAATAATGATGCAATATTCGGTAACGGTAATCAGTGATTAATAACAGTAATACTTAGCCAATATTCGATATCAATAGAAACAATGATGAACAATATGAAATACGGTGATGTGTCAATCCTTATGTCTATTAAACATTTTAATCCTAACTAATGCATGTACTACTATATCCCATGTGTGCCGTACCACAAGCTCGATGCATACAATCAATTTCGTTTTAAACTTAAGTGGTGCACTCGGTAGATCATGTACTTGGCAACAGTAATCAATATTCAATAGTGACCGATGACCGAATCAATCGAGATACTGTACTCAGTAATCTACAATTAATCGATGACTGATATGACCAATAGACCAATAGACCAATAAATAGGGAAACACGGGCCCCTCCTCCGAGTACAGTCTCTACTTTGTTCACTATATAAAAGTCAATCTCTTAAACCCCGGCTTGTTAAATATTTATCAATGCAACCATACAATATGTACTTAATGGACAATTCGGTAAACGAGAGTATCAATAGGAAAACAATAGGTTGATAACATGGATAGGACGGTTAAAATAGGGACAATAGCTCATTGAAAACATGCAATGCAACATACATTCATTAATTCATGCAATAATACAACATAGGAATAATTAATCTGTTTTTCTTGAAATAAAATTAATTAGACTATATGGGCATCGATTCTTTAGTCAATAAATTGTGTAACGATAAATAAAATTTAGAACACACACATATAAACAAGTCTAACATCAATCAATTACAAAACAATCAAATGACATACAACCTAACGAATGTCTCTGCAATAACATATTTGTGTTGTGACTTGTATGAATAACCCTATTAACAATTCTATATGCATTCATTAAAGATCCAAACTTTAGAGTCAAATTGGCACGATGTCAAGAATATTGGGGTTAGCTCGTGTAAACCCTCAATAAACCCAACGAAAGAGATAAACAAAGGATAATACGATAACAAAGAGATCTACTTGCAAGAATTTCAATAACACTTGAATTTGATACAATTAGCAATTCAAGAGGACAGTGACTTGCCTGTTAGATGGTAAAAACGGATTACCAAGAATAACGGGATAAGAATCCCGAAGCAACGAACTCACGAACCAAAAAATCCACCAATAGCACGTGTAATATACGTGCGATAATCAACACAACACCCAAAGAGACCAGCAACAACAGCAGAGAGAAAGAGAGAAAGAGAGAGCAGTAACAACAGTAAAGGGGGCTTCGGCCTGGCGGTGGCCGGCATCGCAGGCGACGGCGGCGGCATTGCAGGTGAGCGGCGCGAGGGGGCAGCACCGACGGCGAGCGGAGCGGCGCTCGCACTGGCGTCGACCGAACAGGGAGAAGAGCAAGAGGGATTTTGGTTTTGGAGGTCTGTGTTAATGTCGATGAAGGAGAAAGGAAGGTCGGGGAGTTGTTTGGTGGTGTTGGGGTTGGTCGATGGGAGGAGGGACGACGAAGGGGTGGTCGAGGAGTGGTCGGAGGTGGGGATTTGGTCGGAGAAGGGGATGGGTTCTGTTGTCGACTAATGTCAAGGAGAGAGAAGGTTTGGGGGTTTTGATCGGGCTGACTGTTGCTGTCGACGAAGTGAGAGGAGGAGAAGGTTTCGGGAGGTGTGCTGGCATCGTGGGGAGAGATCGACGGGGAGTGGCGGTGATGGGGTCACCGGATTCGGCCGGAGAAGAGAACGGGAGAGATGGGTTCAGTTTGGGGAAAGAGATAGGCGGCTAGGTTTTGATTTGTGTGCAGAAATTAGGGTTTACAGTAGAGTTGCATTTATATGGTACAATTAGGGTACTGGGTTAATAGTTTAGGGTCCAATAAAAGCGGATTTGGGTCAAGAACAAATCAAATTGGGTTTTAGGGTTCAATTAGGAGATAGATCAATATCAATCAGGTTCAAATAAAAATACCCGCAATACAAAAGAGATAATAGGGATCAACAAGAATAGCCCGACAAAAGAATGGAGATTTCATGAACGAAAATTTAGATTCGAATAAATAAATAAATAAATAATAAAAATGAATTAAAATATAAATTGGGCTGGAAAAATAATTTGAAAATTCACAAAGAAAATCAGATCCAGTATAATAATAAAATAATCCAATATATGAATTTTAAATAGATAATCATGAAACAACAATTAATAACCATAATCATACTAGTAATAAATTATACAATAAAATAGTATTCGGGTTTAGAAATTTTATTAAAATAATTCAATAATAAAAATATATTTGTTTTAAGCTCAAATATAAATAGCCGATCAATAAGATGTCGAAGATAAGATTAAAATACAACATTATTCGAAATAGATAAATTTTTTTTGTTTAGAAAATACTTTAATACAGATCCAAAACGAATTTAACACAAAATAAATTTACATAAGTTCAAACTATAGAAAATACGCAGAAAATACTAATTATCGGAAATGGGGGTTACAATCCTACCCACCTTACAACAAAATTTCGTCCTTGAAATTTGTTCAGGCGGTACATAGTACAAAACAAAAGCAACTGATGAAACAACAAAACATAAGGTTCAAGGGAGAGAAATGAGTGGGTGGTACAATCAGAATTTGAAGAGAGTATGACAGAGAAGAAATAACTAGTATAATACTCAATAATGTATCAATAAATGAAGGTAAATGCAAGATGCGGATTGGATAAATGATAAAAGAGAGAATAAGCAATACAAGAACAGAAAACAAACTATTGCTAAATACCTGCAGTCACTCCATCAGTGATCAAGTTGTAAGCCTGACCACGAGCTTCAGTCTGTCCTCCATTGGGAGCTGGTCCTCCTGTCGGCGCATTACACTGATTCCTTGGGCAGTCTTGAACCATGTGGTCGTCACTTCCACACAGCAGGCGCTGGCAGTTCGCTGCCCTACAATCCTAGCGTGAGTGGCCAACCCTATGGCAGTAGGTGCATGGTTGGTCCACCCGCGGAGCAGCAGGCGAGTAGGGCAAGGCTCTAGCCGTCTGGGTCTGAACTGGCCTCCGAATAGGTCCTCTAGAAGATCTAGCAACAGGATGAGAAACAGACCGCTGAATAGCACGCTTTCTCGTACTAGTCTGTTCTTGAATTCTTGCAGCATCCAAGATATCAGCATAAGAACGAAATCGCAAGAAAGCAATACGGTCCTGAATCTCAATGTCCAAGCCCGACAGGAAACAATGACCTCTATCTTCGTCATTTGCCACCATAGAAGCAGCAAAATGACTTAGTCGGGCAAATTCCGCAGCGTACTCATCCACGGTCCGATTCCCCTGATTCAAGACAATGTTTAGTTTAACGTCGGTACTTTATGAAATAACAATGAAAAAGCGTAAATAAACACTATCTGACGAATCTGAGTTAATGAGATAAATTGTCGTTCCATTTCATTCTTGGTGGCATTAGGAAAGAACTTCGTGAGGAAGCTCTCAAAAAAAGCGGCACAGGGAATGGGTCGGCCCAATCGTTCAGCCTCAGTCTGCCACCAGATGTGGGCAAGGTCAACAAGCTGGATGCTCACAACATCCACACGATCCACATCCGCTATACGTGTTGCAGTCAACAACTGTTCAGTCCTAATAAGCCATTGCTCGGCTACAAGTGGACCTTCAGTACCCGAGAACTTGTCTGGATGGAGCTTCATGAAATCTGTCACATTACCAGTTCTCGGTGGCAGCAATGCAGAAGCAGGCACAATAGGTACCCTGTTAGCAATTTCATAAGCCATTCTTAGCTGTTCATTATATTCCCGTTACATCTGCATTATCAGTTCATTATGCTCACGTTGCATCTGCATCAACTGTGCAACAGTGGGCACATCAGACTGATCATCCTCAGCATGGGAAGAAGAAGCCCATTTCTTAAGCATTTGCATCAACTGTGCAATAGTGGGCTCATCGGACTGATCATCCTCAGTACGGGAAGAAGAAGCGCCTTTTCTAGCCATAGTCTGCAATAGAAGCTCAAACGGTTAGCATCCAAATCATAAGTTGGATATTAATTGTTCATGCGATCACTGTATTACTCATATTGTTAAGTCAAACCGAAATGATCCCAAATCTGATTAATATATAATCAAAACCAAACTTCCTTTCGTAAGTCACGTTTGACTGATATATTATCCAAATCTAGGCTCTGATACCACTAAAAACCTTGTCAAGTCCCACTTCCCAAAAAAACGGAATACGAGTACATGACAAAAGCCCAGCGAATGACTAACATCACCCATAAGTTGTTTAATCGATCAACTCAACAATATAAACAACACATAACAATTGCGCAGACAATAATAATCTCATGAACAATAATACTTGAATTGAAACAATATAAAATATCCAAGTACAATAATAATCCAACGTCTGGAAACAATTAGCAATATTCGGGTCATAAGCCCAATACAATAAAATAACGATAATCCAATAATTAAGTCTCCAAACAAAGCAATAATTATTTATTAAGCGACGATGCAATCAATTCCTTTACCAATGTTGTTCTGCCAATCCATCTGGTAATTCTCTATCAACACCTATAAATACTTTATCTAAAAAGAGAAGAAAAATTGTCCTTAGAGCAAGTCATGGACAGCAAGTAGAGAAAGCAGAGAACAATGGAATAACGGTATAATAATGAATCAATGGATCAATAAGAATCAATAAAATGAGACAACATCATGATAATCGATACAATTGGCTATAAAGAATGATGCAATATTCGGTAACAGTAATCAGTGATCAATAACGGTAATACTTAGCCAATATTCGATATCAATAGAAACAATGATGAACAATATGAAATGTTGGTGATGTGTCAATCCTTATGTCTATTAATCATTTTAATCCTAACTAATGCATGTACTACTGTGTCCCATGTGTGCCGTACCACAAGTTCGATGCATACAATCAATTTCGTTTTAGACTTAAGTGGTGCACTCGGTAGATCATGTACTTGGTAACGGTAATCAATATTCAATAGTGACCGATGACCGAATCAATCGAGATACTGTAGTCAGTAATCTACAATTAATCGATGACCGATATGACCAATAGACCAATAAATAGGAAAACACGGGCCCCTCATCCGAGTACAGTCTCTACTTTGTTCACTACTTAAAAGTCAATCCCTTAAATCCCTTAAACCCCGGCTTGTTAAATATTTATCAATGCAACCATACAATATGTACTTAATGGACAATTCGGTAAATGAGAGTATCAATAGGAAAACAACAGATTGATAACATGGATAGGACAGTTAAAATAGGGACAATAGCTCATTGGAAACATGCAATATACATTCATTAATTCATGCAATAATACAACATAGGAATAATTAATCTATTTTTCTTGAAATAAAATTAATTAGATTATATGGGCATTGATTCTTTAGTCAATAAATTGTGTAACGATAAATAAAATTTAGAACACACACATATAAACAAGTCTAACATCAATCAATCACCAAACAATCAAATGACATACAACCTAACGAATGTCTCTGCAATAACATATTTGTGTTGTGACTTGTATGAATAACCCTATTAACAATTCTATATGCATTCATTAAAGATCCAAACTTTAGAGTCAAATTGGCACGATGTCAAGAATATTGGGGTTAGCTCGTGTAAACCCTCAATAAACCCAACGAAAGAGATAAACAAAGGATAATACGATAACAAAGAGATCTACTTGCAAGAATTTTAATAACACTTGAATTTGATAGAATTAGCAATTCAAGAGGATGGTGACTTGCCTGTTAGATGGTAAAAAACGGATTACCAAGAATAACGGAATAAGAATCCTGAAGCAACGAACTCCCGAACCAAGAAAATCCACCAATAGCACGTGCAATATACGTGCGATAATCAACACAACACCCAAAGAGACCAGCAGCAACAACAGAGAGAAAGAGAGAGAGAGAGCAGCAACAACAGTAAAGGGGGCTCCGGCCTGGCGGTGGCCGACGTCGCAGGTGGCGGCGGCGGTGTCGCAGGTGAGCGGCGCGAGGGGGCAGCGCCGACGGTGAGCGGAGCGGTGCTCGCACTGGCGTCGACCGAACAGGGAGAAGAGCAAGAGGGATTTGGGTTTTGGAGGTCCGTGTTAATGTCGATGAAGGAGAAGGGAAGGTCGGGGAGTTGTTTGGTGGTGTTGGGGCTGGTCGACGGGAGGAGGGACGACGAAAGGGTGGTCGAAGAGTGGTCGGAGGTGGGGATTTGGTTGGAGAAGGGGATGGGTTCTGTTGTCGACTAATGTCGAGGAGAGAGAAGAAGGTTTGGGGGTTTTGATCGGGTTGACTGCTACTGTCGACGAAGTGAGAGGAGGAGAGGGTTTTGGGAGGTGTGCTAGCGTCGTGGGGAGAGATCGAGAGGGGGTGGCGGTGATGGGGTCGCCGGAATCAGCCGGAGAAGAGAACGGGAAAGATGGGTTCAGTTTGGGGAGAGAGAAGGAGGAGAGAGGAGAGAGAATAGGCGGCTAGGTTTCGATTTGTGTGCAGAAATTAGGGTTTACAATAGAGTTGCATTTATAGGGTACAATTAGGGTACTGGGTTAATGGTTTAGGGTCCAATAAAAGCGGATTTGGGTCAAGAACAAATCAAATTGGGTTTTAGGGTTCAATTAGTTGATAGATCAATATCAATCGGGTTCAAATAAAAATACCCGCAATTCAAAAGAGATAATAGGGATCAACAAAAATAGCCGGACAAAAGAACGGAGATTTCATGAACGAAAATTTAGATCCGAATAAATAAATAAATAAATAATACAAATGAATTAAAATATAAATTGGGCTGGAAAAATAATTTGGAAATTCGCAAAGAAAATCAGATCCAGTATAATAATAATAAAATAATCCAATATATAAATTTTAAATAGATTATCATGAAACAACAATTAATAACTATAATCATACTAGTAATAAATTATACAATAAAATAGTACTCGGGTTTAGAAATTTTATTAAAATAATCCAATAATAATAATATAGTTGTTTTAAGCTCAAATATAAATAGCCGATCAATAAGATGTCGAAGATAAGATCAAAATACAACATTATTCGAAATAGATTAAAAAAAAATTTGTTTAGAAAATACTTTAATACAGATCCAAAACGAATTTAACACAAAATAAATTTACAAAAGTTCAAATTATAGAAAATACGCAGAAAATACTAATTATCGGAAATGGGGATTACATTTCAAAATTTGGTATATTTTTTGCCATACAAAAATCATTTATACATGCTTTATATTCAGTAACAACATGTAGCAAATCAAAAGTAGAGTTCCATCGGTGTTTAACATCTTTGGAAATTTTTTAAAATGTACATTTTAAGCCTACACCAAGCTTTCCATTCTTGAAATATATGGCCACTTAATGCAATAAAATGTACACAATTTTTAATGTTAACTATATATGTTTCGGCTATTTTTAATTATCATGCTTTGGAAGAATAAAGGAGCCCTCAATATTAATTATCATGCTTTGAAAAATAAGAGAGGATATTTATTAACAACCATTGACTGAAATATAAACGTGTATGTGCACGTGCTAAAAAACTAGTCATTTTAAGTTTCAAAATCAACAAGGAAAGAAACCCAATTTCATTTGAAAATATTAACAATAGTAAATCAGTTCTATGAATACATGATGAAGGGGGATATATATTCCAATGGTTGAAATATCCAAAAAGGTCAAATTGTTTAATGCATCTTGAACACATAAATTTAAAATATGACATGCATATCTAACATGAAAATATTGTCAGATGGAGGATTTAATGCGGATTTTAATATACTAATTGATGCATTGTTGTTAGATGCATTATCAAAACTTATACACATAATTTTATCACGAATATGAAAAATATCACAAATTTCTAAAATACGATTTACAATTTCATTACCACTATGAGGATAGGGCAACGCGGTAAGTGATATTATCTTTTTTTTGAATAATCCAATCGCTGTCGATCCAATGACAAGTTATTCCCATCAATGGAATATTGTTGCAACCCGTCCAAAAATCAGAAGTTAAAGAAACTCTACAAGTTAAACTCCAAAAAATGACAATCAAAACTTCTCTCATTTCATTATACATAATCAGACTTCAAAGTATTCATAGGGATTCTTTTAAAATGCGGGTTTAATTCGGTTTGATTAAAAGTTTCTAAGTCCCTACTCTCGGAATAGGAAAATTGTAACTCTTCCTTAATTACTAGTCGAGTCATTTCCTGACGAACAAGTTCGGGATCATAAGGGTGGCTATCAACTAGACCAGTCTTAGGGTAGATTTTGTGTTGGCCGGGTAAGTCTACAAAGTGTTCCTTGTGTACATTTTAAATGTGTCATTTTATTGTACCCGTCCACTCATCCTTCTTCCATTTGTATGCTTTCGAACAAGTTTTACAAATTTTTATACCTACACCTGGATTTTCTTCGTCGGAAACATAATCATAAAATTTGTGTCAATCACTAGTTCCCCTCTAGTTTTCCTACTACTACCCAGTTGTGTTGTTTTGGTTGCTTGTGTTTGTTCTTCTTCTATATCTATGTCTCCCACAAACACATCGTGTGTACCAATGTGTCCGGTCATAGAGAACTCTTCGGCCGACTCATTTTGTGGGACAATAGGAGGCCTATGAGAAGTGTCGATGGAGTCTAGTCTACTTCGACTACGGCTGCTACCTCGTGATCTAGACATGTTGATATAGTAGTGTATGTGAAAAAATTAAATACAGTCTAGGTGAGATAAGTTTTTTTAAAAAAATCTAGAAAATAATAGGAGGGTTGTGAGAGAGAAGATCAAAAACCCAATAAACAAATATGATACAATAAATTTACACTCCAAAAAAATATCAAGACAATAAGAGGGGTGTGAAATTTTGATATCATACTTCGCTAATACTTGTATATAGAATGAGAGCGAAAATAAAAGTAGAAGTAGAAGTAGAAATCCGGACTCATATATAGAAAGAAAGAGAGCTTTTTTGTTGGAGCCTTGGAGGAGTTGAAGACTTGAAGTAGACGTAGTTGAATGTTGAATTCGATACGATCGTAATTTGTCGCTTCTATGTTGCTAGCTTCTTTGTTGGCAAAATTTCAAAGAATTGAGATTGAATTAAGTAGTAGTAGTAGAGAGAGAAGAGAATAACGTGTGAAATTTTTAGAGTTATTTAAGAGATATTTATAGGGGAAAAAGAAAAAAAACAAAAACAAAACAAAAACAAAACAAAATGGCTAGCTGTTTTTTTCGCCGTTGGACCCACGGATCAAATGGTCGATCCATGCGGGTTGGTGGGCCGGGAAACCCAAATTAGATGACCCGGGTCGACCCGCTTAGATTCGCAGGTTCGACCCCACCCGACCCGTCACTACAACACACGCTGGATTTACCGGCGTATTTTCCCTGGCGTTTTACCAATCGCGCCAGGGTAAGATAAGACCAGGATAGGGTCGCAAAAATGTATAGTTATACACCGGCGACCTCTAAAAAACGCCGGTGAATTATAATATTCACCGGCGTTTTTATAAAAACACGCCGGTGAATAGAAAGCGGAAATATACCCCACAAGTCCTCTCACATTCCCCGGCGTTTATTAATGAAAACGCCGGTGAATATACAGGGATTAATTCCCCAATCCTGCCGCGAAACCCTTAGCACATTTCATATATTTTTTTTACCAAACCCTAAGTTTCCCCGCGCCGTCGCCATTGGGCCTCCTTCCCTTCCTCGACAACTCCTCCGTCGACGTCGCCATTGGGCCTCCTTCCCTTCCTCGACCCCTGCTCAGTCATTTCTCTCTCATCGCAAGTACTCTCTCGCTCACTCTCTCTCTCTCTCTCTCTCTCTCTCTCTCTACTTCTTGATTTTGTGATGGTAATGGTTTGATTGTAATGGTGCGATTTTGTGATGGTAATGGTGCGATTGATTCTGTGATGTTTATGTTTGTGGAAATTTTGGGTGGTAATGGTTTGATACTCAATTTAGGGGAGATCTCGATTTAGGGATAGCTAGGTTCATTTGTGATACTCAATTTTGGGTGGTAAAGGTGCGATTGATTCTGTGATGTTTATGTTTGTGATAGCTAGCTTCGTTGATTTTATTTTCATCAATTGAAACTTTAGCATGATGGTTCAAGACGCTTGTTGGTTCTTGTTGATTATCGGCTGAAACTTTGGCAAAATCCGAGCATGATCGTAAATTAATAAACTAGCATTGGTTCTTGTTGGTTCTTCTTGTTGATTATCGGCTAAGCTAGCTTCTTGTTGGTTCTTCTTGTTGATTTTCGGCTAGGCTAGCTTCTTGTTGATTTTCGGCTAGGCTAGCTTCTTGTTGATTCTTGTTGAAGCTAGTGTTTTTGGTGAACATAGCATGGTTTGGGTAATTCCATCCCAACTAAATCATTGATGTTTCTGGCTCCAAAAGAAACCTGCACAAGGTTTGTTCTGACCAATTCTTGTACAGATTTTGGGAATTCTGAAGTTTTTAGATCCAGGATCACAAATTTTTATTAGGCTGTGATTTGATTGTTTAGTGACTGTCAACAAGTGTTCTTAATTGGGCTGTGATTAGAAAGAGACAAGTTAGAGTGGAGATCTGGAAACCCATATAGAGATATCTCGTTCATAATAATTTATTATTTTTGTTGTTCTTGTCGCTCTTGCTGTTGTTGCTGATGTCTCTTTATGTGCGTTTGCTGAAGAGAAAGCAGGAATGAGAGAGAGATGAGGAAAATGCCGCTATGTTAGCCTGGTGTATCCACATTCTCTACCATTCCTCTTTCTGGCTTCTATATTTGGTTTCCTTCCACGATGACAGTTCCTTAAAACTACACTTGATATGAGCCATATTCTTATTTTTCTTCAATAAAAATGGGAGTTTTGGTGATCCAACAAACATGTACCCGCATACTTCCAAATGGCATTTTCTTTAGAAAGTCGGGCTCCAAAGAATCGATCTATGACTAGAATCTCCATTCAAAGCCCAATCAAAATTTGTCATCCTGGATCTAAAATCTTCTTTGAGCCACAAGCATCAATGGTTTAGTTGGGATGAAGAATTAATAGAGAAACATATATGCTTAGATACTGAAAATTTTCATTTTCTTTTACTGTTAAAGAAGCTGAATTCATGCATCTGATTGTCATCTTAGCATGATTTTTTTACCAAAATGGGTTAACTGTCAACTAAGGATGCTGTATGTATACCAAAATCCTCCAAATCTGTACAAGAATTGGGCTGAACAAACCTTGTGCAGGTTTCTTTTGGAGCCACAAACATCAATGGTTTAGTTGGGATGAAGAATTAATAGACAAACATATATGCTTAGATACTGAAAATTTTCATTTTCTTTTAATGTTAAAGGAGCTGAATTCATGCATCTGATTGTCATCTTAGCATGATTATTTTTACCAAAATGGGTTAACTGTCAACTAAGGATGCTGTATATATACCAAAATGCTCCAATTCTATACAAGAATTGGGCTGAACAAACCTTGTACAGGTTTCTTTTGGAGCCACAAACATCAATGGTTTAGTTGGGATGAAGAATTAATAGAGAAACATATATGCTTAGATACTGGAAATTTTCATTTTCTTCTATTGTTAAAGAAGCTGAATTCATGCATCTGATTGTCATCTTAGCATGATTTTTTTACTAAAATGGGTTAACTGTCAACTAAGGATGTTGTATATATACCAAAATGCTCCAATTCTGTACAAGAATTGGGCTGAACAAACCTTGTGCAGGTTTCTTTTGAAGCCACAAACATCAATGGTTTAGTTGGGATGAAGAATTAATAGACAAACATATATGCTTAGATACTGGAAATATTCATTTTCTTTTACTGTTAAAGAAGCTGAATTCATGCATCTGATTGTCATCTTAGCATGATTTTTTTTACCAAAATGGGTTAACTGTCAACTAAGGATGCTGTATATATACAAAAATGCTCCAATTCTGTACAAGAATTGGGCTGAACAAACCTTGTGCAGGTTTCTTTTGGATCCACAAACATCAATGGTTTAGTTGGGATGAAGAATTAATAGACAAACATATATGCTTAGATACTGAAAATTTTCATTTTCTTTTACTGTTAAAGAAGCTGAATTCATGCATCTGATTGTCATCTTAGCATGATTTTTTTACCAAAATGGGTTAACTGACAACTAAGGATGCTGTATATATACTGATATGGCTAAAAATGGGGTTAAATCGGAACCGTCCAAATCAGGCACGAATCTTGAAGCCCAGGGGTAAAACGGTAATTTCACCCCCGAAGGGGTCTGAAGCGGGTACGGGTTTTCCTTCCCGAAGACCCACTAACCCGCGAACGGATCCATCTCAACTGGGTGTGGGTTTCAACCCGCAACAAACCCGGTCCAGAAAGGATAGGATTAGGGTTTCTGATTAAATCCTAATCAACGGCCCTGATTCACGTCTATCCTTTCACTGGGAATTAGGGATTACATTCCTTATCTAACCACATGGATTACATTCATAATTTGATCCCAGCGGCGCCTATAAATACCCCTCATCCATCTCCATTAAGAGGTAATCAATCTTTTGCCAGTCTTGTGCTATCTCATAATCACTTCTGATTACTGACTTGGGCGTCGGAGGGTGCGTCGCCGGGAACAACCCCGGTGTCTCGCACTTTTTGCAGGTGTACGGCAGGAGTCAGCGTCAAACTCCGACGGAACAGGTACCAGGTTTGCTATTCAGTTTTCCTAAGAATCCACAAATACTATCTGTTTGCCCCCACACCAGATTTAGCGGCAACAGATTGGCGCCGTCTGTGGGAAACAAACGAATAGCGGCCTCCCCTCTTCCCGTTGGTCAGATCTTCTCCAGCCATGCCTCCTAGGAAAGCCAGATCCAGAGGGTCCAACCGAGGACCCAATCCCGATCAACAACAGGAAGTTCCCCCTCAACCCGCTCAACAGCAGGGGCAACTTCTTCCTCAAGCGAAGGACCCTCTTCAGCAAGACCTACCTCCTCCTCAGAATCAACCACCTCCTAAGGGTCTCAACCCGCAGAAACAGCCTCTCCATGCGGACCACATCTCCATCCACAACGCCTCTTCGGACTCTATGGCCTCCCATAATCCCCGAGCTTCTGACCTCCGCAACACCGTCCTCAATCTGCAGAAGGATGAGGATCTTCGCCGCCGTCTGGATGAAAGTTGGGCCCGAGAGGGAGCCTCCCGCCAACACCGTCCGGATGAGCGATCTCCTCATCGCCGAGACAACAGAAGGTCCCCTATCCGAAGGGGCCGGAGAGAGTCCCCCGAGCATCAAAGGAGGAGACCCTGTTCCCCTGCCGGTCGGCACCATCCTAGGAACGATGAGGCACCCATCACCCGTGCCGAGTTCCAGCAGTTCCAAGCGACCGTTCTACAAGCTCTCAATCTCCGTCCTAACACCAACGCTCCAAAGATCCCCTCTCCTCCGCCGGTCCGAAGTCCTCACCGACGGTCCCCAACTCCTCCTCCCGCTCCTAGCAAATCCCGGCATGTGCCAAGTCCTCGCCGCTCCAGGAGCTACCGACATCGTAGCCCCCGCTCTCCCTCGTACGAAGACGAGTCTAGAGGCTCGGCTGATTATCGTCGAAGGGACGACGCTATATACAGCCGTCTCCACGAGATGGAGAGGCTCTTGGGTCAGTTAGACCGAGAAGAAGAGCTTAGAGGAAGGACTCTTCGTCCTAGTAGACCTCCCTTTTCCCGAACCATAATGGATGCACCCGTACCAATCGGCTTCAAGCCTCCTCAATTCGAGACTTATTCCGGGGAAACTGACCCAGTCGATCACATCGAAAGCTTCAAGACCTTCATGCTCATCCATCAAGCTTCCGATGCTCTCCTCTGCAAAACCTTCCTCGCAACTCTCAAGGGCCCAGCTCGAGAATGGTACTCTCGCCTTGCCCCATCCTCAATATTCTCTTTCGAGCAATTCGATACACTCTTCGTCACTCACTTCGTGAGTAGCCGCAGAACTGAGAAGACCAGCATTTCGCTACTCTACCTCCACCAGAAGAAGGGTGAGAAGTTGAGAGATTATGTGAAAAGGTTCACGGCTGAAGCCAGGTCCATAGCATCCCTCGACCAGTCGGTCGCTGCAGCAGCATTTCAATCCAATGTCCTCAACTCCAGCCTCCGCTCCTCCCTCGCCAAGAAGCCCCCACAGAACTTCTCTGACCTCCTCCTCCGAAGTGAAAAGTATATTCGAGCCGAAGAAGCCGAGCACCGCCCCAACTTGGAGGGGTCTTCCTCCGGGTTTAAGAGAAAGGGAACAGAAGAGGAAGGAGCCAAGAAGTTCCAGAAGGATAATGTCGGCCAGCGCCGACCTCCCCCCAGATTCGAGAAATTTACTCCTCTCACCACCAATGTCTCTACCATTCTAATGGAAGTTGAGAAGGAAGGGATCATACCTCCTGCTCCGAGGATGAACACCCCCGCCAAGAAAAGGGATAAAGAGAAGTGGTGCCGTTATCACCGGGACCATGACCACGACACCAATGATTGTCGGGCCCTGAAGAATGAGATAGAGGCACTCATCCAGAGGGGGCAGCTGACCAGGTTCGTGAGAAAGGACCGAGCCGACCTTCCTCCCCCGCCTCGGGGGGCTAATAAGCGTCCGGAACGCGATAAAATGCCCGATTTCGAAGAAGAGCGTGTCCTACACCTCATTCATGGAGGCCCAATGGGGGGCTCCTCAAACTCCTCTCAAAAGGCGTTCATTAGGGAAGTCAATTCGGTTCGCGCCACCCCTCCTCCCAAAGGCCTCGAAGTGCTCGTCACATTCTCCGATGAAGATCTTGAAGGTGTCCGCACCCCCCATTGTGACGCACTCGTCATCAATCTCCACATGGCGAACTTCAAAGTGGAGAGGATCCTAGTGGACAACGGCAGCTCTGTTAACATCCTCTTCCTCGCCGCTTTTAAAGGCCTCCAGCTGTCCAAAGAAAGACTTAAGCCCACCGGCTACACGCTCCATGGGTTCACGGGAGTGCCAGTGACTATCGAAGGGGTGATCACCCTCGATGTAACTGCTGGCAAGACTCCTACTACCCGAACGGAGTCGATGGATTTTATGGTTGTGGACGTCCCTGCAGCTTACAATGTCATCTTAGGCCGACTCGGCCTAGCAGCTCTAGAAGCCGTTCCTTCGGCGTACCATCTCAAGATGAAATTCCCCACCCGGGCAGGAGTAGGGGAAGTAAGGGGCAATCAAGAAACGGCCCGCAAGTGCTACATGACCTCTACCCTCAGTCCAGTCCTCTCCCTAGAAACTCTAGAAATCCCCCAAGATGTAGCCCGACCAACGTCTGAGCCAGTGGATGAGTTGGAGGAAGTGCTCTTCTCTGAGCAGGACCCAAGCCGAAAGTTCTTTGTTAGCAAGACCCTCTCGTCCGCCCTATGCTCCGATATAGTCCAGTGCATCCGAAGGAACCGAGACCTTTTTGCTTGGTCAGCTGCAGACATGCCCGAAATTTTCGAAGAGCTCTTGGTCTACCACCTCAGCGTTGTTCCGAGGTCCAAACCGGTGCAACAGAAGAGGCGCAAGTTCGCCCCAGAGCGCCAGTTAGCTATAAAAGAGGAGGTGGACAAGCTCTTGAAGGCCCGGTTCATACAAGAGGTGAACTATCCCGAGTGGTTGTCGAATGTAGTAATGATGAAGAAGTCCAATGAGACTTGGAGGATTTGTATCGATTTTACCGATCTTAACAAGGCCTGCCCCAAGGATCCCTTCCCTCTTCCGAGTATTGACACTCTGATTGATGCCACCTCGGGACATGAACTCCTCAGCTTCATGGACGCCTTCTCAGGCTACAACCAGATTCGGATGTTCCCTCCAGACATCCCGAAGACCTCATTCGTAACCGACCAGGGCCTCTACTGCTACAGGATTATGCCGTTCGGTTTGAAGAATGCAGGCGCAACATATCAACGCCTCGTCAACAAGGTTTTCCAAGCTCAAATCGGCCGGAATATGGAGGTGTATGTAGACGACATGCTCGTAAAAAGCATCCGAGGAGCCAATTAAGTAACTGATCTACAGGAGGCGTTTGATGTTCTGAGAAAGCACAACATGAGACTCAATCCGAACAAGTGTGCGTTCGGTGTCTCGTCAGGAAAGTTTCTCGGCTTCATGGTCAGCCAACGAGGAATTGAAGCAAACCCTGAGAAAATCAAGGCCATATTAGACATGGCCCCTCCCAAGAATGTTAAGGAAGTTCAGAGGTTAACAGGCCGCCTAGCCGCCATAGGGCGTTTTCTCTCGAAGTCCGGGGAGAAATGCCAGATGACTTCATCCTTCAATATTCCCTCCGTATCAACTTCAAGGCCTCGAACAACGAAGCTGAGTACGAGGCACTCATAGCCGGCCTTGGAATGGCTCGCAATGCAGGGGCGCAGCGCCTCCGGATCTTTAGCGACTCTCAGCTAGTCGTAAATCAGGTCCTCGGCGAGTATGAAGCACGCGACGACAGGATGGTTAAATACTTGGCCAAGGTCAGGAGCCTCATGGCACTGTTTGAAGAAGCCCTCATCCAACGAATACCCCGGGAAGAAAATGCTCAGGCCGACGCCCTCTCCAAACTAGCCTCTTCCTCTCTTCAAGGTCTCGAGCAGACCGTCTTGATAGAGGTCCTCCTGAAGCCAAGTATAGAGGATGAAACTTCCGACTCTATAGAGTCGCTGCCTGTCCTGCTTGAAGATAACTGGATGAAATCCCTCGTCGAATTCTTGAGAGACGGGCTCCTCCCCGAGGATCCCAAGGAAGCTCGAAGAGTGAGAACCCGAGCCGAGCGTTACACACTGATCGGAGGAACCCTATATAAACGCTCCTTCACGCAGGTAGACGGCAGGCCGTACCTGAGATGCCTCTCCCCCTGGCAAGCCGACTACGCCCTGCAAGAACTTCATGAGGGCATCGGTGGGGCACATTCGGGGTCCAGGTCTCTAGCCCGCAAAGTGTTGAATTACGGATATTTCTGGCCCACTCTCCTACGAGATGCCGAACGGCATGTTCGGCAATGCAGCTCTTGTCAGAAGTACTCCGACATCTGACGCCTCCCACAAGCACCACTCGCTTCCCTATCAAGTCCAATCCCTTTCGCAATGTGGGGGATGGATTTGCTAGGGCCATTTCCGCCCGCTCCCAGCCAGTTCAAATTCATAATCGTGGCAATCGACTACTTCTCAAAATGGATAGAGGCCGAGCCCTTGGCCACGATCACCGAGAACAAGGTAGTCCAGTTCTTTTGGAAAAGCGTGATCTGCCGATTCGGCGTCCCTCGGATCCTCATAACAGTCAACGGAACCCAGTTTACCGGAGCTGCCTTCCAGGCCCTATGTGAAGACCTCACCATCCAGCACCGATTCTCCTCCGTTTCCCATCCCCAGTCGAATGGCCAAGTTGAGAATGCTAACCGACAGATCCTCTTCGACATTAAGAAGAGGTTGGATAAATGTTCCAAAGGCTTATGGGTCGATCAGCTTCCCAACGTGCTGTGGAACTACCGCACCACGAAACGGACCCCCACAGGAGAGTCTCCGTTCAATCTCACCTATGGGTCCGAGGCTATGATCCCCCTAGAAGTTGGTATACCCTCTCCTCGCCTAATGGCTTATAAAGAAGAACAGAATGCCAGAGAGCTCCGAGCAAATCTGGACCTAATTGATGAGATCCGAGAAAGGGCAGCCATTCGTCAACAAAGCTACCGAAGAAGGATCGAGTTGGCGTACAACAAAAGAGTCCATCCTACCGAGCTCAAAGAGGGGGACTTGGTCCTCAGAAAGCTAGCCATCTCTTTCTCCGGACAGAAGAGCAAACTGGCTCCAAATTGGGAGGGACCCTATAAGATCGCAAAAGTGGTTCGGCCCGGCACATACAGACTAGAAGATCTCGAAGGCAGGGAGATCCCCAGGACTTGGAATGCCGACCATCTCTTAAAATACCAAGAGAGAGCACCAACGCCTCTCTAAGTATTTTGGGACCGTTCCACTCCTGTTACTTGTAATGTTTTTCTTTTATTTCTCTTTTGTAATAACAGCTCGCAACTTTAGAAGCAGCCGACCATTAGTCATCAATAAAGAAAGCTTTTTCATATTTTACTTGTGAAAATTGTTTACAACTTCCTCCCTTTGCTCTTCACTCAACCGATGGTTCGGATCCAACACTTGGCTCGATTCTACTTCGCAAGTTCGCTCGTAAGCAAGCTAGAAGTAGGTCGCCATTCGGAACTGCTCCCACAACCGTTGAACAACTCTACCGATGGTTCGGAGTCCAACACTTGGCTCGATTCTATTTCGCAAGTTCGCTCGTAAGCAAGCTAGAAGTAGGTCGCCATTCGGAACTGCTCCTACAACCGTTGAACAACTCTACCGATGGTTCGGAGTCCAACACTTGGCTCGATTCTACTTCGCAAGTTCGCTCCTAAGCGAGCCAGAAGTAGGTCGTCATTCGGAACTGCTCCCACAACCGTTGAACAACTCTACCGATGGTTCGGAGTCCAACACTTGGCTCGATTCTACTTCGCAAGTTCGCTCGTAAGCGAGCTAGAAGTAGGTCGCCATTCGGAACTGCTCCCACAACCGTCGAGCAACTCTAACGGTGGTTCGGAGTCCAGCGTTCGGCTCGACTACGCTCACTCAATACCCCGAGCCGAGCGGATGAGGAACCGACCCCCACATATGGAGAAAAATTCCGCCGAACCAATTTTGCAGTTAGATCGGATGAACGGATCAAATCGTGCCACGTATCCACAAAACGACAAGATAGTGTTTTCTAGGAATTCGTGCCCCCCACCTCGTGATGCGTGCCACGATCATGATCGACCGTCTACATTGAGCCACGTGGACTGCGTCTGAAATCCGAGCTATCGCACCGCAGAAGTGCAGAGTCGCCTCGGAATACTCCGAGCAAAAAACTAAAGTTCCGTAGCTAAAACACTCGAAGAAGATAACTATGGGTCCTTATGGTTCGGTTTCAAGGGTAAGGCAACTACGGCACAACAATAAGCGAAGCAACTTCGATTTTATTGAAACAACGTGATAAATTTACAAGGCAAACAGTTACAGCGAAAAAATGACTTGACAAATTTACAAGGTATGTCATTACAACAAGGAAAACGACGCAAGTCTAAGGCTCGATGCAACTCGTTCAGTGCCTCCTCGGAACAGGGACGTTCCGATTTAGAGACAATCGGGATTTCCGTCTTTTCATCTCCGAGCTTGTCTCTAGGCCGACGAACTGGGACGCCGCCTCGCCACTGAACCTAACGGTGGCTCCGACCGAGGCTCCACTCGAGCTAACAGCTACTTCGCTTTGTGCGTCGGCTGCTGTCCGACCAATGACTTGAGGACGAGTCGCGAGCTCGTAAAAGGTGATCCCTCGCTCTCTCTCCTCGCGAGTGCACGAGGTGCTGCAGACATTAGTCATCACGGGCTGAGGCTTCAGACGAGCCACCTCCTCCTCAAGCTCAACGATCCTATCTTTCAGAGTGTCGTCCTTAACCATTATCTTGAATCGAGGGAGTTTCGCCGAACCGGGACACTCAGCGCTATCGGATATAATACGACGTAAGTTAGTCACCTCGATGCTCTTGTCGACCGTGACCCTCTGCAGCTGTTCGACCTTCTTCGAGAGCTCATCCCGCTTGGCCAGCTCCGCCTCCTTCGCCGAAAGCTCCTCCTCGACTATCCGGAGATGGTGCACCTCGGCCAACAGCTCGCTGTTCCTCTTCTCCACGTTGAGCGACACCCTCCTGATCAGCTCGATTTCACCCTCGCGAGATTGCTTAAACAGCTCGGCACGACGCCGAGCTGCTACGGTATTTAGGACATGTTCGAGGATCTGAAATACAAGAGCGTCACAATTGGGACCCAAACCCTTAGACAAATTTGAAATAAAATTTTCATTCATAAGAGAAGAGGCGGTGGCCAGTCCGCAAAAAGGCATTACATTTTTTGGAAAGAAAAAAAAACAAAATTACAAAAAGATGAGGAGATCAGGGGTCCACCTGCGTCGTCGGCTCGACCACAGGCGCTTTGCCAAACGGCCCCTCATCTCTCACCTCGGCCTGGGGGTTGGTCACCACGACCTCGGCAACCACCTCCTCGTCGTTGTCACCCTCTCCCTCGTCACCTTCATCATCTTCGCCTACCTCCTCCTCGCCATCTGATGCGGATCCAGGCCACAGCCTATAGCCGACCCGCTGGAAGCCGGGGACGCGGTCCTGAACGTGGTCAAGCACCCTCTGGTAGGACTTCTCCATGTTCGAGGCCATATGCGCCTTCGCCTCGGCCTCTACCTCGGCCCTGATCCTCGTTGCCAAGGCGTCCTTCTCTGCCTTTATCTCTGCCAGAGCCTTAGCCGATACCGCCAGCTCTTCGGCAGCCTTAGTGACCTTGGCGACCTTTTCAGCGAGCCGCCCCTTGGTCCGCTCCAGGTCTGCCTCAAGGTCGGCGATCCGGACCTCCAAGCCCTCGGCTCGCCTCTACTCTGCTTCGAGCTGCCGAACCGCCTTCACCTTGTCTGCCCTGTCCTTATCACTGGCGGCCTTCAACTCCTTCTCCTGTTCGGCGAACGCTTCAAGGAGATGGTTGAAGTGACAAGTGGCCTGCCGAAACGAAAAGATGGTAAGAACAAAGTGAGTGCCGAACGGTAGACTTGAAGAAATTCTGCAGAAAAGGTACACGCGACTTACCGATACAAGCGACCGAGCGATCTCATAAGTGTCGTCGCCAACTGTCCCCGCCTTCAGCGCGGCTCGATCCTTCGGGGTCGCCAAGTGTTTCACGGCCTGCATTGACATCTGCGAATTCCCGAGGAAGCCATCGTGTTTCTTGACTCGCCAGTCCGGAACGAACAGTTGCTTATGCTGCTCGGTCAAGATCACCTCGGCCTGAGCGGTCAGCGGCGGAGCCTGAAGCGACAGCGCCGCCGAGACGTCGAAGGCCTCACCGGCCGTGGTAGATGCAGCAGGGGCCGAGGGCTCGGCGACAAAAACCACCGTTGGCGAGGGGACCTCAGCGACGGGGGGAGGCGGAATAACTGCCGAAGCAACCTTGGGGGGCCGACCTGACGAAGTAGTCGTGCTCGGCCTCTTCCTCTTCCTCCCATCGGCAACTTTGCCCCTCTCGTTCATCATGGCCAAAAAGTCCATCTTCGGCGCTTCTGTACCAAACAACAAACAAATTGAAAGTTAGTGAAACGAGCTAAAAACTTAGAGAGAAAAAAAAATATTGCGAGATGTCAGGAGCGTACTCGGGTCGATCGGACTAAGGCCTGACCCGTGTAGCACCTCCTCGGTCATCTCCCTCCAGCTCAACATCGGGAGGGCCATGATCTTCCCCACCACTTCCTCCTCGGCTGCAGACAGTACCGGGTCGGCCCTCGCGAACTTTGGCACCTCTACTTTCCACCGACTCGGAACTTGCAGCATCGAGGGCTCCCTCAATATGAAGAACTTCTCCTTCCAACCTTTGATCGAGTCCGGGTTTTCTATGATCCGAACGCCTTTCCTCGGCGCCAAGTAGTAGCGATGCTCGGTCTTGTGCATCCGGTGAATCCGATACATGCTCCGGGAGATCGTTAGGTCCGGTTCGACCTCGGCGTTACGACACTGCAGCAAGAAGGCGTTCACATGGCACCAGGTGTTCGGCATGAATTGGGTCGGCGCAAGGCAGTACCACCCGAGGACCTGAAGAATGAAAGGGTGCAGGGGAAAGCGCAGTCCGGCGTTCAGAGAGTCGTAGTCGAACATACACATATCCGACGACGACAGTTTGGAGTTCGCTCGCATCCCAGGGCCGGGGAGAATCAGCTTGTACGCCGGAGGGATGGCAAACCCTTTTCTGATCCGAAGTAGGTCCTTCTCGGATAGCACCGATCCAATCTCGTCAGCCTCGGTGGTCAGAACCGGGTTGTTCTCCTCGTAAACTTTCGACTGACCTATGATCGCCTTCTTCATGAGGACGCCCTCGTATTGCCTGACCCCAGCATGCCCGAACAGTACACAAGGGTACCGGCCCGACTCAGGGGCTTCCCTCGGAGTCTCCACAATCTCCTCGACTACAGGAGATTGGGCCACTACCCTCATCTTCTTCTTCTTCTTCCTCGCCTCGGCCACGGACGGCTCGGCCACCTGCTTCCCCTTCCTTCGGATCTCCATCTGCCTCCTCTCCTCGGCACCACCATCGCTCGAGGACGATGCCTCACTCCCTGAGTCTACCCTTGACACCTCTAGAAAAAGGCTAAGGCAAGTAAACTGACCTTGATGTGACGTGCCTTTGAAGTGACGTTCACGGTCGGAATAAGTTCGCCGGAAATCGCCTGGCCCACGCGACAGCTAACGCAACCGCCTTGGAGCAAAAATCGCCGCTAGCAGAGAACGCAGAGAGTAAAAGTAAAAGTTTGGAGTAAAAAGTGAGAAATGAGTTTGGGGGGTGGGGGAGTAAGAACTTATAACCCCAGTGCGACGTTTGGGCTTCCTTGGGAATTTAAAAGCCCACTAAGAAGCCTAAGCGCCAAAACGGAGAGTTGCGACGTTTCAAAACAAAGACTCCTCAAATCGCTTAAGTCCACGACTCGGCCACCGGTGTGCCTAGCCAAGCTACCGAACCACTTGGCCGAGCACCCGAGCTACTGAGTCCGCTTCAAAACGTCTAACTCCATACCTCGGCTAACAGCACCGAGGGGACGAGGAACCGAACCTCATATATGGAGAAAAATCCTACCAAGGCTAAATCACCGTCGGATCTCTCCAAAATTCGTGTCAAGACACGATGGACGGTTCAGATTGCGCCACGCTCACAAAACGACAAAATAACGTTTTTTCGTGATCTGAACCCAGTCCTCGTGATTCACGCAATGATGGACGCTCCAGATCTGACCACGTGTGCCTTCTGAGCTTCTGGCCACCGGTCTGCCTAGCCGGGCTACCGAACAGCCTGGCTAAGCAGCCGAGTTACTGAACCGGAGGGTGACGACGCTTCAAAATCCAGAATGCTTCAAAACGTCTAACTCCATACCTCGGCTAACAGCACCGAGCTTCCGAATTGAGGGGACGAGGAACCGAACCTCATATATGGAGAAAAATCCTACCGAGGCTGAATCGCCGTCGGATCTCTCCAAAATTCATGTCAAGACGCGATGGACGGTTCAGATTGCGCCACGCTCACAAAACGACAAAATAATGTTTTCTCGTGATCTGAACCCAGTCCTCGTGATTCACGCAATGATGAACGCTCCAGATCTGACCACATGTACCTTCCGAGCTTCTGGCCACCGGTCTGCCTAGCCGAGCTACCGAACAGCCTGGCTAAGCAGCCGAGCTACTGAACCGGAGGGTGACGACGCTTCAAATACAGAATGCTTCAAAACGTCTAACTCCATACCTCGGCTAACAACATCGAGCTTCCGAACCGAGGGGACGGGGAACCGAACCTCATATATGGAGAAAAATCCTACCGAGGCTGAATCACCGTCGGATCTCTCCAAAATTCGTGTCAAGACACGATGGACGGTTCAGATTGCGCCACGCTCACAAAACGACAAAATAACGTTTTTTCGTGATCTGAACCCAGTCCTCGTGATTACGCAATGATGGACGCTCCAGATCTGACCACGTGTACCTTCCGAGCTTCTGGCCACCGGTCTGCCTAGCCGAGCTACCGAACAGCCTGGCTAAGCAGCCGAGCTACTGAACCGGAGGGTGACGACGCTTCAAATCCAGAATGCTTCAAAACGTCTAACTCCATACCTCGGCTAACAGCACCGAGCCTCCGAACCAAGGGGACGCGGAACCGACCCTCGTATATGGAGAAAAAATCCGCCGACCCTTCTCAGCCGTTGGATCTTGTCAAAAAACACGCTCATCATGATGGACGGCTCAGATCTTGCCACGTTCACTAAACGAAAAGATAGCATTTTTTGGGGATCCGCGCCGAGATGGACGCTCAGGATCACGCCACGTAGTTCGGCCGATTCCGAACTATGTGCTGACCTGCCGAGCCGGGGGGACGAGGAACCGACCCTCGTATATGGAGAAAAAAATCTGCCCACCCTTCTCAGCCGTTGGATCTTGTCAAAAAACGCGCTCATCGTGATGGACGGCTCAGATCTTGCCACGTTCGCTAAACGACAAGATAGCGCTTTTTGGGAATCCGCACTGAGATGGACGCTCAGGATCACGCCACGTAGTTCGGCTGATTCCGAGCCAGGTGCCGAGCTGCCGAGCCGAGGGGACGAGGAACCGACCCTCGTATACGAAGAAACTATCTGCCGAGGAATGCGGATCGTCCGATCGCCCAGAAAATCGTGCTCGACGCTGATAGAGAGCCCAGATCGCGCCACGCCATAAATCAGTATTAAAGATTAGTTTTTATTTATTTTAATCGTTTTATTTATTTAAAAATTGCGAAAAAATTACTAAAAATTCGGGAAAATTAACTAAAGATTCTAGAAAATAATTATGAATTCGGGGGAGTGTTTTTGAGCCCCTGAACAAACAATTATCGTCTAGAATGTGCTGTTAAGACCCCCGAACGACTGGTTAACACATCGCAAAATTAAATAAATAATTCGAAAAAATAGATAAAAATCACCAAACGTCCAGAGAAGCTCAAGAACAGCTTAGAATACGAGCAACTTGAAAAATCACCATACTACCTCTTTCGAGATTCAAAACCCTCCATTGGGACTCCGATACAACTCCACTAGCCATTAAAACAGTAAAACTACTCTTCAAAGGCTGATCAAACTCGGCCTTTAGGAGTGGGGGGCTCGTGATATGGCTAAAAATGGGGTTAAATCGGAACCGTCCAAATCAGGCACGAATCTTGAAGCCCAGGGGTAAAACGGTAATTTCACCCCACAAGGGGTCTGAAGCGGGTACGGGTTTTCCTTCCCGAAGACCCACTAACCCGCGAACAGATCCATCTCAACTGGGTGCGGGTTTCAACCCGCAACAAATCCGGTCCAGAAAGGATAGGATTAGGGTTTCTGATTAAATCCTAATCAACGACCCTGATTCACGTCTATCCTTTCACTGGAAATTAGGGATTACATTCCTTATCTAACCACAGGGATTACATTCCTAATTTGATCCCAGCGGCGCCTATAAATACCCCCCCATCTATTTCCATTAAGAGGTAATCAATCATTTGCCAGTCTTGTGCTCTCTCATAATCACTTCTGATTACTGACTTGGGCGTCGGAGGGTACGTCGCCGGGAACAACCCTAGTGTCTCGCACTTTTTGCAGGTGTACGGCAGGAGTCAGCGTCAAACTCCGACAAAATAGGTACCAGGTTTGCTATTCAGTTTTCCTAAGAATCCACAAATACTATCTGTTTGCCCCCACACCAGATTTAGCGGCAACATATACCAAAATGCTCCAATTCTGTACAAGAATTGGGCTGAACAAACCTTGTGCAGGTTTCTTTTGGAGCCACAAACATCAATGATTTAGTTGGGATGAAGAATAAATAAACAAACATCAATGTTTTGTTTAAATTTTTTTTATTTTAAATTATATACTTACACCGGCGTTTTTACAAACGCCGATATAACTTCCAAACAAAATTACAGCACTTAGAAATACCCATACACTGGCGTTTTTACGGCCGCCTGTGTATACATAAGATTTACCGGCAACATGTAAAAACGCCGGTGTAGACCCATAGTAATTCGCGAAGCTCGCTTCGGCGGCATTTGGACCGGCGGTTTTAAAAACGCCGGTAAATGTTTCACCGGCGTTTTTAAACGCTGGTGTAAATTAGAAAAAACGCCGGTAAATTCAGCGTGTGTTGTAGTGCGTAGCTTAACAGGCCGAATTTTGGCAAGGGGGTCGCGGGTCAGTCCAGCCTAGTTGCCAACCCTAGGCAAGACCAACATTAAGATGGTATACACTGGTACTAAATTCTCATCATTCTAACTAGTAGAAACTGAAACCAAAAAGAAGACGAGAAAATTTAAGAAAAGAAAAGAAAAAATTAGAAGGAATGATGATGGCTTGCTTCACTGCTCCAATCATTCATCATAATATGTATTGATATAATCAGTAATCAGTAATTTATGCCCCCACCAGTAATACAGTATTAAGTGGGGGTTTTAGCAGATGCCCTTACTAATTATGAATAACAGAGAATCTCTGACAACAATACAATACTTGGGCTTAAAAGCAGCACTACTACAGTCACTGCAGCTAGCATCATCATCTTCATCGGTTTCTCTTTGTTGGGGTTGTGCTTCTTCGCTTGCCTCAATTTGTTCTTGGGGTTTAATCACAAAGAAATTGGGGTGCTATGCAAAAAAGACTAGACAACCATGGCCATACTAATAGTACAGCCAGCTACATATGAGTTATCCATACCATTTTAACTTCCAAGCAGAAGTGTTGGCCATATAGTCGTGGAGAGAATAATTTTTCTAACATTTCAAATTAATTCCGTCTGAGGCCGGAATCGAACTTGCGACATCTCACTTTAAAGCAAACAAGTTTTGTCACTTGTTCTACAAGTGTTAGGTCAAGTGCTTGGTCAGTCTTAAGGTTTTGCTTCTTGTTGTTGTTTGTCGCTTCTGCTTCAAAGAGGCAGTTCATTTGGTTGTAAAACGATAAAAAAGCAAGGCAATTTCGCCTAGAAAACTAGTGCGTAAATCAAGAAATGGAAGACTGACAATTGTTATAGCATCCCTCCATTGTTATCTGTCTCTCATAGGCAAAAACAGTCATAAAAGAAATTCTAATGTGATGGCATTTTATTGACTACTTCTGCGAAGCTAATTAAGATGACTAACTTTTTCAACTCTTAAAAACAATAAAACCGATTTTGAACTTTGGGAATGAAACATTTACAGCTGCAGTTTTAATTGAGATGCATGCAACCTATTACTCTCAAAATCTCTACTATTTTAATGGGAGAGTTGAGGTTGTAAACAAACAAATCCTAATTTTGTAAGTGAGTAAATCCGTGCAATATACGGTCAGACTAAATCCACCAAATATATCCATGTGATGCACGTGTAGTCCCTAAAAAAGGGATTTTTTATCAAATGCCCCCATTTAAAATGTGAAAACTAGCATATACCCCCACTATTTTTAAAAACTAAGAAATACCCTTATCTCTAATATTATAATGGGAGAAGACCTTAGTATCATTTGTAAATGTTTAGTCAATCTACCAACCCGTGCAATACACGTGCATAACTATTATAAAGGAGGTTCTAAGTTCAAATCCAAATTATGTCTAAATTTTTATTTTAAAAAACTATATTATTAAGACGTGCATTACACGTGTAAATTACTAGTTTACTATAAGTAGAAGGTTACAAATGTACAGATAAGAAGTTGCAATACTTTAAAACACATTACTTACGAAGACCGATCCTAGAGATGGTTTAGCCTCCAAATAATTAATTATTTGTTTCTATCCTTTGATAAGATACTTTTCATAACTAGTATATTCTCTTATTGCATGGATCAATAATGGTTTTAAAATTTATTGGAAATAGATCCTTGTCCCATTTGAAGAGTCTTCATTTTCATGAATACAAGATTAAATCCCCATCTTAATTCCCCCCACAGAGAGATTGTTTTTGTTACTTCCTTTCATTTCATTCTAATTTGGTGTTGAAGATGTGAACTTTATATATGCTAAAGTTTATGTCCATCTATTCTTCATGCATAGCCAATAATATCTTCTTCTATTTTATATTTTTTTTTTGAGGTAAGAGGTGGAATAAGGTCACCCTGTTTCATTAATAAGAAGTTAACAAAACAACTCTGGCGTACTGGGAGAAACAACAGTACAAAACAAAATACAATGCAAGGAAGAGAATAAGATATTATTGGCTACTATTATATAGTTAATCGAAGTAGCCAACACTATCTTCAAATTCCTAAACAAACAAGTCCTACATGTGAAAACTAGTAGAGACAACTCAATGTTTTGAAGACCCACATAGGACAATTAATATTATCAGTGAGTAAGTACTTCACATGGGATGGGCTCCCTCTCCCTCTCCCTCTCCCTCTCTCTCATGCACGCACTCTCTACTCTCTGCACGCACATACATAATGAAAATAATGAATGCTGTCTGTTTCTATCTTCTTTCCTTCACAGTTCACCTCCATTTACGAAATTAATTTATTTTGTTTGGTTGTTCCAGCTGCACCTTTTTTCTTACTCTTCTGCTTCACCCATAACTAAACCATATGTACATCACCAATTTTATCAGCTTGTATTTTGTTTCTTGTCCCCCTCTCATTAATTAATTACTCATAAGAAACCATTCCATTGCATTGCATTGCATTGTCACGGCTCTCTTGTGAGTTGTGAATTGTAGTTCGTGGTCAAACCGAGTTTTTACTACGTAGACAGATTAGAGTAGACTAGACAGTGTCTTTTTCATGGTGTGGGACACATTTGAGGGATGTCTTTAATATATACTAATAAATTCACGGATGGAACCCTGCCTACTTGTCCCGTGATTTTATGTACTTCAGTTCGGTTGTTTTGCTTCTGTTTTATTATAAATTTCTTTTCTTCCAAAATAACCTATTTTTCGAAACTATTTTCCGAACTAGTCAAGTTTCTAAACTAGTTCCAAGAGTGAACCACTTCGCGAGTCGTCGGCATAGCATAGGCAATAGTTGGAGAGTGTGGTCTATTTGTTTGTGAGGCGCAACTCTCAACTGTGGTCTCTTCACTTCTTTTTTTTTTTTCGTTGCCGCTATTCCCAACTGCAGCATCAATTTATTTTATATTTGGACTAAGAGATTTCGAAACTTAAACAAAAATTTCTATATTGAAATGTGTTAAACTTAGGTCGCAATAGCCATATGCGGTGGATGGAGTTTGGTGCTCTATAGGAATAGACAAGATATACTCCAAATTATAAAGATGGAGGAATATTATTGGAGGCAACGTTCCAGATTTCAATGGTTGAAGGAGGGAGACGCTAACACTAAATTTTTCCATAGGATCGCCAATGGAAGAAGGCGAAACAACCACATCTCTGGGTTAAAGGTGGATGGAGTTTGGTGCGAGAACGAGGACAGAATCACGCTACACATCAATGAGAAATATAAGGAGTTGCTGGGCAAAAGAAGAGAGCATAGGTGTTCGCTGAATCAGAATATGTGGATGGAATCAAGGATTAACGGTTGTGATAGCATCGAAAGCAGTTTCAATGAAGAGGAAGTTATATCCGCTATCAAGAGTCTGGAGCTGGATAAGGCACCTGGTCCAGACGGATTTTCGTTATTCTTTTACAAGCTATATTGGAAAATCATCAAAGGGGACTTCATGCGCATTGTCCAAGATTTTTATAAGGGGGAGGCGGATTTAGAAAGATTAAACTATGCGAATATTGTTCTGATCCCCAAGAAACCTGAGGTAAAAGAAGTTGGAGACTTGAGACCCATCAGTCTACTCAATGGATCCTTTAAGATCATAACCAAGGTCTTGGCTAATAGACTGGGGCCACATTTAAAGGATATCATTTGGGAATCACAGAGCGGCTTTATTAAAGGAAGAGACATTATGGATAGCATCGCCTCGGCTCATGAAATTGTTTTCAGAGGATGCAAAGACAAAACGGATGGCTTTCTTTTTAAAGTGGACTTTCAAAAGGCATATGACTCGGTCGAATGGGATTCGGTGGACGAGGCGCTGCTCCTGAAAGGATTCGGGAAAAGGTGGAGGAAATGGATCTATCAGTGCATTAGAGGAGGCAAAACCGTTCCTTATCGTTAACGAAGCACAAGGAAAAAAAATCAGATGCAAGAGAGTGCTTAGACAAGGGGATCCTTTGTCATCGTTGTTATTTGCAATTGTAGCAGATGGGCTTGCGGAGATGATAGCTAACAGCAAAAAGGAGAGGGCTAATTTCGGCATAAAAATCAAAGGATTTACAGAGCCAATTTTCTATCCTTCAGTATGCTGACGATACTTTATTGTTTGGATCGGCATCGAAAGAGGATATCAGAGCTATGGGAACAATCTTGAAGTGCTTCGAGGCATGGTCCGGCATGAAGGTCAACTTCAATAAGAGCTGTGTCATCCAGCTTAGCGACAAATGTTTCATGCCCATCACATCGATTCAACAAATGCTAGGATGCAATAAGGAAGAGTTTCCGCTGGTATATCTAGGAATTCCTATCAGGCCTAGGAAGCTTACTAGGGAAGATTGGCAACCCTTAATTGATAGGATCGAGAAAAGACTAGCCGGTTGGAAGGGGAGATTTTTAACACTGGGGGGCAGGATCACTTTGCTTAATTCAGTCATCAACAACATCCCTATCTATCTCATGTCTATTTATGAATTACCAGTATGGGTAATTCACAAGATAGACAAATGTAGAAGAAGATTTCTGTGGAAAGGAGCAAACGAGGGAGGTAAAGGGATCCACCTTATTAGCTGGGGGAGGGTTTGCAAAAGAAAAGAGTTTGGTGGTTTGGGGATCATTAATCTTAGAGATATGACCAATGCCCTACTAAGTATGTGGTGGTGGAAGTTGGCAAATCGACATAATAATTGGTGGTGCAAGTCTCTTACTAATTATCGGGCAAGGAAGAAGTTCAGATATGGGGGTAAGGAAATCCACAGTAGGAAATCGTTGTTTTGGAAAGGGGTATACAAGACGGGCGATGTATATCATAGCAACACCCTATGTAGGGTAAAGAATGGCAAGAATACAAGATTTTGGAAAGACGGGTGGTGCGGTAATAACTCGCTTATGGGAATGTTCCCCTCAACTGCAGAGGCAGTACTCAACAATGACACCCTTGTGAACGACGTTTGGAAGAACAATAAATTGAGATTAGAAGTCAAGGATTTTCTTGATCAGGAATCAATTTGCCAACTCCAACTGGTCAACAATTTTAATCGTATAGAAGGAAATTACACCCAATAGGCGGAAGACGAGAGATGGTGGACGTTGGAGGTGAATCGCAAGTTTTCGATATCCTCACTATACAAATGGCTGAATGATGGAGGAATAAGAAACGAGATTGCGGATGTCATATGGGGTACCAACGTACCTTCCAAAGTGAAAGTCTTTCTATGGTTGGTGGATAATGATGCGATTCTTTCGAAGGTTAATTTGAGGAAGCGGGAAATTATGGACAACGTGAGATGTAATAGATGTCTAACTCACAAAGAAGATACAAACCACATTATTTTCAATTCCCATAGAGCTAGATGGGTATGGGGGAAAGTGGGTCACACGTACGGGGCTTTACATTGTCCAGGTTCTAGTTCTGAGATCTGGGGGGACATTAGATCGAACAGGATTAGAAAGGAAGTAAGATTAGATTGAGATTTTGCTGTGGCTTCAATTATGTGGAACCTCTGGCTAGATCGAAATGACTATTGTTTCAATAGCGTTAATCATAGACTTTTTTTTCTGATGCACAAAATTCACTTCTGTTGTTATGAATGGACAGGGCTTCTCAGATCTAGGAAGAAGATGCGCTTGGAAAAGGAGGAGGAGTAGTTCTCAGGCAGGAGGGTTCACTAGCTCCCAACGATTGAGACATCACAGCTTTTGGTTTAGTTGATGTATTC
Source organism: Hemerocallis citrina (assembly GCA_017893485.1). NCBI lineage: Eukaryota > Viridiplantae > Streptophyta > Magnoliopsida > Asparagales > Asphodelaceae > Hemerocallis > Hemerocallis citrina. The sequence continues at coordinate 302,435,799 of CM030360.1, forward strand.
CTATTTTGATGTATTTTGCTCTTTGTTAAGGCTGTAGTTTCTTTGTCAGGTGAACTTAGATGTTGATCGCCTTCGAGCTCACTATGTATCTTCATTGACTGTTTCGTTAATTTCTCTTTAATAAAGCGACGACTTAGTTATCTTTTAATCAAAAATAATAATAATAGCCATATGCGACCTAAATATAATAGCCGACAGTTCCCAGCTGTAGCATCTCTTAAGATTTTTTTAATTATATTTTTTGTAGAGAGGCCCAAGTGGGGGACTGCAACCTATATTATATCTAGGATGCAGATGACTACTGCGTCCTAAGTTTAACATATTTTAACTTAGAAATTTTTTGTCTAATTCTCGAACTCTGTATAACTCAAATATGAATGAACTGAAACCGCAGTAGGGAATAACAGCTTTAAAAAAAGTTTGTGAAAAGGCCGCAATTGGCTGTGGCCTCGCAATCGAAGAGGTCATAGTCCCCAATTGCGGCTTATACTGACGTGTCTAAAAGAGGTTGGCAATCAAATAAGCCCCAGTCCCCAACTACCGTGCCTAAAGGTGCTTCACCCATATAATTAGTTTGGAAAGTGGGTTAGTTGAAAAATTAGTTTTAAAAACTGGATCAGTTTGGGGGGAAATTTTATTTTATTAACCACTAATTTTCAACTTAACTGTTTTTTTTTAATATTTATTTTAAGAAGGCCGTAACAACACAGTTATCTTCCACCACACTAAGAAAAACTTCATAGTATAATGGAATTTTAAAGTTAAATGTTAGTCAAATATGTATTTAAAAATACGGCGGTTTTTATAGAAATCACACTTAACTTTAAAATCTTACTATATATACTATAAATTTTAGCAAAGAAAATATACTATAAATAACCTCAAATACTTGCTTTCAAATCACACTTCCAATGCGATTCTCAAATCATAATAAAATGAAAAACATAGTAATCTTCTTACTTATATAATATTAAAACAATTCAAATAAATTATCTTAAATTTATGTTGGAAGATTTCTAAGAACATCCACTATCTTTGCTAAAAAGTCATAAAACCCATTTTTTTGGCAATTTCGTGTCCACTATCGTTCGCTAAAAATCTAGGTTTTAGAAAATTAACGAACAGTGAACTGCTAAATATAGCAGCAAATTATAGCAATCGCCAAATATATAGAAGACGGAAGAAGATTTTCCGTCTAGGAATTTTTTAATATTAAAAGAGGACGGACAGATTAATATAGTTTTTCAGGAAAATTACTAAAATGCCATCAAAATAATTACCAATATGCCATTTGAATAAATTAAAAAAAAAAATTAAAAAAAGAGAAAATGCTCGAACGGAAGATCATCTTCTGTCCAGCAACTATCTCTTTCAAAAATCTTTTAATATTTACCAAATTACCATCCAAATATTTACAAAAATGCCATTTAACCAAAATTTTCTTTAAAAAAAAAGTCCAAACGGGAAGATCAATCTTCCTTCTCGTTTTAAAAAAATTTAAATAAAATTTTTTTGGGCCAAACAGAAGATCATCTTCCGTCTGGCAAATTTTTTTTTAAAAATAATAATAAAATTGGCCAAATGGAAGATGATCTTCTGTTGTACAATTATTTAATATTTAAAAAAATTAAAAAGTGTTAGATGGAGGATGTTTTTCCGTCTGAATTTTTTTTGACTTTTTTCGGCCAAATTTTACTCTGAACGATAGCAACAATATTTGTTCATTGCTGTTTTCCAATTGCCTAATATCCATATTTTAGCAACAACGATAGCGAATGCTCTAACTCACACTAAAAGTGTATTTGAGAGTCCATGATAAAAAATCACATGTTTTATGAAATTACCATGATTTGTCTTTAAAATCAACTTTGATTTTAAAATTATTATACGTTTTCAAAATTTTCAAAATTAACGCCTTGGGTAGTCAAAATTATTCTTATTTTTGATTTCTCATAGAAAATGTCTTTCCCTAGCTAAAGAAAACTTCGGTGGCAAAAATTTGTCAAAAAAATTGGAAAGAGAAGTAAAAATTAATGTAAGAAAAAGAGCTAGAGTGATCCTCTCTCTCTCTTTAGAGTTGGAACACAAAGGCTGAATTTAATTTGAATTACGAGGGTGTATGGATATGTAAGACTGGGGAAATTTTGCATTTTTGTAATATTTGCACAGAACTCCTTGCATTGCACCAGTTTGGTAATTGCATCAACATTTTGCAGATTTTATGTGGCACCCAGTCACATTAATTTATTTATTATTATTTTTTTTTTGCGAAGAACCTGAGCATCCACAGGCGTCAAAGGTAAAATATAGTCAAATGCATAAAATACAGCTCGGTCAAGTTTACCCGATACCCGGCCTCGACCCGGACGTGCTAAAAAATACCTTTAAAATATGAAATTTGAATAAGAGTGTTATAGGAATATACATATAAATAGTAATTGTTGAGCATAGATGTGTAAATATAATATTCATTCATGTACTTAAGTGCAAAACTGTTGGAACTGTAGGATATCAGGTGTAAAATACTTGCGTGCAAATATTTATTCCCCGCTATCGGGCCCGATTGGTAATTTTTTTAACTAGGACCCGGACCCAGTTCTTGCAAGTCCGGATCCGATTCCAATTTTTAGACCCGCGAGGTGTTGGGTCCGGATAGTGAAGGACCGGACCCGACCCGATAGGGTCCGATATCAGCTCTAATAAAATAGATATAGCAAAATGAATTTTCTTGTGGTCATTAAATGCTATAAAATAGCAAAGTTGAACAAAATTTGATCGGACGAAACTTCCATCACGTAAAAAAAATTATTTTTTAAATATTTTTTTGGGCTGAAGCTTTGTTGGAGCTGGGAGAAAAAAAATGTTTCGTCCGATGGAGCTGCCACTTTCAAACAATCAGACCCCACTTAACCCTCTAATTAATTAGTTAAGTGTATTTAATTAAGCCTAATTATTTATTAAATGACCTAATTAGTATACTAAATATAATTAACTAATTAATTAATAAAATATTAATTATTAAGAAAAGCAAAAATTTTGGACAAAAAAACAGCCGGGCAGAACTTGAAGATTCGTCTGTGTTTTTTTGACTTTTTTGGGTTTTTTAATTTTAAAAAAACTAATTTCGGACGGATGAACTTTTTGGGGAATATGAGTCGAAGCAATAACAAGAATATTTCTAGTGCAACATCTTTCACAATCCCAATTTCGTCCGATCACCAAAAGATACTGTGCAATATTTGGGACGAACTTTAAGTTTCGTCCAATCAATTACAAAATCAAAAATATTTGAGACGAAACTTTAGTTTCGTCCGGTGGATTAAAAATAATATAAAATATTTCGGACGAAAACTGTATTTGCAGAATATGCATATTTTAGTATTTTGATTGTTGCAGTCGTTTGCTATATATGCATATTTTGTCATAATCGCTACAGAAGATTGCTACATATGAGAGAGGATATAGCAATATGCATATTATATTTGCTATATTTGCTATATTTGCATAATATACATATTATACAGGAAGAATATGCATATTATACATTTCCTGTATAATATGCATATTCTGCAAATATAGCGAATATAATATGCATATTGCTATATCCTCTCTCATATATAGCAATCTACTGTAGTGATTATGGCAAAATATGCATATAACGTAAACCACTGCAACAATCGAAATGCTAAAATATGCATATTCTGCAAATATAGCAAACGACTGTGGATGCTCTCAAAAATCACAGCGCATTTTTTTTTCAAAATCTTATACGACTGTGGGAACCTACATAAGATTAGCAAAATATTGGTGCAATCGCCAAATTGGTGGTATGCAAGGAGTGCAACATCAAAATTTCCTTAATTTTATATATCTCAACACCCCCCTAACATGCATGTCCTTGTTAACTCTAAAAAAGATGTATATCTGAAATTATACAGGATCGACCTTTCTAACTTTTCTATCAGTAATGTTTCTCGGCTAAATTACCTTTATGTACCTTCGTTCATGCAGAAAAATAATTTTTTTTTGAATAGCCTAAAATCTTTTTGACCTGCTCATCGGCAAAAAAACTTGTCGGTGAACCACACCACACTCACTTGATCTAGATTGTGGAGAAACAAATTTGCTTGAAGGTATTTGACGCATGAAGAGATGGAGCTAATCTATATAATAAAACACAAAGAAAGCCATCAATTGGCTCTCCTTTAATCCCAAAATCAAAGGTCCAGATCTAACCTCACAAAATTCTCCCCCCCCCCCCCCCCCCCCCCCCCCCCCCCCCCAAAAAAAAACAACTCCTCTCTCTCTCTATATATATATATATATGGAAGCATGAATTTTTATTTACAACTAATTATTGTCATACTATTCAAACTTGAGCTACATAATTGTTGATTTATTGTTTACAAAACTTTTCATATGCTGTATAGTTCTAAAGACGTGCCTACGGCACGTGCCCACGGGCAAATCTAGTGATAGTACATGGGACGAAGATAAAGAGAATACTAAAGCTTACTACAATGACATGTTTAGGCCAAGGCATTACCAGTTAAAGCAGTTACAATATCATCACGAAGATCGCACTCAACCTGGATTTGAAATTTATTATCTAAATTGCAGTCCATTTCTTGGGCATTGGCCGACTCAAATAGAACGAGACTAATGGCACCATGAAGGGTCTTCACTCGACATGAATAATATACTTCCAATAATTTATATGGATATTTTAATTGGACATGGTATCATATTCAACACGCCAATGAATTTACATTGTCATTTTTATTTCACTACCTCTTGTGTACTTCCGATAATAATCTTCCTACATTAATCACGCCCACAAATATGCATATATGCATTAATCAAACACTAATCAACAGTTGTGCACATAAGTGAACCGAGACACAGTCAAAGTATGTATCGAATTGTCTGAAAGTGTGGATTTTATGGGCTAATTATGTAGAACAACATGGCATATACACAATTTTATGCCTTTCTTAAAAGCAGACGAGAGAGCATTCAAAACATTAAGCAAACAACATATGGAACTTAATACTTCAAAATAATACTGAATTCAAACAAAACACCTCTGTTAAGATAATGCAAATATTTGTTAACCATAATAGTTCTCACCATACAAATTATAAAATAAAATAAAAAATAAAAATAAAGATATTGAGTTGTCCATGTAAAATATTCAAATATAGCCCAACTATAGAAAATATTTTAATATAACAGAACACTATATAAATAATAGAAGTAAATCTTATAAAAAACAAATATAGTATAACATGCTAAACAGAGAATCCACCATACCAGCAAACGAGTCTTTAGTGTTCATCCTTATTCACTTTAATCTCCATTAGCTGCTCCACAGGTTGGCGACATATTGGACAATTATTTGATTGAAGCCTTAGTGCTTTTGCACATTCACTACACATACACTGGAAAAAGCATTGAATACCTAAGAAACTAGCAAGCAATAATCTAAAGCAAAATAAATATACTAACAAAGTTCAAACTTGACTTTAAGATTATGGTCATTTTTTCTCTCATTCATGGACGAAAACTGTTAGAAATTAAATAAATATAAATTTATCAACCCTCACCAAGGCTTCAGATTTTGGTTTAGCAGCAGGGATATTTCACATGGTATTACAGCTAATTAAGTGAATTTCCACCATGTACATATTAAATGAACATAAAAGAAAAAGGGATTTTAATATATATGCCCCCAACAAATATGTGAATGTCATATTGACCCCCCACAAATATGTATTTTCATATTTACCCCCCAACAGATGTTCTAATCACGTTTTAGTTGTCTCGAAAGTTAACTATAATCAAAATTAGAACTATTATATTTAGTATAAAGGAATCTACTTGACCATTCTATTCTTTATTTTCTAGCTATCCATCTAAACAGACATTGCAGAAAATATGAAAGATTATTTGAATTATTGGGGGTAAATATGAAAATTCACATTTGTGGGGGGGTAATATGAGATCCAAACATTTGTAGGGGTATATATGTTAAAAACCCAAAGAAAAATCGGTCGCAGAGCCCAGCTTCCAGTCAACAAAGAGGGCACTCATCCTACAGGACATGTTAGATTATAAATATAAATTCCTCAGCACTTACCCAAATTTGAAGTTTCCGTGTAACGGTAGCAGGATTATGTAAGAATAAATTAAAAGAAATACTAATGTTTTTTTAGCTCTTACCATATGGCGGCAGGGTAGTACTGCAGTGTTCCTCGGTTCTGATAAACAAATTACGCAGTCTTGTCCCAAATCATCGCCATTTGGATCACTGGTCGCTGCTTCAGCTTCTGTTGAGGCTTCAATTCCGAATATTTCTTGCAATTCATAGCGTTCACCATTTGTCCAAAGTATCTGCTTCATAACCTTGGGTTTAAATGACCCATTCGTATTACTCCTCTCTATGACAGCTTGAGTAATCTGTGTACAGGTAGCACCCTGTGCATAGATAACCAATGGGAATACATCTCCTTTCATGGGTTTTGAGAGATGATCCAACTCAAAAAACCCTAAATCAATACCAGAACCTGAAGACTGAAGGAATTTCTGGCCAAATCCCTTTTGTAAAGGGAATGTTTTGGGTGTGAAGAAATCCTCATACACCGGGGAGAAATTGCAATTAATTCCTTCCTGAGCAAAGTAGTAGACTGTGACACTGTATTGAAAACAAAAAGTCTGTATAAAACTTGACAGTGTACAGAAGCAATGTTCATACATCTAGATGGTATATCTAACATACTAAATGTACTGTAACTCCTTTGGACACCCTTAACATTTATAGAGGGGATCAGAATATGATCACTATCTTAATATTTTGCAAAAGTTCTTATGGGTTATCAGTCATTTCAATAGAGAAAGAAGATAGATGATAACTGCATGACTCCAAAAGGCATGATGCTGATAATATATGCAACACTAGATGCCTACACCACAAATTTACCATCAATCAAAATGTTTTAAAATGTGAACTTTCAAGTAGATTAAATCTAATAGCATATAAACTATAAAGTAGGAAACACAAACCAAAAAGAAATTATATAACCCAAGTGCACCGAAATATTATGATAACCAAGTTTCATGTATGTTGATCCACTACTCGCTAAATCAAAGTAGGCAGATGAATTATTATGACTAAAATTTTATTTATTTTTAAAGGTATGATCTGATGAAGGGTTTTTTGCAGGTTAACACTAATGAACATCCTTAAGCCAAAATAACTCACCTCTAAGTGTTAAGTGTATTCAACCAACTTCAGGACAGTACAATTAAAATGAAAATGGCATTTAGAGAAAACAAAGTGTATTTACAGAAACAAAATGGAAATTAAAAGGAAAATGTTGTTAGAAAAATGAAATATTTTTCTCCATTCAGCTCTGCATGATTCATCACACTTTAAAATTAAAAGCTATATTATCTTTCATAGTTAACCTATGGTATTTTGGATCTAACCCAAGTCATTGACAAATCATCAACAATCTCTCTTTGTAGTTGGACATATATCGCTCTCCATTAAAACCTTGTTAAAAAATTTCTCGCATATTCTCAACTGAAACATCTTCCTCTTCTTGCAAATGCATTCATCTTTTATCGTAATTCACTCATCCATCTCAACATACACATTATAGATGCACTCATTCTTTTAGCATGATTTATTTCAGTTTCCAAACATTTAAATATAAAAGATTAATCAGTTCTACAGGCTTGCCATCTTATAAATCTACTCCTTCAATATTAATCACATGCTACATTTATCCATTTCTCTCTCAACTTTGACTATGTGAATGGCATCCATCTAGAACCCCAAATCTGTTATGATGAATGATTGGTTCTATACAGAGAAACTGTTCAGATCTTGCCATTTCTTGACCGTTAACATGTAACTGTAACTGCCTTTAGTTCTTCCTATTGCAAATTCTCTGTTATTTTGACTTCAAAGCTTATTTTTCTACCTTTCAACAGTAATAGAATATCGATACAAAACAAGAAGCAAAAACTGCACCAGAGAAATATTTGTGTACAATATTTTCAGAAACATCTACTGCACAAAATTTTATTCTTCCCATGCAATTGTTGCATGCGTTGGAATATTGCTAACAAAGGAAGTTTCTGAAGGCATATATGACGCATGCACCTCTGTGTACCTTGCAAGGCGAATGTCATGCACCTTGGAAAAAGACAAATTTATTTTGGATTGTGGACTTGATAACTTAAAAATAAAGCACAAAAGGAGTTAATCAGGTGCCTTTTAAGGGCCTAGTAATAAAGATGAATTATGGCAAACTTTCTTTCTTTCTTGTTGCTCTTGTTGTTGTTGTTGTTGCCACTCTTTCTACTTTTTTAATTTTACCAAATATTTATGTATACTTTACCTTTCATTTTCTACCTATAATGAATTGTATGACATACTTTATTGCTATTTAGTGTATAAAATCTTTTGTGAATTTTATCTGAAAACACTAAATTTGAACTTAATGCGCTTAATTGAGGCATGTGCCTTAAATTGACAATGACAACACAGAAAGAAAGACAAATAGAAGAACTTGGCTTTAGAATTGTTAAAGTAGTGCTTAGTTTAATCCCAAATCGGGCTCTTCTCTTCTTCCTTCTTCCTTCTCTGGCCGCTGCTTCTTCCCAACCTCATCACCTCACCCTAACCCTAATGCCCTACAGCTGCCACCCTCTCATCCCCTCCTGCCGCCCTCATCTCCTCCAAAACCCTCATCTCCTAAAAAATCCTAAATCTCATCCCCTCCCGTCGCCCCTACTGCCGCCGCCGACAACCCATCACCATCCTGCTGCCTTTTTTCCTTCACTACCGCTGCCAACCAGATCCACGACCTCCATTTCCACCATTCCCAACCCACAAACATTAGATCCAAACTCCAAACTCCATAACCCATACCAGCTCCATTACAACCGTGAACTACCCCAACTGAACCAAACCAACCCAAAACAGACCCGACCCTCAATCACTAGACCCAAATCTGACCCTTATCAATCCAAACAGCCGAACCAGACCCAAATCTGAACCAAATGTTGGGTGATTCGTCCTATTCCGTGACGTGTGCTTGCTCTTGATCTCCTCTTTAATCAATCTCTCTCTCTCAAATCCATCTCCATCTCCATATCTAAGATGCTCCTCTCCTCCAATGGTGACCGATCTTCCTTCTCTGTTGAAGACAGAGCGCATGACCACCGAGAATCTCTCTGACCGTGTGATCACGGTTGTGGTCATGGTGACGGTCGCCGCTTCAACACAAAATATTACACCTATTGTTAGGACCAATCTCATGAGTATGAGACGTGTTGAAAACGTCTCAATCGTCCTCCTCCTGCTCATTACTCTTCCACTATGGAACCTTCTTCCACTACTGCTCCTACAGATGTGCCAACATCCTCCCAATATACAGCCTTCCGCAACATGATGTATCTGCCTTCTGGTAACTCTGTTCACTTGGATAATACTTGTCATATTTCCTCACATCAATGAATTATTGATTCAAGTGCTTCTGAACATGTATCATTTATCGCTTTCTTCATTTTCTTTGCGTCTAATTTTAATGTGCATGTTGTTGATGGATCACTTGTCCCTATTGAAGGGGTGAGAAATATCTCCCATTCTTTGGACTTTTCTCTTAAATCTGTTTTGTGTGTTCCTAAATAATAGCTTATTATCGGTCCTTAAAATTTGCAAAGATTTAAATTGTTCACTAACATTTTTTTCTTCTAGCGCCGGTCGTGAACATAGGTTATAAATCTTGAATTCTTCAGTCTCAGTTTTTAGTTCTTCTGATCCTGCATTGTGGCACTGACGACTGAGACATCCTTCCTTAGCTACTCTCAAGAACTTGGCTTCCAGTTGTGAGCCTTCTTTTAAAGTATTTTGTGAGTCCCGTGAGTTAGGTAAACATCATAGCTATGATGTTTGGGGGCATGTTGGTTTTCTCACGTTTAATAAATATCGTAATTTTGTGATGTTTATTGATGATTTCTCTCGCATGACATAGTTGTTTCTCTTGAAAGATCGTTTTGAATTGTTTAAAGTTTTTCAAGAATTTTTCTTTGAGATAAGAACACAATTTGGCACTACTCTTAAAAGTTTTCAGTCTGATAATGCTAAAAGATGTGAGTACTGATTTTTAATATTTTTTCTCAACACAGAATATACACCAAACTTCTTGCGCTTATGCTCCTCAACAAAATGGAGTGGCAGAACGCAAAAATCAACATTTACTAAATATTGCTCGCTCACTGATGTTTGAAATGAATGTCCCAAAATTTTATAGAAGTTTTGCGGTTCTCACTGTCTGTTTTCTTATCAACCGTATGTATGCTCTTATTATTCAAAATCAATCTTCATTCAAACTTCTCTAAAGATCCATTTTCACCATCACCTCGTATTTTTGGTTGCACCTGTTTTGTTCAAATTCTCAGTCCATGCACTGAAACTTGACGCACATGCTACTAAATGTGTATTTTTTTATACACTTTTTCAAAAGGTTATCTTTCTATAATCCTTCACGGAAAAAAAAGATTGCCTCAACGAATGTTTCATTTTTTGAACACAAACATTTTTTTTAACAAACTCCTTCCAAAACTCCCGATATACAGCTGTTGTAGAGCGTTTGGATTTCTCATCGTCCCCGCCACTTCGGGTTTATGTAAAGAAATGACAGAATCATTCAGACTCGACCATCTCAGCGGTACCGTCCGTTGCTCAACCAGTGCCAACTTCTTCTATCAGTAATATCACTAACACAGATGATGTATCTATCGCTCAACGTAAGGCTAAACGTACTTGTACTCACCATCCTATTGCCAAGTTTGTTTTATTTTATAAAATGAACAGATCATTTCGAGCATTTACCTCTTCTTTGAATTCCAACCGTATTCCTATGAATGTTCAAGATGCACTTAAGCACCCTGGTTGGACCACAACCATAAAAGAGGAAATGCAGGCTCTTCAGCAGAATGGTAGTTGGCAGTTGGATCGTCTCCATGTGGGTGGTAAGACGGTTGTAAGTGGGTATTCACAGCGAAACATAATCCCAATGACACAGTTGAACGACTCAGCTAACATTGTATCTCTTGCATCAAATTGTTCTTGGTCTTTTCATCAGCTTGATATCAAAAATATATTTCAAAATGAGGACTTAAAAGAGGTGGTGTATATGCAGCAACCTCCTGGTTTTCAACGACAAGAGGAGAATCTTGAATGTTCGCTCAAAAAGTCTCATGAGGCTTAGTTTGAAAAGTTTGGCAAAGTTATGTGCTCTTATGGATTCTTTAAAAGCAAGGCAGACCATTATCTCTTCACAAAGAAAAGAAGCGAATGCATTATTTTCCTATTAGTCTATGTTGATAATCTTATTATCACATCTAAGAAATGAAGCTTCACTAACTTCTCTTCACATCGAACATAATATGCAAAACAAACCCAACAATCTCCACCTTAGATTACATACTCATGTATCCACACCTGTGTGATTTAAACTCTTCTAGACCCATTCTTTTTTTTTTTGCAAACAACCCAGTTCAGTGCCTTCTTATGCTAGTTAAATCTACCTCCACCTGTTTTTCTCCAAGTGGTATGCCCTTCAAAGGCACACCCCAGTAGGCATTAACACGAATGCGTCATCCTCTGCACGGACTCCACCTACCCCAAGGCACACTCCACCTTTCGACAATATTTGAAAGGAGCAGTCTTGCTTCAGAGAATTTTGTGACAGTGAACTAGATAATACTTGAGGAACAAAGAGCTTCCAAACACAATCTCAAAGAGACATACCTAAATTCCCGGTAAAGAATTAAAAGATTGTCTTCAACTGCAAAAGTATTAGGACGACAATATCCAGATCTCTCCTCCAAGTCTCCAAATCTCGCCCAAGTTTCCAGATCTCTCCCCCAAATCTCCACATCTCTACCCCTTATCTCGCCCTTCTATCATCTTCTTGGTGTACCGCCAGTGCCTCCCTCTTTTGGTCCCCCATCTTCGTCGCCTCCCTTCCAGTGCTTTGCTTGTGTTGCACCAACCCAGATCTGTCTCTGTTGAGGCAGTAGATCTGCGCTCTTGTGGACACCTCGCCCAGATCAGTCTAGCCCTGAGTCTTCTTGCTACCTATGAGGTTCCTACTGCGCCGGATCTGAGCCCCCAGCTCTTGGTGGTTGTTGTGCTTATTATCAACTCTTATTCTCTTCACTTTGCGCACTGTAAGTTTTTCTCATCTGCCGAGCGCTTATTATCTCTTGGGCTCATCTGATTTCTATGTTGAGTTTTGTTAAGTGGTCCTCAACTTTGTGGCTCTTACTGTTGTTAATTCCTTTATTGTTCTCTGTTATTTAGATTTGCCTCTTATATACTCTGAGTTTTGGTGGTGCCTTTTTTAGTTGTGTGGATTTTACTGTCTTCATTTTCTGGATTAAATTCCATGCTTTATACCTTGTTCTTGCATTTCTCCCTTGGGTCGAAAGAGTTTCTTTTGGTTGTTCCTCTCTGCTGTGCTTATCTTAGTCAATAATCGCTTCTATTTTTTCGTTCATTTTTCTCCTCTCTCCCCTTATGTGTTGATTTTTGTATTTTTTTATATCACTGTTCTCTTGCTTTTGTTTTTTGTTGATTTCACCTCTTTTCTCCAGTGATTGTTTTTTATTATTTGGATCCTCTTTCCCGCGATTTCAGCGTGCAATTTCCCGATCCTCCATTAACTTATTCTTCTATTCTCATCTTCTTTACCTAGGTGTTCTTAGTTTCTAGTCTTCATTTTGGGTTGGTTTTTTTTCATGCATGATCGCAACAATAACCGTTTTTGTTGAACTGGTCAAGTTCCCCTATTTTCTCTCATCTTTTTGGGCCTTTTCTTTCTCTTCAAAAGCCCACTTCCTTCTTTAGGCCCACTTTCCAGAAGGCGTAAGTGGCTTCTTCTCCCGCCTTTTCCCGCTCTGCCTCCTCCATTTCCCTATATGCTTCAACATCTTCATCCCCTATCCCCATTTCCACCCCTTACTGTTTCTGTCGTCTTCAAACGGTTCACCTCAAACTCTTCTGCTCCAACAAAATGAAATGCTTATTCTGTGATCAGTTAGGCCATTCTTGTAGTAGATGCTATCCATTGCAACATCTCCTTGGCCTCCCGATGGGAGCGCCTATTTCCGATCAAGCTTTAGCTGCCCTTGATTTCCCTTCCTTTCAGGCTAGGCTGGACGATATTCAAGCTAATAAAGCCAAAAAGAGGAAGATTTCTGATTCTGCTCCTCTCCTTCCTACACCGCCCGCATCTCAGTTGCTTACTGCCCCACCGTCTGCCCCGAAATCATCACCTCAGTTGACTACTGCCATCTCTCCTACCATGAATCATGTGCTTATCGTTGTTGTCTTTAGCGATCTCTCACTTGATTTGCGATCCAAAATTGAAATTTTGAACTGCTATGGTACGATTTCTATTTTGGGCGATTCAATCTCTAACTCTACCTTGGATTCCTTCTTCTGTGACACGTGCAATGTTCAAAACTGGAAGTGGGCGGTTAATGCCTGCTCTAACGGTGACATTGTCATCAAATGTCCCTCTGATCAGATTTTACTTGATTTGGTTAACAAGAAATCATTCTCCAATGGCGCGGTTAATCTTTCTACTCACCAATGGGCATCTGCTGGTTACGCACTTTCTGTTCTTCAAACTCACCCTACAAAAGTCTCCATCCTTGGCCTGCCGCCTTTTTGTGATTCACTTGCTTCGGTGGCGTCCATGACTAAATGCATCAGAGATCTTACATCCACCTCGACTACTATTCTTGTGTCGATTTGTTTACATGTGGAAGCTGAATTTCTCTGTATTGCCTCTTCTGATCAGGTTGAAGCATACACTCTTTGCATTGGTGCTAGCTTTGATGCTCCTCCTTCATTAGCCGAGGTTGTAGTTAGGTCTGGCACCTTCCACATGGGTTCTTCTACTAAGTCTAATCTCCCCTCCACTAAACATTCTACTCAGATCAAAAGCTCCTATTGCGAAGGATTTCGAGGAAAAAAGAACTCTTCCAGTGTAAGGCCGTATGTCCCTCCCCCTAGACACTCCAAATCTCAAATAAACACACTAACTTGGTTTGGATCAATCCTACTATTGCATCGCCTGCTTCCCATAAGCCTACAGCTCAGGCTGTAGCCTCTACATTTATTTCCTCCACCGCGCCATCGCCTCCCCACTTTTGACCTTTCCAACTCCCCCTCCGGTCTTCCCTGCCGCCAATCCTGAGCCTCTTGCTTCTTCATACATTGTTGGGCCTCCTCCATCCCCTGCCAAGTCCACATCTTGGCTTGAGTAGAGCATTAATCCCCATTTCTCCTCTGAATGGGGTGCCTTCAAACCGGCTGTTGCTGCTTCCCCAATCTTCTCAATGAAACTTCTTCGCTCAAGGTGGGTACTGTTATGAAGCAGGTGAATGCTGATAGGACTGAGTCTGAAAATCTTCTTTCTGAAGAAGAGAAAGAACTCGACAATCCTTCCTCCAAGTGTAAAGTACTTGTGTAGTTTCACAACTACGAATTTTTCATTAATTTTACCATTAATAGTATTCCAAAGCTCTCCTTAGCTTTTTATTTCAGCCCCAACTATTTATTCCATTACATTTCTCCTTACTATATCACTAATCGCCGTATCGACTGCTATTTAGGGGCTCGGGTTCAATCGGTAGCCATTTTTGGTTGAGCTAACATCTCGATTTTGAGACATGAATTGAACCCCCCATCCTCTTATATTGACTTGCACGCTTTATATGTATCTGATTCTACTTCTAATTCTCCGTCACCTAACATATTCTCTTCCTTCTCTGCCCCTCAATCTCGAATCAATCTTCCCTTGACTGTTTCAACAGTTAGCGAAGATTCCCTCTAACTCTGGTAAATCGACACATATTTCGTCAACTAAGCCGTCCGTGTCTAAGATGACCCCTAATTTAAAGCATTCCAAAAAGAATAAGAAGTCATCTATCATTCGATCTAGTGTGCATATTCGCACTAAAAAAGATGCAGACTTATCTTCCGCCTCCAAGGCCTCTCTTGCTGCCCAGATTCAGAATTTGGAAATCCCCCCATTTTTAAGATGGCTGACACGAATTCGCCGCTTGATTCGATCTACCAAATCCATTTTGACTCACTGTGTAATCGTGAGATGCTCAACCTTGCATCTAACTGGGTTTCTTGATGAACCAATCCCACTCTAAATGCATTCAATACATTCGAGATTGAGAAATGTCCAGATCTTGTGTTATTACTTGTCATCATGATTAATGTCTCCTGGAATATTCGAGGTCGAGCTGATTTCCATTATTCGTTGACATTATATCTATTCGGGAATCTAAATTAGACTCATGCTCCCCATCTATTACCCGATCTCTCAAAGGTTTTTTTATCACTCATTGGATCCCTCTCCATTCTATCCATTCCTGCTGCGGAGTCCTTTTCGGATTCAAAGAATCCCTTTACCAACTTATCTTCATTCATCGCCTTAAATTCTTTCTTGTTGTCTATCTTCAATGGTTCGAATTTAATTGCAGCCTTGCCATAGTCTCTGTCTATGATCCCTCTACTCCTGATCTTCGTCCTGAGTTATGGAATGAATTCATATCCTGTAATGGCATATTTAATGATTTTGGATCTTCTGTGGCGATTTCAATGTCACTATGTTCAATCATGAAAGACTCGGGAATCCTTCCAGAATGAGTGATTCCAGGAGTTTTAATGATTGTATCCGCTCCCTTCAACTTGTTTATCTCCCAATTAACGGCATATCATTTACCTGGTCTAACATGAGCCTTTCTCCTTCTATGGCTAAGTTAGATCATTTCCTAGTTTCCAACAATTGGATCAACTCCTTCCACAATTCTTTTGTTCAAGCTTTTCCTAACACGTGTTCCAATCATGTCCCCATTGGTTTATACTCCCACTTCAACTTCTTTAAACCTACTAAATTTTGCTTAGAGAAATTTTTGTTAGAAGATCAAATATTTGTTAATCTTATTTCTAATTGCCTTTCCTCTATTGTGGGTTCCCATGGGCTTGGCCGTATCCTTCTTAAGCTGCATACTGTTAAACATGGCTGTAAAATTTGGCGTAAAGAAAGATTTGGTAATGCTCTAGCTTCAAAGCAATTCATCCTTTCTTCTATCCACCATATCAACCAATTGGAAAAGCTAGGTCCCTTATCTAACATCAATCAGTACAACAGGAGTGCTTATAAAAGGGAATTTAATTCCATTCTTCATCTTGAACACATCAAATGGGCTCAACGTGCGAAAGTCAAATGGCTGAAAGTCGGTGATTGTAACACCTCCTTTCATAATTTTGCCTCCCACTGTCGTAGGAATAATCATCTCTCTCCCATCTTGGAATGTGATACTGAATTACATTATGAATAGGAGTTTCATTGAGCTTTCCTGACTTCTTTAAAAACCTCATGAGCTCATCTGCATCGAGTCCCATTTAGCTTGACTGGACCGCCTTGTATGGTGTTGAATCGCATGATCTATCTAGTACCGAGCTCCCTTTTCCCTAAACGAGATTAAAACGGCGTTTTCTCCATGATGAGCGACTCCGCCCACGGTCCTGATGGTTTTCCTTGCTTTTTCTTCCATAAGTTCTAGGAGTTTCTTAAAGATGATCTTCTAGACATGTTCTCGGACCTTTTTCAGGGTCGTTTCTCCTTTGATAGAATTAACTATGCACATATTGTGCTTATACCCAAAATGTTGGGGGCCAATAAAATCTCCGCTTTTAGACCTATTAGCCTCCTTAATGTCCTCTTTAAAATTGTGATGAAAAAGCTGGCTAATCGACTCAATTCGTCATTCCTTCCTTAATTGATAGGGCTCAATTGAGTTTCATAAAAAATAGATTTATTCTTGATAGTGTGGCATGTGCTCAAGAAATTATTTCCGGTTGTCATCAGTCTAAATCACAAGTTATTCTCCAAAAATTAGACTTTAAAAAGCCTATGATACAGTGAATTGGAAATTTCTCTTCCAAACTCTCATTCACCGAGAGTTCGGTCTCCGAGGGATCTCTTGGATTAAATCCAGTCTTTTCGCTGGTACTTCGTCTGTTCTAATTAACGGGACCGAAGGAAAGAAATTCGTTTGTAAACGTGGTCTCAGATAAAAAGATCCCATCTCTTCTCTTCTTTTCTCGTTGGTGGTCGATGTTTTAAGCAAAATTCTTCGTAAAGTGTGGGATGCCCACCTCATCAAAGGGCTTGGTGGCTTTCGCGGCTTCCAAGGTGTTCTTAACCTTCAATACACACAGACACTATTCTGTTTGTCAAACCTAATGGTTAACCCTTCGCAATCTTAAACTCCTTTTGTATATCTTCGAACATGTCCCTGGCTTATCTATTAATTTCAATAAGACTTCCGTTATCTGGCTTGGTGGATCTGATAACCGTCAACTCGAGATTTCTACTTTTTTTAATTGTGCTTCCGTCACTTTCCCTATTTCTTACCTTGGCATCCCATTAAGATGAGGCAAATTACAGAGAAATGATTGGATCGCTATGATTGAGCGAGTAGAATCCAGACTCAATTATTGATCTGGACGTCTATTATCTGGAGGCAGCAAACTTATCCTTATTAATTCTATTCTTACCTCCATGCCTCTTTACATAATGTCCTTTTACGTGCCTGCTTGGGTTATCAAGCGTATTGATCAAATTAGACATAACTTTTTCAGGTCTGGCTCTTCGGCTATCAAGGTGGGCAAACATTTATGCAATTGGGAGACTTTATGTAAATCCAAGTAAGAAGGAGGCTTGGGTATTTTTAATATCCGTCATCAAAATCTTACGTGCTTCTTGGGAAATGGTCATGGAAAATTCTTAACAGTGAAGATTTAGCTTTGTGCCACCTTGTTGACCATAAGTATCATCGACGTCATAAAATTTGGGAACTTCATCCATCCCTTCCGTCTTAAGCGTCTCCCTTTTGGAAAGGTGTATGGAAAGTTCTTGAACCTTTCAGGTGCGGGATACTAAAAGTCTGTGGCACCAGGGCTACCATCAAATTTTGGACCGATCTTTAGATTGGCAATCTTCGTTTAGCTTCCATATATCCGAGTCTTTTCCATTTTGCTGCTAACCGTTCGGCTTTAATTGCCGACAACCTCATTTAACTTAATAACGTAAGGGATTGGCATATTACTTTCTATAGATCTCTTCTTCCACACCTTTTTCCTCAGCACTGTCAGCTTCTTCTGCTTATTAGATCCTACCATTGGCACCCTAATGGTGGTGACATTTGGAGGTGGAATAGCTCTGGTTCGTATTCGGTCAAGTCTTGTTATAATTTTCTTAATGCCAGTGGTATTTCTTCTCCCTTCGCTAAGATCATTTGGAAATGTCCGGCTCCTATTAAGATCCAAATCCTCGTCTGGTTGACTATCCATAATAAACTTCTCACTGTCGAGATTCTCAACAAAAAGAATCTTGCCATCGGTCAAAAGTGTGCCTTATGTTCGACTGAGTATGATGATACCAAGCAATTATTTATTGATTGCACCTTTATCCATCCTTTATGGATAGTCTGCTTGAATGCTTAGCAGGTGCATAGTTTTCCTGACTCCGTCTCCTCTTGGTGGGAGCAGTGGAGAGTTCATAGAGTCCAGAAATCTTTTCTTGCTTCGTGGGATTTAGCTATGATGGCTATTATTTCGATTATCTGGACTGAAAGAAATAACAGGATATTCTATAACCAATCCCGTACTATTGACTGTTTAATCGAAGATATGCACTTTTACACAACTTTTTGAGCATCCATTCTCCCACAACGCAAGCATGCTAAGTTTCAATTTAATCATCATCAATTTGTTGTTACCTCTTATTTCCATTTCAGACTTGTTTATTCCGAACCTTAATTTCATTTTATTTCATTACCTAACAGTGTTTGCGCTTCCCTTGCAGATCTAATTCGCTGCAGATCTCTTCCTACGCTTGAGGGCACTTTTCGACTCTTATCATATTTTGTTGTGTACTGTTAGTGATCTATGTTATCGCTATGGTTTGTTTCCTTGTTTTTTTTTTGGGTGCTTTGTTCCTTTCTTCTCCTTTACTATTCTGGGAAGTTTCACCTATCTCATATCTCCACTATGTTGTGTACTTATTAACTCTTTTGCTTTCATTTGCTTAGTTCTAGTATTTTATGTTTACTATCTTTTCCTCCTTTGTCTAATTCGAAATTCATTTATGCGTGTTGTGGTTTGGTTTTTTTTCCTCCATTGTTTCCCCACAGCCGTATTGGCCTATCTGGGGGGTGGTGCGTGCCTCTTGCGCTGATGAGTTTGAGTTCACTATTTAGCTGGTTGGAGTTGTTACGGCTTTTTCTGCATATTATTTCTCTTGCTTTTATCTGATTTTGAGTTTGCTGTGCATTATCCTTTGGCTCTACTCCTGCTGCTGTCATCTGTTTTATGTGGTTGCAGGTCGAGGCCTAGTTATTCTCAGTTCTTCGATTTTGGAGATTCAGTTGTTTCTGTTCCTGTCTTTGCTTCTGTTGCGCCCTTCAGCCGCCTTCTTCCTACTTTCGTTGTTGTACTATCGTTCAAGTTGGGTGCAGGCCTTGGTTGCTTTATCTTTTGCTACGGTGCTCCTTACAGCTATGTATATATGCTTCAGTATCTAGCTGTTTGTTTAGCGTTTAGCGTTACCGCCATCTTTATTGTAAATATTCTTGTATTTTCTTTCAGCTTTACATCTTGTAAACTGGCTGGTTTTGAGTTTGTATCTTTCTGGATTCTCATATATAAATCATTATTAGGCTGGAGCCATTTGACTCTATCCGTTTATCCAAAAAAAAAAAAAAACTTCCAAACACGACCGAGTTTTCATGTTCTCTCAAAGCTGATAGAGGTTGTGCTAACTCTGCTCAATCCCCTTACTCTTCATCATCTTACGACAACTTCCCCAAATTGATATAACTCCACCTCGAGTTGTGTACCTGCAGCCCCGTGCTTCAAGAGTTCTCCCCGATATCAAGCTCCGTTTCATCTAAGGAATATGCATGACCTTCTCTAGTGTGTATCATTTTTCATCTGACATCTCCAACTCAACTGTTCCCTCATACATTACTTCACAAATCTCACATACTCACGTTCTCACACAACAACCTGATATAGACTTATACGTAGAAACTATCTTCCTCTTGGAGCAAATATGAGAAGAACTACCCGAATAAAAAATCCAGCTGAAATCCACATCTAAAGAACTAGAAATAAGAAGGCATTCTAAGTTATCACCCGGTTCAGCAGCGCTGACCACATTAGCACCCCTTTGATTCCACCACTTGCAACAGTCTCTCTTGTAATGCACAATCCCTTTGAAACAATTAGTCAATTCTAAGTCTCGCCCAAAGACTCACCACGCTTCTCTCCTCAATGGGTTGAATCTAACGACACTTGTCAATGACTGTCGGATAAACCCAATGCTTTTGAATAAATCTCCGCTCAATTCTCATATTTTGTGCCGATTAGGCTCCTTTTATCTTCTTCTAGGAATAGATCCAAGTCCTATTAAACAGAAGAGATCCAAGTCCTATTAAACTAATGCATCATGCATGTCCACCTTCCAGAGATCAAAATTGATCTTACAGTCGAATTGCTTGATCTTCGTGAATTGTTCTGTCATCTCCAAGGAATTCGAACAACCCCTTTCTGCAACATGACGCTCTGATATCAATTATTAAGATTTGTGAAAACTCTGATACCAATTGTTAGGATTTCCTGCTAAGTTTTGTGATAGGATCAGTACAAACCACCATACAAAATAATAGATCAAACCAAACACACCAAAAGCATTTCATTTTGTCCCGATTTGGTTGAACCCTAATCTGGGGGAGAAATAACCGAAATGATATTCAACTAGAGAAAAATACAAGAATTACAACCACTCTCACCACGACCCTATCTATCTCTTAAGCCTCACTGGAAGATACTTGTACAATTGGAAACCTCTCAAACTCTCTTCAATGAAATACTCAACTGTGAGGGAGAACTCCGATTTCAGACGATTTGAAACAGACGAGATCAGATCGTAAAATAGAGAAGGGTTTGCTGGGGGAACTCATAATCTCACGTACTCAACCGATTTGATGGGTTTTCTTTTTCAGCTCACCCTTAATTCTAGTTCTGCAATTTTCACTGCTTGATTAGCTATATTCAAGGTAGGTCTGGGGGCACGAGTACGTTTCATTGTTTGCTCTTACATTTCAAAGGAGGTCGTTACAATGTATTTATAAAAATCTGGAGAAACTTTAGTTTGATATCTTGATACAACAACCATCATATGTATCCTAAAGAGATAACCATACGATGAAAGTCATACGATCATTCTTTGAGAAGAAACAGTGCTCGAACATATTCACCAAGAACCATAACCAATAAGCTGTTGCGCCGCTGTCGGTCGACTGCCCAAAGTGGCAGTCGACTGGAAATTAGTCAATTCCAAACCGGAGAGCAAACGTGGTCGACTATCAAAAACCTCAATCTATAAAATCCCCAATGTCGGTCGCTGCTCATCTTGGTAGTCGACTGTCAATTCACAGAACCTGCACAGTCAGCTTTCTTTCTGCCTCCAATCTTTGCTTCGATTCTCTTCTCGCTCAGTCGTCTTCTGTTCACATCGAACATGGTATGCAAGACATAAAACCAACAAACTTCACTTAAGAAAGGAAATGAAACATTATTTGGTAGACACAAAGTTTGCATGCTAAGGTTGCATAAGCAAGGCTATGATGAAGCTAGTAATATGAGAGGGCAGTTCAATGGGCTAAAAATTGATCATGAAAGAAAACGGATCCGCATTCTACATCCATTGTTTCGCCCATCAACTTCAATTAGCACTAGTTTCTACTTCAAGGAATCACATTCAAATAGCATCCTCATTTAGCATGGTTTCTAAAATTTGAATGGTGAAGTCTCTTGCAAACGTTCAAATGTACTTCAAGAGATAGAAGCTAATAAAATTTGTGATGCATTGGAAAGTGGTGAATTTTCAAGTGGGCAAAGACTAAATCAACAGTGTCAGCTCAAAAGGCATGGTGATACACGATGCAACTCACACTATGGAGGGTTGGTCCATTTGATTAAGATGTTTTCGTATGTGATTGGTGTACTTGAGACAATTGAAGTAGATGGTGAGAATCCATATCAAAGAGTTGAAGCTCGTGGTTTGTTGGAGACAATGGATTCTTTCGAATTCATATTTAGTTTACATTTAATGAAAAATATGTTGAGAATTACACATGAATTATCACAAGCATTACAACGAAAGGAGCAAGATATTGTGAATGCATTGAAGCTAGTTGACATAGCTAAAAAGAGAATGCAAATCATGAGAGATGAAGGATGTGAGAATCTACTTTCTGAAGTTTCTTCATTTGTGAGAAACAAGATGTTGATGTTCCTAATATGGAGGACAACTTTGTACCTTGGAGACGATGTCGATCTAACGCTCATGAATACACTAACTTTCACTATTATTGAGTTGGATTATTTCTAACTGATAGATATGCAAGTGCAAGAACTTAACAATCATTTTCCTAAGGCAAATACCGGTTTACTTCTTAGTGTTACATGCTTAAGCCCATGTACTAATTTCTCATTTAACAAGCAAAATTTCATTCGACTTGCAAAATCTTGTTCTACTGAATTTTCCAAAGTCAACCTTGTGGAACTCGACAACCAACTTGAGACTTATAGACTTGATTGCAGTCCACTGAAGAAATTTTGGATTTAAATGGAATCGGAGAGCTTGCAGAAAAGATGGTGAAGACAAAAAAGGATAAGCTGTATCCTTTGTTTTTCTACTATTGAAGTTAGTATTGATTTTACTGGTTTCAACCCCTTCTGTGGAGAGCTTTTTCAGCAATGAATCTTATAAAACATCGCTTGAGAAATCGTATGAGATCAATGGTTCAGTGATAACTTAATCACATACAATGAAAGAGACATTTTCCATACAGTTAGCAATGATGCAATTATCAAATGCTTTTAAAATATGAAAATGCGTTGATAAGTACTTTAACTTTATGTCCTTTATTACATAAATATTAGTATTAGAATGTATTTGTTTTGTTATCAGAATTAGGGCTGCAAACGAATCGAGCTATTCGCGAGCTATTCGCGAGAGCTCAGTCAAAGCTCGGCTCGAATCGAGCTCGAGCTCAAAACTGAGCTCGTTTCGTAAATGAGCCGAGCTTGAGCTTGATTTTTTTTTAGGCTAAGCTCGCGAGCTATTCGGCTCGAATACGGTCAAAGCTCAGTCAAAGCTCGGTTCGAACCGAGCTCGAGCTCAAAATTGAGCTTGTTTCGTAAACGAGCCGAGCTTGAGCCTGAAGGTATTCGGCTCGGCTCGGCTCGGCTCGATTGCAACCCTACTCACATGAAAGAAAAAAATCATTCCTTTTTTTTTTAATTTTTGCACCCAGTCGAAATTTTATTTGGCTCTGTCACTGGTGTCCATGAATGCTTTGCCAATCCTTCACATCTCAGTTTTTGCTAGTCTAAGATTGCTTACAAGGCATTTCATATAAACAAGGATTTGTTGTTGGCAAGTATCTCTTGACTACATTGAGTAAAGAGTTACCACCAACCATTGCTCATCTAACTTTGACCAACAAACTCTTGAGAATATACTTTAAATTTTTTGTGTCCTGTTCTGAATCGGTTGATCAACTCATATTGCGTAGTACGTGACCTTGTGCCACAACTGACCTACCTCAAATGAATCATTGTAGCATTTTAAGCCAAAAGACTTTCCAATATAGCTTTTTCAGGATTTGTTAATTTGTTTTGTGCTCAACAATGTTGTTCACAGCATCTAGAATGAGTGAGAATCGTTTACATATATTGCCACTTGTCACCAAAACAGTGAGTTCTCACCATGTTCATCTTTCATATATCTATCTATCAGAATGGTAAGCAATGATTTTGATGAACCAAGATCAAAACTCCAAATTCGTAACAGAAACAAGAAACAACTCTTTTTTTTTCTCCGATGCATCTTGAATAGCAAGTGGTGAAGCTTAAGCCTTCAATTTTGTCTTTTCATTTCCCTTTTAATAACATTGGGCAAAAATTCTCATAAACCCTGCACATCCACAACGATCATAACCAATCTAATGCAAAGGCTATTTAGTATCCCTGATACACTAACAAATGGGTCACACACCAGACAGTTCTATTTGGAGCCTAAATGCATTTTAAATCTCAATTTTACCCCATCATATTCCCCAACTCCTTCTTGATTTTTCAACTTTATTGTTATGAAAATGCTTTATCATGTAACCTATGCCTACGCTAAGTTATGACAAACAGAAACTGACCATAAGATTTGCTTCATCAATTTCAACAGCAATCAATCAATCAATCAACAAAACAAAACAAGCCAAACAAATAATTACCTCCCGTCCTCCATGGCATCAAACACGAAAGAGACCAAGTGCTGATCAGGATTCTCCTCGTCAGCTTGGAGCCGAATCGTATCCTTGTGAACATTGACATCGTTCTTAACAGTCTTGGCACTCTGATGCTCAACATACTGGGGAATCACCTGCGGGGTATTCACACCCGAAGAAGAAGAAGAAATAGTAGTAGTAGTAGGAGGTGGTGGTGGTGGTGGTGGCGGCGGCGGAGATACCATCCAGCCGCTCCCTTGATTTTGGGCATAATAATGAGGTGGGTATTGGGTTCGACCCATCAAAGAATCAACGAATCTGAGGATGCTATTGTAGCCCATGGTGAGTTGATTGGAAAAGGAATTGGGGTTGTACTGTGGAGGAGGAGGAGGAGGAGGGACGGGATAAGGGGTGGGATAGGAGGAGGGATTGGGGGCATACGGATAGGTTGGTGGTGGGAGTGGGAGGGGTTGGCTTTGTGGGTAGTTGTTGTTCATCCTACTTCTTCTTCTTCTTCTTCTCTCAGTACTTGATGATTGACCCATGAATGATGATGAATTTTTCTTTTGGGATTTGAGGAGGAATGGAATTGTTGATGGGTTCAATGTTTTGTGTTTGATGGTGGAGTCGGGAATGAGGAAGGCTTTGACATTTTGGTCTCTTCAGACCGTCCTAGAGCATCACTATCCATGATGCTAAAATTTGCAAAATTAGAGCATCTGTAGTCGTTGTTTTCCATTTTTTATTGGGTATTTGGCAAATGGAAATAGAAAATTAGACGGCGTGATGGAAATAGAAAATTAGACGGCGCGTTAAAATATGGCCAGACGGAGGATAATCTTTTGCCTCAAAAATTTTTTAAAAAAAGAAAAAAAAAATGGCACTAAAGGACAAACAAAAACAAAAACAAAAACCTCAAAAAGTAAGGGACGGTAGATTATACACCGTGCCAATACTTTTGTCTTTAGCCAAAATTGTTAGGACGGTGTATAATCAACCGTCCGACAATTTTTTTTTTTTTATCGGTTGGGACGGGATATTATCTATCGTCCGATACAAAAAAAATTAAAGCGACGGAAGATAATCTTTCGTTCGATCGAAAAATTTTAAACGACGGTGGATTATCTATCGTCCGGCTATATTTTGGCAATTACCATTTCGATTGCCAAATATAGCCGGGTACTGTAGCGATTGAACCCAATTTTTGGGTATTTGGCCAACGACTACAGGGGTTTTTTTTCCAAATTTTGAAAATTTTGAGAATATGGCAAACGACTACAGATGCTCTTAGCATTTAGAAAATAACATTCAGAAGAAAGTGCCCAGTGTTTAAAGCCTTTTTTTTCGAACAGAAGATCTTCTTCCGTCTGAGTTAATTTTTTTTTTAAATTTAAATGACATTTGTTTTGGTTGGCTGGAGTCTTTTAGACTTCATCCCTTATATCAAAAAAAAAATATTTAAATGACATTTTTTTAATTGGCAGAATGACATTTTAGTAAAGAAAAAAAGAAAAAAATTGGGAGCCCATTGCCGGATGGAAGATCTTCTTCCGTCCAAGGTTTTTTTTTTTTTTTTTTTTAATTTTATTTATGTAAATGACATTTTCGTAAATTTAGGAATGACATTTTAGTAATTTTTAGGGAATTTTTTTTTTTCAGATCTTGGTCCATATTTAAAAAAAGTTAATCGGACATAATATCTTCTTTCGTCTTCTATATTTAGCAATTGCTAAAACCTTCTGCTATAATTAGAAGTGCGCTGTTCATCTATTCTAAAAAATGGGTTTTTAGCAAACGATAGTGGGGGTTCTCTTCGCCAAAAAAATGCATATTTTGAGTTTTTAGCAAACGATAATGGATGCTCCTAGGAGGAGTTGAATTTTAGAAGGTTCATAACACTGAATTTTTTTTCCAAAAATAAGTCTTATTTTTAAATTATATCTAATAAAAGATCTTCACCAAACTATTTTCACACGTGATCTCTTTTTTGTTACATCAACTAAAAATACAGTTACCAATTACAGCTTCTACTTTTATGAGGCCACGGATGGAAACTGCAGCTTCTTATTTTTTTTTAGTTGCCGCAGTTTTCATATGCGGTCACAGTTTATTTTGTGTATAGACAAGGCCAGAGTTGAGAATTGCGGCCTAGTCTATACATAGGCTGCAGTTCGTAGCTGTGAAATCTCTTTAACATGTTCAAGAGACAGAGAGAGTAGTCTCTAAGTCTGGAGTCTTAATGCATTCACCTGCCTGATTCTCTTCCTCAGCCTGATCCTCCTTAAAATTTTCAAATGATCCTGACTTGTGGCGCATCAAGTATACACAACCATATCTAAAGTAACCATCCTTAAGTGTAATGAAATACTCTTAAGCTCATCTAGATTGAGTTGTAAGGCGACTGCAAACAGCAATGTGAATTAATTCTAATCTTTTCGCGGCTCTCAACCTCCTAGCCTTGTGAAGAAGAATTAACAAACTTTATAAGGTGTCGCATCTAATTGACTTCAAAAAACAATCGTTTACTAGTCTAGCATCATATTTAGATTAAATGGCCTAATTTGAGGTGCCAAAGATAAGTTTCATCCACGAAGGGAACGTTTCTTTTAGGACTACTTATTTATGTTATGTGCAAAATTTTTAGATTTTGTGTATATAAAGATTACCTATCAATGTACCAAAACGGATAAAAGACACATTCTTTTTAACAATAAGACTGAATAATCATCTTTCATCAAGAAAAAAAGAATAAGGTTTTTGCGCAATGCACATATAAAAATACATTCTTTAAAATTAAAAAAATATAGGATATGAGATCTGGAAAGAAACATCTCCTTAAGCTTTCTTCTTTTTCATATCCTCACTATTGGATGGTCCTAAGGCCTTGCGTGCCTTCCCACCCTACTTCTTTTTCCCTTTAGTTTGCGCGTTGTGTGTGCATAAACGTTCGCCTCAAAACCAGCAACTGGAGCCTTTGAAGCACTATGTCCTGCAACGAACTCACCAATTCAGATAAACTCAATGTCATACTATTAGTGCCACAATTTATCATGTTGGTGTTATACTTCGTATCAACCTAAATTTCAGCATCAATTTTGGCTCCTAATACTTCAAGCTCATTAAAGTATGACATTGTTGGTTGATATGGAATACAGAGAGTGGCACAATCACGGCCCTCAGATCTTCTCAAAATCCGCTTTCCTGCGATTATCAGGTCCAGCATTAGGTTGGACTTCAATCAGTTCTGGCCCAGGGGTAAATGGGTCCA
The DNA here is from genome assembly GCA_017893485.1 of Hemerocallis citrina. Classification (NCBI taxonomy): domain Eukaryota; kingdom Viridiplantae; phylum Streptophyta; class Magnoliopsida; order Asparagales; family Asphodelaceae; genus Hemerocallis; species Hemerocallis citrina. Next base: position 302,463,532 of record CM030360.1, read on the forward strand.
ACCCAGCCCGTTAGGGTCTCAGACCCGTTTACCCCTGTCTATAAATACCAACCCCCCTCCTCACTTCAAAAGTTAATACACTTTTTTCCACCTGAACCCTAGCTACTGTTGCTTTCTCAGTGACTGACTAGAACGTCGGAGGGCCTATCACCGGGACTTCTCCCGATGTATCTAGGTAGTGTGTAGGTACACAAGGCCGAGCCGAGCTACTATATCCGAGCTGAGCTACTATATCCGAACCGAGCTACTAGATCCAAGTGGAGCGCCCGACCTCTACCTCTCTCCTGCTACTCCCGAGCCGGTCCTACTCCCTAGGGTCGGATCGATGCTAGTACCACAGCTTCCCCTTTACAAATTACTAGAACTCACACTTGCTGTCCCCACACCCTAAAAACAAACAACATCAGGTTCGCACCGTCTGTGGGAAACTCAGGTATTGTCGCCAGTCTGAGCCCAGCCAGGAACGTCCCCTCAAGTCTGAGCACTTCCATGGCTCCCAAAGCCAGAAGGACCGTCACCTCAACACGATACCCAGACCTTCCACATCACAGCCGCGTGGACACCCAGGGTTCCAACCAACCACGAGTCAACGGCGCGGCCGGACACGGGCCGGGTGCTTCTCACTCGAATGCGACTGATTTGCGATGAGTCATCTTGAACCGGCAGGCCAGTTGGACAAGGAGAGAGGCCGCTTCCAACTCGGTCTCGAACCATCGCAGACGGCCGTCCCTAGAGCGCGATCCAGGACACACCCACTCACCCCGTGGACCTCCGCCCCCGTAGGGCCCAATGGGGGAAGCCCCAGTCACGAGGGTCGAATTCCAAAACTTTCGGAACGAGGTCCTCTAGGCAATTCGAGGCGGCCATGGAACCGAGGTTCGCAACAACTCTGACCCTCGGTCAGGAGCAAGGGGCAACGAGTCCTACGGATCGGCCCATCCCATGGAACAAGAGGATGCCGTCCTCCGGTGCTTACGAGGGATGGAGAACTGCCTCGTCCATCTCGGTGAAGGCAGACCAATGCCGGGTCATGGTCATCAGCTGACCCGACCCCCATTCTCTCCCCAAATTTTGGAAGTCGAGATCCCCCGGAATTTTAGGCCTCCCAAATTCGAGACATACAACGGCAAGGGTGATCCTGCTGATCACATGGAGGGGTTTAAGACCCTCATGATGATTCACAGCTCTGCGGAGCCCCTCCTATGCTGCGCCTTCCCTGCTACCTTGCACGGTCCGGCTCGGGAATGTTATCAAAGCTCACCCCCGGCTCAGTCTTCTCGTTCGACAAGTTGAAAGCAAACTTCCTAGCCCACTTCGTGACCAGCAGAAAGGTCGAGAAGACGAGCGCATCCCTTCTGGACCTCAGGAAGAAGGAAGAGGAGTCACTCCGCGATTTTGTTCGGAGGTTCACTGCCGAGGCAATGTATGTCTCTTCTTTTGATGCAGGCATCACTTCGGCGGCTTTCCGACACAACGTTCGGCACGGTCAACTGAAGGCTTTATTGGCCAAAAAACCTCCCGTCAACTTCTCCGACCTGCTCAACAGGGTCGAGAAGTACATTCGTGCAGAAGAGGCCCTAAATTCGGAGGAAACCAAAAAAGCCATTGCCAAAGGGAAGCAGAAGGCCGACAATGTCGAACCCGTCAAGAAAACCACGGAAGAAACGGCTAGCCTCAAGAGAGTTCTTCCGGTCCCCCAATTTGAGAGATATACGCTGCTGACCCAGAACATTTTGGCAATCCTGATGGAGATCGAGGATAAAGAGCTCGTCCGACTCCCTCCCCGACCAAGCAATAACAAGAAGTGGGAGCAGAGATTCTACTGCCGCTTCCACCGAGACAACAGGCACGAGACAGACAACTGTCGGGCCCTAAAGGATGAGATCGAAGCCCTTATCCAGCGAGGGTACTTGAGAGAGTTCACCCGGGATAATCCAAGAGACTGGAGGAATCCAAGGAATTCGAGGCATTTGCCTCCTCCTCGAACGATCAACTGGCGGCCCGAGCGGGACCCCGAGCCCGAGGAGACCGGAGGGCAGGCCATACTACACTGCATCCATGGTGGACCCATGGGAGGGGAATCTAATACCTCTCGTAAGGCCTTCATTTGGGAGGTTAACTCCGTTCGGGACCATCCCTCCCCCAAGATTCAATAGCGACCAGTATCCTTTTCCGAAGAAGATCTGGAGGGAGTCCGGCTCCCACACTGCGATGCCCTTGTCATCGGCCTCGTCATGGTAAATTTTGAAGTCCGCCGAATTCTCGTGGATAACATGAGCTCAGTCAACATCTTCTTCTTGGAAGCATTTGAGAACCTCAAGCTCCCCCGAGATAAGCTGAAGCCGGCCAGGTACACCCTGCACGGGTTCTCGGGCATCCAGTACAAATTGAGGGGATCGTGACGTTGGATGTAATGGCCGACATGACCCCCATCAAACGGACCGAATCAATGGATTTTATGGTGGTCAATGTCAAGGCAGCATACAATGCCATCCTCGGTCGACCCGGCCTCTGCTCGTTGCAGGCAGTTCCCTCGGCCTACCACTTGAGGTTGAAATTCCCCACTGACCTTGGGGTCGACATTGTTAGAGGAAATCAGGAGTTTGCACGATCGTGCTACATAACCGCGGTCGGAGGTGGGGTGTTCCCCTTCGACGCAGTCGAGCTTCCACCTGAAAGAAGTCAGCCCGAGTCGAAGCCTGCGGACAAATTAGAGGAGGTCTCATTCGAGGCAGAAGACAAGTCCAAGTGGTTCCGTGTGATTCACACCCTTTCCCCCGACCTGAAGCCAGGTCTAATAAATTGTGTCCGCCGCAATATCGACCTCTTCGCTTGGACGCCGTCCGACATGCCCAGAATTTCTGAAGATCTAATTATGCACAGGCTAAGCGTCACCCCGGGCTCCAAGCCAATCCAGCAGAAATGCTGCAAGTTCACCCCGAAGAGGCAACAGGCAGTGAAAGTAGAGGTGGACAAATTGCTCTCCGCTCGGTTCATTCAAGAGGTCAGCTACCCCGAGTGGCTGGCTAACGTCGTAATGGTGAAGAAGGCTAGCGGGAGCTGGAGGATCTGCATAGACTTTACGGACCTTAACAGGACGTGCCCCAAAGATCCTTTCCCCCTCCTGAGCATCGACGCTCTGATCAACGCAACGTCGAGTCACGAGCTCCTGACCTTCATGGATGCCTTTTCCGACTATAATCAGGTCTGGATGTTCCCTCCAGACATCGCCAAAACATCCTTTGTTACCGACCAGAGTCTCTACTGTTACCGGGTCATGCTCTTCGGGCTCAAGAACGCCGGGGCCACCTACCAAAGACTTGTCAGCCGAGTTTTGAAAGATTAGGTCGGTCGTAACATGGAAGTATACGTCGATGACATGCTCGTCAAGAGCCGACGGGGGCAGGATCATGTCGCCGACCTCGTGGAAGCTTTTGGCATCCTTCGGTCCCACAACATGAGGCTCAACCCCACCAAGTGTGCCTTCGGCGTCTCCTCGGAGAACTTTCTTGGGTTCATTGTTAGCCAGCGCGACATAAATGCCAATCCCAAGAAGATCTAGGCCATAATCGACATGGCCCCTCCCAAAAATGTTAAGGAGGTTCAGCGGCTTACGGAAAGACTGGCGACCATCGGCCGCTTCCTCTCCAAGTCCGGAAAGAAGTCTCTTCCCTTCTTTAAGGCCCTGCGGGGGGCAAAAGGCTTCGAATTGGGCGACCTCTAGCAACAGGCCTTCGACCAGTTAAAGTTCTACCTCTCCAACCTGTTGGATCTTGTAGGCAAGACAAGAAACACTAGAGGGGGGGAGGGGTGAATAGTGTTGTATAAAAAAAATAACGAAATTGAACTTTTTCTTACTGTCCAGTCGACTTGAAAAGGGAATACAGTCGACTGAGGCGTCAGAATTGAAGAGTATTTTATACAAGTCTGACCAGTCGACTTATAGTGGAACTTCAGTCGACTTGTCAAAAAAGTTTTCGAAGATTATGTTATACTAGTCTGATCAGTCGACATATAGAAGAGGGACAGTCAACTTGCCAGACAAGTTTCACAGAGATATTTAAAAAAACAAGTAAAGAAAATACAACTACAAAGAATCAACCACAGAGTACACAGCGATGTATCCTGGTTTGGTCCTTTCGACCTACATCCAGTTCCCAAGCAACCCACTTGAGATTTTCTACTATTCTTGAAAAAATACAAGAATACCCTACGGCGTTTAGATAACAACCTTGTCCAATCCGTAGACCTCTCTCACCACTAGAGAGAGCAAACCCACTCTTCAAACAAGAGTGAAAACCTGACTCTACAACCTAGAGCCATACTCTCCAACCGAGAGGACCACTCTCACAATTCGAGAGTGAAAGAAAACAATAAAAGAGTTACAAAAATCTATAGCCTTGTTGTGATTGTGATTTTTGTATGGAGGCTTGATATGGCTAAAAATAGGGTTAAATCGGAACCGTCCAAATTGGGCACGAATCTTGAAGCTCAGGGATAAAACGGTAATTTCACCTACCAACGGGTCTGAAGCGGGTACTGGTTATCTTCCCCGAAGACCCACTTACCCGCAAACGGATCCTCCTCAACTGGGTGCGGGTTTCAACCCACAACAAACCCGGTCCAGAAAGGATAGAATTAGGGTTTCTGGCTAATCCTAATCAACGGCCCTGATTCATATCTATCCTTTCACTAGGGATTAGGGATTACATTCCTTATCTAACCACAGGGATTACATTCCTAATCTGACCCCAGCGGCGCCTATAAATACCCCCCACCCATCTCCATTAAGAGGTAATCAATCTTTCACCAGTTTTCACGCTCTTTCATAATCTTTCCTGATTACTGACTTGAGCGTCGGAGGGTGCGTCGCCGGGATCAACCCCGGTGTCTCGCACTTCTTTGCAGGTGAACCGCGGGAGTCAGCGGTCAAACCCTGGCAGAACAGGTTAGGTGTTTGCTATTCAGGTTTTCCAAGAACTCACAAATACTATCTGTTTACCCCCACACCAGATTCAGCGGTAACAGATTGGCGCCGTCTGTGGGAAACTAACGAATAGCAACCTCTCCTCTTCCCGTTGGTCAGATCTTCTCCAGCCATGCCTCCTAGGAAAGTCAGATCCAGAGGGTCCAATTGAGGACCCAACCCCGATCAGCAGCAAGAAATTCCCGTCCAACCTACCCAACAGCAGGGGCAACTTCCTCCTCCAGTGGAAAACCCACTCCAACAGGACCTTCCTCCTCCTCCGAATCAGCCACCTCCTAAGGGTCCTAACCCTCAAAAATAGCCTCTCCACCAGGACCATGTCTCAATCCACAACGCCTCTTCGAATTCTATGGCTTTCCATAATCCCCGAGCTTCTGACTTCCAACAAAAAGTCCCCAATCGGCCGAAAGATGTGGATCTTCGCCACCGTCTGGATGAGAAGAGGGCCCGAGAGGGAGCCTCCTGCCAACAACGTCCGGATGAGCGAAGCCCCCACTGCCGTGACTACAGAAGGTCCCCGATCAGGAGGGAGCGGAGGGAGTCCCCCGAACATCGCAGAAGAAGACCGCATTCTCCTGCCGGTCGGCAACAGCCCAGGAACGATGAGGCACCCATCACCTGTGCCGAGTTCCAGCAGTTCCAAGCGACCGTCCTACAAGCTCTCAACCTCCGTCCCAATAACACCAATGCTCCGAGGATTCCCTCTCCTCCTCCGGTCCGTAGTCCTCGCCAGCGATCCCTAACTCCTCCACGAGCTCCTAGCAACCCCCGATACATACCATGTCCTCACCACTCCAGGAGCTACTGTCGCCGTAGCCCCCGCTCTCCCTCGTACGAAGACGAGTCTAGAGGCTCGGCTGATTACCGTCGAAGGGTTGACGCTGTGTATCGCCGTCTCCATGAGATGGAGAGGCGCTTGGGTCAGTTAGACCGAGAAGAAGAGCTTAGAGGGAGGACTCTTCGTCCTAGTCGACCTCCTTTTTTCCGAACCATAATGGATGCACCCGTGCCAATCGGCTTCAAGCCTCCTCAATTTGAGACCTACTCCGGGGAGACTGACCTCGTCGATCACATCGAGAGCTTCAAGACCCTAATGCTCATCCACCAAGCTTCCGATGCTCTGCTCTGCAAAACCTTCCCCGCAACTCTCAAGGGTCCAGCTCGAGAATGGTACTCTCGCCTTGCCCCCTCCTCAATATTCTCCTTCGAGCAATTCGAGACCCTCTTCGTCACCCATTTTGTAAGTAGCCGCAGACCTGAGAAGACCAGCATCTCGCTACTGTACCTCCACCAGAAGAAGGGTGAGAAGTTGAGAGACTATGTGAAGAGGTTCACAGGTGAAGCCAGGTCCATAGCATCCCTCGACCAGTCGGTCGCTGCAGCAGCCTTTCAATCCAATGTTCTCAATTCCAACCTCCGCTCCTCCCTCGCCAAGAAACCCCCACAGAACATCTCTGACCTCCTCCTCCGGAGTGAAAAGTATATTCGGGCCGAAGAAGCCGAACACCATCCCAACTTGGAGGGGTCTTCCTCCGGGTTTAAGAGAAAAGGGACAGAAGAGGAAGGAGCCAAGAAGCTCCAGAAGGATAATGCCGACCAGCACCGACCTCCCCCCAGGTTCGAAAAATTCACTCCTCTCACCACCAATGTCTCTACCATTCTGATGGAAGTTGAGAAGGAAGGGATCATACCTCCCGCTCCGAGGATGAACACCCCTGCCAAAAAAAGGGACAAAGAGAGGTGGTGCCGTTATCACCGGGACCACGGCCACGACACCAACGATTGTCGGGCCTTAAAGAATGAGATAGAAGCCCTTATCCAGAGGGGGCAGCTGACCGATTCGTGAGAAAGGACCGAACGGACCTTTCTCCCCCGCCTCGGGGGGCTAATAAGCATCCGGAATGCGAAGAGACGCCCGACTTCGAAGAGGAGCGTGTCCTACACCTTATCCATGGGGGCTCAATGGGGGGCTACTCGAACTCCTCTCGAAAGGCATTTATAAGAGAAGTCAATTCGGTCCGTGCCACTCCTCCTCCAAAAGGTCTCGGAGTGCCCGTCACATTCTCAGACGAAGATCTTGAAGGTGTCCGCACCCCCCACTGTGACGCACTCGTCATCAGCCTCCACATGGCAAACTTCAAAGTGGAGAGGATCCTAGTGGACAATGGCAGCTCCGTTAACATCCTCTTCCTCGCCGCTTTCAATGGCCTCAAACTCTCCCGAGATAGATTCAAGCCCGCCGGCTACACGCTCCATGGGTTCACGGGAGTGCCGGTGACTATTGAAGGGGTGATCACCCTCGATATAACCGCCGGCAAAACTCCTACCACCCGAACGGAGTCGATGGACTTCATGGTCGTAGATGTTCCTGCAGCCTACAATGTCATTCTGGGTCGGCCTGGCCTAGCTACCCTTGTAGCCGTCCCTTCTGCCTATCACCTCAAAATGAAGTTTCCCACTTGGGCCGGGGTAGGGGAAGTAAAAGACAATCAGGAGACGGCCAGCAAGTGCTATATGACCTCTACCCTCGGACCCGTCCTCTCCTTAGAAACTCTGGAAATCCCCCAAGATGCTGCCCGACCGACGTCCGAACCGGTGGACGAATTGGAGGAAGTGCTCTTCTCCAAGCAGGATCCAACTCGCAAGTTCTTCGTTAGCAAGACCCTCCCGTCTGCCCTATGCTCGGACATTGTACAGTGCATCCGAAGGAACCGATACCTCTTCGCTTGGTCAGCTACAGACATGCCCAGAATCTTCGAAGAGCTCTTAGTCCACCACCTCAGCGTTGTTCCGGGGTCCAAACCGGTTCAACAGAAGAGGCGCAAGTTCTCCCCTGAGAGCCAGCTAGCTATAAAAGAGGAGGTGGACAAGGCTTGCCCCAAGGATCCCTTCCCTCTTCCGAGTATTGACACTCTGATTGATGCCACCTCGGGACATGAGCTCTTTAGCTTCATGGATGCCTTCTCAGGCTACAATCAGATCCGGATGTTCCCTCCAGATATCCCGAAGACCTCGTTTGTGACCGACCAAGGCCTCTATTGCTACAGAGTCATGCCGTTCGGTTTGAAAAATGCAGGTGCCACATACCAACACCTCGTCAACAAGGTTTTCCAAGCTCAGATCGGCCGTAATATGGAAGTATATGTTGACGATATGCTTGTAAAAAGCATCAGAGGTCCCGATCATGTAACCGACCTCCAGGAGGCGTTCGATGTTTTGAGAAAGCACAATATGCGACTCAATCCGAACAAGTGTGCATTCGGCGTCTTGTCAGGAAAGTTCCTCGGCTTCATGGTCAGCCAGCGAGGAATTGAAGCAAACCCTGAGAAAATCAAGGCCATATTAGACATGGCCCCTCCCAAGAATGTTAAGGAAGTTCAGAGGCTAACAGGCCGCCTAGCCGCCATAGGGCGTTTTCTCTCGAAGTCCGGGGAGAAATGCCTCCCCTTCTTCATGGCCCTCAGAGGGGCTAAAGGTTTCGAATGGGGTCAACAGCAACGGGAGTCCTTCGACCAGCTCAAGGCTTACCTCGTCAATTCTCCTCTTCTCAACAAACCAATCCCTGGAGAACCCTTCTACCTCTACCTGGCGGCCTCCGAGCAAACCCTCAGTGCCGTTCTGATAAGGGAAGAAGACCGGGCTCAAAAGCCCATCTACTATGTGAGCAAGGTACTTCGGGATGCCGAGTTCCGCTATCCGAGAATAGAAAAGATGGTTTATGCCCTGGTGATGGCCGCAAGAAAGCCTCGCCCATATTTTTAGTCCCATTCGGTGGTCGTTCTGACCGACCAACCGCTGAAGCAAGTGCTCCACAAGCCGGAGACCTCCGGTCATCTTATGAAGTGGTCTATCGAGCTGAGCCCGCACAATATAACTTATCAGCCTCGGACCGCGATCAAGGCTCAGACCTTAGCAGAATTCATAGTTGAAAGTACAATCCCCGAGTCCAGTCAAGCGACGAAGGGGCCGCCTATCTGGTCGGTTTATGTGGGAAACTAAGAGCATCCACAGCCGTTTGCTATATATCCCATTTTCCCATTTTTTAGCAAACTAATAGCAAAGCTGCGCTGCAGTCGTTTCTCATTTTCCCATTTTTTGGCAAACCTCCTATTCTCATTTCTCAAATATGAGAAACGAAATGAACTTTCTCAAAATATAAAGGACGGGGTATGATACCCCATCTCTTCGATTTAATTATTTTTTAATCGATTCAGACGGACGATCATATACCGTCTTAGTAATTTTAAATATTTTTTTATTTAAATGAGGTCGGACGGGGATACATACCCCGGACGAGGTATGATACCCCGCCTCTACCATTAACGAATATATATATTTTTTTAAAAGTCCTCAGACGGGGAATGATACCCCGTCCGGGGTATCAAACCCCGTCCCACACAATTTATTTTTTTTAATAAACGAACGGCCCTGATTGGCCGATGAGAAGGAAAAAAAAATCAATATAGGCTGGGCCGGGGAATGATTCCCCGGACAGGGAATGTATCCCCGTCCCACACATAGCCATTATTAGGGACACATAGCCATTATTAGGTAGGTTTAGGTAATAATTAGGATTAGATGGTTAATTAATATAGTTTAGTTATTAGTATATTATTTAATTTAGTTAATTAATATAGTTTAATAGTTATAATAAGTAATTAACTTTCTTTAGTTTATTTGAAAGGATGAGAGACGGGGAATGATTCCCCGTCCCGCCATTTTAAAATAAAAAAAATAGGGACGGGATATCATATCCCGTTTCTAATCGAAATGAGAAAAATATAGCAAAGCACGACTGCACGATACGCATCCAATTGCTATTACTGTAGCTGCCATTTTATAAGAAATGAGAAAAACGACTGTGGATGCTCTAACGAATAGCAACCTCCCCTCTTCCCGTTGGTCAGATCTTCTCCAGCCATGCCTCCTAGGAAAGTCAGATCCAGAGGGTCCAATCGAGGACCCAACCCCGATCAGCAGTAAGAAATTTCCGTCCAACCTACCCAACAGCAGGGGCAACTTCCTCCTCCAGCGGAAGACCCACTCCAACAGGACCTTCCTCCTCCTTCGAATCAGCCACCTCCTAAGGGTCCTAACCCTCAGAAACAGCCTCTCCACCAGGACCATATCTCAATCCACAACGCCTCTTCGGATTCTATGGCTTCCCATAATCCCCGAGCTTCTGACTTCCAACAAAAAGCCCCCAATCGGCCGAAAGATGTGGATCTTCGCCACCGTCTGGATGAGAAGCGGGCCCGAGAGGGAGCCTCCCGCCAACAACGTCCGGATGAGCGAAGCCCCCACCGCCGTGACTACAGAAGGTCCCCGATCAGGAGGGAGCAGAGGGAGTCCTCCGAACATCGCAGAAGAAGATCGCATTCTCCTACCGGTCGGCAACAGCCCAGGAACGATGAGGCACCCATCACCCATGCCGAGTTCCAGCAGTTCCAAGCGACCGTCCTACAAGCTCTCAACCTCCGTCCCAATAACACCAATGCTCCGAGGATTCCCTCTCCTACAAGTCTGACCAGTTGAACTTCATATAGCGGAACTTCAGTCGACTTGTCAGAAAAGTTTTCGAAGATTATGTTATACTAGTCTGATCAGTCGACATATAGAAGAGGGACAGTCGAATTGCCAGACAAGTTTCACAGAGATATTTAAAAAAACAAGTAAAGAAAATACAACCACAGAGAATCAACCACAGAGTACACAGCGATGTATCCTGATTTGGTCCTTTCGACCTACATCCAGTTCCCAAGAAACCCACTTGAGATTTTCTACTATTCTTGAAAAAATACTAGAATACCCTACGGCGTTTAGATAACAACCTTGTCCAACCCGTAGATCTCTCTCACCACTAGAGAGAGCAAACCCACTCTTCAAACAAGAGTGAAAACCTGACTTTAAAATCTAGAGCCATACTCTCCAACCGAAAGGACCACTCTCACAATTCGAGAGTGAAAGAAAACAATAAAAGAGTTACAAAAACCTATAGCCTTGTTGTGATTGTGATTTTTGTATGGAGGCTAATAGGTTAACTTCCGAAATCAGTCTAAAACGAATTCACTGTTATACTAGACTGATTTCAGGGAACCAAGACTTAGAAGATTGTGAATGCTTGTTTGAATACTTGTTCTCTTTTTCAAAAGCAAAAACTTAAACTTTTATCAAAATGCTTGGAACCTTTCCATGGTGATTCTTATGCTCTATTTATAGAGAGGAATCACTATGATGTTGTAAAACAGTTAATAAAACTGATTCAAAACGGATATAAAACTTTTGAATTCGAAAAAACAAGTTTTAATTTCTGAAATCTGTCGAAATGACTTGAACAGTCGACTGGGTTGCCATGATGAGTTGACTGGTCAGAGTTTGAAAAAGTTTAGACAGTTTCGTACTAGTACAGTCGACTGGTACTTAACAGTTGATCTCAATTAAGCTTGTTTCGACCTTTAAACTGGTGAAAAACACTCAATTATAAAGATATGTATGAGTGTGTGTGTGACAAGGCTATTACATCATTCTACGGCTCAAAGAAAATAAAATTACAACTGTTTACAAGACATTAATAAAACACATTGAAACACTGAATCTTGTCTTGATCTTGAGTCTTGAATTTGAGCTTAACCCATTGTCTTTAGTTGTTGGAGCTTGCTTGATCAATCTTGTCTTGAGCTTAGAACTTTGTAGCTTGAGCAAATTTACTTTGAGAGCTTCATTGGATCAACTTTGCCTTTGTGTATCACACATGGTATTGACATTGATACATCCTGCAATATAAGAAGTAACACAACTTTGCATTGTGTTGTAGTCATCAAAACTAAGAATCAACATTCTCCCCCCACTTCTGAGCAAACCCAAACCAAGCACACCCCTCTTGCTATATCTCTCCGCCCACTGATGTCGCTTTGGATGTTTAAGTGGTTAAACATTGTTGCACACGATCACTTGTTTGTTGTTTGTTCTTTGTTTCCCTTAATAAACGCATTTATTTCTCTTTTCTTTCTGTCACAAGATGAACTTGTAAATTTGAATATACACTTTTGTTGATAGAGTGTTCTTGTTACAAACTTGCACCCTAGTGAGTTCTGAGGATAGAACTTTCCTAAGGGGGGAGAGTGTAACACCCCGCAAAATTGAACTATGATAATTTTGCCCCACACGTGTTGTACACATGTATTTTGTACCATTACGAATAATATCTGTAGTATTATATTTTCGTATTTTGTATTTCTATTTTCTAAATATTTTTCGATATTTCGAATTCATTTTTGGTATTTCATTTGAACCAAATCCAGATATTTTCTGATTCATTCAAAATAAGACCGTTGATTTCTCGTATTATTGAATATCCAACTTTGCTAAATTTCTTGATCTTGCACTGAAAATTTGACATAGTTCTCTTCAATGAAATTGAGAAACTTTATACATGAAAATTGTAGTCCATCGGGTCTGGAATCCATAACATCTTGCGGTTTCCCAATCCGATTTATAGGTTGTAAGTTTTCTTAAATCTAAGTTGTTCCTTAATCCTAATCCCTAATCCTAATTCTCTCCGTAAACCCCAATCACATTAAATGCCCACCTTCCCTACCCTATGCCTCCACTCCTCCTAAGAACTCCAACCGTCGTTTTCTTCTATCTTTTTCTCCTTCTTTATGTGACTTTCTCTCCCCCTATATATGACTTTTCTAAAACCTAAATCCACATGCATCTCATGCAGCACTCAATCATCACCCTATAAATACCTTCCTATGCTCACTCAATCTCACGCATTCACTCCCTCTATCTCTATCATTCTCTTACTCTATCTCACGTATTCTTTCTCTTATACACACACACACACACACACACACACACACACAGTACCCAACTCCTGTTCACCTTCTCCTTCTTCTTTGTTCTTCCTCTTCTCCTTCGACGAAACCCAAAAGCTCAACACCCCCACACCGTCGAACCACCGCCTCCACCACCTCCGATCACCTCCACCACCCTCACTGTACCTTCGAACACCCCAAGCTCCACTTCCAAATCTCCAGCCACTCACTGCCTCCAGCCACCCCGTCAACCAACACCACCATCTCCATCACCCCACCATTGCCGAAGCTCTCGCCATTGTCGCCGCCATTGTCATCTCGCCGTCACTTCGAAGCTCTATCGCCATTGTCGAGTGCCCTGTAGCTCCCCTGCCTCCTTGAGCCACCGTCGCCTCTTGCCATTGCGACTCCCTTTCCTCCTCACCATTTGTCACCGAACCACCGTCGCCTCTCCACCATCTCCGTCCTCTCCTCGTGCCACACCCCGAGCCACAACCTCCAAGCTCACCATCGCCACCACCTTCACCAGCCACTCCATCTTTGAAACCCAAAAACCCTGTCAACCACCAGTCGAAGCTCCACCCTCACTCGCTGCCTTCTCCCGCCATCATCTCACCTTCAACCTCCACTGCGCTCAACCACCGCGCCCCCTCAATCACCGAAACACCCCAAGCTAGCACCACCACAACCACCAGTGTCGTCGCCTACTCCAACTCCTTGCCACCTCATCACTGCCACCATTCCCTCTGCTCCAGCTCCTCTCCACCTCGTAATCATCCTCTGCTCCATCCCGAAGCTCATAGAGCTCCTCTCGCCACCGAGCTTCCCTCCCCTCCACTGCCTCCGAGCTCCGTCTGAGGCTCAAGCTCCATTGTCGTCAACCTCGAAGCTTCTTCCCCGCTTCACCATTGCCTGAGCTTCGCCCCTACTCATCACCGACTGTTCCACGTCGAGCTCTGCCCGTAGTCAATTGCCTGCCTCCTTTCGCCGCTCCACACCACCGAGCTCCCTATCTCCACCATCGACCAACTCCCCCACCACCTCCTGAGCACCTCAATGTCTCTTCATTACGTTATATTATATATGTATTATGTTGTATATATGTGTGTGTGTGTGTGTGTGTGTGTGTGTGTGTGTGTGTGTGTGTATTAATAAAATTTGTACTTCGTTCGCTTCCCGAACTTGGCGGACAATTGCAGTTCGTGATACCATTATCATCGACGTGGTTGCTGTCCATAGAGCCAGTATCGTTGTTCGTGTTGCTGTTGTGTTCAGGTTGATCGTAGAATCGATCAAAATCCAGAAGCAATAAAAAGTGGGTAACAACTTTAACTAACTCTATTTTTATTATAGGATGTATGCATGCTAGCCGATAAATTGAGTAATCTTGCTTAGATTGCGTGTGAATGTTTTTGAATATGGGTGTTAATTTTTGTTAATTAATTGTTGGGATTATGATATAAGTATCTTGGAAATATTAATATATTCTGGCTGAATATCATACTTATTTTCTAAGAAATCCAATTTCCAAGAAATATGGGATTTTCTATGATTTTTAAAGGTAGCAAAAGCTGTGGTTTCTGGATTTTAAAACTACTGTCTTATAAATGGTTTTGGACAGATTTAATTATTTTGAAACTAGATGTTCTTAACTACAATATTGTAGTAGACTTATTAAGGTTTCATATGAGGCCAAGAAATCAATTTTTACAAATATTGGAATTTATATAATTATTGGGAATTGTATTCACCTGTCAAGGGGACACGTGCGGCGTTATATCGACTGTTAATTTCTGGGATCTGTGTTAGAGGTCCATGAGCGGAGAAAGACCACAGGGTCCCGGTAGCACTGGGGAGTGGAGAAAGACTGCAGGGGCTAGGTGGAGTGGAATATGTAAGGCCGGGGAATGGAGAAAGACCATTGGGGCTGGGCACCATTATGGGTGCTCAGGAGTGGAGAAAGACCACAGGGTCCTGACATGACCACTATCGACTGCAGTATCAGAATTTGACCGAACTGCAACCTACTAGTCACTAGATGAATGTTAGAAACAGTGTGAAATACATAAGCATGTTTTGAATAACGAGAGATTAAACCCCATAATGAACGCTAGTAGCTTGTATTTGGAAAATATGTTGTATAGGCGGCATATCATTCCAAACAAGCTTAAGCGTGCATTAAAGGAGCATATTTGGTTTGTGCATGTTTTCATGATATATATATATGTTTAATGTTTTAATCAATTGTTTATACACACATTAATATGACATCGTATATTTGACTATTTCCTATTTACATTTATTGATTCCAGTTTTATTTCTATTATGCCATGTATGTTGTTATGTTATTTTTGGAGTTAGTTAAAGCTGTTGTGATTCTTACCGTCTGCCTTACACACTGACGAACCCACAGATTGTGTTGTGCAGGTAAGAGTACCTAGAGTTTAAGCATAGAGTCGTAACACCCTGTGCCTGTCATCTTATCAATCCAAGAGGTTTGGATCTATATTAAGATTTCCGCATTTTCCTATATTATATTATGTTTATGTACTCAATTGAAGGAAAAGATTTCTGGGTGTGCTACGATTTTCCTGTAACACCCCGCAAAATTGAAAATTACAATTTTGCCCTCGTGTGTTACGCACGTATATTTTGTAACGTGTTTTCACCACGTATTTTGATTACTGACTATTTATGCATTTTTCCATATTGATTTTACCCTATTTTGAGTCAACAAAAATATCGAATTTCAATCTCTGCATTTTACGCGCTCTTTACGTGTTTTTGATACGCATATCAATTATGTATTTTCACCGCTACATGCAATATTTTCTATGTGTTTAAAGTATTTATTTTATGTATTCAAATCTATTTTATAAACGGAAATTCATTTCCCCTATTTTGATTAAAATGATTTTTTGTACATGAAACGCACGTGTTTTCTACGTACATAACAATTACGTCGTGAAATATATAAAATTAATGAATATATTTTTCTTATATTTTATTCTTATTATCTTTAATATTTTTCCGTTGATTTTCGTATTTTGGTATTTTACGTGCGACGCACGAGTTTCGGTGCACGTATTTGAGCATATCCGTTTTCAAAAAATAAATTTTTTAGAGTGCGTGTATTTATTTTATTTGTGCTTAACACATTTTAGATTTTAAGTAAACTATTTATAATATATAGTTCGATATAATGTTGGCTGGTTGGTAAAATTTGTGAAATAAATAATTCAATGCGGAGTAGTGTTTTGGGGGCCCACGATTCAAAAGGAAACAGCATGAGCAATTGTGCTCCTGGGCCCCACTTTTATACAGAGCCCGCCTGTGTACTCATCTTAGGAGAGAGAGAATGAGACCAGGACTTGAGTAAGTGGGGAGAGAGAGAGAGTTAGGAGGTTGGGGAGTTTAGAAGAGGAAGAGATGGGAGTTAAGTTTTGAAGAGGTGAAAATGTCAAGAGCGGGGGGGTTTTAGGAGTTAAGAAATAAAAGGTTGAAAATTAAATTGAGTGATTTATTAGGTGAGTAATTTTGCACATTGAACCCTAGTTTTGTCCTATAAATAGCACCCAATTCTTCTTCTCTTTTCACACCAAAAACAAAATAAAAATAAGAGAAAGAAAAAGAAAGAGTGTAGAGTGTTCTTGCTTGGAGGAGCTTGCTAGGAGAGGAAGGAGTTGCTTTGGAGCCAGAAGTGGTGTTCCATCTTTCTTTTCACTGTTCAAACTTCAATTAACGTGGGTGGTTTCATACTTTCTAGTTGTAGAATATGCATACTATAAAATATGAATGAGTAATATAAGTTAATGGTGATGAGAAAGATATATATAAAATTCATGCTAGTGTATCATGCTATAAATGAGGATGATTTTGTTGTGATTGTAGATACCATGCTAATTAAAAGAAGAATTCTTTTATAATATGAATCATGTTATTATGTTTGCACAATTTTGTACATGTTAAAGAATGTCATAACCAAATCATGCTTTGTTAATTAAGAAAGAAGAAAGAAAATCTCGAAAATACTATCATTCCATTTATACAAAACGTAAGTGGGTTTGTTGGTATGAACGAAATCTGCATAATCATGCTAGTGTTGTTAGTACCAACTAAAACATTTTTCGTCATTTTAATTAACTAATGTTGATAGTACCATCTGCATAATCATGCTAGTGTTGTTAGTACCAACTTAAACATTTTTCGTCATTTTAATTAACTAATGTTGATAGTACCCTCTGCATAATCAGGTTTTAATCTGCTCTGTCTTCCATATAGTCACATTTTATTTTGTTTTCTTTCCAAAAAAAATAAAAAAATATCGGACTGAACTGAATGTATAAGGGGTTTATTGTTGCAGTTTTAACACAAAGTCCAATTGGACTTTATGGCTAACGGGATTGGGCTTGGGCTTTGTTTCTGTTGGTGCTGGGTTCAAATCCCGAGCCCCTTTTCTGTTTTTTGGTTGGTTTTTATTAGACTAAGATAAGATGGTTTTTTTTGTATGAATAAACTCTTATTATGGTTAAAAGATAAAATGGAAACTATTAGAGATTGTTACAGAAATTTTATTATATATTTTTTGAAGTAAAAATGAGATATTGATTGTTAAATGAATTTCAACTCCACAAATTATTATTTTTGGGTAAAAGATCTTTTGAAAAGAAGGAAAGATAGGTAACAAGTTATGAATCTGTCTTGTGTAAATAAACACTTATGTTAAGAATGTGAATTGCTTATTTTTGCTAGTAGAATTTATGGTGATGAATCTTTTGTCCAAGAAAGAAATTACTTGTTCAATGTTTGAATTGAAAATGCATGAATAAAGATGAAGCATGGATATTTATGTAAGAATAAGTTGGAAGCATAGACATGATTATTGAAGGGTGTGAATACTCATAATTCTTGTACATGAAAAAGTTGTGATGTAGAGTTAGTAAGACCTCGGGTATCGGCACTATTAATTGAAAAGAGTTGAGATATATTTGAGATATGGCCATGGAGCTCTCGTTTTTTGTTGATTAAGTCCGGTAGGAGGTAAAACTAATTCTAGGAATGATAATTTATTCATGTCTTGAACTAAATAATTAGGCACATAAGTGAAGATGTAGTGAACCTGGGCAAACGTAAGTGGGTTGCTTCTATATAGTCGGCGGTGGATCTCCGTGGCTGTAGACCCAGTTGGAGGTTGCTCCGATGGAGATGAGCTTTTATTTTAAATCCGGTACTTAGCGTAGTTGAGCGGATAGTTTGCCGTACTCCAGTGTATATACGTATACCGGGGCTAGAGGGGCACTTGTGGGATGATTCGCATGATGAGGGATCTGTTATAACAGTCGGTGGTGGATCTCCGTGGCTGGGATCCATATTCATGGAATGATCTAAACCTTGTTTTATTACTGGATAGTTTCATGACGAGGGATCGAACCCTTAAATGTGGAGTACGTAGGCGCTTGCCCTCGGACCTATGTAGTATGGGATGCATAGAATCCGAACAAGTGTGCATTAGTGTCATCCTAGTACAGAAATGTGTGCATTAGGCATTAAGGCATGACATACACTTACATGTTTAGCATAGTCACGATTTAACACTTAATTGTTCATTCAACTTTTGTGATTTGTTAAAGTATGAGATCGTTATATGTACGGCATAAAGAGGATAGCCGAGTGTAACATTTTCGTCAGTTGTAAGTGACTGACGTGCCCACAGCTTAATATGCAGGTAATAGACTATTCATGAAGGAATAAAGATATTATGATGCAATCGATGAGTTATTTGATAAAGTTGTTTTTTCAATGTTGTAATCTTTTATTCTTCCGCTGTGTAAACAAAAGATGTAAATGAACTCTGATGTATCATTAAAAAGTTTTAATTTCCTTGTAAAATTGTACGAAGTGAAGTAAAGATTTGTGAAATCTCGAATTCGGTCTTATTTGGAATTCGGGGCGTTACATTTCCTGTGTGTGAAAATCGGGGCGTTACATTTACACTTTCTAATTCATAGGTTGAGCATGCTAGAATATGACATTAGTAGTGTAGATCAAATTGATGTAATATGGGTGATCTTGTACTTTCTAAATGTAGAAAATGTATACTAATATATTACATGAGTAGTATAGATAAAGTTGATGTGATGATTAGTAAACAAATCCATGCTTTATTGTGTGCTATGAATTGTAGAAATTTTGATATGATTATAGAAACAAATTGTCATCATGTTAATTAGAAATTAGAAAAAGAGTTATAGCCATATATGCATGTTAATTCACAAATGTAGAAATATAAAATTGTAGGAACACTTGTTGAGATTTCCCTTATGATAAAAATGAATTTTTGGTGAAATTAAATTGATACACATAGAATCATTTTAAATTATTTGTAAGAGATACCATATGTTATTTTGATTAAAATGATGTCACGCCCCGCTTCCCAAAACACGGGAATACGGGCACGTGACTGAGGCTCAGCGAATGATGCGAAAACACCATTCATAAGTTGTACAGGCAACTCAACAACAAGATCACAAAATAAATCACGCAGACATGTAAATCACGATATAATAATGAAAGTTCATGACATAGTCCATAACATAACCAACAATTGGGAAATACAAATAATTACGGGTCAAACAAGCCCGGATTACAATAAAGAGTTGCAAGAAATAAAATACAAACTAAGGATAACATGATAAACAATAACCAGAACACTTGGTCAGCGACACCTTCTGGTAACTTTCCATTTGGGCCTGCAAGTATATTATAACAAAAAGAAAAGAAAAGGAAAACAAGAAGATGCCCGTTAATATAAGTCACGGGCCGTAAGGGGGTACAAGCTTAGGGAAACAGGTACAAAACAAAACAAAAGAAAAGAAAAACAGGAAAAGAGGAATCGAGAGTCATGAAATAGGAGAAATGCAATATGTAAGCATAATATGAACAAGGCATTATGGAACAAGTGGCATGTAAACAAGTAATCAAGTAAATAAATATCAACTCAACATGAACATGTAACATGTAATTGGATCATGCAAGTGCACGTATAAATCTTAAGTCTAACATTTTGATTCTATCTAGGTAGCACTTCATGCATCCATCTTTTTACTACATTGTTGCTACTTACAATCAGTTTCGTTTAGATTTAGTGGTGGGTTTTATAGCTCACATACTTGGAAAAAACATGTACATTCAATATTGTATCGAGATACATGCAAACTTGTAACGTGGAACATGTAGAGTATAAACTTGTAACGTGAAACATGTAAACTTGTAATTTGCAATCTTGCAACTTGTAAATTGCAACTTGCGTCGGAAAACCAAGAGCTCCCATCCGAGTACGCTCTTCTATATTGCCCACTACTTAAATCTTTCCCTTATACCCTGGCTTGTTACTTTTATTTTAATTTAATCAACAAGAACAAGATGTCATATTCAAATTTAACTACTGTCACATGTGAAACATTCCTGCACATAAACATGTATAATCCTAAGAGTACATATGTGTGTATTAATTTGTGTTCATGTAATGCATATGTCAACAAAGTATTCACGTTCATATGTGAATACGGGATCGGCAGATTTTGTATAGTAACATATATCAATTCAACTTATGAATGCGAATTGGAGTGAAAAATAATATACTTGCGATATTTTTGCAAAGAAGCTTGTACGAGAACAAATAAATTTGTACAAGAGATACTTGCCTTTTTGATGATTCAAGAGAGAATAACCGGCGAGCTCCAAAAATTATGTACGAAATACGTGCAAGAAAGTCCAAGCAAACAAACCAGCAACTCAGCAAAACTCCACACCAAGATCTGCCCGAACAGCAAACAAAATCTCCGGATTCGCTGCGCGCCAAACACGGGACAGCGAACACAGCAAATGAAAATCTTCCCCACACCGTATCGGCAAAAACAACGAACAGCGGGAGGGATCCGCTGTGCGCCGAACACCAAACAGGGAAACATCCCACTCCCGTTCCTTCTCCTTCAATTGCCAGAGGGAGAGAGAGCGCGCGCGGGAAATCCTTCGACGTCAGAGTGAGCAGCGACTGCGAAGAGGCGAGGGTGGCTGACGGAGGCGCTCGGGTGGCGAGCGACGGCGCAGGGGAGCTGCACCGCGGCGAGGGCGAGCGAAGTGATTGGAGCTCTGTTTTGCGTCGAAAACAGGGGAGATGGGATGGCAACTGGACGAGGAGGGGGCTCGGCTGCAACGGGGCTACGAAGCTTGAGTTCGGCAATGGCGACGGCCAGGGAAGAAGATGGTGGCGAGGTGGTTGCAGGGTGGGCGAGGTGCACAGGCGATGGGTTCGAGCTCGAAGTCCAGAGGATGAAGAAGGCGAGGGGGGGTCGAGCGGCAATGGCGATGGGTCGAGCGACTGGGCGATGAGGGGGGTGCAAGGGAGAAGGTGGGGTTGCGGTTTGGGTTTCGATAAAGGGGTGAGCGGGAGGAAGGGGGAGGATGTGCTCTGTGGGTTTTGTTTTGTTTTTTTTGTATCCGTTTTCGATTTTGAACAGAGGAAGAGAGAGTGAGATTATATTATTAAAATAATAATGGGAGTTATTGAGAGGAGGGGGTTACGGGAATTAACAATTAGGCTGATTATTAGGGATATTAAATTGGGGAGGGGGGGTTACAGGAGAGATTTTGGGGATTGATTAGGAGTAGAATTGATCTGGTCACCACACAATTAAGAGGAGATTTAGGTTAATGGGTTTGGGTTTAAAACCATTGGGCTTTATATTTGGACTTCACAATTTAAATAAACAATGCAAATCAATGAATATAAATTGGGCTTAAAATAAACAATTGGGTTTGGGCTTCAAATTAAATAATTAAATAATGCAAAATAGGTCAAGATCAATTGGGCTTTAATAATAATAATAATAATAATAATAATAATAATAATAATAATAATAAAGACCAAGAAAATAGAAGTAATAACAACATCACTAATTTTAATGATAACAATAATAATATTACTAATAATAAGAACAACCAGTATTAATAAAAATGATAACAATGACAAAAATAATAGTAATAATAATGAAAATAATAAAATAATAATAGCAAGGTTATATAAAGGAATTGGGTTTAACAAATTATTAACGAAGTTCCAAATATTTTTAGTTTGGCTAAAATGAAAATAGTCGATCAATTGCAAAATAGAAAGTAAGGTAAAATATGCCCTTATTCGAAATAATCATAATTTCTGATTGAAAAAGATTTTAATAGAAAATTCAAAATACAGAAATTATTCAAAAATTATATATTTACGGGAAAGATGGTTACAAATGAAGAAATGAAACTTATGTTCATTAAGAGAAGGAGATAATTAGAAATATAGATACAATGTTTAGAACACAAGTTTGGAAATTCGTGAATCTTTGTTTTCAAGAAAAATCAGTATAAATAAGAAAATTACAGTTCATTAAAAAAATTAGATCGATCATATGTTGATTTTGTGAAAAATAACTAATTTCAGAACGTTAGGAACAAAGCTACAATAGCGTGATCCCTAATCAGTAATTACACTTGGACTTATTGGTTAGCCAGTGCACCACAGAGCGCTACTGTGCTTGCGGGAGATCTTGGGTTCGAAACTTGTTGGATGGACACTTTTGAATTTTTTTTAAAAATTAAATCCGAAACCCGAATTTGAGTATATGGGGATTTCGGTATGGGTTCTTGACACCAAGTCCACTTGGACTTAGTGGTTAGCGGGTTGGGCTTTGGGCGTTTACTGTAGCCGGCAGTTAGTCACGGGTTCGAAACCTAATGGCTTCAACATATTTTTTTTGGGTTTTGTTTAAATCAAAAGTAGAGTTTAAATGCAAATAAAAATTTGGGAAAATTTCTAATATTTCTCTAAAAAGATTTAGAGTTTATTAAAATTAGTTTCATAATTTTTCATGTATAGTTGAGAAATTAAAAGAGGATTTAGGATATAAAATGAATTGATAACTACAAAATTATTCCTTTAAGAGTGTGACATTTATTTCCTTTTTAAAAGAAGAGTAAAATGTTGTTGTGTAAATTGATCTTTTTCTCTTGAAGAAATTTTTATACTTATTTGATGTAAGAAATACTTGATATGGGTTGAGATATGAATTTGTTTTATGTGCTTAAGTTACTAAAGAGACTTAAAGTGATGAATATATGTTCGAGAAAAGAAATATTTTTTTTATTTTGGATTGTGAATGAAAAAATGAATCATGAATAAGTGCTAAAATAAGACATTAATTTAATTGTGAATAAGTCGAAGATAAGAATACATTGAGTTTAATACATGATTGTTGAAGAGTATGAGTACCCATAAATTCTTGTACATGAAAGGTTCTGAACTAGAGTTTAGTGAGACCTCGGGTACTGGCATTGTTGAATTTAAAGATTGAGTTATATTTTGTGATATGGCCATGGAGCTATCTCGGTATTTGTGATTAAGTCCGGTAGGGGTTTAAAACTAACTCTAGGTATGATAATTTATTCATGTTTTGAACTTAAGAACAAGGCACTTAGAAGAAGATGTAGTAAACCTGGGCAAACGTAAGTAGGGCACTCTATATAGTCGGGCAATGTACTTCGAGACTATAGACCCAGTCGGGCGGTGTACTCCGGGACTGAGATTGCTTCGATGAGACGAGCTTTTATTTTAAATCCGGGACTATGCATAGTCGGGCAGATAGTTTGCCGTACTCCAGTGTATATACGTATACCGGGGCTAGAAGGGCACTTGTCGGAGGTTTGCACGATGAGGAATCTGTATAACAGTCGGGCAGTGTACTCTGGGACTGAGATCTGTACTCATGGAATGTCTAAACCTTGCTTTTATTACTGGTTAGTTTTCATGGCAAGGGATCAAACCCTTTTAAAGTGGAGTACGTAGGTGCTTGCCCTCGGACCTATGTAGCATGGGATGCATAGAATCCGAACAAGTATGCATTAGTGTCATCTTAGTATAAAATATCTGTATTAGACATTAGGGCATTGCATACACTTACATGTTTAGTGTAGTCACATCTAACACTTTATTTGCATTCAATTTTTGTGGTTTGTTAAAGTATTAAGATCGTTATATTTTCGGCATAGAGAGGATGACCGTGTATAATATTTTCGTTGGTTATAAGTAACTGACGTGCCCACAGTTTATTATGCAGAAATTGGATTTTCATGAAGATATATAGTTGATATGATGCTGTTGATTAATTACATGTTAAAGATGTTGCAAGTTGTATATTATTTTCATTGTTGTACTTCAATTTATCTTCCGCTGTGTAAATGATTGTAAAGACTCTGTTGTATGATGAAAAGTTCAAATTTTTTTGTAAAATTGTACGAAGTGGAGTGTAAAGATCCTGTGGAACTTCGAATTTGGTCTTATTTGGAATTCGAGGCGTTACAGCGTTGCCCCGGGAGTTAAACTCATCCAGCAGAAGCGACGTAAATTCGCTCTCGAGCGCCAGCAAGCGATCAAAGAAGAGGTCGAGAATCTCTTGAACGCTCGGTTCATCCAGGAGGTGAATTACCCCGAGTGGCTATCCAATGTGGTAATGGTTAATGTCACGTCCCGCTTCCCAAAAAGAATACAGAATACGGATACGTGACTCGACCAAGCGAATAATTTGCATCATCCATAAGCTGTTTAGGAATCTTTACAACGTCTCACAATATAATCAGAGTCGGAAGCAAAAGAGTCAACCACACATGCATAATTGAATTAATAAACCAACAGAATTTACTTGAAACAAAACACATTAAGCTCAAATAAATCAGAATCTGGACAAGACAAATATCCTGGGTCGCATCGCCCAAATACAAAGTAATCATCCAAGTACTCAAAATATATTATTCAAAGCAACAATAATAGCAATACGAATAAGCAAGAAATCCAGCTCTAATATTTCATTTTGCCAATGTCGTCGGGCAGCTGACCATCCTGATCTGCAATTAATAATTGCAGGAGAAGGAAAGAGAAAACAAGTATCCGTCAATGCAAGTTACGGCCACTTATAATGTAGGATACAAGTACATGGGATGATCAAATCTAATATAACAGTGGAAATAAACATCGCATGGTATAATGCATCAACAGTAATAACTAGCATGAATTAGTAAAACAAAGTCAACTAGCATGGTATACTCACAGTACAAATGAATGTGTCAAGTATAGTGTCATGTGGCAACTAACAATGTCCAATAACAGTAAGCTCAGTATATCAGTGTAACAGTATAACAGTATCAGTCCAACAGTATCAGTCTAACAATATCTTTCTAACAGTATCAGTCTAATAGTATCAGTCTTATGTTCTTATAGTCTTGTGAGTATTACTAGCTAGGTAGCACTTCATGCGCCCCAAAATATAACACATGGTTGCTACAACAAACAATTCTGCTTTTAGATTTCATAGTGGACCATAATGAGGCAGTGTACTCAGGTATCAGTAACAGTAGCAGTAGCAAAAAAAAATTAAAAGTAACAGTAGCAGTAAAAGTAACAGTAACAGTATGGAACACTAGTTTCCTTCCAAGTACACGTTTTCATATTTTTCACTACTATATCTTCCCTTAAGAAACCCCGGCTAGATCACTTTTATTATGGTTATCAACAGACAAGATAGTGCATGAAATAGTATCAAACTAACATGTTATAAACAGTATTAGGTTCAGGGAAACAAATAAACATGCATAGATAATATACGGTCACATAAACGAACAATACAGTGTATGTTCATATTCAGGACAGCATGACAGTACAGTACTAAAATAGTGATTCCCGTTACTACAGAAATCCAAATCTGAATCCATCAAAATATCTGGAAAATAGACTTCCACACAAATCCAGAGATCATATATAAGCCATACAGTATTTCACAAAATCATAACTCAAAACTGATTTGAATCCAAAAAATATGTTCAGCCAGAAATCAGTAAAACGAATTCACAGTCAGGAAAACAGCATCAAAACCTCTCAAATAAATCCAGGAAAAATCTGGGGTATTCTCCTATATGTCTAGTATCAGAATATAAAGTTTCATAATATTCCAGTAAAATTAGTTTGGTCAACAATAATCATAAAACACCAAGAAACGATAGTTTGGCAAATCTGGAATTCCCGACACTGCTGTACGAAAACTGTAATATTTCGCAAACTGTGAAACGAAATCCAAATCCGTCAAAGGGATATCCAACTAGACAAAATAAGATGACTTTCATATTTCATAAATATTTTCCATTCAGTAAAAAAAAATAGGGTGAAAATACGATTCTTTACAGAACAACAAGCAAAATACAGCAAGTATAGCTTTCATAAACAAGCATGAAACGGCGAATAAAACTCATCAATAAAATCCACAAAAATTCTGGATAATCCCTAGATAGGTATAGAAATACTGTGCAAAGTTTTAGATTAAAATATTATAGTTAGGACTAGTATCAAAATAGTTTAATCATCAAAATCATCAAAAAATGAAAACTGAAAATAGAATACACCTCTGTAGTAAAACAGTCATAACTCACTCATATGAAAATGAAATCGATCAAGGTCAGAGAGTTTGGAAAGAAGACAGATTTCTCTACAATTTATGGCTAATACAAAAATTAAGAATTCTGACCTTAATAGGGTCTAAAATACAAATCAAAACTGATCATCGACAAAATACAGATTTCCTCTTGAAAACAAAACCAACATAAACCACACGAAACTCGTTCCAATCACAATCAAACATGATATAGAGTCTACTAAGTGTCCAAACATCATGAAATAGAGTATAGAACATATTCAAAACCATCATATCATATGGATCTCATCAAACACATAATTCCACCTAATTATCTCACATATATGAATAGATCAAGAACGATCAAACCTAGTTGTTTCATGTCGATTTTTGTGTCGTGAGGCAACTATTCAATAGCACTATAGAGACAAAACCCATCAAAAATAATACACACACGAGTTTTCTTTAGAACCCAACTACACTATAAGCGGTATTTTTGACTTGTATCATACAAAAGAATTGGAGTACAAGTTACTTGACTCCACCGAAGACGAAAACGAACACCAAGAATAATGGGAACGGATTCCCGGGCAACGAACACAACGATCGAACGAATCCCATGAACAAAAACACGAACCAAAGCAACCACGAACCAAGAACCAACGATCCACATGTGCGAACTACGTGCACGTGCAAACAAAAGAGAGAAGGAGAATGGTCGGGATGCACGGCGGCACGACGCTGGCTGATGCTGGCACTACTGCTGTTGCTGTTCCTGGCGTCGGCGGACGACAAGGAGGACGGAGAGAGAGATGGAGTGATGGATGGAGAGGTGCTCGGTGATCGAAATAGGGGGTAGGGGGTTTGCGGTGTGGTCGGGTGAGGGATGCAGCGGGGGAGCGATGGTCGGATGGGGGTGTTGGACGATCGGGAGGAAGCCAGGGGGTGCGATTATGGGCTAACGGTGCAAACCAGGGAAAAAGAGACCGGGGTAGGGTTTAGGTGTAGGCGGTAGGTGTAGCGCCCCGAATTTCTTATATAATATCTTAGAAAATACGTGGCACAATCCCAGCATCAACTTCAATGTAATAGTATACATAGCCCAAAAACACAAATAATTTTATTCCAAACTTTATTACAATAATCTTTTACATAGCACAGCGGAATACAAAACATCTCAAAATATAACTTTCCTTTAATCACAACACTGTCTTTTACAATTTTATACAAAACTCTATTAAATCAATTTATCTCAAAACTATCTCAAGCTTCCACACCTCCAAACTCTAAGCAACAACCTGCAACACATGAGGTTAGAGATGATCCCTAACCCCCAAAACTAAAGGGGTCAGCCATAAATGGTGTGAGTGACATAAAACAACAAACAACATAAATAAAACTTAAGCATGGATTCTTAAACAACATGTAATACACAAGAATATCTAAAATATGACGTAGTAAAGAAACATGTAAACAACAAGTTGAACTAAACTAAGTGTCAAGTGTAGGAAACAGAAAACCACATGCATAAAACCAAGTCAAGAAAACACAAATTCTATATGCGGACTCTCTAATGCGTACTTGTCGAAGTCTATGCATCCCATTCTACATAGGTTCGGTGCAAGCCCTTAACGTCTCCACATTATAGGGTTCAATCCCCGCTATGCAAATAATCCTAACACGATGACTACTATGAGATAAAGATAAACTGTGAGTACTAGCCCTTGCTCCGATAATTTCGGAGATCAATCCCACACCGCAAGTAACTACTTGGATAATTCCGGAGATATATCCCACACCGCAGGTAATTTACCTGAGATAATTCCGGAGATACATCCCACACCCTAAGTAAGATACTTGGATAATTCCGGAGATTAAATCCCACACCGAAATAATGACCCTCATCACATGAATACCCCATGTGCGTCGCCTCGACTCCGATAATTCCGGAGATCAATCCCACACCGCAAGTAACTACTTGGATAATTCCGGAGATATATCCTACACCGCAGGTAATTTACCTGAGATAATTCCGGAGATACATCCCACACCCAAAGTAAGATACTTGGATAATTCTGGAGATTAAATCCCACAGCGAAAGCCATACTGAGGTGCATAACCCATGTTCCCGTTCGTCATATCACCACTAGTGCCTATCCTTATCATTTTTGGGTTATTTAATTACTTAACGAATCTCTTAGAGTCGGTGTGCCCTACCGGACTTTACTTAATATCTGAACAACTAAATGCCTCAACAGACCCAAATATAATTAACTCAAACACCGGTATGCTAGGGTCACACACATCCTCTAGAGACTCAACTCAAATATCTCAACCAAACTCACATCTGAAACTGCTCAACTTAACATCTTGAAATCTTATGTTAAAATAGAAGATAAGGTATAGCTTAAAACATTTGAAGAATAAATCATTTGAAGGAAATATTCAAACTTATGAGAACACATCAGCACCAGTCGACTAATACTGAAGTAAGTCGACTGTCCAGAGGGAAAATTCCATGATTTTAAGAAAATAAGTTTAAGTAATATAAGTTGACTTATAAAAGTCGTAAGTCGACTTAGCAGAGAAATTCCAGAATTCTTTAATAAAATATTCTAAGTGTTATAAGTCGACTTAAGGGGTCATAGGTCGACTGTCCAGAAAAGATACTGCAATAACTTTGCAAAATAAGTTTAAGTACACCAGTCGACTGAACAAGCGTCTAAGTTGACTGTCCAGAAGGGGTTACAAAAGGATAAAGACACAGCCGCTGGGTCGTACCAGTCGATTGAAAGGTCTGACAGTCGATTGTCGACCTACAGTCTGCCTAATTTTGGTTGTACATATGTAAAAATCAGGGTTTTTATAAATCAGTCATATAAAAAAAATAACTTCCCTTTATTTTTCAAATCTTATTAATACCAAAATAATTATATTTAAACTTAGCATTTGAGAAATCCAAGTCCAAACAACATCTTTTACAAAAATCACAAATCCCCAATTTAAATCCTCATAACTCAAATTCTCAAAACATGGTCCTCTAAACCATTAATCATTTCCAAAATTTCTCAACTCAATCTCAACTATTTTCTATAGTTGATTTATAAACAAAATAAATTTATCCTCAACATGGTCAAGTAGTTTTTATCCAACTCACCAATAATCCAAAAATCTCATCTTTAATTTAATTAATGCATGACATCTATCAAACTCAACCAAATCAGCAATAATCCAACATTTTTAGCCTACTAATAATTTATATTAAGTTCTCAACAAATCTAAAATCATTCTCATACAAGTATCTAGGATTCTTCTCAAAGATCCAAATTTTCATCCATCCAACATATTCAACATCCAAATCAATCTAAACATCCATATCATTCTCATACGTCATACACAAATCAAAGAAAGCAAACAAAACAACAAACAATTATGTCATTCATCTACAACATACACAAAACAAATAAAACAAAACAATGTCACTCACATAGTTGGAGAGATCAAGCGAATATCACGAAGCAAAATGAAGAATCCCCTATTTTGCAAAGAATCCAAGATCTCCTCTTCAATCACCAAGAAAATAAGAAATATAATAAAACTTGTGTTGTGCAGCGAATGACGGCTGCACACCCTCTTTTATACAGGCTGGGATTGAAAGATTAGGGTTTTAGAAACATATTTGCAAAAGAATCCTTCCAAATATAACTTTACATATATAACCCCTTTCTTAGTTGAAATAGGTTAACTGAATCAAAACCAAATCAAATCTTTTTATCACTGAGTTTTCCAGCAATCCAGTACAGCCCAGTAAATAAGAGAAATTCGGATTTACAACTCAGGGTGGCAATTTTGCACAAAAGCCCTTCCTTTTGTAATATTTGCAAATACATCATAAAATATTCATAAAAATCCAGAAAAATCAGAAATAATATCTAATAATACATATTAAATTTTCCAATCAAAATATTTGGCTTTTACTTTCCAGAAAAATATTTGCATAAGATTTTACATAAATTCCACATTTGCAAAAACACCCTTTTTGTTTAAATCTTCACCAAATTGATTTTAAATCAAATCTAGATATATTTAAAATTAAATGATAACCATGTAAAACCAAAATAACAGTAAAAAACGAATTTTCATAATTTATTTAAGATCCAAACGGCTTTTTACATAAAAGCCCCTCTCTTTCGAGATATTTATAAAAATAGTTTCTTTATTCAGAAAAATCCCAAAATTTAGAATATACTCCATTATAATTAGGAGAATTTACTAAAAATATAAAATTGATTATTTACACCAAAAATATTTGCACGTGTTTCGCACGTGTAAAAGATAAATCTTTAGAAAATATTTATTAAATCTCCATAAAATCATTTTAAATTTATTTTCAAATCTTTAAAATAATATTTGAAAATACGGGGTACTACAGTAGGGTTTAGGGAGAGAGAGATGAGAGTATATATATATATATATATATATGTATGTATGTATATATATATATATATATATATATATATATATATATATATATATATATATATATATATATATATATATATATATATATATGGTTGGATTAGGTTTTTTAATAGGATTGTGGGTAATGGGTATCGGGTTTAATTGGGTTCAATAGGAGTAGTAGTAGGAGATGGTTGTTAGGATCAATAGGATTTGGTTAGGATAAAATTTGTATAAGATTGCAAATAGGATTGTAGGCTAATTTTGGCTTTGGTAATCAATTCGGGATCAAAAGCAATGGGATTGGAAATAGGATAAGCAACCAAAATACCACGAGCACCCAAGAACGAAATAAAGAGAACAAGAACCCAATAAAGAGAAAAAAAACAAAAATTGATGAAGAACAATGCAAAAGACAACTAAATCAAACACAAAGAGCTCAAAATGAAATAAAATGAATATATATTAAAAACAACTCCAATATACGGTCTAAGAAAAATATAAGAGAGTAGATTTAATCAAGAAGAAGAAAATACATCAAAAATACGAAAAACAAAAAACAGGGGTTACAGTTAAAAAGACCAACGGGAGCTGGAGAATATGCATCGACTTCACCGACCTCAACAAACCGTGTCTGAAGGACTCATTCCCCCTCCCGAGCATCGATGCTCTAATCGATGCGACCTCCGGACACGAGCT
The DNA here is from genome assembly GCA_017893485.1 of Hemerocallis citrina. Classification (NCBI taxonomy): domain Eukaryota; kingdom Viridiplantae; phylum Streptophyta; class Magnoliopsida; order Asparagales; family Asphodelaceae; genus Hemerocallis; species Hemerocallis citrina. Next base: position 302,494,998 of record CM030360.1, read on the forward strand.
CCTCAGCCTCATAGATACCTTCTCGGGTATAACCAGATCTGGATGTTCCCTCTAGACATTCCGAAGACCTCGTTCGTAACCGTCTAAGGCCTGTACTGCTACCATGTAATGCCCTTCGGGCTGAAGAATGCCGAAGCTACGTATCAATGCCTTGTGAACAAGGTCTTCCGAGACCAGATAGGCCACAACATGGAAGTCTATGTGGATGACATGTTGGTCAAAAGCATCAGCGGGCAGGAGAATGTCCATGACCTCTAGGAAGTCTTCGGGGTGTTGAGAAGGCACAACATGAGATTGAACCCAAGCAAAGTGCACCGTTGGCATCTCGTCCGGGAAATTCCTCGGATTCATGGTGAGCCAAGGGGGCAAAGAAGTCAATCCTGAGAAGATCAAAGCCATACTCAATATGGCCCCTCCCTCCAATGTGAAAGAAGTGCAGAGGCTCATGGGACGCCTCGTAGCTATAGGGCATTTTCTCTCCAAGTCAGGGGAGAAATGCCTCCCATTCTTCAAAGCCCTAAGAGGAGTGAAAGGCTTTGAGTGGGGGCAACAACAGCAAGAGTCTTTCAATCAACTGAAGGCTTACCTGGTAAACCCCCCACTCTTGAGCAAGCCGAAGCCTGGTGAAACCCTCTACCTATACCTGGCCACTTCGGAGCAGACCCTTAGTGTCGTTCTGGTAAGAGAGGATAATAAGATGCAACACCCCATCTACTACGTGAGTAAGGTCCTTAGGGACGCAGAACTCTGCTACCCAAAGGTAGAAAAGATGGCATACGCGTTGATCATGGCGGCAAGGAAACTTTGCCCATATTTTCGGTCTTACTCGGTGGTCGTTCTTATCGACCAGCCGCTGAAGCAAATTCTCCATAAGCCCGAGACATCGGGGCGTCTAATGAAATGGTCCATAGAGCTGAGTCAGCACGATATCAGCTATCAACCCTGAACAGCTATCAAGACACAAGCCCTAGCGGAGTTCATCATGGAGAGCACCATTCCCGACCCCTTTGAATCGATTGAAGAACCCCAGGCGTGGACCGTGTATGTTGACGGATCCTCGTGCGCCGACGGAAGTGGGGCAGGGGTCATCTTGATCGGCCCAGACGGTTTCGTTCTGCAATACTCACTCCGTATGAGCTTCCCTGCATCGAACAACGAGGCTGAATACGAGGCCCTTATAGCGAGGCTATGCATGGCCCACAAGGCAGGGGCCAAACGTGTCAAGGTCTTCAGTGATTCACAGCTCGTCGTGACCAAAGTTTCTGGGGAGTACGAAGCAAGAGACGAGCGCATGGCCAAGTACTTGGCGAAGGTTAAGGGGCTACTAGCCTTATTTGAAGATGCTCAACTCCAGCAAGTCCCCCGGGAGGAAAATGCACAGGCAGATGCCCTTTCGAAGCTCTCCTCCTCTTCCCTCCATGGTTTGGAGCGAACCGTCTTGATAGAGATCCTCCTGAGACCCAGCATCGAGGAAGACGGCCCGGAACCAATGGAACCCTTGCCCTTAACACTTAGGGAAAACTGGATGAAACCCCTACTCGAATACCTTAGAGACGGAGTACTTCCAGCTGACCCCAGAGAGGCAAGAAGAATCAGGACCAGAGTGGAGCGGTACACACTCATTGGAGGAGTCATGTACAAATGCTCCTATACTAAGATCGACGGCCGACCCTACCTAAAATGTCTCTCCCTCAAAGAAGCACATTATTCCCTGAAGGAGGCCCATGACGGGATGTGTGGCGCACACTTAGGAGCAAGATCCCTCGCCCATAAAATTCTAAATTACAGCTACTTCTGGCCCACACTTCTAAGAGACTCCGAACAGTACGTCCGCCAATGCGGCTCCTGCCAAAGATTTTCTCCGGTCCGTCGCCTACCACAAGCCCAGCTCTCCTCCTTAGCCAGTCCGATCCCATTCTCATTGTGGGGGATGGACTTGCTCGGACCGTTCCCCCCAGCCCCAGCCCAACTGAAGTTCCTTGTCGTGGCAATAGATTACTTCTCCATGTGGATCGAGGTCGAGCTCCTTGCAACGATTACAGAGAACAAGGTTCAGAAGTTCTTCTGGAAGAACATTATTTGTCGGTTTGGTGTACCTCGTATCCTCGTAACCAACACTGGAACCCAATTCGCGGGGGCAACCTTTTGCGGCTCCTACACCGACCTCGGCATCCAGCAGCGGTTCTCCTCCATATCCCACCCTCAGTCCAACGACCAAGCAGAGAATGCTAATCGACAAATACTCTCTGGCCTGATGAATAGGCTTGATAAATCCGCTAAGAGGTTATGGGTCGAACAGCTTCCCAACGTGCTATGGAGCTATCATACCACGGAGAGAACTCCGAAAGGAGAGTCCCCCTTCAACCTCACTTATGGCTCTGAAGCCATCATCCCCCTAGAGGTCGGCATACCTTCGCCCCGATTGATCGCCTATAGTGAATAGCAGAATTCGAACCAGCTTCGCAATAGTTTGGACCTCATCGATGAGATCCGCGAAAGGGCTTCCATCCGACAGGAGACTTACCGATGTAGGATAACCCAGTCTTTCAATAAGAAAGTCTGTCCCACTAATCTTAAAGAGGGGGACCTAGTGCTCCGGAAGTTGTCAATCTCTCTTCCAAGCAAGAAGGGCAAGCTGGCACCTAATTAGGAAGGTCCATATAAGGTCTCCAGAGTTATTCGCCCAGGTGCGTATCAACTCGAAGACCCGGAGGGCAGGAGAATACCGAGGACTTGGAATGCTGACCATTTAATAAAGTACTAAGAGGGCGTTGTAACACCGCTCCAAACAACTTCAAGCAATTCCTGAGTTGAACAGTTTATATTTGGTGTTTTTATCTACCTTATTATTTTTCTTTTCAAAATGTAAAAGTGGCTTGCAACTTAGAAACAACCACTTAAGTCATCTTTAATAAAGGGGTGTTACTTCCTGGGAATTCTTTGTCTATAATAATCTAGTTAGTTTGCTTTGAGATGCGCGAAACTCTAAAAACGACAAGATCGAAGTCCAACACTTGGTTCGATTCTGCTTCAACTACTTGCTTATAAGCGAGTACGAAGTGGTTCACTATTCGGAATTGCTCCCATAGCTGTTGATATTCTCTAAACGATACGTTCGGAGTCCAACACTTAGTTTGATTCCGCTGCAACTTCTTGCTCATAAGCGAGCACGAAGTAGTTCACCATTCGAAATTGATCCCACATTCGTTGATATTCTCTAAATGACACGCTCGGAGTCCAACACATGGTTCAATTCCGCTTCAACTACTTGCTCATAAGCGAGTATTCACCATTCGGAATTGCTCCTACAGTTGTTGATATTCTCTAAACGACATGCTGGGAATATGTCCAAATACGAGAAAAATTAATCTCCTGAACTTCGGCAACGTGCGCCGAGCATTCTTGCTACCGACGTCCAAATACGAGAAAAATCAATCTCTTAGACTTTGGCAACGTGTGCCGAGCATTCTTGCCACCGACGTCCACATACGAGAAAAATCAATCTCTTGGACTTTGGCAACGTGTGTCGAGCATTCTTGCCACCGACGTCCAAATACGAGAAAAATCAATCTCTTGGACGTCGGTAACGTGTGCCGAGCATTCTTGCCACCGACATCCAAATGCGAGAAAAATCAATCTCTTGAACTTCGTCAACGTGTGCCGAGCATTCTTGCCACAGACATCCAAATGCGAGAAAAATCTCTCTTGGATCTCGGCAACGTGTGATGCTCCACATCTGTTGATACACTTGCAAACGATAGAAAAACACACAAGTTCGAGAAATGAGTTCACTATTTCATTAAAATTTGACGTACAAGTCTAACTATAGACCAACAACTCATCTTTACATCGAGGTACAAGACTCATACGAAGAAAAGATTACAAAATTACAAAGATCTGCCCTAACCCCTCCTGAGGAATGGGATGCTTCTCTTAAGTGACAAACGAGGCCAGTGAGCACCATGTTGTTGTGGCCTTACTTCTCCGGAGGAGTCCAAACCGGCGAGCCGAGTCGCTTCATCGGCACCTGAGAGCCTAAGTGTTGCCCCAATAGATGCTCCGCTCAACGAGCCAGCCACTCTGCTCTGTGCATCCCCAGGGCGCCTCACGACGGAGGGGCGAGCATAGCGCCAACTCGTGGAACGACCTCCCTTGTGCGTACTCACCTCGGGGGCAGGAAGTGCTCCTGACATTACTCCCCTCGGAAAGCCATCGTAGCCGATGGTTCTCGACTTCTAGCTCTACGACCCTTTCCTTCAGCGACTCATCCGTCACTCTGATCTTCAAGCGTGGCATTCTACTCGAGCTACCCGCAGGAGAAGCCTCGGTGATAGTCCTCCGAAGTTGTGCCTCCTCGAAGCCCTTCTCGATTACAACGTTCTTCAGCCCATCTTTCTCAGCCCTGACATCGAACAGAGACTGACGAAGGAATTTTAATCTTAAGATCTGGATAGCGGCCATCAAGGGACACGTCTCCTCCCCTTTGGGGGGTACTTCGCGAGCTTTCTCCTTTAGCCGTTTCAGCTCAGAGTTTCGACAGGACAACATTAGCTTGAGGTAGTTCAACTTTGACTTGGCTTTAAATAACCTCTTTCGAGTTCGAGCAAGGCCCATCTTTGTGACCCCAAGACCAGTCCGGAGTCGAGACACTTCGGCAGTCTCAGATACTTCAACCAACTGAGATACTTCGGCGATCTGAAAAAGCCAAGATAATAAGTTCAAACGAAGCCACTACAAGATAACTCGGAAACAAATCCGACACAAATCATTAAAAACACTTAGCCAAAAAGATTTCAAAAAGTTTTCATTTCATTGAAATTCAAGTTACAAGCAGTGGCCAGCTAGCGATTAGGCAATACAGGTCTTATCAAAACTATGAATTACAAGTCAAGAATGGACCTCTTTGCCGTGGCTACCGGTCGTTTCAGGCTCCGACCCATGCGTGGCGGCGATGATCGCCAAGGGCATGGCATCCGAGCTAATCTCCACTTCGGCCTCGTAGACCTCAACCTCCATGTCATCATCTCCTTCTTCACCTCCCTCGGAGGCATCGTCGAATCCTGGGATGGGGTCGGGGACAAGACGCCATCCGAAGCAGTCCACCTTGAGGTAGCTCTCCTTCACTTACGCGATGGCTCGGGCGTAGGCCTTCGCCATGTTGACCGCAAGGAACCCCTTCGCCCGTTCCATCGCCTCGGCCTCGGCCTCCTTGGCAGCGATGATCTTAGCAGCCTCGACGACCTCCTCTCTCTCCTTCGCTACTGACTCCTTCTATTGGAGCAGAACGACGATGTCGGTCTCATGGCAAACGGCCTCGAGCTTTGCCATGAGACCATTGATGTACTCCATCCTCATCATCTTCCCCTCGGCTTCGGCCTTCACCTGCTCGAGCTCCTTGGCAATCCGAGCCTTCTCTGCCCGAGCCCTATCCATCTTCTGTGTAGCGCCCCGATTTCCATATACTGGGAAACCGAGACACGAGCCAAGACCTTTCCTTCAATAAGTCACAAAACACAGAAAAACAGGAAAATTTGAAACTTTTTATTAACTCAATATTACAGGCCGAGTGTTCCCATCAATACACTAGATCACATCAGAGTATACATGAAATAGTTGTTACAGCGGAAATTAAAACTTGACGTTGACTGCTCACTTTCCTTGCCTTGAGTCCTCCTGAATCTCGCACCTGTATTTTTGCGGTCCAGCACCTATGGAAGTGGGGACGTCAGTATTCACTGACGCTTAAAGGCTGATCATATAGCAGCGGATCTCCAAACAATATATATAAACATAGTAAAGTATGTCGGTGTAGTTTAAGTGTTCGTGAGTGCAAGAATCCAACAAATGTCAATCAAACTGGAATGCCAATGCACTGTCCACTAAACTGGAACACTAATACACTGTCAACTGAGTTGGGATACTCGTATTCTAATGCCATGTCAACTAAACCAGGATGCTCATATCCTAATGCCATGTCAACTAAACCAGGATGCTCATATTCTAATGCCATGTCAACTAAACCGGATGCTCCTACTCTAATGCCAGCGAGTCTCCGAAAGCAACATGCAGCCCATACTACATGCGACTCCATCTCAAGCCGTTTCTCCATATATCGGGATTGAACCCGCGTTATGAATTCTAATTGTACACAACCTGTTCCTGACAATACTCCATGACTCTGTGAGGTTGCAGAAGAGGTCAAGTCCCCTTATGCAGACTGCTTATGGTGTCTCCGTTTTCCACTACTACCCGGCATGCCGGACCTCACTCGACCCCAGTATATCGGGCATCGTTCCAAAATCAAACCATAGAGTTTCGCAAGCGCAGGGCAGCGCGAAGCCTACCCTGTGGCACTCTCTGGGGTCTAGCAAACGCAGGACTGCACCATGCATCCTGTGGCACCCCAGCCACGGTATTTCAGGAATTAACAGCGCGAGATACGCAACCCGTGTCCTCAACTTGTGAGACGGCACCGTACGTATCCCTTTGACGGGAAGGTACAACCCAGTACACCACCTAAGATCGGCCCTAAAGAAAGGTATGGTCGTACGGTGCACCCTACTACCAACTCCCCTTCTTTCGGGCAAAAGGTTAAGGGATGATTTTATAAGTCACTATCTTAATGAGGTTATTATCTCTATGCAATCTTGCATAGTTTCCAATCATGGTCCAACTCGTGGTCCCTCGACCCAAGACTCTAATAATAATATTCCTCTCACTCATTCCTACCCCTAATCTTGGATTCTACCAACACTCTCGGCCCACGGTCAACCTACATTGGTTAAGACCCGTCGACGCCCGAGGTGAGATCTATCCATTTTACCCTAAGGGGTAGGATGTGGTCTTGATGGTCGATGACCCTTAGGGTACTTGAAGACCCTAAACTAGCTTTTTCTCAAGCTACAACTACTAGCACTTCTCAACCCTTATTGCTATGAATGAAGGGTGCTCATATGCTATGGTTCCATACTAACACTAACTACAACAAGGTAGTTATTCCTACAATTTCCACATGGCTCTTTCTTATTGCTTATCCTATGGCAATTCGATCATGGTATGCAATTGCAAGCATCAACCTACCACCACTAAAACATGGTATATATGACATAACCATCAACTTATAACACTCTTGATTGTGGATGTGTTTTAGCATGCATTTGTAGCGATCCCAAGCATGGATACATATATAACTAGTATGAACACATAGCATTCTCAAGCATGTATACACGTCACTAGTATGAACATACAACATTCTCAAGCATATGTATATACTTCTACATCATCCCTAAAATATGGTAAGTAATTTTACACCAATCCAACAATCATTCTAAGCATATGTATCATTCCTAATATGATAGATATTTTTAGAATAAATCCTACAACATGTAAAGCATGAATATGGCTTCTAAATATTTTTAGAAGTGGTCCTACAACATGTAAAGCATGAATATGGCTTCTAATATTTTTAGAAGTGATCCTACAACATGTAAAGCATAAACATGGCTTCTAATTATTTTTAGAAGTGATCCTACAACAATTGAAGCATAAACATAGCTTCTAAATATTTTTAGGAATAATCCTACAACATGTATAGCATGAAAATAGCTTCTAAGTAATTTTAGGGATAATCCTACAACATGTAGAACATAAACATGGCTTCTAATTATTTTTAGAAGTAATCCTACAACAATTGAAGCGTAAACATAGCTTCTAAATATTTTTAGGAATGATCCTACAACATGTATAGCATGAAAATAGCTTCTAAATAATTTTAGGGATAATCCTACAACATGTAGAACATAAGCATGGCTTCTAATTATTTTTAGAAGTAATCCTACAACAATTGAAGCATAAACATAGCTTCTAAATATTTTTAGGAATAATCCTACAACATGTATAGCATGAAAATAGCTTCTAAATAATTTTAGGGATAATCCTACAACATGTAGAACATAAACATGGCTTCTAATTATTTTTAGAAGTAATCCTACAACGATTGAAGCATAAACATAGCTTCTAAATATTTTTAGGAATGATCCTACAACATGTATAGCATGAAAATAGCTTCTAAATAATTTTAGGGATAATCCTACAACATGTAGAACATAAACATGGCTTCTAATTATTTTTAGAAGTAATCCTACAACAATTGAAGCATAAGCATAGCTTCTAAATATTTTTAGGAATAATCCTACAACATGTATAGCATGAAAATAGCTTCTAAATAATTTTAGGGATAATCCTACAACATGTAGAACATAAACATGGCTTCTAATTATTTTTAGAAGTAATCCTACAACAATTGAAGCATACATCTACTATTACTACTTTTAATGAAACACACATCTACTATTGCTACTTAGTAGAAGCATACATATCTACTACTACTACTATAAGTATCAACTAAAATTTATCATAAACATCTACAATTTAAATTACTACAAAAGAGATCTTTATTAACTAGTGGGCATAAAAGAGATCCTTTTTACAACTAACTAGTGATTTAAATAAAAGAGAAGATCTTTTTATTAGTTACAACTAGTGGTTAAATAAAAGAGAAGATCTTTTTATTAGCTACAACTAGTGGTTAAATAAAAGAGAAGATCTTTTTATTAGCTACAACTAGTGGTTAAATAAAAGAGAAGATCTTTTTATTAGCTACAACTAGTGGTTAAATAAAAGAGAAGATCTTTTTATTAGTTATTCTACAACTAGTGATTTAGTTAGTTTCTTTCTTTTTCATACTTTAAGATTAAAACTAAACAATAATACAACAAATAAGAACACTTTATTTTAGGTTTAATCTACATATGTTTTCAAAGTTCAATCATAGGTCCTACAACCTTACATGGTTGTAACAATAATCATATGCCTTATGTATGTTTCATAATCAAGTCCTACAACCTTACATGGTTGTATTTACAAACTTATATGCATGTGTTAATTTAGTCCAAGTAGTTTACTTTTTTATCACACAACAACAACAAAAGAACCATTTTTAGATGATTCCTACTACAACATACAACATAATAACCATACCAAAAAAGAAAGGTAAACAAGAGGGTAAGAAGAAGAAGAACATCAAAAATCATCATTCAATAGACAAACAAACAACAAACAAACATACAAACCATATGAGAACCCCCCACCTTGTTTCTTTCTTGATGGGAGACTAGAATACTTTCCTTCTTTCTCCTAGGACTTCTAGCAACCCTACAAATAAAACTCTCAAGTTAGAACACTCATTCTTTTCCTTACTCTTTTTTTTTTTCTTTGATGTTTCTAAAGTAAGATGATGGAGAATGAAGGGGGTATTTATAGGAGGGAAGGAGGGTGGGGATTCAAATTGTGCACTCACACAATTGCACAAAGCCCCCCCCATAATTTGGGGGCCGGCCATGACTAGGAGGAGGGGGAGAGTGGGGGAGGTGTTATGTGGGGGGAAGGTTAATGTGGGGGAATAATTTTCTAGAAGAAATCCTAATCTTTCATGCCTTGTAACCCTAGGTTTAACTAACAATTAATTCCTAATTAGAAGATAACTCAATTGTGAAAAGAAAAAAATATAAAAATAAACAAGTAGTCGGATGTTAATAAAATAATATTATTAATAGTCGATCGGGATATTACAATACTCCCTCCTTAGAATAGTTCTGTCCTCAGAACTGCACTAAGTGGGGCGAGGAGAAACAACGATACTCAAAACAACTCGGGAAAAGAGAGCTTCATCTGACTTTCTGTCTCCCAAGTGGCTTCTCCCACGAGTTGGTTCCTCCAGAGAACCTTGACCATTGGAATAATCTTGTTTCTTAGTACTTTATCCTGACGATCGATGATCTTCACCGGCCGCTCCTTATATGTAAGGTCCACTTGTAGATCTTCAGGGACATCTGGCAGCTGGTGATTTGGATCTGGTACATATTTCTTCAGCATTGAAACGTGGAATACATCATGTACCTGGGACAATTCGGCTGGTAGCTCTAGTTTGTATGCCGTCTTCCCGATCCGTTTCAAAATTTGGTAGGGTCCAATATATCTTGGTGCTAGCTTGCCGCCTCTTCCGAATCTGACCACTCCCCTTGTAGGTGAGATTTTCAGGAATACTGAATCACCTTCCTCGAATTCTAGGTCTCGCCGGCGGTTGTCAGCATAGCTCTTCTGTCTTGTTTGTGCTGCTCGCATCCTTTCCCTGATTAGTTCGATCTTTTCGGACGTTTGTTGCACTATTTCAGGTCCGAACATTTGTCTTTCACCTACTTCAAACCAGCACACTGGGGTCCTGCATCTCCTTCCATACAATGCTTCATATGGAGCCATCCCAATACTTGCTTGGTAGCTGTTATTATACGCAAACTCTACCAATGCTAAGTGTCGTTCCCAACTTCCCCCGAAGTCCATTATGCACGCTCTCAGCATGTCCTCGAGAATTCTGTTAACTCTCTCTGTCTGCCCATCCGTTTGTGGGTGAAAAGCTGTGCTAAAATCTAGTCTTGTTCCCAAGGCCTCTTGCAGACTTTGCCAAAATCGGGACGTAAACCTGGCATCCCGGTCGGAAACGATTGACACTGGCACCCCATGTAGCTTCACAACGCTTTCTATGTAGACTTCGGCCAGCTTTTCTACCGACCAAGTTGTCTTTACTGGGAGAAAATGTGCGGATTTTGTCAAGCGGTCCACTATTACCCAAATCGAGTCGTTCCCTTTTGAACTTCTGGGTAGTCCCGTGATGAAGTCCATGCTGATGTTCTCCCATTTCCATTCTGGAATGGGTAGGGGCTGTAGCAAACCTCCTGGTCTCTGGTTCTCCGCCTTGACTTTCTGACATGTAAGGCATTTGGCCACAAATTCTGCCACATCTCGTTTCATTCCAGCCCACCAAAAGTGTTGTTTTATATCCTTATACATCTTTGTGCTTCCTGGGTGGACTGTGAGTAAGGTGGAGTGTGCTTCCTTCATGATTTCTTCTCGTAACTCGTCGATTTTTTGGCACACATAACCTGCTCCCAAGCCAAAGTGTCCCTTCCTTTATACTGAACTCTGGGGTTTTTCCTTCGTTGACTAGCATTTTTTGTGCTTCAATCTCTGCATCACCCCATTGAGCCTTCTTGACTCGGTCATTCAGACTCGGATGTAGCTCTAGATTGGCTAAAATGGCGCTCAAATCTTCAACAACTAGTTTAATGCCGGCTTGTCTGATCTCATCTTGTAGCTCTCGTCTCATCACGGTGAGCATGGCTACAATTCGTTTTCTGCTGAGCGCATCGGCCACGACATTGGCTTTTCCTGGGTGATATAAAATTTCTGGTCTTATGTCTTCCAGAACCTCCAACCATCGCCTTTGCCTGAGATTCAGATCCTTTTGTTGGTAGATATACTTCAGGCTTTTATGGTCGGTAAACATTTCCACCTTCGATCCATAGACATAGTGCCGCCACAATTTCAGAGCAAAGATTATAGCGGCTAATTCCAAGTCATGTGTCGGGTAATTCTTCTCGTGTGGTCGAAGTTGCCTTGATCCGTATGCTATGACTCTTCCTTCTTGCATCAGAACACATCCGAACCCCAAAAGCGAAGCATCACTGAAGATTACGTATCCCTTGTCTGGTTGAGGTAGAACCAAAACTGGTGCGGTAATCAGTCTATTCTTCAGCTCTTGGAAACTACCTTCACACTTCTCAGTCCAATCAAAACTTACGTTCTTCTTGGTCAGGGCAGTAAGTGGTACGGCAATTCTGGCATAGTTCTAGATGAACTTCCTGTAGTACCCGGTCATGCCTAAGAAGCTTCTGACCTCTTTCACAGTTCTCGGCTGAGGCCAATCTTTTACTGCCTCTATCTTCTGCGGGTCCGTAGCCACTCCCTCCTTAGAAAGGACGTGACCCAAGAATGCCACTTCTGGCTTCCAGAATTCACATTTCGTCAGCTTGGCGTATAGCTGGTGCTCTCGTAGCTTGGCCAATACTGCAGTTAGGTGCTCAGCATGGTCCTCTTCTGTTTTTGAATATACCAAGATGTCGTCTAGGAAGACAACTACGAAGGAATCGATGAATGGTCGCAAGATGCGGTTCATCATGTCCATGAAGATTGCTGGAGCGTTTGTCACTCCGAACGGCATTACTAAAAATTCGTAGTGACCGTGCCGAGTCCGGAACGCAGTCTTGGGTATATCTTCTTCTCTGACCCGAACTTGATGGTAGCCTGAGCGCAGGTCAATCTTTGAGAATACAGCCGCTCCCTGAAGCTGATCAAACAGGTCATCGATCCTGGGAATGGGGTACTGATTCCGAATCGTCACCTTGTTCAACTCCCGATAATCGATGCACATTCTTGAGGTTCCATCCTTCTTCTTTACGAGTAGCACGGGTGCTCCCCAGGGTGAAGCACTTGGCCTGATGAATCCTCTTTGCAGCAGCTCTTCAATTTGCTCCTTTACTTCCTTCTGCTCTACTGGTGCCATCCGATAGGGTGTCTTTGACACTGGTGCGCTGCCCGGCTGGATAGTAATGCTGAATTCCACATCCCTGTGTGGTGGGAGTCCAGGTAATTCTTCCAAAAATACGCGGGGAAATTTTCGTACGATTGGTATCGCCTTGACTTCACTTGGCACTGGTATCTTAGTCGTAGCTGCGAGAATTTCCTCGTTCTGTTTCTTCCTTCCTTGGAACACAAGCTCCCGTCCTCCGGATGGGGTAATGGTGACCCTCTTCTCCTTGCAATCGATGCTAGCATTATGCTTGGACATCCAGTCCATCCCGATAATCACGTCCGTCCCTACAAAGCCCAACTCTAGCAAGTCTATACTCAGGGTCTCTCTGTCGATCCTGAGATTGCATCCCTGGTAGCATGAACTTGCGGGGAGAGTTGCTCCGGACGGGGTACCTACTAGCAAAACTGATTCCGGAATTGCCTCCTGGGTGCGTTTCAACTTCTTAGAGAATGCTCCAGACACAAAGGAATGAGATGACCCACTATCAAATAAAACAGTTGCCTGGATTTCATTTATATTAATCCAACCTGTTTACAAAAGTGGTTACATCAATACTAACTTATGCCAAAATATTCAAAATACTACAAAAGCTTAGTCATACTCCTTCACCTACCGGTGATAACTCCCTCGTCTTCATTGGCGTCTTCTTCTATGAGCGCAAATACTTTCCCCTGGCGGTTTATCCCCTTCTTGTTTGCCCTGGGAGCCGGCCCTCCATAGCCCCTTTGAAGTTGGGGACAGTTTGGCCGGATATGACCGACCTCCCCGCAATTGTAACAGGAGCGGGCACCATTCAGAGGGTTCCCATTCTTGGGGCATTGGCTCTTGAAATGCCCTGGTTCGCCACATGTGAAACAGCTCCCTGGCTTGATGTTGCTGGTGTTGCTAACCCTCTTCTGAAATTTTTGGTTCCCACCCTGGCTTCGGAATCCTGACGCTGGTGCAGACCTTTTTCCCTTGTCCCACCCTCCAGTGTTTCCTTGCAGTTCTGGCCCCTTATTCATGTCCAATTCCGTCGTAGCTGCTCGACGGACTAGCTTCTCGAACCTCCGGATGCAAAGCGGTATCATCTTGGTCCTAAGTGCGGGCCTGAGCCCCTGCTCAAACCTCTTGGTCTTTTTGACTTCATCTTGTACCATTTCCGGAGCATAGCGGGAAAGCTGGGTGAACTTGGTCTCATATTCTCGGACCGTCATGTTTCCCTGCTTCAGGTTGTGGAACTCCATGGCTTTTTCCTCCTGCACGTCTAGTGGGAAATAGTGTTGTCTGAATTCTGCCAGAAAATCCTCCCAGGTAATGGGCCCTTCGCCCATGCCTCTCTTTACTGATTGCCACCAGACTCCGGCATCTTTTTCTAGCAAAACGCTGGCTAACCTGACCTTGCTATCCTCTGGCGTCAGCATCACCTCAAACACTGTCTCGACTTGACGAATCCAGTCGTCAGCCGCTGTCGGGTCTGCCTTGCCTTCAAAAACAGGCGGCCTCATCCTTCGGAATGATTCGACCATTTTAACAGGGTCGGTAGCTGCTACTCCCCGATTACCTCCGGGTGCTCCTGGATGTTGCACATTGTTTCGGCTTGCTTCTGCGAGGTCACCCAAGGCCTGGTACATACGAGCAAATTCCGTCTCCAAATCAAGGCCTGTGCCATTGCCTCCACTACCCTCGCCTTCCAGATTGTCGGTCCTACCACTCCTGGTCCTGCGTGACATCTGGTAGAAGAGAGTAACGGAATACACAGGGCATCATAATTGTTACAAAAAATGACATTCATTCAATTTATCACGCACATAAGATTTGCAGAAAACATAAAGCTAACTTCATTATATCATAACCCCAGGTCTTACATAGTCACTACCTTCCTTACATTTATATCTCACAGTAGGAAGCAAAATATCCCAAAACAACAAAATAGCCTAGGGTACCTAACTACCTAATCAGTACTACTAGAGGTCCCGTCCCCTTCACCAGGTGGTGCCAACAGTGCGAGTAGCTGTGAAACCTGTGCCTGCAGCTCCGCGCATCTGCGCTCCAGGCGCGCCAATTGCACACGGTGGGTGTGCTTCAGGATTACTAGCTTGCGGTCTGCCCTTGCCCTTGCCCTCCTCAACTCAGCTATTTCCTTCTCATTGTTGAGGACTGCGAACTCACAGGAGTCCATCCTGTTTTCCAGGCATACATGGCACCATCCCCATGTTTCCAGATCCTGAAAGACCTGGTCGAAAGCTTGCTGTATTGGGTTAGGTGGGGGAGGTGGTGGCGGTGGTGGTGCTGGGTTCTGGCCATTGGCAGGGGCACCCCCTGCTGCGGCAGCTGCGGCGCCTCCATTGGCCAATCCTACTCCAGTCGGTGACTCGTCCCCATCTGTGAGGGGTTCCAAGTCCGAGCCCACCTCAATTGCAACTCCGTGTATCACTCCATTCCCTGGGGGAACTGCTCCGTTTGACATCCTGTATGGAGTGGATACGGAAATTAGCATAGATATAGAACATCATAATACATAAGTTGAAGGAACAACAATATGAATTATAATTGTTCACAACTAGCTAAAAGGAAGCCTAACCCCTACAAGGTACCTAAGTGTATTTTCCTTCTATGTTTGGACTATAAATTGAAGTCGGCTCTGATACCACTCTGTAGCGCCCCAATTTCCATATACTGGGAAACCGAGACACGAGCCAAGACCTTTCCTTCAATAAGTCACAAAACACAGAAAAACAGGAAAATTTGAAACTTTTTATTAACTCAATATTACAGGCCGAGTGTTCCCATCAATACACTAGATCACATCAGAGTATACATGAAATAGTTGTTACAGCGGAAATTAAAACTTGACGTTGACTGCTCACTTTCCTTGCCTTGAGTCCTCCTGAATCTCGCACCTGTATTTTTGCGGTCCAGCACCTATGGAAGTGGGGACGTCAGTATTCACTGACGCTTAAAGGCTGATCATATAGCAGCGGATCTCCAAACAATATATATAAACATAGTAAAGTATGTCGGTGTAGTTTAAGTGTTCGTGAGTGCAAGAATCCAACAAATGTCAATCAAACTGGAATGCCAATGCACTGTCCACTAAACTGGAACACTAATACACTGTCAACTGAGTTGGGATACTCGTATTCTAATGCCATGTCAACTAAACCAGGATGCTCATATCCTAATGCCATGTCAACTAAACCAGGATGCTCATATTCTAATGCCATGTCAACTAAACCGGATGCTCCTACTCTAATGCCAGCGAGTCTCCGAAAGCAACATGCAGCCCATACTACATGCGACTCCATCTCAAGCCGTTTCTCCATATATCGGGATTGAACCCGCGTTATGAATTCTAATTGTACACAACCTGTTCCTGACAATACTCCATGACTCTGTGAGGTTGCAGAAGAGGTCAAGTCCCCTTATGCAGACTGCTTATGGTGTCTCCGTTTTCCACTACTACCCGGCATGCCGGACCTCACTCGACCCCAGTATATCGGGCATCGTTCCAAAATCAAACCATAGAGTTTCGCAAGCGCAGGGCAGCGCGAAGCCTACCCTGTGGCACTCTCTGGGGTCTAGCAAACGCAGGACTGCACCATGCATCCTGTGGCACCCCAGCCACGGTATTTCAGGAATTAACAGCGCGAGATACGCAACCCGTGTCCTCAACTTGTGAGACGGCACCGTACGTATCCCTTTGACGGGAAGGTACAACCCAGTACACCACCTAAGATCGGCCCTAAAGAAAGGTATGGTCGTACGGTGCACCCTACTACCAACTCCCCTTCTTTCGGGCAAAAGGTTAAGGGATGATTTTATAAGTCACTATCTTAATGAGGTTATTATCTCTATGCAATCTTGCATAGTTTCCAATCATGGTCCAACTCGTGGTCCCTCGACCCAAGATTCTAATAATAATATTCCTCTCACTCATTCCTACCCCTAATCTTGGATTCTACCAACACTCTCGGCCCACGGTCAACCTACATTGGTTAAGACCCGTCGACGCCCGAGGTGAGATCTATCCATTTTACCCTAAGGGGTAGGATGTGGTCTTGATGGTCGATGACCCTTAGGGTACTTGAAGACCCTAAACTAGCTTTTTCTCAAGCTACAACTACTAGCACTTCTCAACCCTTATTGCTATGAATGAAGGGTGCTCATATGCTATGGTTCCATACTAACACTAACTACAACAAGGTAGTTATTCCTACAATTTCCACATGGCTCTTTCTTATTGCTTATCCTATGGCAATTCGATCATGGTATGCAATTGCAAGCATCAACCTACCACCACTAAAACATGGTATATATGACATAACCATCAACTTATAACACTCTTGATTGTGGATGTGTTTTAGCATGCATTTGTAGCGATCCCAAGCATGGATACATATATAACTAGTATGAACACATAGCATTCTCAAGCATGTATACACGTCACTAGTATGAACATACAACATTCTCAAGCATATGTATATACTTCTACATCATCCCTAAAATATGGTAAGTAATTTTACACCAATCCAACAATCATTCTAAGCATATGTATCATTCCTAATATGATAGATATTTTTAGAATAAATCCTACAACATGTAAAGCATGAATATGGCTTCTAAATATTTTTAGAAGTGGTCCTACAACATGTAAAGCATGAATATGGCTTCTAATATTTTTAGAAGTGATCCTACAACATGTAAAGCATAAACATGGCTTCTAATTATTTTTAGAAGTGATCCTACAACAATTGAAGCATAAACATAGCTTCTAAATATTTTTAGGAATAATCCTACAACATGTATAGCATGAAAATAGCTTCTAAGTAATTTTAGGGATAATCCTACAACATGTAGAACATAAACATGGCTTCTAATTATTTTTAGAAGTAATCCTACAACAATTGAAGCGTAAACATAGCTTCTAAATATTTTTAGGAATGATCCTACAACATGTATAGCATGAAAATAGCTTCTAAATAATTTTAGGGATAATCCTACAACATGTAGAACATAAGCATGGCTTCTAATTATTTTTAGAAGTAATCCTACAACAATTGAAGCATAAACATAGCTTCTAAATATTTTTAGGAATAATCCTACAACATGTATAGCATGAAAATAGCTTCTAAATAATTTTAGGGATAATCCTACAACATGTAGAACATAAACATGGCTTCTAATTATTTTTAGAAGTAATCCTACAACGATTGAAGCATAAACATAGCTTCTAAATATTTTTAGGAATGATCCTACAACATGTATAGCATGAAAATAGCTTCTAAATAATTTTAGGGATAATCCTACAACATGTAGAACATAAACATGGCTTCTAATTATTTTTAGAAGTAATCCTACAACAATTGAAGCATAAGCATAGCTTCTAAATATTTTTAGGAATAATCCTACAACATGTATAGCATGAAAATAGCTTCTAAATAATTTTAGGGATAATCCTACAACATGTAGAACATAAACATGGCTTCTAATTATTTTTAGAAGTAATCCTACAACAATTGAAGCATACATCTACTATTACTACTTTTAATGAAACACACATCTACTATTGCTACTTAGTAGAAGCATACATATCTACTACTACTACTATAAGTATCAACTAAAATTTATCATAAACATCTACAATTTAAATTACTACAAAAGAGATCTTTATTAACTAGTGGGCATAAAAGAGATCCTTTTTACAACTAACTAGTGATTTAAATAAAAGAGAAGATCTTTTTATTAGTTACAACTAGTGGTTAAATAAAAGAGAAGATCTTTTTATTAGCTACAACTAGTGGTTAAATAAAAGAGAAGATCTTTTTATTAGCTACAACTAGTGGTTAAATAAAAGAGAAGATCTTTTTATTAGCTACAACTAGTGGTTAAATAAAAGAGAAGATCTTTTTATTAGTTATTCTACAACTAGTGATTTAGTTAGTTTCTTTCTTTTTCATACTTTAAGATTAAAACTAAACAATAATACAACAAATAAGAACACTTTATTTTAGGTTTAATCTACATATGTTTTCAAAGTTCAATCATAGGTCCTACAACCTTACATGGTTGTAACAATAATCATATGCCTTATGTATGTTTCATAATCAAGTCCTACAACCTTACATGGTTGTATTTACAAACTTATATGCATGTGTTAATTTAGTCCAAGTAGTTTACTTTTTTATCACACAACAACAACAAAAGAACCATTTTTAGATGATTCCTACTACAACATACAACATAATAACCATACCAAAAAAGAAAGGTAAACAAGAGGGTAAGAAGAAGAAGAACATCAAAAATCATCATTCAATAGACAAACAAACAACAAACAAACATACAAACCATATGAGAACCCCCCACCTTGTTTCTTTCTTGATGGGAGACTAGAATACTTTCCTTCTTTCTCCTAGGACTTCTAGCAACCCTACAAATAAAACTCTCAAGTTAGAACACTCATTCTTTTCCTTACTCTTTTTTTTTTCTTTGATGTTTCTAAAGTAAGATGATGGAGAATGAAGGGGGTATTTATAGGAGGGAAGGAGGGTGGGGATTCAAATTGTGCACTCACACAATTGCACAAAGCCCCCCCCATAATTTGGGGGCCGGCCATGACTAGGAGGAGGGGGAGAGTGGGGGAGGTGTTATGTGGGGGGAAGGTTAATGTGGGGGAATAATTTTCTAGAAGAAATCCTAATCTTTCATGCCTTGTAACCCTAGGTTTAACTAACAATTAATTCCTAATTAGAAGATAACTCAATTGTGAAAAGAAAAAAATATAAAAATAAACAAGTAGTCGGATGTTAATAAAATAATATTATTAATAGTCGATCGGGATATTACATTCTGCTTCAGCTCTTTCTCTGGTTCGGTCATCTTTTCCATTAGATGACCGAAGTGGCAAGTTATCTGCAAAAAGAAGAAAAAAAAATCGCATTGAGAACTAAGAAAAGAGTACAAGTATAAAACTATCTAGTCTGCAATGCTTACCGATACTGCAGCTCGAGCGATCTCGAGCGTGTCGTCTCCTACTCCGCGGGCATCCATGGCGGCCCTGTCCTTCGGCGTTGTGAGATGTCGAACTGCCTGCATACTCGACATCGAGTCGCTGAGGAATCCGTCGAGCTTCTGGACTTGCCAATTCGAGATGAAGATCTTATTGTGTTCCTCTTTCAGGAACACCTCGGCCTCGGCCATCAGAGGTACGACCTCCATACCCAAAGCGGTGCTAAGGGAAAGGCCTCTGCCTCTACCGAGGCCGAAGTTGCTGCTGGAGTCGGTGGCCTCTGGACTACAATGGAAAAGCTAGGGGACGAGCCCCCCTCACTTGTTATACTTGTTGGAAAAGCTAAGGGACATCGAGATCCGAAGAGTAGGAACTCGCTTAGTCGAGCATCGAGGGTCGGGAGACGAGCCCCCTCACTTGTTAGAAAAGCTAGGGGATGTCGAGATCCGAAGAGTAGGAGCTCGCTTAGCCAAGCATTGAGGGTCGGGAGACGAGCCCCCTCACTTGTTGGAAAAGCTAGGGGACGTCGAGATCCGAAGAGTAGGAGCTCGCTTAGCCGAGCATCGAGGGTTGGGAGACGAACCCCCCTCACTTGTTGGAAAATCTAGGGGACGTCGAGATCCGAAGAGTATGAGCTTGCTTAGCCGAGCATCGAGAGTCGGGAAACGAGCCCCCTGATTTGTTGGAAAAACTAGGGGACGTCGAGATCTGAAGAGTAGGAGCTCGCTTAGCCAAGCATCGAGGGTCGGGAGATGAGCCCCCCTCACTTGTTGAAAAAGCTAAGGGACGTCGAGATCCGAAGAGTATGAGCTCGCTTAGCCGAGCGTCGAGGGTCGGGAGATGAGCCCCCTCACTTGTTGAAAAAGCTAGGGTACGTCGAGATTCGAAGAGTATGAGCTCGCTTAGCCAAGCATCGAGGGTCGAGAAACGAGCTTTTGTGGCTCGCAGTGGTATCCGAGCATCGAGCCTCAGACTTGTTGGAGAAGCTTTTATGGCTCGCGGTGCCATCTAAGTGCTGAGCCCCAAACGTGTAGGAGAAGCTTTTGTGGCTCGCGGTGACATCCGAGCGCCGAGCCTCAGATTTGTAGGGGAAGCTTGTGGCTAACGGTAAAATCCGAACGCTGAGCCTCAGACTTGTTGGAGAAGTTTTTGTGGCTCGTAGTGACATCCGAGTGTCGAACCTCAGCTTTTAGGGGAAGCTTTTGTGGCTCGCGGTGTCATCCGAGCACCAAGCCCCCAAAACTTATTGGAAAAGCTTCGGTGGCTCGCGGTGACATCCGAGCGTCGAACCTCAGCTTGTTGGAGAAACTTTTGTGGCTCGCGGTGCCATCTAAGCGCCGAGCCCCAAAACTTGTTGGAAAAGCTTTGGTGGCTCGCGGTGACATCCGAGCATCGAACTTCAGCTTGTTGGAGAAGCTTTTGTGGCCCGCAGTGCCATCCGAGCGTCGAGCATCAGCTTGTTGGAGAAGCTTTTGTGGCTCGCGGTGCCATCCAAGCACCGAGCCCCCAAAACTTGTTGGGAAAGCTTCGGTGGCTCGCGGTGACATCCGAGCATCGAACCTCAGCTTGTTGGAGAAGCTTTTGTGGCTCACGGTGCCATCCGAGCGCCGAGCCCCCAAAACTTGTTGGAAAAGCTTCGGTGGCTCGCGGTGACATCCGACCGTTGAACCTCAGCTTGTTGGAGAAGCTTTTGTGGCTCACGGTGCCATCCGAGCATCGAGCCCCAGCTTGTTGGAGAAGCTTTTGTGGCTCGCAGTGACATCTGAGGACCGAGCCTCAAACTTGTAGGAGAAGCTTTTGTGGTTCGCGGTGCCATCCGAGCGCCGAGCCCCAAAACTTGTTGAAAAAGCTTTGGTGGCTCACAGTGACATCCGAGCGTCGAGTATCAGCTTGTTGGAGAAGTTTTTGTGGCTCGCGGTGATATCCGAGCGTCGAACCTCAGCTTGTAAGGGAAGCTTTTGTGGTTTGCGGTGCTATTCGAGCGCCAAGCCCCCAAAACTTGTTGGAAAAGCTTCGGTGGCTCGTGGTGACATCAGTGCGTCGAACCTCAGCTTGTTGGAGAAGCTTTTGTGGCTCGCGGTGCCATCTGAGCGTCGAGCCCCAGCTTGTTGGAGAAGCTTTTGTGGCTCGCGGTGACATTCGAGCACCAAGCCTCAGACTTGTAGGAGAAGATTTTGTGGCTCGCGGTGCCATCTAAGTGCCGAGCCCCCAAAACTTGTAGGAAGAGATTTGGTGGCTCGCGGTGACATCCGAGCGTCGACCTCAGCTTGTTGGAGAAGCTTTGGTGGCTCGCGGTGACATTCGAGCGTCGAACCTCAGCTTGTAAGAGAAGCTTTTGTGGCTCGCAGTGACATTCGAGCGCCGAGCCTCAGACTTGTTGGAGAAGCTTTCATGGCTCGCGGTGCCATCCGAGTGCCGAGCCCCCAAAACTTGTTGGAAAAGCTTCGGTGGCTCGCGGTGACATCCGAGTGTCGAACCTTAGCTTGTTGGAGAAGCTTTTGTGGCTCGCGGTGCCATCCGAGCGTCGAGCCCCGGCTTATTGGAAAAGCTTTTGTGGCTCGCGGTGACATCCGAGCGCCGAGCCCCAAGCTTGTAAGTGAAGCTTTTGTGGCTCGCAATGCCATCCGAGCGTTGAGCCTCAGCTTGTTGGAGAAGCTTTTGTGGCTCGCGGTGACCTTCGAGCGTCGAGCCCCAAACTTGTAGGAGTACTCGAGTAGTTGGCCACGTGCTTCAAGCTGTTATACCGGCTGATAGGGCTGAGGGTAAAGAGGTATTTTTGCACTTTAAGCTGACGTCATAGGCATGAGAATCGAAGCATTTTAGATCCTGGTGGCTGTTAGATCTTGATGATCAAGATCCAACGGTTAGATTTTTTCGCAAAATTCGAGGAGTCCCTTCCTCTATTATAAATCTCCCACCTCCCCCTTCATTTCTTCACCTTGTGCTCAATCTCTAAGACAACAAAAGTTTCTTTTACAACCTTCTGCGATCATTTTTTGGTGATCTTCCCGTTTCCCGGTATATCAGGTTAGTATTTTTGTTTCGCAATGTCGCGTTCTTAGTCCGACTCCGAGGCAAGCTCTTCAGGTTGTGCTGAGGAGGAAGTCCATTCGGCATCGACATCTTGGTCTCTTGGTGACCTTGAAGTGAAGGAAGAGGTCCAGTCGGACTTAGGATCGGGGGCAAGGGTGTCATTGTTTATGATGTGCCCCCTTTACGAGTCTGTAGGCCAGGAGAGGAGCTTGTGAAGGAGGGTGAGCATGAGGAAGGAGACCCCGAGGGAGAGGAGTTTGTTGAGGAGGGGGAGCATGAGGAAGGAGACCCCGAGAGATAGGAGTTTGTTGAGGAGGGGGGCATGAGGAAGGAGACCCCGAGGGAGAGGAGTTTTTTTAGGAGGGGGAGCATAAGGAAAGAGACCCCAAGGGAGAGAAGTTTGTTGAGGAGGACGATCAGGAGGGGCCCGAACGAGGAACCGAGGGAGGAAACGATCGGGGAGAAGGGGAAGGAGGAACAGCGAGTGGGGTAGCTGAGGAAGAAGAAGATCTTCCACTTCTGCCCCCGTTCGTAACCCCCTCTCCGGAGAAGAAGCCTCGCCCCCGCAGGAGAAAAAAGAAGTGGATTCGTCCCGATAGTCCGGGTGAGCCAAACAAATACGGACCCGAGTCTGGGTTCAAGTTTCCCCTTCTGTCCAATAAAAAACCAGGGACGATTAGGATGTATCCTGACGATGTGGAGGGGCTTTTTGCGTTTACCACATTGCTGTGGGACTCAGGTCGGTCTATGATCAAGATGGATAGCGTCCAGTGTGCTTTGAGGGCGGACTACCTGCATATCTTAAGGGTGGCCTACTTCATTCCGAAGGAATTCGAACTTCTGGTGCCGAACCCCGAAATTTGTCCGACCACAGTGCTGGAGTTGAGCTTCTGCATGTTTACCGAGGACGCCTTCATCACGGGATTGAGGCTGCCGTTGCACCCATTCATTGAGAGGGTGTTGAATTAGGGAGATCTAAGTCCAATGCAGTGTGGCCTCAACTCGTGAAAACACTTGATCTGCTTCATTCAGAAGTGCTAGGAGAAGGGGATCAAACCGAGGCTCACGTACTTCCGTGCCATCCTAGGGATGAGCTCGCTCGGAGACACGGAGGGGATTTTTTACCCCTCGTCGTGTCCTCACAGGAGGGTGATGCACGGCCACCCGGACTCCATTAAAGGATGGAAGGAGAAGTACTTCATCGTCCAGAGTGAGAAACCTTGGAAGATTCCAACTGTTTGGAATATCAGTAAGCCGAACCATAAGCCCTTGAAGCGTAGTGAATTGACGGATAAAGAGTGGGCGACTGTAGAGAAGATTGTGGAACGGCATAGCATAGGGTGGTCGCGCGTCACAGAGTTGCACCTGGCCCGAGCCGGACTGAGCCCAGCCGACCCTTATATGTTTTTGTTTCTAATCTGTTTATCTTCTTGCCTTCGTGTTAACATTTTTCCCTTTTTCTTTGTTTTTGTAGAGATGTCTGTAAAGCAGCTTGACAACCGACAGGCCTTACAGGCTATAGCCCCCAAGAGGAGGGCCAATCAGGAGAAGAAGGCTGCCTCGACAGTGGGGCCCAATAAAGGGGCGGCCTCAGGGCCTTCGGAGCCATCCCTAAAGAGGACGAAGAAGCACCACCACTCGTCGAGGTTGACGAAGGAACCGGGGCGAGCTCCGATAGAAGGAAAGTGGCCGCTGTCTTGGAGAAGGGGCTCCTGCCACTTCGCCCCAATGCCGAGGAAGTGGTGGGTAGGCAGGGCATGAGGCCACACACCCCGGATTGGGGGGGTCAAGGCAGGGGACCAAGGGCCCGGTGGCACTAGAGATGGTGGAGCATCTCGCCACGGAGCGAGATCGGATGACTTTGGCAACAAAGATGTCTGCGATGGCCTACATGAGGTGGGCTCAGTCGCACATTTTGGTAAGTGTTTAGTATCCGCTTTATGCATAGAATTTAGGGATTTTGTCTAACTTGATCTTCCTCGGCCAGGTGTTGCTTCATGGGCAACACTTCCACAAGTGCCTAGAGAAGAAGGTCGTTGTCGAGAGGAAGAACACCGAGAAGTATTTTCGTGAGGCGACTCGTCTGAAAGATGAGCTGACGGAGGCCTAGTCAACCTAGGCAGTCTTCCAAGCTTAGATGGCCTCGTTGCAAGGCCATCATGCAAACGAGCTGGTGCATTTCCGGGCTAAGGCCAAGGCGGAGGCTGAGGAGATGTAGATCACCTTGGCGGACACTCTGATTGTGGCTCAGGACGAAGCATGCGCCAAGGCCAAGGAACACTTCCTGCAGATCTACCCGGAGGCTCGGGTCGACCACCTTCACTGCGGGTGGTGGCTTCTCGTGCATTCGCCGACGCCCGGTGGCGAGGAGGAGGAGGAGTTAAGGGACCCTCGTCCGAAGGAGATCGGGGCGATCAGGCTGACGAAGATGTGTCGTCCCCCCTCTAAAAAGTAGTTTAGGAATTTTACTTATTATTTTGACTTTGTATTTGCCTCATGCAGACTGGCCACCGCTTTTTGTAACCCAAAATTTTGAATTTATAAAAGAAAAGATTTTTGGCCGATCCTCTGTGACTTTTAGTTTTTCACAGGCTTCTTTAGTGACCCGTTGTTTTTCCCCTCTTCTTGATAGATGCACGAGACCATCGGCGCCGACCTTTGTTCCGCAGAGGTCTTCCGGCTTTGAAATGAGCTGGGGTCCAAGGAGAGTGTGCTGACTCACCATCGTAAGCAGGCTCGTGATTGAGAGGCCGTAGTAAACTATTTTATGAACAAGTCTAAGGAGCTCAGCCTAGAAGCTGCTCGCCTGAAGAAGGCCATAGCCGACCGGAACTGGGGGAGAGTCGTGACAAACTGGTCAATCTCGGATGCCTCCATCGGGCGACCGGCTTCAGAGTCCTTTCTTCGTGAGGTCATCGTAGAGAAGGGGTTGGAGATTCGGAGGATGAAGCTCATGCTAGGCACTGATTCGCTTGAGGGAGCAAGTCATTCCGTATTGGGTCCTTCTCTGACCTTTTATCTGGAAACGGCGAGGCCTACCGACACGCAGAGTTCTGTTGCCGGGACGTCCTTACTAGTCGTGCAGGTAGAGCATGCAGAGGGTCCCGTGAAAAGCACTTAGTTCGAGTTTTAAGCCGAGTGATTTGTAATATCTTCATTGTATCGTGTGTTCGTTTGCGGCGCTTCATAAGTAACAAAACTTTGATTTGCTCGACCCTTGTTGACTGGGTAAAATTAGGATGTTGACTTCGTGTTGACACAGGCTCCGAACCCCCGGCTTTGCTCGGGAGCCGAGCCGTTGCTCCCCGCAGATAGCGCTTAATAGGGGACATTTCATCTTCTGATAACAATTAATGGGGGACGTTTCATCTTCCATCGTTTAGAATCCCCGATGCCATAAATGCGCCTCTCCGGAGGGCTATATAACTCTCACCCCCTCATTACTTGTTCACCAGGAATTTCCGATGACTTACCTGCCAACCCCTGACAATTCGGGGTTTTGGCTCTGAGTGCCGTTTACCCCGAGTTGTCAGTGGGTGAGAGATGGGTCGATCCCGGAGGTGAGACTCGGGGTGCTTGCCGAAGGCGGGCGCCCCAAAAATGGAATTTTTGGCCGAGAGTCCCGGATTGGTGGATCCCCTACCACCCTCTGACAATTCGGAATTTTGGCTCTGAGAACCGTTATCCCCAAGTTGCCAGCGGGTGAGAGGTGGGTCAACCAAAGGTCCGGGGCTCGGGGCATTTGCTGAAGGCGAGCGCCCTAAATATTAATGAAAACCTTTGGGTAGGGTGTCGATCTCTCTTGTCAATTTTAAGAAAGCTGGAATGAGTGTAGCTGTAGGTCAACGTCGAGCATAAAATTAGCAGGGCTTGAAAAAACCAAGGCCTTGCTCGAGGTCGGTGCTGAGCCCCCATACCTGTTCTGAGATAGGTAGTATGAGTGTAGCTGAAGGTCATCGCTGGGCATAATAGTCACAGGGCTTGAAAAAGCCAAGGCCTTGCTCGAGGTCGATGCCAAGCCCCTATACCTTAGGAGAAGCTGGCATGAGTGTAGTTGGAGGTCATCACCGAGCGTAAAGGTCATAGGGCTTGAAAAAGCTAAGGTCTGGCTCGAGGTCGATGCCAAGCCCCATACCTGTTCTAAGATAGGTAGCATGAGTGTAGTTGGAGGTTATTGTTGATTTTTCAGAGTTATCTAAGTGAATAAATAATCTGAATACAAATTAAAACCTCGCAAGTAAACGAATCGTTTGACAGAAATGTAGTATTAGCAAAGGTTGAATCCACAGAGATTATAGTAAACAACTCACTAATCAATTCAAAGATGTTTTCTTTGCTTGTTTGTTTTTATTTACTTTTGTTTTGGTTTCTCTTTTTTTTCTTTTTTAATGAATGAAGAGGATTAAGAAGAAAAATTAAAATGATAACAATTCCTACTTAAGAGGGTGATCAAGGTGATTTGAGAGCAAAAAAAAATTATATCAAAGAGTTGGGGCATTGATTTCCACTTTTAGTCATGTATTCTAAACCACACTAATGCACAACTATGAATCATTTTGACTTGCTCATGTTGTCAATTATAAAGGTATGATATCTACACTTTAAAATGGGTGATTTCCCTAAGCATCGAATTAGGCATGGGTATCTACACTAATTCTTTTCTTCCTTAAAGTATTTAGTATGATATCTACTAAGTTGCACTTCAAGAAAGCATGACAACAATGGAAATCGACAACACATAAAGAACTAGAACATGGTATCTATTTTAGTTATTTATGTTGCTTAAACTCTAGAACCCAAATGAGTTCTTGTGTTACTGATCATGAGCACTAGACTCGATCATCTAAATCTGCTCATGTAACAAACTCACAATATATGATGCATATGGTGATCAATCATGACACAACAATTATCAAGAGTGACACTATAAGTATGGTTTAATCAATGAGCATCACAAATGAGCTAACTGTGCACTAAACGGGTTTAAAATACATGACTAAGCTTCCTTCATGCCCCAAACAAATTTAGTTACACTTGATCATAGATCTATTCAAACAGACATTAAGAGATATATCAATTAAACTAGAAGAAAACATGATAGAGAAGTAACACCGTAGTTGTTTGCTCCTTTTCTAACCGTAGCTGATGCTAGATGATCTTCAAATTACTCTTTCAATCAGCTTGTATTTCTTCTATCTTCTCAGTTGCACTTCTGCTTTCGGATGATGCCCACACTCCCAGTCTGTGTTTCTTTTTATAGCCCCTTCCTCTTTTCTGCAGTTCTCTAGCTCCCCATTTAATTAGTTGCAATCTCCTCAATATGGGGTATGGATTGAGGCAACATAATCACCTTCTTAAACAGCAAGAATCTGATTTGGTAAAAAAATCTTTTAGCCAACTAACTAGCTTGATTTTTAGAAATTGATATTTGCAGCTTAACTGATTTGTTTTTAATTTGTTTCTCTGCAAATTTCCGAGATTTGACAGCTCAATCTTCAATTGTGTTTGCAAATTTAGTTGTGGTAGAATTCTTGGCTGTGCAGCTTTGATGCATCTGCCTATGATAGCTCTTCTCATGACCTGGCTTCTACAGCTCCACACACATATTTTTGTGTTATAATTTGCAGCTTAACTGATTCAAAAGCTAGAGGTGAAGGAGTGACAATTTGCAACTTCACTGTGAAGAAGGACTTCAGTTGTGAATAGGCAGTATTTAAACATGCACAACTAATATAGTTGTGCACAATCAAAGAAAAGAAAAGACTTTGCATCTAATCCTACACACTCATGTATCTGTGGTGGACAATAGGGTGTGCATATAGCTGATACTGTAGCAATCTGAAACATGCACAGCTTATGAATGAAGTTATTTTCCACTTCAATTGCATTCTGCTATTTGAACTTTTCTCAACTTCTTCCATAGTCTTGATCTTTGCTTTTCTTTCTAATCTCTGTGAAATTTTTCATAATTTGAGGCTTGATCAATTTGGAACTTCAACCACCAGTAGAGTCACACTTGATAGGGAGTGAAAATGGAATTAGAAAGTGAAGAAATGGGGACTGTGAGCCATGAAGTGGAGATTTCAAGTATCTGACATGCACAACTGTAGCATGCACAACTGATACTTGAGTTATTTTGCCCTTCAAATACACTCCTTGTAATAGATAATTGCTATTTGAAATTCTTGCAACTTCATCTACAGTTTGGTTTCGAAATTCTGAAAGTTTGCTTGATTTGAAGCTTGATCATCTATGAACTTCACCACCCTTTTATTTACCAGTTGATGTAAAGTCACACTTGATAGGAGATGAAAAAGGGAATTAGAAAATGAAGAACTGGAAGTTGTAAACACTGAGGTGAAGATTCCAAGTAGTGCTGCTGACATGCATAGCTGATACATGTACACAATGGTAGTGAAGGGGAGTTCTACACCTGCACATCTACATTCTTGTAGAATTGAGCCGAACAATGAAATATCAACTTGTGTCAAGATGTTTCCCTCATCTTTTCATATATATAGTATGCTTTTTCTTTGATCTGAGCTTTTCATGCTTGATTCACAACTCTTCAAAACCCCACAATTTCCTCAATCTGATTTGCTTCTAGGTTGTTTCCTATAGAAAAGAGAAAAGAAATATAAATTACCGGAGATAGAGAATTAAATTGTTAATTCAAATTATTGATCCAAAATATGGACATTAACAGATTTATCAGTCATCGCCGAGCATAAAGGTCACAGAGCTTGAAAAAACCGAGGCCTTGCTCGAGGTCGATGCCGAGCCCCCATACCTTAGGAGAAGCTGGCATGAGTGTAGCTGGAGGTTATCACTGTGCGTAAAGGTCGCAGGGCTTGAAAAAGCCAAGGCCTTGCTCGAGGTCGATCTCGAGCCCCCATACCTGTTCTAAGATAGGTAGCATGAGTGTAGCTGGAGGTCATCGCCGAGCATAAAGGTCGTTGGGCTTGAAAAAACCAAGGCCTTGCTCGAGGTCGATGCCGAGCCCCCAAACCTTAGGAGAAGCTGGCATGAGTGTAGCTGGAGGTCATCACCAGGCGTAAAGTTCGCAAGGCTTGAAAAAGCCAAGGTCTTGCTCGAGGTCGATGCCAAGCCCCCATACCCGTTCTCAGATAGGTAGCATGAGTGTAGCTGGACGCCAAGCGTAAAGGTCGCAGGGCTTGAAAATGCCAAGGCCTCGCTCGAGGTCGATGCCGAGCCCCCATACCCATTCAAAGAGATTTGTGATAACCGAACATCGAGCCCCAAAATTGGTTGGAGAAGTTGGAGTGGCTCACAGTGACATCCGAGCATCGAGCCCCAATCCTTGTAGGAGAAGTTGGAGTGGCTCGCGGTGACATCCGAGCGTCGATCCCCAATCCTTGTAGGAGAAGTTGGAGTGGCTCATGGTGACATCCGAGTGCCGATCCCCAAACTTTGTAAGAAGAGTTGGAGTGGCTCGCGGTGACATCCGAGCACCGATCCCCGAACTTTGTAGGAGAAGTTGGAGTGGCTCGTGGTGACCTCCGAGAGTCGAGCCCCAAACTTTGTAAGAGAAGTTGGAGTGGCTCGCAGTGACCTCCGAGCATCGAGCCCCAAAATTTGTAGGAGAATTTGGAGTGGCTCGCGGTGATATCCGAGCGTCGAGCCCCAACCATTTTTAAGAACACTGGCATAAGGCCAAAAAGGGATAAACGGTTACATCATATTGACTTTACCAAACAAGGCACGAGGTGCCGATTACATCTTATTATTTACAGGGGTATCTACAAGGGCCAATCCTCCCTTTCGAGGAATTTGATAAGGTGCTCCGCGTTCCAGGGTCTTTTGACAGCCTTGCCTTCCGGGTCGGTAAGGCGGTATGTGCCGGGGCGTACAACTTCAGAAACCTTGTATGGGCCTTCCCAGTTTGGAGCCAGCTTTCTCTTTTGGCCGGGGTTAGATACCGCCAGCCTTCGGAGGACGAGGTCCCCTAGCTTGATGTTGGTGGGACATACCCCTTTGTTGTAGAACCTCTCGATCCTCTGCTGGTATGTGCTCCTTCTGATGGCCGATTTTCCCCTGGCCTTGTCTATGAGGTCCAGGTTGGCACGCAGTTGTGCCGAGTTGCTTTCTTCATCAAAGGCCATGATTTGGAGCAAAGAGAGCCCGATCTCAAGGGGAATTACTACCTCTGCGCCGTAAGTCAGATTAAATGGAGACTCTCCCGTGGGGATTCTCTTCATCGTTAGATGGGCCCAGAAAATGCTCAGTAACTCGTCGACCCATAATCCCTTGGAAGAATTATCAAGCCGTTTCTTCAGACCGTTAAGGATCTGGCGGTTCGCGTTCTCAGCCTGACCGTTCAACTGTGGGTGGCACATCGAAGAGAAGCATTGCTGGATTCCGAGATCCTTGCAGAACTTTCTAAAATACTTACCCACAAACTGGGTCCCATTATCCATGATGAGTATGTGCGGAATTCCGAACCGGCAGATGATGTATTTCCAGAAGAATTGCTGAGTCTGCTGCTCGGTGATCGTGGCCAGGGGCTCGGCCTCGATCCACTTTGTGAAGTAGTTGATCGCTACTATCAGGAACATCCTTTGTCCCATTGCTTTTGGAAAGGGGCCTACCAGGCCCATCCCCCACATAGAAAAGGGGGTCGGACTGGTAAGGGAGCGGAGGTTTGCTTGTAGAACCCTTCTCACCGAGGAGAATCTTTGACAAGGACCGCACTTTTTGACCAGGGCCAGGGCATCTTGCAATATCGTGGGCCAGTAAGACCCGTGGTTCAGAGCCTTTCGGGCAAGCGATCGGCTTCCCATGTGGCACCCACCAATTCCTTCGTGGAGCTCCTTGAGAGCATACTTAACCTCGTCAGGGGTTAAGCAACGTAGGTAGGGTCTTCCGTTCGTCATTGTGTACGAGCATTTGAAGAGGGTTTCATTGATCATGGAGAACCTTTTCGAGCGGACCCTGATCCGCCTTTCCTCGGCTCGGTCTTGGAGGAGCTCTCCTTCGATCCGAAACTTTCAGATGGGAGTGGTCCAATCGTCAGGCTGAGCTCCGTCATCTATACTCGGCTTCAGGAGCACTTCGATCAGAACAGTGCGGTCGATGTCTTCAAAGGATGAGGAGGCTAACTTCGACAGGGCATCGTCCTGGGCGTTCTACTCTCTTGGAATCCTTAAGACTGCAGAATCATCAAAGGATGTCAAGAACCGCTGGACCACAGCCAAATACCGGATCATCCGATCGTCACGGGCTTCGTACTCTCTGGTGATCTGATTGACCACGTGCTGAGAGTCGCTGAAGGCCCTGATCTGTCTGACGCCTGCCTTGTAACACCCCAAATTTTATTTATGAAGAATTTGTGATTTTACGTGTTTAGCACGTATAATTTCATATGTATAATTCATTTTTATATAAAAAAATATTTCTTTATATTATGAACAAGAAATTGTTCGCTTTATTTTCCAAAAGACTATTTTAAAAAAGCCTAATTAAACTCTAGGCCTATTTGTCTCTTTTAAGTCCACTCTTAATTAATTAATTAATTTAAATTAGTAGAGCCCAAGGTTAATTGGTCCATTATTAAGCTCATTTAACTTAATCCTCTTTTAAATAGCCTAACTTGTAGTATAGACTCATTTTATGAGCAATTAATTTTTTTCACATGAACAAATTTGTAAATGGGGGACACTAGAATGGCACGTGCATGCACTAGCATGTGCAATGTGCACACTCTTATATTGGCCGGATTGTACATGGTAAAGAGGGAGAGTGGATGAGATAGTGGGGGGTGGTTACTTCAACATGGGAAGTTATTACAACTCCCTACTTCATCTTGGCCCTTGATCCTTAACCATATGATCTCATCCTAGCCTTCCATTTACCCTACAAATTTGTATAAATACCCCCTACACTAGTTATCCTTGCACCTAAAATTGAAAAAAAAAGGAAAGAGAGAAAATAAATACAAGTTAGTGAGACAAAAGATTGAGGAGTTTGTGAGTTTAAAAGATTGAGTGGCAAAATTGTGTGTGTTCCCCCACCTATAGTTGGCCGGCCCATTCCCAAGGAGCAAGAAGAAGTCCCATCATTATCAAGCTAGGAGGAGAAGCAACTTGGTGGCTCAAACTAGGAGGAGAAGGCTTTCCTTGTTCACTCTAGGAGATCCCTAGAAAATTTTGTGTGTTTTCTCTCCATTAGAGATGGGTGGTTCTCTTAAACTTCCAATTAGACATCATGCTAGGGTAAGTTTGATAAGATTAAAAAGAAACTATAACTAATCTAGCCATGTGATGTGAAAATGAGACAAATTGATATTTATAGGAATGTATGTTAAAAGAATGTTAATTGATTTTAAAAATTGTGATTGTTAGCTTAGAATTTACCATGCTACCATGCTCTATTTGATTGTTATGTGCTAGATTAAGAAGATATGCTTGTATGTTAAATAATTGAAAGAAGAACTAGGGGAAAATGTGATTTTGACTGTTTGATTGATTAAATGGCATGAAAAATAAATAAAAAAGAAATTTATTACTGAAATAATTGTATAATGGTAACAAAATTAATGTAAGTGATCTAGGAAATTTTTTAATGCAAAGTTGTAGAAAGAATGTGTTTGTTTTCTCTAAAATTGAAATTAAGTAGTAAAATACAAGTAGAAGGCAAAAATTATGCTTTTGTATCAAAAATGAAATTTTAATTTACTGGACTAATGTAATTATATAGAAAATGAATTCTGGAGTTTTTGAATTAATTTGGAGAAGAAGAAAGGATTTAAAAACACTCATTTGTGTAAGAATTCGAAATAACAGAGTCTCGGACTTTAACTCCTAAAACCCCCACACTATATCAGTTTGGTAGCTTAGACCAATTGGTTATTGGGTGCTTGGGTGTTACTGTAGCTTACGGGTGACCCTGGTGGTCTCGGGTTCAAAACTGGGCTTTGCCCTTTTTTTTTGTGTTTTCGAATAAAACCCCAAACCGAAACCGAAACCCCTTATTAATTAAAACTCATGCCATATCGTGGTTGCACCTTAGCCCAATTGGCTTTCGGTGGCGGGTGGCTAGTCTTAGGTCTTGGGTTCGATTCCTGGCTTCGGCAGGATTAAAACTTTTTGATTTTTGGGTTTTAATTGATTTCTTGGCTTTTAAAAATTCGAAAAAATACTATAATTATTCTAAAAATATGTGAATTCTATGAAAAATACTTGTGCATTATTTGACTAAAATAAAAGTGACTTAGAAGTGAAAATTGAGTAGATTTGCATGAAATTGACATTTGTATAGATATGAAAAGTGATTATTTTTCATGAGAAAATTTTATTAAGTTATAAAACAGAAATTTTGAATGGAGGAAAATTTAAGTGTGTTGATCATGGATTTTTATTCATCTATTTGGGTTTTGTGTGCACTCTAAAGATAGATGAAAAATACAACTTTGTGGATTGAATTAAGTAAAAGAAAGAAGTACTAGTTTGAGAATCTAATGGATTTATTGAAATAAAATTTGAGTTTGAATTACGTGAATTGAAATTGAACCTTATATATGAGATTTGAATCATAGAAAAGAATGGAAATCATGTTAATTGTGAAAAAGAACTTATGAGTATGAAAACTCAAATTTTGTGATTATGAAGTGCAATTGAGAACTAGAGTGTAGCTAAGCCTCATACCGGTAATGGAAAGAAATATGTTGAAATGAAATTTGAAGTGAAAAGACCAAGATTTGGGTCGCGTTATATAAATGGTTAAGGGCTAACTCTAGAGAATTGATTTTGTTCATGATTCAAATAACTAAGGACTAGACACATAGTGAAGATGTGATGAAAATAAGAGAAAAACACGAGTATGAGGGCCTCAGAGCTACGGTGTGAGAATATTCACAGGTTGTCTGCACGATGCGTCGTGTCATGACGTGGATATGTCTCCAGGAGTCCGTACCGCAGGCGATGCTCGTGGGGTATTTGGTGACTGCGGGTGGTGTCATGTCCCATAACGGAGGCTGAATTGTCCATAGGTTCTTCACGATGCATCGTGACATGACGTGGAATTCTCCTCCAGGCTGTCTGGACATGAACTCGTAACTCATAGAACATCTAGGATACTTATCGTAGTTACAGTAGTAGTTAAAGTCATGAAGAGGGATTGAACCCTACAAGATGAAGAACGGTTAAGGGCTTGACCTCAGACCTATGTAGTATGGGATGCATAGAATCTGAACAAGTGCGCATTAGTGTCATGTAACATACATAACCGCATTAAGGACTAAGTAGTGTCATGTAACATACATAACCGCATTAAGGACTAAGTGCACCGCACAACACGACACCAATAGGATAGTCCCTTGTAGTTTTGTTTGTGATCAAGTTTGTGATTTGTTTAAGCATTTGAGAATCATTATACTGTTCGGTATAGAGATGATAGCCGTGTATAATATTTCTTCGGTTATAAGAAACTGACGTGTCCACAATTTCTATGCAGGGTAAAGTGATTAACAAGACTAAAGTTGCATGCTGCTTAAAGAATGATTCAAGTGTTTTACTTTTTAATTCATGTAAATTGTTGTAAATTGCTTCCGCTGTAAATATGTAATGTAAATGTAACTCTGATGTAACAAAAGTTTTTATTTCCTTGTAAAATTATACGAAGAGAAGTATAAAGATCATATGGAACTTCGAATTCAGTATGTTTTGGAATTCAGGGTGTTACATGCCTGGTGTGCTAGGGTGAGCCCCGTGATCATAGCTTCATATTCTGCCTCGTTGTTAGAAGCCAAAAAGTTGAGGCGGAGGGAATATTGAAGAAGGAAGTTATCGGGTCCTCGCAAAATGATGTCTGCGCCACTCTCCGCTTCGCAGGAAGAGCCATCGACGTAAACTTCCCACGTCTGGTCGGCCACCCCACTTTCAGGTTGCTCGGAGATGGTGCATTCCATGATGAATTCAGCGAGGGCCTGTCCCTTAATTGTCGTCCTTGGTTGATAGCTGATGTCATATTGACTTAGCTCGATCGACCACTTGACCAAGCGGTCGAAGCTCTCGGGCTTGTGGAGGACGGCCTTCAGGGGCTGGTCCGTGAAGACCTGAATCGAGTACGCCTGGAAATATGGAAGGAGCTTCCCCGCGGCCATGACCAGGGCGTATGCCACCTTTTCCATTTTCGCATATCTGGTCTCGGCCGAGAGCAGGACTTTGCTTACATAGTACAACAACTTTTGGACTCCGTCTTCTTCTCAAACGAGAACAGCACTAAGTACACTTTCCGAGGTCGAATGATAAAGCCAGAGAGGCTCGCCCGACTTGGGTTCGTTGAGGAGCGAAGGATTGGAAAGGTACTCTTTTAATTGGACTAACGCTTTCTGCTGCTGAGTGCCCCATTCGAAGCCTCCGGTTCCGTGCAGGGCTTTGAAGAATGGGAGAGACTTCTCTCCGGACTTGGAAAGGAAACGGCTGATGGCTGCCATTCTTCCCGTGAGCCGTTGGACTTCCTTGATGTTTCTCGGAGGGGCCATGTCTATTATGGCCTGGATCTTCTTGAGGTTCGCCTCGATGCCACGTTGGCTGACAACGAACCCGAGAAATTTGCCCGAGGAGATGCCGAATGCACACTTGGCCGGATTGAGCTTCATATTGTGGGTTTGAAGGATGCCAAAGGCTTCTTCCAGGTCGGCGGCGTGGTCCTGTCCTTGTTGGCTTTTGACGAGCATTTCGTCGACGTACACTTCCATGTTGCGACCGATCTAGTCCTTGAAGACTCGGTTGACAAGCCTTTGATAGGTAGCACCGACATTCTTCAGCTCAAAGGGCATAACCCGGTAGCAGTAGAGACCTTGGTCGGTGACAAAGGATGTCCTGGCTATATTAGGGGGGAACATTCGGATCTTATTGTAGCCCGAGAAGGTGTTCATGAAGGACATGAGCTTGTGACCCGACGTTGCGTCGATCAGAGCATCGATGCTGGGGAGAGGGAACGAATCTTTGGGTCACGCCTTGTTCAAATCCATAAAGTCTATGTAGATCCTCCAGCTCCCGCTGGCCTTTCTAACCATCGCGACGTTCGTCAGCCACTCGGGGTAGCTGACATCTTGGATGAACCGGGCAGACAACAGTTTGTCTACCTCCGCTTTCACAGCTTGCTGCCTCTCCGGGGCGAACTTATGTCGCTTCTGGACGATCGGCTTCAAGCCAGGAATCATGCTTAGTCTGTGCATGATCAGGTCTTCGGAGATCCCGGGCATGTTGGATGGCTTCCAAGCGAAGAGGTCGACGTTGTGGCTAATGCAGTTGATTAGGCCGGACTTTAGGTCGAGCGCGAGGGAGCAGCTCACCCAGAACCACTTTGACTTGTCTTCCGTCTCGAATGAGATTCTTCTAGTTCGTCCGCATGTTCGGGCTCTGTTTGGCTCCTTTCGGTTTGCAGTTCGACGGCGTCCAGGGAAAACACACCGCCCCCGACTGCCGTCATATAGCACGATCGTGCTTCCTCTTGGTTCCCCCGAACGACCCCGACACCTGACTCGGTAGGGTACTTCAATTTTAGGTGGTAGGCCGAGGGAACAGCCTGGAGGGAGCAGAACCTTGGTCGGCCGAGGATGGCATTGTAAGCCGCTTTGACATTCACAACCGTGAAGTCCATCAACTCGGTCCATATGTGGGGGGTCGTACCGGCAGTGACATCCAAGGTCATGATCCCCTCTATCAGCACTGGGATGCCAGAGAACCAATGTAGGGTATACCCGGCTGGTTTCAGCTTATCTCGGGGGAGCTTGAGGTTCTCAAATGCTTCCAGAAAGAGGATGTTCACCGATCTCCCGATGACCATGAGGATCTAACGGACTTCGTAGTTTGCCATGATGAGGCTGATGACGAGCACATCGCAATACGGGAGTCAGACCCCCTCCAGGTCTTCCCCAGAGAAGGAGATAGGGAGCTGCTGTACCTGGGGGGAAGGGAGGTCTCAGACCGCATTTAACTCTCGGATGAATGCCCTGCGGGAAGTATTAGAATCCCCTCCCATAAGCCCCTCATGGACGCAGTGTAGAATGGCTTGGCCTCCGGTTTCTTCAGGCTCCGGGTCCCGCTCGGGATGCTGTTTGGGGGCGCGAGGAGGAAGAGAGGGCCATCGGTTCCTCGTATCCCTTCGGTCCCGGGCATCTTCCCAGGTGAATTCTCTGAGGTACCCTCATTGGATGAGGGTCTCGATTTTGTCCTTAAGGGCCCGGCAGTAGTCGGTGTCGTGCCCGTTATCCCGGTGGAAACGGCAGTAGAACCGCTGGTCCATTTTCTTATTGCTGGTTGGTCGAGGGGGCATCTGGATGAGGTCCCTATCTTTGATCACTAATAGGATGGTCAACACATTTTGTGTCAGTGGCATGTATCTCTGGAAATGCGGGATCGGAGGGACCCTCTTCATGCCGGTCCCGTCTTTCGGAACCTTCCTGGTTGGCTCTGCCTCATCGGCCTTGCGCTTCCCCTTCCCAGGGACCACTTTGGAGTCCTCGGAATTTAGGGCCTCCTCCGCCTGAATGTACTTCTCGACCCGATTGAGCAGGTCAGGAAAATCGAGGGGAGTCTTCTTGGCCAAGGATGCCTTCAGCTGGCTGTATCGGACGTTGTGTCGGAATGCTGCCGAGGCGAGCCCAGCATCGAGGGAGGAGACGGACCTCGCCTTTGCGGTGAACCTCCGGACGAACCGGCGGAGTGACTCCCCTTCCTTCTGTCGGAGGTCCAGTAGGGATGCGCTTGTCTTCTCGACTGTCCTGCTAGTCACGAAGTGGGCAAGAAAGTTGACCTCCAGCTGATCGAACGAGTAGATCGAGCCGGGGATGAGCTTAGAGAACCATTCCCGAGCCGGACCCCGGAGGATGGCGGGGAAGGTACGTCACAGGAGGGGATCCGAAGCACTGTGAATCATCATGAGGGTCTTGAACCCCTTCATGTGATCAGCATGGTCACCCTCGCCATCGTAGGTCTCGAACTAAGGAGGCCAAAAGTTCCTGGGTGTTTCTGCTTGTAAGATTGCAGCGGAGAAAGGAGATCGGGTCGACCTATGACCCTGAGCCGGCCTCGGGCTGCCCTCGCCAAAGTGGTCGAGGCGGTTCTCCATTTCTTGTAGGCGTCTTAGGAAGCCCTCATCCCGTTCTGGTGGGCGGGTTAAGCCGCGAGACTCGCTGGCTCCGGCATCCGACCGCGAGTGAGAATGGTGGAGTGTTTCGTTCCCGGGGGTCTTTACGTTTTGGAACTCACGGCGTGTGATTGGAGCTTGTCCGGCCGGGTAGCATTGGGGTGGCATCCTTCGGTTGGTGCGGCTGAGCTCTGGCTCCTGCTCTCGGAATGGGTTCCTGGGATGGTTCGGGGCCGAGTTAGAAGCGGCCCCTCCCCTAGTTCGGTTGGCTTGCCGGTTCTCGATGACCCAACGTAAGTCGGTCGCGACTGAGCGAGAAGCGCTCGGTCCGGGTTCGCCGTTGACCCTCGGATGGTTGGATCCCTGAGTGTCGGCGGGGATGTCCTGGGGAGGAGCATCTGGACGACGTGCAGAGGTGATATCTCTTCTGGCCTTGGGTGCCGTGTGAGAGCTCGGATTGAGGAGATGACGTTCTTGGTCGGGGTCGGACTGAGGTCAGTACCGAGGTTTCCCACAGACGGCGCCAACCTGATGCAATTTGTTTTTGGGGGTGGCTGCAACAGGTGTGAGTTCTTGTAATTTGTATAGTGGAAGTCGCGGTACTGGCTATATGTTCGACCCTCAGCTGGGAACGGCTCGGGGGTAGCAGGAGTGAGGTGGAGGACAAATGCTCGGCTCGGATCTGCGGGGCTTGGCTCGGTCTTGTGTACCTGCACTCTGCCTAGAAACACCAGGAGATATCCCGACGACAGGCCCTCCGACGATCTAGTCAGTCACTGGAAAGCAACAGGAGCTAGGGTTTTGGAGGAGAAAGATTGATTACCTGGCCAGTGGGGGAGGGGCCTGGTATTTATAGGCAGAGCCAACAGGTCTGAGATCCTGCTGGACCGGGTTTGGACCCGTTTTCTCGTGGGCTTGACGTGGTAGAAGCCCATGAGGCTTTGGGTTGATCTGGTGATCAGGGGAGAGCGAGTTTTGAGGGGATCTGGTGGCCCAGGAGGGGCCACATCATCTGACCCATATCAGAAACTAATATATATGTAGAGAGAGAAAGAGACCAACCGGTATTTTCCTAGCTAACATAACAAAAAAAATTCCGTACTGACCAACTTTGTGAAAATATTAACCAAACTAACCCACTTTCAAAAATATTTACCCAACTAACCCTATTTTGAACACGGCAGCATAAAACACTATTGGCAATAACAACATCTGTTATTTTGATATCTTTGTTGTCAATAGTGACACTTGTAAAAGGAAAAAAATCATTGCCGCTATTGGGAGTAACGGCATCAGTATATCTCATATAAACTTAGGAGTTCTCTAACTTGAGAAATAAAATTGTAAGTGAAAATCGCTTATAACTGATGCCAATATTCTCAATAACGGCATAAATTAACCTGGTGCCGCTATTGACCATAAGGCATTAGTGTAATCAACAGTGTACTCCAAATTTCGTGCAGGTGTATCAACTTTAAGTCATATTTTGAGCATGATGCAGTCAGTATCCCTCAAAACTCAAAACATGAAAGTTGTAGATCTTTTTCTTGGCGTTTAATAACATATTGAATCATCTCAATCGGAGTTCGGATGATAGAGTTATGCCCAGATTACGAAGCGATATCGAAACTGTCCAGAAAAAATTGTAAGTGAAAATCGCTAATAACTGATGCCTCTATTCCCAATAACTGCATAACTTAGCATGATGCCTCTATTAGCAATAACGATATCACTATAATTCACAGTGTACTTCAAATTTCGTGCAGGTGCATCAACTTTAAGTCCTGTTTCGAACTTGATGCAACCAGTATCCCTCAAAACTCAAAACATGAAAGTTGTAAAAAAATTCTTGGTGTTACATAGCATTTCGAATTATCTCAATCAGAGTAAGGATGATAGAGTTATGCCCATATTATGTAGCGATGTCTAAACTATAACTGATTTGGACAGTTTCGAAATCTCTACGTAATCTGGGAATAACTTTATCATCTAAAATCTGATTAAGATGATTCAAAATGTTATGTAACACCAAGAAAAATATCTACAACTTTCATGTTTTGTGTTTTGAAAGATACTGGTTGCATCAATGTCAAAATCGAGATTTAAGTTAATGCACTTGCACGAAATTTGGAGTACACTATAGATTACATTGATGCCGCTATTGTCAATAGCGGCATCAAGCTAATTTATGCCATTATTGAGAATACCGGCATCAGTTATAAGATTTTCTTTATTACAATTTTTTCTCAAGTCAGATAGCTCCTAAGTGAATGCAATATATATTGATGTCGTTACTTTCAAGAGCAGCAACAAATTTTTTTTTTTACAGGTGCTGCTATTAGCAACAACAACATCAAAAAAAAATGTCGTTATTGCCAATAGCATTTTATGCTACGTGTTCCAAACTGTGTCAGTTGGTTAAATATTTTCGTAAGTGGTTAGTTTGGTCAATATTTTCAAAAAATGGGTCAGTACGGAAAAAAATTCGCATAACAAGGGTGGTATCTACAAGTGTGTCGGTGTGGTTCACTTTCCTTTTTGCTAGTGAACAAGAGGTTGTGAGTTTGAATCTCGCTTGCCCAAAAAATTCACCAATTAATATTGTTACCGCTAAATCTGGTGTGGGGGTAAACAGATAGTATTTGTGGATTCTTAGAAAACATGAATAGCAAACCTGAAACCTGTTCCACCGAAGTTTGACCGTTGACTCCCACCGTTCACCTGCAAAAAGTGCGAGACACCGGGGTTGATCCCGGCGACGCACCCTCCGACGCTCAAGTCAGTAATCAGGAATGATTATGAAATAGCGTAAATTGGCAAAAGATTGATTACCTCTTAATGGTGGTGGATGGGGGGTATTTATAGTCGCCGTTGGGATCAGATTAGGAATGTAATCCCTGTGATCAGATTAGGAATATAATCCCTAATTCTCAGTGAAAGGATAGATGTGAATCAGGGCTGTTGATTAGTATTAATCAGGGACCCTAATTCTATCCGGTTGGACTGGATTCGTTGCGGGTTGAAACCTGCACCCAGTAAGACAGATTCGTTCATGGGTTATTGGGCTTTGAATAAAGATCCAGTTCCCACTTTAGACCCGTTAGTATGTGAAATTACCATTTTACCCCTGAGCTTTAAGATTTGTGTCCGATTTGAACGGCCCCGATTTAATCCTATTTTTAGCCATATCATGAGCCCCCCACTCCTGGAGACTGAGTTTTACAGTCTTCAAGGAGTAGTTTTGTTGTTCTAATGGCGTACGGGATTTTATCAGTATTCTTAAGGGAGTTTGGTTCATGCTCGGGGTTTAACGGAATTATTCTGGGCTTGTAAAATACCCAAAAGTATTCTCAGAATTTTCTGGATTTTTGGTGATTTTTCCAGATTTTTCTGAATTTTTTCTCATTTTTTTTGAATTTTTTATTCATTTTCCGAATTAAATAATCAATTATCAAAAATATTAATTAATTATTCTAATTAAATAATTATTTTTTTCAGAATTTAAAAATAATTTTTCTTGATTAATAATTATTTTTAGAATTTTTAATTAGTTTTTTTCGATTTTTAAATATTTTTCGGATTTTTTTAAATAATTAAAACAAATCAATAAATAAATAAATTAATTAAATATTACCTGGACAAGTGGCATGTTTCTGAACGTCGATCATGATCAGATGCGCGCGCATCGCAAAGCAGAACACGTTCTGGACACGTGGCGCATTTCTGGACGTCGATCGTGTCGTGGCGCGAATTTTGAGAAGATCGGACGGATTGTATGGGTCGGTGGGTTTTTTCTTCAATTACAGGGTCGGTGCTTCGGCACCTCAGCTCGGCGACTTGGATCTGCCGACCCCTCCGAAGACGCCACGTGGCGCGGTCAACGGGGTTGTTGACCGCCACGTGGCAATGCCTTTTTTTCGCCACATGGCAATGCTCTGTTTCCTTCTCTCTTCTTCTCCTTCGAATCCTCTCTTCGGCTCTCTTCTTCTCCTTCGTGCCGACTCGACCCCGCCTCTCCTTCAGCATCGTCTACGCAGTGCTCGGCGATGGCGAGGAGGTGAACTCGGCAAGGAGTCGGAGCTTGGCGAAGGGTTCGAGCTTCGACTGGAACGGAGCTTCGGCGAAGGGGGTCGACATACTGGAGCTTGGAGCTTCGGCATATTGAAGAGCTCGATGCTTCGGAGCTTTGTAAGCTCGGCATTGGAGCTCGGAGATGGAGTAGAGCTCGCAAAGGAGACGAAGGTGGAGCTCGGCATCGGAGCTCGGAGTGGAGGTGGTCGGCCATGGCGGAGCTTGGAGACAGGCCATGGTGGAGCTTCGTTTGTTGGCTTCGGCGGATAGAGGAGATCGGCACGACGATGGGGTCGAGCTCGGT
The DNA here is from genome assembly GCA_017893485.1 of Hemerocallis citrina. NCBI lineage: Eukaryota > Viridiplantae > Streptophyta > Magnoliopsida > Asparagales > Asphodelaceae > Hemerocallis > Hemerocallis citrina. Next base: position 302,537,994 of record CM030360.1, read on the forward strand.
GATGGAGCTCGGCACAAGAGCTCGGAGGCAGAGTAGAGCTTGGAGCTTGGAGGAGGTCGGGACTCGCTCGTGGTGGTCGGCGAGGAGCTGTGGTCGACCATGGCGAGGAGAGCTCGTGTTGTGAGCTCGATGGCGTGTTCGGCGAGAGGGAGAGATGTTGGAGCGTTGGGTTTTTTCTTCCTCTGGTTCTGGCGCCAAAAGGGATGAAGAAGAAGAAGGTGAAGTGGTTATGGGGTTCGGGTTTGGATCCCTTAACGGGTCTGAACCGACCTTGTAGCCTCTTTTGTTTTTCTTTTTTTCTATTTTTTGTTCTCCTCCTCTGCTTTGTCTCTTCTCTCTCTCTCCCTCTTCTTCTTCTTCTTTGCTGTTCGGCAGCTGCTTCTTGTTCGGCAGATCTGAGCACGGATTTTGAGGTGCATTTTTGCCACTTTGCAGTTCGGTAGCTCAAATTTCAGATCCGTGCTACGTGGCTCCATCTGGATGGTTGATCACGATCGTGGCGCGAATCACGAGACAAGAGGCTCAAATTTCGAGAAAACGTTATCTTGTCATTTTGTGGAGACGTGGCACGATCTGAGCCGTTCATCATGTTCTAGCACGTTTTTTGAGACAATCTGACGGTGAAACTGGCTCGGCAGCATTTTTCTCCATATGTGGAGGTCGGTACCTCGGCACCTCGACTCGGTAGGACGGCCATGGCGGAGCTCATCGCTGAGAAGAAAGAAGAAAGGGAGGAGAGGCATTCGGGTTTTCTCCTCTACCTTGTTCTTTCGCACAGTGAAGAAGAGAAGAAGTGTTGGGTACTTTTGGCAGGAAGACTAAAGAAGAAGGAGAAGAATGAAGAAGCCAAGAAGGGTATGGGTCGGACCGTGGGTATCGGATCTGACCCCGACCCGTTAGCCTATTTTGCTTCTTGCTTGTTCGACGAATCTGAGCACGGATTTTGAGGCACATTTTTCGCCGCTTCGCAGTTCGGTAGATCAGTAGTTCCCCCTCTGCCCATAGTAGCTCGGCGTAGTGGAGCTCGGCTCTAGGAGAGAGCCATCTGGAAGACGAGTTTGAGGAGCAACTCTAGGAGAGACTTGTGAGCTCCGAACTCGGTGAGAAGAGGTCCGTCTTGGAGTTGAGCGGAGGGAAGAGCTCGGCTTTGGGAGAGAGCCATTTGTGAGACGAGTGTGAGGAGGAACTCTAGGAGAGAGTTGTGCTCCGAACTCGTTGAGAAGAGGTCCGCTTTGGAGGTGAGCGGAGTGAAGAGCTCGACTCTAAGAGAGAGCCATCTGGAAGAAGAGTTTTAGGAGCAACTCTAGGAGAGAGTTGTGAACTCCGAACTGGTTGAGAAGAGGTCCGCCTTAGAGGCGAGCAGAGCGAAGAGCTCGGCTCTAAGAGAAAGCCATCTGGAAGAAGAGTTTGGGGAGCAACTCTAGGAGGGAGTTGTGAGCTCCGAACTCGTTGAGAAGAGGTCCGCTTTGGAGGCGAGCGGAGTGAAGAGCTCGGCTCTAGGAGAGAGCCATCTGGAAGACTAGTTTGAGGAGCAACTCTAGGGAGTTGTGAGCTCCGAACTCATCGAGAAGAGGTCCGCTTGGGAGGCGAGCGGAGTGAAGAGCTCGGCTCTGGGAGAGAGCCATTTGTGAGACAAGTGTGAGGAGGAACTCTAGGAGAGAGTTGTGCTCCGTACTCGTTAAGAAGAGGTCCGCTTTGGAGGCGAGCGGATTGAAGAGGTCGGCTCTAAGAGAGAGCCATCTGGAAGAAAAGTTTGAGGAGCAACTCTAGGAGGGAGTTGTGAGCTCCGAACTCGTTGAGAAGAGCTCCGCTTTGGAGGCGAGCGGAGTGAAGAGCTCGGCTGTGGGAGAGAGCCATTTGTGAGACAAGTGTGAGGAGGAACTCTAGGAGAGAGTTGTGCTCCGTATTGTTTGAGAAGAGGTCCGCTTTGGAGGCGAGCGGATTGAAGAGCTCGGCTCTAAGAGAGAGCCATCTGGAAGACGAGTTTGAGGAGCAACTCTAGGAGGGAGTTGTGAGCTCCGAACTCGTTGAGAGAAGGTCTGCCTTGGAGGTGAGCGGAGTGAAGAGCTCGGCTCTGGGAGAGAGCCATTTGTGAGACAAGTGTGAGGAGGAACTCTAGGAGAGAGTTGTGCTCCGTACTCGTTGAGAAGATGTCCGCTTTGGAGGCGAGCGGATTGAAGAGCTCGGCTTTAAGAGAGAGCCATCTGGAAGACGAGTTTGAGGAGCAACTCTAGGAGGGAGTTGTGAGATCCAAACTCGTTGAGAAGAGGTCCGCCTTGGAGGTGAGTGGAGCGAAGAGCTCGGCTCTAAGAGAGAGCCATCTGGAAGAAAAGTTTGAGGAGCAACTCTAGGAGGGAGTTGTGAGCTCCGAACTCGTTGAGAAGAGGTCTTCTTTGGAGGCGAGCGGAGCGACGAGCTCGGCTCTGGGAGAGAGCCATTTATGAGACAAGTGTGAGGAGGAACTCTAGGAGAGAGTTGTGCTCCGTACTCGTTGAGAAGAGGTCCGCTTTGGAGGCGAGCGGATTGAAGAGCTCGGCTCTAAGAGAGAGCCATCTGGAAGACGAGTTTGAGGAGCAACTCTAGGAGGGAATTGTGAGCTCCGAAATTGTTAAGAAGAGGTCCGCCTTGGAGGTGAGCGGAGCGAAGAGCTCGGCTCTAAGAGAGAGCCATCTGGAAGACGAGTTTAGGAGCAACTCTAGGAGGGAGTTGTGAGCTCCGAACTCGTTGAGAAGAGATCCGCCTTGGAGGTGAGCAGAGCGAAGAGCTCGGCTCTAAGAGAGAGCCATCTGGAAGAAAAGTTTGAGGAGCAACTCTAAGAGGGAGTTGTGAGCTCCGAACTCGTTGAGAAGAGGTCCGCTTTAGAGGCGAGCGGAGTGAAGAGCTCGGCTCTAGGAGAGAGCCATTTGTGAGACGAGTGTGAGGAGGAACTCTAGGAGAGAGTTGTGAGCTTCGAACTCGTTGAGAAGAGGTCCGCTTCGGAGGCGAGCGGAGTGAAGAGCTCGGATTTTAGGAGAGCCATCTGGAAGACGAGTTTGAGGAGCAACTCTAGGAGAGAGTTTTAGCTCCGAACTCGCTATTTAAGTGACAGAATCAACAGTTGTAGGAGCAGTTCCGAATGGCGAACCACTTCTAACTTGCTTAGAAGCAAGTTATTCGAAGCAGAATCGAGCCAAGTGTTGGACTCCGAACTCGTCGTTAGAGGGATTCAACGGTTATGGGAGCAATTTCGAATGGCAAACCACTTCTAACTCACTTAAGAGCAAGTTATCCGAAGCAGAATCGAGCCAAGTGTTGGACTCCGAACTCATCGTTAGAGGGATTCAACGGTTGTGGGAGCAATTCCTAATGGCGATCCACTTCTAACTCACTTAAGAGCAAGTTATCCGAAGCAGAATCGAGCCAAGTGTTGGACTCTGAACTCGTCGTTAGAGGGATTATCAACGGTTATGGGAGCAATTCCGAATGGCGAACCACTTCTAACTCGCTTAAGAGCAATTTATCCGAAGCAGAATCGAGCCAAGTGTTGGACTCCGAACTCATCGTTAAAGGGATTATCAACGGTTGTGGGAGCAATTCCGAATGGCGAACCACTTCTAACTCGCTGAAGAGCAAGTTATTTGAAGCGGAATCGAGCCAAGTGTTGGACTCCGAACTCATTGTTAAAGGTTAGTAAGTTGCAGGAACAGCCATGTAGAAGAAGCTGGACTCTGAACTCACCATTTAGCGAGTCGTGACTCGGAGAGATAGAGAAGTAAGAGCAATAATTTTCAATGAAAAGATGTAAAGTTTTATTGAAATAAACTAAGTGGCCGCTTCAATAGGGCGAGCCATTATTACATGCTATTGGCTGGGTTACAAGCATCGGCCTTATTGAAAATAAGGATCCTACTTCTACAATAAGGTGAAGAGCTCTTGGGAGGAGCTGGGAGATTCTGAGTCTTGAAGCTCGGCGGGCCCTTCTGTTCGTTTGTAGGTTCCTCAGGGGGGGAGCTCGGCCCCCTCTTTTTGGACGAACTTGGTCAGGTGTCTCCGCTGTATGAGTTCTTCGATCTCCTCCTTTAGAGCCCGACAATCATCCGTGTCGTGGCCGTGGTCCCTGTGAAAGCGGCACCACTTATCCTTGTTCCTCTTCTTGCCGGGTGTATTCATTCTAGGGGGAGCACGGAGTAGCCCTTCCTTATCCACATCCATAAGAACTTCTGATATATTAGCAATGAGGGGGGTGAACTTCTCAAAACGAGGATTCGGGCGACGCTGTCCATTGCCGTCCTTCTGGGATTTTTGGGACCCCTCTTTGCTTGTGCTCTTCCGTTTGTTCCCGGAAGATGTCCCCTCAAAGCCCGGGAGATTCTCGACTTCTTCGGCCCGAATGTACTTCTCGCTCCTAAGAAAGAGGTCGGCGAAATTATGTGGGGGCTTCTTGGCAAGGGAGGAGCGAAGGCTAGAGTTGAGGACATTTGATTGGAATGCGCCCGCTGCAACTGGCTGGTCGAGGGAAGCGATGGACCTAACTTCCGCAGTGAACCTCTTGACATAGTCTCTTAGTTTCTCGCCCTTCTTCTGTCTGAGGTAGAGCAGCGAGATACTGGTTTTCTCCGTGCGTCTGCTACTCACGAAATGGGTGACGAAGAGGGTTTCGAATTGTTCAAAGAAGAATATAGAGGATGGGGCGAGGCGAGAGTACCATTCCCGAGCCGAACCCTTAAGAGTGGTGGGGAAGGTTTTGCATAGCAAGGCATCGGAGGCTTGGTGGATTAGCATGAGGGTCTTGAAGCTTTCGATGTGGTCTACGGGGTCTGACTCCCCCGAGTAAGTCTCGAATTGCGGGGGCTTGAAGCCTACCGGGACAGGTGCCTCCATGATGGTTCGGGAGAAGGGAGGCCTGCTCGGACGGAGGGTCCTTCCTCTTAGCTCTTCATCTTTGTCCATTCGGTCGAGGCGCCTCTCCATCTCGTGGAGACGGCGATAGAGAGCATCGTCCCTCCGACGGTAGTCAAATGAGCCTCTAGACTCGTCTTCATAGGAAGGGGAGCGGGGACTACGACGACGATGACTCTGGGAGCGGCGGGGGCTGGGCATGTGCTGATGGTTGCTAGGAGCCGGAGGAGGAGTTATGGACCGATGGCGAGGACTTTGGACCTGTGGAGGGGTAGGAGCCCTTTGGGCATTGTTGTTGTTGGGTCGGAGGTTGAGGGCTTGCAAAATAGTCGCCTGGAACTACTGGAACTCGGCACGAGTGATGGGTGCCTCATCGTTCCTCGGATGTTGCCGATCAGCACGGGAGTGAGGTCTTCTCCTATGGTGCTTGGGTGACTCTCTCCGCCCTCTTCGGATAGGGGGCCTTTTGTAGTCTCGGCGGTGAGGAGATCGCTCATTCGGACGTTGCTGGCGGGAGGCTCCCTCTCGGGCCCGCTTTTCATCCAAACGGCGGCGAAGATCCTCATCCTTCCGCCGATTGTCGAGGGTGTTGCGGAGGTCATCTGAGGCTCGGGGGTTGTGAGATTCCATGGAATCGGAAGAGGAGCTGTGTATTGAGACGCGGTCCTGATGGAGTGGTTGCTTCTGAGGATCGACTCGGGAGCCCCCCGCACCGGCATTCTGGGGACCGGTTTGACCACGAGGGGGTTGATGATTCTGAGGAGGAGGTTGGTTCTGCTGAAGGGCCTGATTAAGCTGAAGGGTAGGTCCCGTCGGCAGAACGGTTTGCTGGGGAATCTCTTGTTGTGTTGGAGGAGGGGTAGGTCCACGGTTGGACCCGCTGGATCTGAGTTTCCTTGGAGGCATGGCTGGAGAAGATCTGACCAATGGGAAGAGGGAAGGCTTCTATTCGTGGTGTTTTCCATTGACGGCGCCAATCTGTTACCGCTAAATCTGGTGTGGGGGCAAACAGATAGTATTTGTGAATTCTTGGAAAACTTGAATAGCAAACCTGAAACCTGTTCCGCCGGAGTTTGACCGTTGACTCCCGCCGTTCACCTGTAAAAAGTGCGAGACACCGGGGTTGATCCCGGCGACGCACCCTCCGACGCTCAAGTCAGTAATCAGGAATGATTATGACAGAGCGTAAATTGGCAAAAGATTGATTACCTCTTAATGGTGGTGGATGGGGGGTATTTATAGTCGCCGTTGGGATCAGATTAGGAATGTAATCCCTGTGATCAGATTAGGAATGTAATCCCTGTGATCAGATTAGAAATGTAATCCCTAATTCCAAGTGAAATGATAGATGTGAATCAGAGCCATTGATTAGTATTAATCAGAAACCCTAATTCTATCCTGCTGGGCTGGGTTCTTTACGGGTTGAAACCTGCACCCAGTAAGACAGATCCGTTTATGGGTTGTTGGGCTTTGAATAAAGACTCAGTTCTCCTTTCAGACCCGTTAGTAGGTGAAATTACCGTTTTACCCCTGAGCTTTAAGATTCCTGTCCGATGTGAACGGTCCCGATTTAATCCTATTTTTAGCCATATCAAATATATATGCAGGGTAAATTGTGGGCGTGTATGGCTACAATCTTTTTTTTTTACTCAAGAGAGATATCTCAAAACTTATGTTCAAAAATTCAAAATGAAAATTCAAATCATTAGAATATAATCTACATCACAAAACAACTATTTATTTCAATAAATTTTAACCACTAACAATACGATCTTAAAATTGAGTAATTCTTTACAGTTATTATTACTTTTTTATATTACTTTTTTGATATTATTCTACACCGTTTATAAAATGTTTTTTTTTGTCCCATTGAAAATCGGTTGGATCTCGTCAAATTTATTTAAATGTCGTATATATTACACCTAATAGTATGAAATTTTAGAATTTTTGAACAAAATGACCCACTTTTTGAAAGTTTTTACCAAAATGACCCACTTTTGAAAGTTTTTACCAAAACAACCCACTCACTAACTGAGTTATCGGCCCTAGTGAAAACAGGATCGCTAACTGAGTTAGTTATATTTTTCTTCAAGTCAATACACTCGCTATCTCAGTTAGGGAGTGTGGTACAAACACACTCGCTAACTGAGATAGCGACTCTAAACCCAATTCGTTTGTACCACACTCGCTAAATCAGTTAGCGATTTTAGTGAAAACAAGGTCGCTAACTGAGATAGCGAGTACCCTGTTTTCACTAGGATCGCTAACTGAGTTAGCAAGTGGGTCATTTTGGTAAATACTTTCGAAAGTGAGTCTGTTTGGTAAAAACTTTCAAAAATTGGGTCATTTTGGTCAAAAATTCGAAATTTTATTTTGGATGGTTAATATATGAGATTTCAGATATCTCCTTTAACTAGGTGAGAGTAAGATGAAACGATTCTCATATAAAGAATATATATAACACCGAGTGGGTTATCATAATCACGAAAAAGGATACATTCATGATATTAGGTTTCTCATCAGATTACATCTTTTAATGTGTAGGTTACATCTATGTCATTTTCCCACCGTGAGTAGTGGCCGCCAAATTATGATAACATTAATTAAAACATATCACGCGCCAACCTTAACTCCAAAGTAGAACTACCTGCACTCCCACACTCCTTCACTATAAATATACTCCATATGCCCAGATGTCTGCATCTCCTTTAATTATATATATATATTTTCTTACGGAGATTATATTACACACATATATATACATACGCGCTCTCTCTTCCTTCCCTTGAATTAGTTATAGTTCATGGATTTCCTGTCAATCACTACAAATCAAATATTTTTTCCCGGCCTCCGCCAAGTACATCCCTCCATCCCCTTCGACCCCTACCCTCTCTCCAAAAATTCTGCTACTGTTGATAATAGCAATGACATCAATCCACAAGCTCGAAGAAAGCACAAAGTGATCTTCATCCTGGGCCCCACAGGCACCGGAAAGTCTAAGCTGGCCATCGACCTCGCCATCTACTTTAACGGTGAGGTAGTCAACTCTGACAAGATACAAGTTTACTCCGGCCTCCACATCATCACCAACAAGGTCACTCCTCAAGAATCCGCCGGCATACCCCACCACCTCATTGGTGTTGTGCACCCTGACGCCAACTACCCTGCCTCTGCTTTCCGCCAATCCGCCACAAAGTGCATCGACTCCATCATTGCCCGAGGTCGCCTACCCATCGTGGCCGGCGGCTCCAACTCCTACATTGAAGAACTAGTCAACGGCGATGGTGGGAATTTACGGAGGAAATATGATTGTTGCTTCATCTGGGTGGATGTTGACCTCCAGGTGTTGCAAGGGTTTGTGTCGATCCGGGTAGATAAAATGGTGGAGATGGGGTTGGTAGAGGAGGCAAGGGGTGTGTTTGACTTGGAGGCGGATTATTCAAAGGGGATTCGGAAGGCGATTGGGGTACCCGAAATGGACCGGTATTTGAGGGCGGAATTGGATGCAGGTAAGGTAGTGGACGAGGATGGGATGAGGAGGTTGTTGGATGAGGCGGTGGCAGAGATCAAGGAGAACACGTGCAAGCTAACTTGGCGGCAGTTGGAGAAAATACGGCGGTTGGCGGGGATGTGGGATGTTAAGAGGGTCGATGCAACGGAGGCGTTTGTGAATGAGTTAGGACGAGAGGAAGTATGGAGTAATGTAGCAAAGAAGCCGAGCATCGACATAGTGGAAAAGTTTTTGAGAGAGGGATCGAGAGATTAACAAGTGATTAAGAGTATCTCTATTTTTGTCAAATAAAATGGTTACAAATAGAGCGTCACAAAAGTGTTGTTCTGGTGTTTTCACACCAGCGACGACGACAGCGCGACGACGACGACAACAAATAGTATTTAGTGGGACCTAAGCACATATAAGTGTGGGGGTCCCAGGGCATAGAGAGTGTCATTTTCAAAGCGGTCTTTAGTGAATGCATATGATTGTGTAATCATTATATAACGGCTATGGGATGGGATCGAGGGTTGTAGTGGCAGGAACTGTCGTAGAATGAGTAGACTAATAGATACGGAAATGCCCTCCTACTTACATTTTGGATATGTCAGAATGTTAGTGGAAGAGTCATACTAGTATATGATAAACCTACCAAGAAAGAAATATGCCAAGTCTCGAGTACATGATAAAAGTGAGCTTTACTATCAAACTTTGACTTCTCTTTTACTCCTTTTTAAACTATATATCTTTGATGAGTTGCACACATTTGAATGCTATTTTAGTGCACAATTAGCATCGAATCGAGAAATCACTTTGGTAGGTCAGCTTTTGGATGATCTACATAATTCAAAAAATAAAACCATAATAGAGATTATTTTAAGAATATAAATTGTATACCTATAAGTTATATATAAAGTGTTCTTTTACTTTTTTCTTTTTTGCCACTTGCCAGACTTTAGAATTGTTTTTTAATATATGAATTTTTTTAAAAACTATTTGCAAAAAGAAAACAATCGCCAAATTATTTGTGCTCGAAGACTCAACAACTAAACTTATCGTTCCCAACGGCGAGTTTATTATTTTATGCTCGTCGTTGAAAACAGCGGGCCTAGTTTTATTTTTTAGAGAAACTCGTTGTTGGAAATGGCAAGTTTAGTTCAAAATCCCGATCTTCTTTTGCTTCGTAACCATATCGTCCTGGCCTTGCGATCAACATCAGTTTGTAAAGTTAAGACTCTGTTATCTTTAATATATATTTTTTGTGAGGTAGGTTTAATCCTACCTTTTGCTAGTCAAAAAAAAAAAAGTTTAGTTCAAAATTATCAAACAAAATATTTTTGAACTAAACTCGTTGTTCGCAACAGTGAGTCTAATTATAAATCTCCTCTTCATTGGAAACGGCGAGTCTTGTTTGAAATTTTTGAACTAAACCTGTCATTCCCAAACTCGCCGTTGGGAACGGCAAGTTTCTCACACACAAAAACTACACTCGCTGTGTCCCAACGATGAGCACGAAATAACTAAGCACGTTGTTGGGAACGGCTAGTCTAGTTGTTGAGTCCCCGAGCGCAAATAGTTTGGCAAATGTCCTCTTTCCGTAAATAGTTTTGAAAAATGGCATGTGATATGGGTAAAAATATAACTAAATTTGGATCGTTCAAATTGGACATGAATCTTAAATCTCTCAGGGGTAAAATGGTAATTCACATATAAACGGATCCATAAATAAAAATTGGGCATCTTTCAAGCCCAATAACCCAAAAATGGATCTGTCTTATTGGGTTGTCACAACAGCCTCATGCAAATGAGTCCAGATCATTTAAAAATGATTTAAACTCATGATAATCTATAAGAGACGGTTCAAAAACCATATCTCTTATCTAGAGGAGAGTTTAAAACTCAAATTCCCCCAACTACTCTTATCTCTTCTTGAAAAAGAGATAACTGATCCAATCCAAAAATACCGGGAAGTAGAGATAAATCATTATCTTGAAACTGACCCCCAAGGCGACTATAAATACCCATCTACCTCTACTAGAACAAGGTAATCAGTATTTTGCCTCTAAAAACTCTTTTTCTATTCTTCAGTTCTGACTTGAGCGTCAAAGGGTTTGTCACCGGAGTCAACCCCGGTGTTTCAGACTTTTCCAGGTCAATCAGAGCGATCGTCACCATCAAGATCATATCTAACGGTGTAAACGAGTCAGATTCAACAATAAACAACAATTGAAAACAGTCAATATCGGCAAAAGTCAAAAAGGTCAACTTTTTATTATTTTTAAAAGAACTCATATCATTTGTTTGCTCCCACATAGAAACTAGCAGCAACAGATTGATGTCGTCAGTGGAAAACTTCAAAAAGCAATCTGACCAAACTTCTCTGGTAAAAACAATTTTACGTCATGCCTCCAAAGGGGAAAGGGAAGGCAGTGACCTCAAGATGACGAGTCAACCATCTTCCTCCGCATCCTCCTCTTGAGGATGTCCCTCATACCCTTCAGCCGGATCAACTCCTTCAGCTGTAATAGCCTCAGCAGCCTACTTAACCCCCCTATAAGGAGATTCCATCGGGGGGCTCCCGAAGAAATCAACCCCCTGCAAAACATATTGGAGAGAACAGAGGGTCGGTCTACACCTCTACATCCTCCATTGTGCCTCCCGAGGCACCTCAACCTCTAGAGGATCTCCGCCATCTCATAAAATCCAGACAGAAGGAGTCCGAACGCAGGGGTCGTTCAAGCAGGCCACATCTGTCACATCAGGTAGGCACAAGGAGTCCCTTTTCTCGGAGGTCACGATCCAGAAGAGCTCCTGATATGGCTAAAAATAGGATTAAATCGGGACCGTTCACATCGGACACGAATCTTAAAGCTCAGGGGTAAAATGGTAATTTCACCTACAAACGGGTCTGAAATGGGAACTGGGTCTTTATCCAAAGCCCAATAACCCATAAACGGATCCACATCAACTGGGTACGGGTTCCAACCCGCTGCACATCCAGTCCAGAAAAGATAGAATTAGGGTTTCTGATTAATCCTAATCAACGGCCCTGATTCACATCTATCTTTTCACCGGGAATTAGGGATTCAATTCCTAATCTGTTTACTAGGAGAATATCCCTTATCAGATCATGGGGATTACATTCCTAATTTGATCCCTAAGACGCCTATAAATACCCCCCATCCATCTCCATTAAGAGGTAATCAGTATTTTCTCAATTTACGCTCTTTCTTAATCATTTCTGATTACTGACTTGAGCGTCGGAGGGTGCGTCGCCGGGATCAACCCCGGTGTCTCGCACTTTTTGCAGGTTAGCGGCGGGAGTCAACGGTCAATCTCCGGCGGAACAGGTTAGAGGTTTGCTATTCAGGTTTTTCACGAACTCACAAATTCTATCTGTTTACCCCCACACCAGATTTAGCGGTAACAGATTGGCACCGTCTGTGGAAAACCATACGAATAGCAGCCCCTCCTCTTCCCATTGGTCAGATCTTCTCCAGCCATGCCTCCTAGGAAAGTCAGATCCAGAGGGTCCAATTGCGGGCCCAACCCCGCCGATCAGCAAGAGGTAGTCCCCGTCCAACCCGCTCCGCAGCAGGGACAACCCCCGCCTCAAGTGGAGGACCCTCTTCAACAAGATCAGCCTCCCCTTCAGAATCAGGAACCCCCCAAGGGTCCCACCGGTCCTCAGAATGCCGGTGCGGGGGGCTCCCGCATGAAGCAACCTTTCCATCAAGACCGCGTCTCCATACACAAAGCCTCTACGGATTCCATGACCTCTCATAATCCTCAAAACCGGCAGAAGGTGGAGGACTTACGCCACCGTCTGGACGAGAAGTGGGCCCGAGAGGGTGCCTCCCGCCAACAACGTCCGGGTGAGCGATCCCCTCACCGCCGAGACTACAGAAGATCCCCTGTCCGAAGGGAAAGGAGGGAGTCCCCCGAGCATTACAGAAGGAGGCGCTCCCCCGCAGATCGGCAACAGCCCAGGAACAATGAGGCACCAATCACCCGTGCCGAGTTCCAGCAGTTCCAAGCAATGGTACAACAGGCACTCAACCTCCGTCAAAACCCTAATGAGCCGAAGGCCCCGTCCCCTCCTCCAGTCCGAAGCCCTCGCCGACGGTCCCCATCTCCTCATCCCGCTCCTACCAACTCCCGGCATACCCCAAGTCCTCGTTGCTCCCGAAGTTACCATCGCCGCAGCCCTCGCTCTCCCTCCTACCAAGACGAGTCTAGAGGATCGGCTGATTACCGTCGGAGGGATGACGCCATGTATCGCCGTCTTCATGAGGTAGAGAGGCGCCTGGGTCAGATAGGTCGAGAAGAAGAGCTTAGGGGGAGGACCCTACGTCCTACTCGACCCCCTTTCTCCCGAACCATTGTGGATGCACCTGTGCCGTTCGGCTTCAAACCTCCCCAATTTGAGACTTACACCGGGGAGACTGACCCCGTTGACCACATTGAGAGCTTCAAGACTCTCATGCTCATCCACCAAGCCTCCGATGCCCTGCTGTGCAAGACATTCCCTGCTACTCTCAAGGGCTCAGCTCGGGAATGGTACTCCCGCCTCGCCCCGTCTTCCATATTCTCCTTCGAGCAGTTCGAAACACTCTTCATCACCCACTTCGTGAGTAGCAGGCGCACGGAGAAGACCAGCATCTCACTCCTCCAGCTCAGGCAAGAGAAAGGTGAGAAGTTAAGAGACTATGTGAAGAGGTTCACTGCGGAGGTCAGGTCCATGGCCTCCCTCGACCAATCCGTCGCAACGGCCGCCTTCCAATCCAATGTCTTCAATTCCAGCCTCCGTTCCTCTCTTGCTAAGAAGCCTCCACAGAACTTTGCCGACCTCCTTCTCAGGTGTGAAAAGTACATTCGGGCCGAAGAAGCCCTCGACCCCCTTGCTCTGGAGGAGACATCTTCCGGGAACAAACGGAAGAACACAAGTGAAGAGGGGTCCCAAAAATCCCAGAAGGACAGTAATGGCCAGCGCCGTTCGACTCCACGTTTTGAGAAATTCACCCCCCTCATTGCTAATATATCAGAAGTCCTTATGGAGGTGGACAAGGAAGGGCTACTCCGAGCTCCCCCTAGAATGAACACACCTGGCAAGAAGAGGGACAAAGATAAGTGGTGCCGCTTTCACAGGGACCACGTCCATGACACAGATGATTGTCGGGCGCTCAAGGGGGAGATCGAAGAACTCGTACAGCGGGGACACCTGACCAAGTTCATCCAAAAAGAGGGGGCCGAGCTTCACCTCTGAGAAGCCAACAAACGAACCGAAGGGCCCGACGAGCTTCAAGACTCAGAACCTCCCAGCTCCTCCCAAGAGGTCTTCACCTTATCGTAGAAGTAGGATTTTGATTTTCAATAAGACCGATGCTTGTAACCCGGCCAATAGCATGTAATAATGGCTCGCCCTATTGAAGCAGCCACTTAGTTTATTTCAATAAAACTTTACGTTTTTTCATTGGAAATTGTTGCTCTTGCATCATCTCAATCTCTCCGAGTCACGACTCGTTAAATGGTGATTTCGGAGTCCAGCTTCTTCTACATGGCTCCTCCCGCAACTCACTAAACTCTACCGATGGTTCCGGAGTCCAACACTTGGTTCAATTCTGCTTCGAATAACTTGCTCTTAAGCGGGTTAGAAGTGGTTCGCCATTCGGAATTGCTCCCACAACCGTTGAATAACTCTACCGATGGTTCCGGAGTCCAACACTTGGTTCGATTCTGCTTCGAATAATTTGCTCTTAAGCGGGTTAGAAGTGGTTCGCCATTCGGAATTGCTCCCACAACCGTTGAATAACTCTACCGATGGTTCCGGAGTCCAACACTTGGTTCGATTCTGCTTCGAATAACTTGCTCTTAAGCGGGTTAGAAGTGGTTCGCCATTCGGAATTGCTCCCACAGCCGTTGAACTTTTCTAACGATGGTTCCGGAGTCCAACACTTGGTTCGATTCTGCTTCGAATAACTTGCTCTTAAGCAGGTTAGAAGTGGTTCGCCATTCGGAATTGCTCCCACAGCCGTTGAACTTTTCTAACGATGGTTCCGGAGTCCAACACTTGGCTCGATTCTACTTCGCAAGTTCGCTGTTAAGCGAGCTAGAAGTGGTTCGCCATTCGGAATTGCTCCCACAACCGTTGATTCCCTCACTTAAATAACGAGTTCGGAGCTCACCACTCTCTCCTAGAGTTGCTCCTCAAACTCGTCTCACAAATAGCTCTCTTCCAGATCCGAGCTCTTCACTCCGCTCGCCTCCGAAGCGGACCTCTTCTTAACGAGTTCGGAGCTCACCACTCTCTCCTAGAGTCGCTCCTCAAACTCGTCTCACAAATAGCTCTCTTCCAGATCCGAGCTCTTCACTCCGCTCGCCTCCGAAGCGGACCTCTTCTCAACAAGATCGGAGCTCACAACTCTCTCCTAGAGTTGCTCCTCACACTTGTCTCACAAATAGCTCTCTTCCAGATCCGAGCTCTTCACTCCGCTCGCCCCCGAAGTGGACCTCTTCTCAACGAGTTTGGAGCACAACTCTCTCCTAGAGTTCCTCCTCACACTTGTCTCACAAATAGCTCTCTTCCAGATCCGAGCTCTTCACTCCGCTCGCCTCCGTAGCGGACCTCTTCTCAACGAGTTTGGAGCACAACTCTCTCCTAGAGTTCCTCCTCACACTTGTCTCACAAATAGCTTTCTTCCAGATCCGAGCTCTTCACTCCGCTCGCCTCCGTAGCGGACCTCTTCTCAACAAGATCGGAGCTCACAACTCTCTCCTAGAGTTGCTCCTCAAACTTGTCTTCCAAATGGCTCTCTCCTAAAGCCAAGCTCTTCGTTTTGCTCACCTCAAAGGACAGGTCTTCCCACGGCTCTTACAAGGGTCTTCCTAGCACAAGGTTCTTCCCAGCACAGCTTCTCTGCCCCTAGGAGTGGAGCTCCACTTCCAAAATCCCCAAGACCAAAACACTCCTCAACTTCATAAAGACAAGGATGTTGCGGGGCTATTTTGACCATGAAGGAGGGTGAATCCTCGTCCCACTCCTGAAGAGAAGTTGTAGATCTTCGGATTAGCTTCGAAACAAGGGGTCGTACGCCCCGAGCCGACCTCCGTAGCACCGGGAACATCAAGAAGAACTCTGCAGGGAAAAATCAGAGTTCGGCACCCACTGCCGAGCGTTCGTGACACCGACCTCGTTACGGGGAAAAAATCAAGTTCGGCACCCACTGCCGAGCGTTCGTGACACCGACCTCGTTACGGGGAAAAAATCAAGTTCGGCACCCACTGCCGAGCGTTCGTGACACCGACCTCGTTACGGGGAAAAAATCAAGTTCGGCACCCACTGCCGAGCGTTCGTGGAACCGACCTCGTTACGGGGAAAAAATCAAGTTCGGCACCCACTGCCGAGCGTTCGTGGAACCGACCTCGTTACCGGGGGGGAAAATCAAGTTCGGCACCAGCTGCCGAGCGTTCTCGGAACCGACCTCGTTACAGGGGAAAAATCGAGTTCGGCACCAGCTGCCGAGCGTTCTCGGAACCGACCTCTTTACGGGGGAAAAATCGGACCTCGGCACCCCTTCGCCGAACGCTCTCATATACAAGCAACCAAACAAACAACACAAAAAGAAGAGGGGGGCTATAGGGTCGGGTTCAGACCCGTTAAGGATCCAAACCCAAACTCTCTCTCTCCTCCCATTCTTCTCCAACAAAGTTGCCGCCGATCCCAAGCAAAAAACCAAAATACTCCTCAACTTCATGAAGATAAGAATGTTGCGGGGCTATTTTGACCATGAAGGAGGGTGAATCTTCATCTCACTCCTAAAGAGAAGTCGTAGATCGTCGAGTTAGCTTCGAAACAAGGGGTCGCACGCCCCGAGCCGACCTCCGTAGCACCGGGAACATCGAAAACTCTCCTCAACCTCATGTATACAAGGATATTCTCTGGCTGTCTTGACCAGGAAGGAGGGTGAATCTTCATCTCACTCTTAAAGAAAAGTCGTAGATCTTCGAATTAGCTTCGAAACAAGGGGTCGCACGCCCCGAGCCGACCTCCGTAGCACCGGGAATATCAAGAAGAACTCTGCAGGGAAAATTGGAGTTCGGCACCCCCTGCCGAGCATTCTTACCACCGACCGTTTTACGGGCTTGAGTTCGACACCAGTTGAGTTCGGCACCCCTGCCGAGCGTTCTTGCCACCGACCGTTTTACGGGCTTGAGTTCGGCACCAGTTGAGTTCGGCACCCCTGCCGAGCGTTCTTGCCACCGACCGTTTTACGGGCTTGAGTTCGGCACCAGTTGAGTTCGGCACCCCTGCCGAGCGTTCTTGCCACCGACCGTTTTACGGGCTTGAGTTCGGCTCCAGTTGAGTTCGGCACCCGCTGCCGAGCGTTCTTGCCACCGACCGTTTTACGGGCTTGAGTTCGGCACAGTTGAGTTCGGCACCAGCTGCCGAGCGTTCCTGACACCGACCGTTTTACGGGCTTGAGTTCGGCACCAGTTGGGTTCGGCACCAGCTGCCGAACGCTCTCAGCACCGACCCACAAACAACACAAAAAAAAAAATTGAAGGGCTAACGGGTCGGCAGTTCGGGTTCGAACTCCGTACCCGAACCCTACTGCCACGTCGCCCCCCCCCCCTTCTTCTCCAGTAAAGTTCCCGCCAAAACCAGAAAGCACTGTTCGTCACCTTCAAGCTCCGAACCACCTTCTCGCGAGCTCAACCTCACCATTGCGGAGCTCCCCCCATTCCGACGCCGGCCGCCTCCGGCACCGAGCTCTCCCCCAACCTCGACACCACCGTGTCGTCGCCCCATCGACGAGCTCGAGTTCTCCAAAAACACAGACCATCACCTTCACCGACCGCCGAGCTCCACTCCACTTCGACGAGCTCCGAAGCGCCGTTCTCCGCCAGGCCTGTCTCCAAACTCCGAGCTCCGCCATGGCCGAACCACGAGCTCTCCTTCTCCATGGCCAAGCTCCATGCTCAAAGCCGAACGCACCCCCTCCGTCGTCTAACTCCAAACGCCGAGTTCTCCACCGCTTCAAGCTCCAACATCGGCACCGCCTCCTCAACGTCGAGCTCGCCACCGCTACGGCCGAACCACGAGCTCCACCCTCGCCGATGCCGAGCTCGAACCCAACTCCCCGTCGAACTAGCCATTGCCGAGCTCGACCTTCTCACCGATCCCACTGTTAAGCTCCCCCTTCACGAGCTCACAACGGTGCCGAAATCCATCACCTTCACCGACTCCGAGCTCCGCCACAAAGCTTCGCTTCCTCCTCGTCGAGTTCACCGATGCCGAGCTCGAGCCCTCCTCTCGTCTGCACGCCGACGAGCACCATCAAAGCACCAGAGCTCCCTCACTTCCTCTTCGAGCTCTCCATCCAACCGCCTCGCGACTGAGCTCTGAACTCGGGCTCCGTCTCCTCCGTCGAGCTCCCGACCTCGACTCCACCGCCAAGCTCGTAGACGAGACACGACAGGACGCCGTCGTCACTGAGCTCTGTCGAAGCTCAGTCGCCGACCTCCTCCATCGCAAGCTCCCCTCGCGACTGAGCTCTGAACTCGAGCTCCGTCTCCTTCGTCGAAGCTCAGAAATCCATCACCTTCACTGACTCTGAGCTCCGCCACAAAGCTTCGCTTCCTCCTCGTCGAGTTCACCGACGCCGAGCTCGAGCCCTCCTCTCGTCTGCACGCCGACGAGCACCATCAAAGCTCCAGAGCTCCCTCACTTCCTCTTCGAGCTCTCCATCCAACCGCTTCGCGACTGAGCTCCGAACTCGGGCTCCGTCTCCTCCGTCGAGCTCCCGACCTCGACTCCACCGCCAAGCTCGTAGACGAGACACGACAGGACGTCGTCGTCACTGAGCTCTGCCGAAGCTCAGTCGCCGACCTCCTCCATCGCAAGCTCCCCTCGCGACTGAGCTCTGAACTCGAGCTCCGTCTCCTTCGTCGAAGCTCCGAACTCCAACTCCCTCGCCGAGCTATCGCGGGCACCTCGAACTGTCCTTCTTGTCGACCTCCGAAGACGAGCTCCCCCCGTCGATTTCCGCTTTGAGCCGCTGGCGCTTCAAAAATGGAGAAGACGAAGGGAGAGAAAGAGACGAAGAAGAGAGAAAGAACGAGAAAGAACAAAGAAGAAGAGAAAGCCAGCGCGCGGAAAAAAAAAAGAGTCAAACTTTGACTTCGCCACGTGTCGCCCACGTGGACTTCGGCCACCTTTGCCGAGCATTCGTGACACCGACCTTGTTACACCAAAAAATGGCCTCTTCTTCCTCCTCCCGATGCGCGCTCGCCTGATCGTGATCAGCGCACACGATCGCGCCACGTGTCCAGGTAATATTTTATTTATTTATTTATTTATTTACTTGTTTTAATTATTTAAAAAAATCCGAAAAAATATTTAAAAATCGAAAAAAATTAAATAAAAATTCTAAAAATAATTATAAATTTAGAAAAATTATTCTGAAAAATATAATTATTTAATTAGAATAATTATTTAATATTTTCAATAATTAATTATTTAATTCGGAAAATGAATAAAAAATTCAAAAAAATGAGAAAAAATTCAGAAAAATCTGGAAAAATCACCAAAAATCCAAAAAATTCTGAGGATATTTTTGGGTATTTTACAAGCCCAGAATAACACCGTTACACCCCCGAGCAAGATCCAAACTCCCTTAAGAACACCGATAAAATCCCGTACGCCATTAGAACAACAAAACTACTCCTCAAAGACTGAAAAACTCAGTATTTAGGAGTGGGGGGCTGGTGATATGGCTAAAAATAGGATTAAATCGGGACCGTTCACATCGGACACGAATCTTAAAGCTCAGGGGTAAAATGGTAATTTCACCTACAAACGGGTCTGAAATTGGAACTGGGTCTTTATCCAAAGCCCAATAACCCATAAACGGATCCACATCAACTGGGTACGGGTTCCAACCCGCTGCACATCCAGTCCAGAAAAGATAGAATTAGGGTTTCTGATTAATCCTAATCAACGGCCCTAATTCACATCTATCTTTTCACCGGGAATTAGGGATTCAATTCCTAATCTGTTTACTAGGAGAATACCTCTTATCAGATCATGGGGATTACATTCCTAATTAGATCCCTAAGACGCCTATAAATACCCCCCATCCATCTCCATTAAGAGGTAATCAGTATTTTCTCAATTTACGCTCTTTCTTAATCATTTCTGATTACTGACTTGAGCGTCGGAAGGTGCGTCGCCGGGATCAACCCCGGTGTCTCGCACTTTTTGCAGGTTAGCGGCGGGAGTCAACGGTCAATCTCCGGCGGAACAGGTTAGAGGTTTGCTATTCAGGTTTTTCACGAACTCACAAATTCTATCTGTTTACCCCCACACCAGATTTAGCGGTAACAGCTCCCTTTTCAAGGTGGCACGGAAGAACTCCCTCTCACAGAAGGTGAAGAAGATCCCCCTCTCCTAGGGGGCAAAGAAGCCACCGCTCCCCAAGGGACCATAGAAGAACTCCTCCCGAGAGAGGGGGCATCTAACTCCAACCAGCAGAACAGCCTCTAAAAGAGGGAGGAAGGAAAAAAGCACCCATTACCAGAGCAGAACTCCGAGAGTTCAAAGATGAAATTCTTCAGGCCCTTGACATATTTCCTCTAAATACCCGACGAACCAGTCCTCACCGCTCTACTCCTCTGCAACGCGAAGAGTCTCATGGGTCCACCAGATTCGATCAGCAACAGGACGTCGTCCTTTAACGCCTCCGAAAAATGAAAGATCGTCTAGCACTGCTGAAGCAGAAAGAAGAAAAATATGAAAGAAGATACCGTCCCGTCAGACCCCCCTTCTCCAAAAAGATTATTGAGCATCCTGTAACTTCAAGATCCCAACCTTCGAGTCATACAACGGGAAAACCGATCCGGTAGACCACATTGAGAGTTTTAAAACCCTCATGATGATCCACCAAGCATCCGATTCCCTCCTCTGCAAGACTTTTTCAGCAACCCTAAAGGGACCGTACGGGAGTGGTTGTAACACCCCGCAAAATAAAATAATTTATTTTGTATTATTAAATAATATCAAATTGGTAAAGTTGACTATTTTCTTCAAATTGCAATTTTTTGCACGTGCAACACACTTGCAAAGTTAGAAAATTTTGAATTCTTAAAATTTTATGGTTGATGATTGATTTTCCTCATTTATTTATGATATTTTAATTTCCAGATTTATTTGAATTAATTGGACTATTTTATGAGTTTTTCAATTTTACACGTGCAAATATTTTTTTGGTGCAAATCTCCACTTTTAAATTTCTTAATGAATTATCCTATTTATAATTGAGTATATCCTAAATTTTGGGGATTTTCTGAATAAACAAACTATTTTTATAAATACTTCGCGAGAGAGGGGCTTTTATGTAAAAAGCCGATTGGATCTCAAACAAATAATAAAAATTCTTTTTTGATGCTTTTTGCGCTGGCCATGGTCATGATTGAAAGTAAAATTTATTTAAAATTTATTTAGAGTTGATTTGGTAAAGATTTAAACAAATATGGTATTTTTGCATATATGAATTTAAGTTGAACACTGTGCAAATATTTTTTTTGGAAGCTAAAAGTCAGAAATTTTATTTGGAAAATATAATATTTATTAGTAGATAATAATTCTGAATTTTTTGGATTTTTACGACTATTTTATGACATATTTGCAAATATACAAAGAGATGGACTTTTGTGCAAAATTACCACTTGGAGTACAAATCCAAAATTTTTCAATTTCTGGGCTATGCTTGATGGACGGCTAACTCATTAGTAAAGGTATTTGGTTATATTTTAATTTATTCGACTTATTTAACTTATATATGTAAAGAAATAATTTATTCAGGGATGTTTCTATAAAACTCATAAAACCCTAATTAAATCAGGATCCCGGCTATTTATTGACGGCTACAGCCGCATCCCCTCTGCAAAAAACAAAAGAACTATTTTTATTATTATTCTTGAAGATTTTTCAAGCTTGGAATCTTGGATTTTGCTAAGGAATGAGCTTTTTCTTATTTCTTTATTATTTCGATTGGATCATCTTGAGGTGAGTGACGTATGTTTGATTTCTTATTGTTCTATGTAAGTTAAATATGATTATTTGTCTAGTAGAATGCATGTTAGATGATTGTATGGTGATATAATGAATGCTTTGATGGATGGATAATTAAAAATAGAACTTTTTATGAAAACTATGCAATTGATAAATAAACTTTCTATATAGATGACTTTAAAATGTTAAGAACTTGGTAGGAATCATGGGTATATTGTTTTCCTCATATTCTTGCTAGATTGATGATATATAATGGGTTTGTAAGACTTATAATGCATAAAGTGAATAAAGATGGATTTTTTTTACTGTGTACGTATGTATACTTTCTGTTTTGATGTTTTGATTGGATGCAACTTGATAAATGAATGTTGTAGATGCACATAATCATGGACAAAATAATATAACTACTTTGTAGTTGTGTTTAACAAATTGCAAGAGGGGTTTTGGGATCAAAAGGTCTCAAGTTTTTATGTGCTGAAGTTGGATTTTGATTTCTGGTCTGATAGTATGCAGGCCGAAAGTGGAATTTTTGTGTTTTGCAAAGTTTTCAAGTGGATCTTTGATTTATAATGATAATGAGATTGAATTGAAAATTTTACTACTCTTATACCATGATTCTTGTTGATTTTGCTGATATATATACACATATATACACATATAGTCCTATATTCTTGATTTGAAGAAATTATTGAAAAGATTGCTTTTGTGATTTTGTTGAGAGTTTGATTTAAATTATGAACTCCAGTATATTAGACAAGTTGTATTTGATCATCTCAGGGTTTTTATTTCTCGAATTCATGCTTTTAAAAATTTTAAACTACGTATCGGTTGGGAGGAACACAAATTTCAAAGCGGTTGAAAATGCACTGTCAAAACTTCTGTATGTCCCAGTTTGGAGCGAGTTTTTAACTTAGTTTCTGATGGAATTTTCTAAAACTTATAAAATAAAAATTTTATCTCACGGCGTCTAGTTTTCAGAACAGTTGACAGATCCTCAATCCGACTTATAGATTGTAAGATATGAACTTTTTTTTCTACTGTACTAGCAAGCTTTTCAAAAGAATTTTGAGCTGTCTAAAACTGCTGTATGTTCCAGTTTGGAACGAATTTTTGACTTAGTTGCAGATGGAATTTTCTAAAACTTGTAAAATAGAAATTGTCTCTCACTGTGTCTAGTTTTCAGAACAATTGACGGATCCTCAATCCGACTTATAGATTGTAAGATATGAATTTTTTTCTACTGTATAATCAATCTTTTCAAAAGGATTTTGAGAAGTCTAAATCTGCTGTATGATCTGGTTTGGAAAGAGTTTTTGACTTAGTTGTTGATGGAATTTCCTAAAACTTATAAAATAGAAGTTGTAGCTCACTGCATCTAATTTTCAGAACAGTTGACGGATCCTCAATCCAACTTATAGATTGTAAGATATGCAATTTTTACCACCGTACTATCATAGTTTCAGATTTTTAATATATACGATTTTCGAAGGATTGATGTTTTGTAATTTTTCTATAGCTTCAAAATGCGAAACTCAATTGTTTAAAAGATTTAATCTCAGATTTTATTTCAAGGAATTTTGTGAGTATTCAAATAAATTTGGATTTGTGTGATTTAAAGAAGTTTTCTTAATATAAACGATTTGGTGATGGAATTAAGAAATCTTATTGTGAGAATTGTGTTGATATTTTGATTTGTGAGTCTCTAAAAGTTGAATGTGATTCCTGTAATCCGGAAGATGAGTTTTTGTGGTTATTGGCCAGTTGGGCGTTAGGGTTGTTTTGGTAGAATTAAGTCTGGCAGGGTACACCAACTCTAGAGAGGGGGAAGTTGTGTTTTAATTAATAACAATCAACTTAAGGACAGGCACTAGTGAAGATGTGATAGAACTTAGGAAATGTAAGTATGGCTCTGTTGTTAGTCCAATAGATGTATTCCAGGACAGCGTGTTGTTGTGTCCTGAGAGGACAGTTGGTATGCTCGCATGTCGAGGGTTGGCAGGCTTATTCACGGAACATTCGATGCATTGTTGAGAGTCACAGGCCTATTCACGGGATGTACTGTGTATCTGCACGTCGAGGGTCGGAATACCTATTCGTGGGGTACACGGCAGTGAGGCGATTCTCCGGTTTTAGAGCTATGCTTACAAGATGTTTGCGCGTCGAGGGTTGTTAAGCCTATTCACGGAGTATTCTAGATCTTGTTTCTATCACCATAGTATTATTAGTTGCATAATGAGGGATTTAACCCTATAAAGTGGAGAACGATAAGGGCTTGCACCGGACCTATGTAGTATGGAATGCATAGAATCCGACAAGTATGCATTAGAAAGTCATCATACTGCATTTGTGTTTTCTCGACTTGTATTATGCATGATGTTTTCTATTTTCCTACACTTGACACTTGGCTTAGTTCACGCGATGTTTTCATGCTTTATTTATCGTTATATTATATTCTGTTGGTTATTACTGTGGAAATGTGTTGATTATGAATTTATTATTTATGCTTCATTTAAATTGTATTTCTTTCGATGTCACTCACACCGTTATGGCCGGCCCCTGTAGTTTTGGGGGTTAGGAATTATCTCTAGCCTCATGTTTTACAGGTAGGTACCATTAGCTTGGGATTTGGATGCATGTGGTAGAATGATAATATGGCTTATGCATATTGTAAAAGAATGTGTTGTAAAAGAAAGAAATTGTAATTCAAGGTGTTTAAATTCCGCTGTGCCTTGTAAAAAAATTGATGTAATAAAAAGTTTTAAATTTTCCTGTATTTGGTTTTTGTGTTTATGATTACAATTGAAGTTGATTCTAGAATTTGTGTCAAGTATTTCTAATTTTATTTATTGGAAATTGGGGGCGCTACAGTGGTTCTCTCGAG
The DNA here is from genome assembly GCA_017893485.1 of Hemerocallis citrina. Classification (NCBI taxonomy): domain Eukaryota; kingdom Viridiplantae; phylum Streptophyta; class Magnoliopsida; order Asparagales; family Asphodelaceae; genus Hemerocallis; species Hemerocallis citrina. Next base: position 302,562,318 of record CM030360.1, read on the forward strand.
TCTCTCTAGGGTCCATCTTCTCATTCGATCAACTTGAAGAGCTCTTCCTCATGCACTTCATCACCAGCAGCAAGACAGAAAAGAGAAGTGTCTCCCTACTTGACTTGAAACAAAGAGACGGTGAGTCCCTTAAGAGTTATGTTCGGTGATTCGCAGCCGAGTCACAGTCCATCCCCTCACTTAACTTAGCCTTCAGGTACAATGTAAATCAGGATTACCTCAAAACCTCGCTTGTCAAAAGACCTCCTCGGGACTTCTCCAAGCTCCTCCAAAGAGTCGAGAAGTACATCCGAGTGGAGGATGCTATTCGACCTTAAGAACAGAAGGTGACCTCATTTGGGAACAAACGGAAGAGCACCAACGAAGACGAACCCAGTAAGTCCCAAAAGGATGCCACAGGCTAGCGTCGTCCACTCCCAATGCCTCAATTTGAGAAGTATACTCCGTGTAATGTTAACATCTTTACAACCCTCATGGAAGTGGACAAGGATAGACTCCTTTGACCTCCACCCAAGTTGAACACCCCAAGTGGAAGAAGAGATAGGAACAAGTGGTGCAAGTTTCACAAAGATCACGGATATCTCACTGATGACTGTCGAGTCCTCAAAGAAAAGCTAGAAGCTCTGCTCCGACAAGGTTACCTCACCAAGTAAGCCCAAAGGAATGACACTGAACCTCCTCCAAGAGGAGCCAATAAGCGACCAGAAAAACCAGCCGAGTCCCAAGGCTTGGGGCTCATGGAGATATTCCACTCAATCCATGGGGGACCTTTGGGTCTAACCCCTCCAGGAAAGCATTTCTCCAAGAAGTGAACGCAGTGCATAATATACCCCTCCCAAGAACTCGGGGGTCCCGATCACATTTTTAGACCAAGACCTTGAAGGTGTTTAAACACCACACTGCGATGCACTAATAATCAGCATATGTATGGGCAATCATGAGGTGCGCCGCGTCCTGCTATATAACAGCAGCTCAGTAAATCTCATCTTTCTGAATGTATTCGAGGGACTCAAATTCAAGCGAAACTGCCTCAAACCCGCCAGGAACACTCTCCATGGATTCTCTGGGGCCCCAGTTCTAATCGAGGGAATAGTCACCCTTGATGTAACTATGGGGAAAGCTTCAACCACATGAAGATGAAGTTTTCTATAGCAGCAGGGGTAGGGGAAGTCAAAGGAAGCCAAGAAGTTGTCCGAGCATGTTACACAGCCACAATAGGGGGCTCAGCCCCCCCCCCCCCCCCCCCCCCCCCCCGACGCAATGGAGCTCCCCTAAGAGTGGGACAAGCAAGCTTTGTACCCTTAGAAGAACTAGCAGAAATTCCCTTCCCCCAAGTGGAACAAACCAAGTGCATTCGGGTGAACAAGGCAGTCACACATCAAGTTAAGGAGGAACTCGTCACTTGCATTAAGGGGAACCAAAACCTTTTCGTTCGGAACACCGAGCACCCGATGAAGTACAACGAGGGCACTTAACGCCCTCTCCAAGTAGTTAGCTTCAAACATGTAATAAAGGCCAACAATTATAACGTTCACAACATGGAATAAAGGCTAGCATAAAAGCAGCCACTTAGTTTTATTCTTCAATAAATTTTTAGTATTTTCCTTCGCAAAATTCTTGTATAAGTCCATCGGATGCAAATAATGAGTTAGACACATGGTTCACCCACAAGCCACACCATCCCTTCACTAAGCAATCCAATGGACAAGTGTGGAGTCCACTCATGGTTCATAGACCCGCTCTAACTACATGCTTCCGAGCAAGTGCATGGGGTTCAACTCGCCATTCTAGTGCTCCAAAAACTCTTCGTCACCTTGTTCGGAATCCATTCATGGTACATAGGGCCACTTTAGCTCTTTGCTCTCGAGGAAGTATGCGGGGTTCGGCTCGCCATTCGAGTACTCCAAAAACTCATCGTCACCTTTTTTGGAGTCCATTCACGGTTCATAGGGACACTTTAGCTACTTGCTCCCGAACAAATATACTGGGTTCGGTTCGCCGTTCAAGTGCTCCTGAAACAACCCCAGGCAATTGCGGAGTCAATTCATGGTTCATAGAGCCGCTCTAGCCACATGCTCCCGAGAAGGTATGCAGGGTTCGGCTCGCCATTCGAGTTCTCCCAAAACTAGTCGTCACCTTGTTTGGAGTCCAATCACGGTTCATAGGGTCGCTTTAGCCACTTGCCCCCGAGCGGGGCACGGCTCGCCGTTCGAGTGCTCCTAAAAAAACTCCAGAAAGGTGTGGAGTTCATTCATGGTTCATAGGGTCTCTCTAGACACTTTCCCACAAGCAAGTATGCAGAGCACGACTCGCCATTCGAGTGCTCCGAAAACTAGTCATCACCTTGTTCGGAGTCCACTCACGGTTCATAGGGTTGCTTTAGCCACCTGCCCTCGAGCAAGTGTGTAGGGCACGGCTCGCCGTTTGAGTGCTCCCAAAACAACCCCGAACAAGTGTGGAGTTCATTCATGGTTCATAGGATCTCTCTAGCCATTTGCTTTGAGCAAGTATGCGGAGCACGGCTCGTCATTCGAGTGCTCCTAAATTTTATCATCACGCTGTCCGGAGTCCACTCGTGGCTCACATGGCCGCTCTAGTCTCTTGACCCCGAGAAAGTGTGTGGAGCTCAACTCACCCCTAGAGTTGCTCCTCAAACTCTCCTCTCAAATGGCTCTCTCCTAGAGTCTGGTGATGCTCTTCATCTCGCTTGCCTCCCGAGCGCCTTTCTTCCAAACAAGTTGGGAGCTCAACTCACCCCTAGAGTTGCTCCTTAAACTCGCCTCCCGAATGGCTCTTTCATAGCTCCTCCATAGTGAAGCTCCTCTTCTTAGCCCACGGGAGCAAAGCTCCTCTTCGTAGATTCCGGACACTGAAGCGCTTCTCAATCTTATAAAGACAAAGATATTGCAAACCTGTTTTGACCCTGAAGACGAATGATTCATCAGCTGACTCCTGGAGAGAAATTGTCGATCTTCAAATCACCTTGGAAACGATGGGTCACATGCTCCAATCGGACCTATATAGCAATGAAAAATCTGGTTACAACACAACTGGGCCGAGCCAACAAAAAATTGACCGAGTCAACGGTCAATGGTCAAAGGCCACATATTGGCACGCCGAAGCATTGAAGCAGTTCGGAGTAGCGCGCCGAGATAACACATCCCCGATCAAAAACGGTGCAAAAAACCGTTCACTGGTCAATGGTCAACAGTCAATGGGGATACGTGTCACGCAGCCGAACCACCTCCAACGTTCAATGTCATGTGCCGAACAAACGTGCCCCCAATCGTGAAAACGCTAAAAACCATTGACTGGTCAACAGTCAACGGGTACACGTATCGCGCAGCCGAACCACCTTCAACGTTCGGTGTCATGCACAAAACAAACGTGCCCCCGATCGTGAAAATGCCAAAATACCATTGATTGGTCAGCGGTCAGCGGTCAACGGTCAATGGTCAATGGGGACACATGTCGCGTAGCAGAACCATCTGCATCGTTCGGTGTCGTGCATCGAACAAACATGCCCCCGATCGTGAAAAAATACACTGATCAATAGTCAATGCCACGTGTCGACCATCCGAAGCATCGTTGAAGCCCGGTGGCACGCGCCGAGCAAACCTGCCCCCGAGCTGAAAATTGTGAAGAAAAAAAATCTTCCCGATCCGCGCCCGATCTTGATCAAAGGCTGAGATTCGATCCAAAATATTAAAATAATAATAATAATAAATAATTAAATTCGAACGGCCGATGGTCAACGTTGACTGATCAACAGTCAACACCATGTGTCGACCATCCACAGCATCGCTGAAGCTCAGTGGCACGCGCTGAGCAAACTTGCCCTCGAACAGAAAATAGTGAAAAAGTATATCCTTCCGATCCGTGCGCCCGATCTTGATCAAAGGCTGAGATTCGACCCCCCCCCAAAAAAAAGTTTGACCCGATCAACGGTCAACGCCATGTGTCAGCACGCCGAACCATCGCAGAAGCTCGGTGGCGCGCACCGACGATCCTGCCCCCGAGCTGGAAATGAGAGAAAACAACTGCATCCCGATCTGTGCTCGATCATGATCAATGGTCGTGATTAAATTAAGGTAATTTATTTTATTTAATTCCTTTATTTAATCATGAAATTGAATCAATTATTTACAAATTTCAAAAAATACTTTAAATTTTGAAAAATTAATTAAAAAATTCGTAATTCGTAAAAATATTTTTAAATTCTGAAAAAATATTTATTAATTTAGAATAATTAATTAAAATTTTCATAAATTAATTATTAAAATTTGGAAGTTGAATAAAAAATTCAAAAAATGAATAAAATTGGAAAAAAATCAGAAAAATCTGGAAAAATCAATAAAAATTCAGAAAATTCTAAAAATAATTGGGGTATTTTGAAAACTCAAAACAACACTGTTACACCTCGAGTAAGATCCAAACTTCTCCGAGAACTCTAATAAGTTCTGTAAACCATTAAAAACAAGCGAACTACTCCTCAAAGGCTGTGAAACTCAGTCTTTGGGAGTGAGGGGACTTGTGATATGGGTAAAAATAGAACTAAATCAGGACCATTCAAATCGGGTATGAATCTTAAAGCTCGCAGGGGTAAAATTATAATTTCACATATAAATGGGTCCATGGATGGAAATTGGGCATCTTTCAAGCCCAATAACCCAAAATTAGATCTGTCTTATTGCGTTGTCATAGCAGCCCCATGCAAATGAGTCCAAATCATTTTAAAATGATTTAAACTCATGATTATCTATCAGAGACGGTTCAAAAATCATATCTCTTATCTAGGGAAGAGTTTAAAACTCAAATTCCCTCAACTACCAAGGCCAGCCCCCACCTTGAGGTCGGCCACGATTTTTTTACACTTTTAGGGGCCCCCAATTTGTATTCCCCTTATAAATATATACACTCATTTTGCGTGTAAAAAATTATATTGTAATTAGGGGCCCCCAAAAATAATTGTTTGGGTCTTTCGCTTTGGGCACCCGGGAACTCAGGGTCGGCCCTGTCAACTACTCTTATCTCTCCATGAAGAAGAGATAACTGATTCAATCCAAAAACACCGGGAAGTAAAGATAAATCATTATCTTAAATTGAGCCCCAAGGCGATGACTATAAATACCTGTCTACCTCCACTAGAACAAGATAATCAGTATTTTGCCTCTAAAAACACTATTTCTATTCTTGAGTTTCTGACTTAAGCATCGGAGGGTCTGTCGCCGGGGTCAACCCCGGTATTTCAGACTTTTGCAGGTCAATCGAAGTGATCGTCACCATCAAGATCAAATCCAACGGTGTAAACGAGTCAGATTCAACAGTTACAACAATTGGAAACAGTCAATATCGGCGAAAGTCAAAAATGTCAACATTTTACTGTTTTTAAAAGAACTTATATCATATGTTTGTTCCCACACAGTAATTAGCAGCAACATAATATACTAAAAAAAAATCCAGAAGATACTTACAAAGTGATCTCAACATGCATTTCATCTTTTAATTGTACAAAAATTCAAAACTATAACGATTTTATAGATGAATTCAAATGTTGAATGTATATTTTCACCATAAATCTAGAAAATTACTACTATATGATTAACGTAAATACAATAGTTCGTTTGTCTTTTCCCTGCCTTATACTCGTTAATTCTAGTAATTCTAAGGAGTTGTCAACTAATGATGAGTAGTGGGAAATGAGTGTTCGGGCAGGGAACTGTCCTTAGGCACTCACGAGCACGCGCATAAAATGGTTTCCAATTATTAGTCTGTGGTGGATCAAGCAGATATAAAAGGCAAAACGTGTAGCTTATTTTTTGAAGATTCTTAATTTATGGGAATATTAATTTGTTTAGGCCCCCTCATTAGATCAGATAGCAACTTTCATTAGTCGTCTTTGACTTCAATTAACTTACAGAATAAGTATTAATAATTAATTACTCAATAATACTGAAAAATAGTAAGTACGGATGTAACATGAAAATTAAGTTAGCTTGGGTAATAAATTTTGTAAGCCTACTTATATGATACATTGTATTCAGTTCTCATTATCCAAAAAAATATTCTTTCTTTATGTCATATTATTGTTATCATGGTATCAGAGCCCGAGATTATACAAGTTTTCCATCATTATATTCGTAGGGCTCGACCTTTTTTTTCTTAAAAATTATTATATAAAAAAATCCGAAGAAGAAGGAATCAACCTTACTATTGTTGGTGCCTATGCCTTCCGCTAATGTGGCTTCTGACTCCAAGCTACAACCTTTTTTCCTTCATCCTCCCATCCAAAACCCTAACCCTAACTTTAGCTGCCACCACCTTCCTCCACAAATCCTGATCCTAATCTCCTCCCAACAACGACATCACGACGATGCCATCCCCACTGCGATCCAGATCCATATTCCATCATCAGCAACTGCCGACCACCTCTCATGTTGAAGCAATTTCTACTATCGGATTTCTGCGAGTAGCTGCAGAAAAATTGATTTTCTGGAGCTACGAACTCCGTTCGTGATGTATGACCACTCTTTTCAAAGGTGACTCAAAGATCTAAAACTTTCATTAATAACTCGTTCCAAGATTAGTTCATATTCAGGGCCAAAAAGGGCCCACAAGACCTATGCATGCTTCAATACAGATAAATCTTCCCGATCGTCTTCTCTTTTTTGATTTGACAACCTCCTTCCCTCCCTTTGTTTTAGTGATAACTTTGTTATGAGATAAGAAGTTCGTGTGAGACTTCTTTCACTTTGGTTTTGACTTTAGATCTATGAGTTGGACTACATTTATGTTACTTTTGATTACGATGTAGGAAGTTTTTTTTCGTAGAGACGGGGAAGATTGTTCTGAAAAGCATCATGAAACACCTCACCTTGTTTATTTGAATTTGGGTATATCCAACTGACACACTTGGATTCATTTTGTCTCTGAAGTACTTTCAAGTTGTGGTTGTATAGCACACGTTGGCACTACTTGCTCCCGTTGTCTTGATTGTTGGAAAGGTGCATCAAATATTTTCTCTAGATTTAAAAACTTTTTGAGGTTATATTCCTTTATATTTACATCATACTATACTTCAAATATTTGACATATGCTCTTCATTATATGTTGAAATTATCTACTATATTTGAAATATGCGATACAACCTTTTGTAATTATCTTGAGATATTTGTTACAGATTTATTCTCAATTTGATTGGAATAATATATTTGACTTAGGGTTTGGGCCTGTTTGTTTTGATATTGAGAGTGCCATATTCTGAATATTACACCCTGAATAGGCGTTTGTTTATACCATATTCTGAAAACAGTATTGTGAATATTGATATCCCTTGAATTCTCTCCATTCTCAACCATACTCACGAGCTCTCTCTCTCACGACCTCTCTCTCTCTCCTCACTCACCAGATCTGGTTCTCCATTCGGTTGTCTTCTACCTTCCCCTCTCTTCCAAACCGTGTCTCCCCAACCCATCTCTCCTCTCTTCTCACTCAGATGCTCTCTCTCTCTTCTCACTCACGAGATCTCGTCGACTCCATTGTCTCCCACCTCCTTTGAAGAACCCAGATCTGATCTCTTTTCCCCCCGCCCCCCCACCCCAAATCCACGATTTCCCGAACGATTCCACTGTGAAATCGAGCGGAAACGTGTGAGAGTCCCACTGGCGACTTCGCTACCTGACTATTTGTTGCTGTCGACTTGGTGAGGGGTTGAGGGGTTTTGGTAGGGGGTTAATGGTTTGCACTACCCGTGCTGCCTATCGGAGAAGAGCTAGGGAACGAAGGGCAAAGAGAATCAAAGAACTACGCAAGGTTGAATCCTGTGCTGACAATTTCTTCCTTCTTAAAATCCAATCAAAGGTATGAAGACAGCGATTGTATTATTTATTTGGTTGGTTTTCTTTACCAATTTGCGCCACTTTTTAATTGCATTTGGTACCGAAAATTATTTCGGATGAAGGTGCACACTGCACACAAACTAGCCGAATTCACTGTTGTGATTTTTTAGGGTGTAATCGGTTGCTACTTGCAAACTAGGGTTACCCGATCAGCTATTAAACTAATTGAAGGAATTTGGCAATTTTTTTTTTTCTTTTTTTTGATGTTTGTTCAAACTAGATGAGTAATACGGGTAGGGGAAAGGGGAAGGCAGTGGAGGAGGATTATGGGTTGTGGACTTCCGGTATTACAGAATATTTTATCAACCTTATGGAGGGTGCAGTTGACAGTGGTTTGTTAAAAAGCAACACATTCGATGCTAAAACCTGGAGTAATTTTGCGCAACAATTGAATACTGTGTGTGGGCGTTCATTCTCGGTGCCACAACTGAAGTCGAAATATGGACGACTTAAATCAGAATGGAAGGTGTTTGCTGATATGAGGAAACAGAGCGGTTTTGGTTGGGATGAAGCCAACCAAACCGTTACTTGTGAGGCTCCGGTTTGGGAACAATATGTTAAGGTTAATATATATAATCTCAAACTTTGATTTTTGTTTGTGAATCCTTTTTATTATACTTAATCTTCAATCTAATACTTGCATAGTAACAACATATTCTGTGAATAGATACATCCTGCTGCAAAAAACTACAAAAATAAGAGGTTCCCACATTTTGATGCATTGACCAAAATAATGGAGGAATCTATAGCACAGGGCAATGTGGTAAGGGCCTCCACCCAAGGGGGGTTCGAGGATGTGGAGGCGCGGCGGATGAACTATGAGTTTGGCCACTCCCATTAATCACACGTAAATGTGATTGATGAGTCTGATGATGTGCCAATGGGTACGGGGTCCGGTTCACGTAAAAGAAAATCTAGTGCATCAAGTGGCCGTGAATCAATGATGTCAAAGATGTCGAAATATCTTGATGCATGTAAGCAAACTCAAGAGGTAAAAAGAAGCAGGTACAAGAATAAAAATGAAGTGGAAAGTGCTCCCTCGATTAACCCTGCTTTGGCCGAACAGGATCAATGCCAAGATATAATTGATTCGATGACAGGGCTTGATCCAATTGTAGCCTTAAAAGCTTCACACTACCTGTTTCAAAATCCGAACATTTGTCATGCTTTCCTCCGTATGTCTCGAGAACGGCAGGAGTTGGCGGTGCATTATTATGCCACCCTGTAGTAATCCCATTCAGCCTAATGGGTTGAACAAATCATGTTGTAGAAAATTTTTTATGATTATTTCCGTATTTGTTTGAGGTTGATTGTAGTATGACGGCTTTTACGGTGAACAAATTGCTTATTTAATTTAATTTAAATTTGTAATGTTATAATTTAAATTTAATTCCTGGAATAGATTTGCTAGTAGTAGTATACCTTGTTATCTTTATTCAATTGCACAGGCTTGTGGAATTCTACCATCTCTCAAGATGTTGTTTTGTGATTCCGTAAATCTCGTTACATATAGTCGTATTATTAAATGTGTGTGCACTTGATATGGGATTTTCCCAAAATGATTTCTATCTTCTTCTTTATAGTGAGTTACTACTGCAAGTGCATCCTCTGTTATGGATACTTTTTCATCCAGTAGTGACGATGTCGAAGAGGTGATGAATGCAATCTTGTTAGCTGAATTATGTGAAGAACTTGACCGTACAAGGTCCACTAATAAAAAGCAAACAGGACGTGAATATTTGGAAAATATGTTAGCGGGTTCCCAGGCCGAGTTTCATGGAATATTCCGTATGAACCAAGATTGTTTTATGACCTTGTGTGCTTTCCTGCAAGAAAGGAACTTTTGTGAGGAAACAGCGGAGTCTTCAAGTCATAAGCGAGTTACTTTCGAGGAAAGCGTGGCTATTTTCCTGTATATTGTCGGTCATAGTTCAAGAATGCGACTAGCCCGTAGTACGTTTAACCACTCAACTCAAACAATCCAAAAGCACTTTAATATTGTATTGAAAGGTCTGGCAAGAGCAGCACCATTCCTTATCAAACCTCCTGATTATACACTTGTACATCACAGAATCACGGGATCAGAGGACTTTTCCCCGTGGTTTCAGGTAATACGTCACCCTAATTGTGTCATGTATTATTAAATTTTTTTCAAAATTTGGATTTGTGATATCTATTATTCGAATTAATAATCTGTAGGGAGCTATTGGTGCTGCTGATGGGACGTTAATAAAAGCTACAGTTTCCGCTAGTCGAAGCAACGCTTGTCGCTCTCGAAAGGGTATTGTAAGTCAAAATGTATTGGCAGCATGTGATTTTAACATGATGTTCACTTTTGTTTACGCGGGATGGGAAGGCAGTGCGAACGATTCCCGTGTAATGCATACTGCATTAGCACAAAAACTGTTGCCAATCCCACCGAACGATAGATACTACTTAGTAGATTGTGGTTATACCAATATGCCTGGTTTTTTGGCGCCATACCGTGGTGAGCCATACCACTTACAGGACTTTCAAGGGGCCAACCATGCACCAACCCAACCTAGACAACTTTTTAATAAACAACATGCTAGGTTAAAGAATGTGATTGAGAGAACGTTCGGTGTATTCAAGAAGAGGTTTGCCATCTTCGAGAACATGCCAAACTATTATTATACCAAACAAGTTATGATGGTCACAGCCTGTTGTGCACTTCACAATTTTATATGCCTGCACTCACGAAACGATGCATTTTTAGCGGAACTCGATGGCGAACAATTAGTACATCACCAACACACCGAAGATGCAGCATCCACATCGCAGGAGTTGGATTTATCATCTTCCCAATTGAGACACATGAATAGCAAAAGAGATGATATTGTCCTGGCAATGTGGAATGCTATACACTAATGTAATTTGAATGTACACATTTTCATTGTATCCATTTCTCGAATTGTTTCGTAGCTGGAATGCGAGGCATTGATGTCATTTGGATATATTTGTATCATTGCAATATTACTATTATAAATATCAGCATGCATATGTTCCTTTCAGCTTTTCATTCATTTTTTGAGATGTTGTCTTTACCAATCACTTCAATGATGTACAGGTGTTGCACATTATTCTTCTTCGTTGGTTTTGAGTTATGATGAGATGGATTTTGTTTCTGAAGTTGCACACTATGAATCATTTATTGAATGATTTGTAGGAGTGACTTGTGATGAATTAATCCTAACTGAGCTTTATTTTTCCTCGTTGGTTTTGAGTGATGATGAAATGGATTATGTTTCTGAAGTTGCACACTATGAATCATTTATATAATGCTTTGTAGGAGTGACTTGTGATGAATTAATCCTAACTGAGCTTTATTTTTCCTCGTTGGTTTTGAGTGATGATGAGATGGATTATGTTTCTGAAGTTGCACACTATGAATCATTTATATAATGCTTTGTAGGAGTGACTTGTGATGAATTAATCCTAACTGAGCTTTATTTTTCCTCGTTGGTTTTGAGTGATGATGAGATGGATTATGTTTCTGAAGTTGCACACTATGAATCATTTATATAATGCTTTGTAGGAGTGACTTGTGATGAATTAATCCTAACTGAGCTTTATTTTTCCTCGTTGGTTTTGAGTGATGATGAGATGGATTATGTTTCTGAAGTTGCACACTATGAACCATATGTTCATATGTGCCCAAAGTGTGACTTATGTTGGCCCTAATGGACCATATTATACTGCATCCACAACAAGGAGAATGGGTGGCGATGGAGTAAGTTTATTTTACTATGAAAGTTACCTCCTACAATATCTCAGATGGGTTCTAATTATTGTTCTTTGGTAGGTTGTGATGGGAGAGAGCAAGGAATAAGTTACTAAAGTATGTCTCTGCAGTCTGGCTACTTTGTGTCACTATAACAGAATAGTGGTATTATTCTTGGAGTTGTTGTTAGTTTCCATATCCTGCTAGTTTCATAAAACTATAATGTTGTTGCATTGCTTATACTGATTACTTTTGAAACTCTTGGAAAATGCTTCCCCTTCAGAATTTAGCAGAACAATTTTTATTGATGATTTAAGATGTGTGGAGAATTTTATAATATTGTTAATGCTTTAAGTCATGTTTTTGATTATCCTTTGGATATTATGGCTGTGATGATCAACCACTTAGATGCTTCATACTCCACTTAGAAGCTCTTGGAGCACATATTCAACTGAATTTGAGATGTGATGGATCAGGTTTGATCTATATTGCTTTGAGTTATAGACATACAAATACCATACATTAATCTGGAAGAGTTTATGGTTGTTGAGGAGCTTTTTGGCTGCTCATGCTTTCAACACTTATCCAGTTATCCTTTTCTGAGAAATGGTTATGATGATACCCACACTGATCATACTTCACACCTTAAAAACAATTGATGCACATAATTTCTTAAATCCTGGGCTGTAATGTACCAGGTTTGATATGCATTGCTTTGAATTCCTGATATATACAGATACTGTTTTTTCTTTGGCTGCTCATGGTTTATGGATACTGAGAAATATCTTTGGCTGCTCATGGTTTCAAACAATTGTTTCTGGAGTCAATTTCTATTGTCTTGAATCCTTGATCATTACAAATATCCTGAGTTTATTCCAGGTTTATTTTTTTTGACCTTTGTTTATCCCAAGAATATCCTGAGTTTATCATGAGAATGAGTTTATCCTGAGTTTATCCTGAGAATGAGTTGGCCTTTGTTTTAAGTGGTTTTTTGGAAAAACTATTCGGAATACTTCAAGAACAGTATAAGTAAACAAATTTGTTTTATAAACCTAACGAAGATGATGTCGTTATAGTCAATGATGAACGGATTTTCAAGAGCATTGCTTTGTACTAGTGGGCGTGGCATTGTCAAAAATGCAGCTCTAGTATGGAGTTTTTATGAATGAGCACTATGAATCTGAGACTGTGACTATTTTTTTACCCCGGCAATTATGTTGTTTTCATGGTTTTGGGGAGGATCTGATATGTTCTTATCCTAAATCATGCTTTTTGGCTGCAAAACCAACGTGGGGGTATCAGCATTCAGAAAAGTGTTTCCAAAATAACACTTATAACAAAGGCGAACTCAGGTTATTACTTCAGGAATTTTTAAAACAAAAATAAAAAACCTGGAACAAACAGACCACCATGTTTTGATGTATTATGATGCATCTGATTTGTTCAGATGAATTGAACTTGTATTCAGTAGATTCTACTTTGTTCTATGATTCTGCAATTTGTATTATGATGCATCAGGATTTGTGAATCCCATTTGATATTTGCTGTTGCAGTAATCATTTAAGACCAGTGTGTAGTATTTGTAATGATCAAGGACTGAAGACAATAGAATTTGACTCTAGAAACAAAGTTTGAAACCATGAGAAGCCAAAGATATATCTCAATAACCATAAACCATGAGCAGCCAAAGCTGTACAGTATCTGTATATATCAGGAATTCAATGCAATGCATATCAAACCTTGTTCATCACAGCCCAGGATTTTAAGAAATTATGTGCATCAATTGTTTTTAAGGTGTGAAGTATGATCAGTGTGGGTATCATCATAACCATTTCTCAGAAAAGCAATATTAGATACAATATTAGATGCATCTGATTTGTTGAGATGAATTGCACTTGTATTCAGATGAATATGCCTTTGTAATCTTGCTAGTAATGCCAGTTTGTAAATACTAATACTTCAGATCCCTGTAAATGAACAAATATGTTTTTCTACCAGTAAGAAAATGTTGTCGTAATAGTCAATGATGAATTCTTTTTAGTCAATGTTGACATTGTGCTTTGTACTAGTGGGCGTGGCATTGTAAAAAATTGCAGCTCTAGTATATCGAGTCAGGATATCATTGATTTGATGAATCTGAGACTGCGACTAGGTTGTATTTTTTCTGTATTATGTTGTTTTCATAGTGTTTGACAAGAGGGGGTATCTGTATTCTGAATAGTGGTTAAGCAAATCTGAACTCTGGTTTTCAGTTTTCCGTTTCCGTTTATGGTTAATGTAGCAAGTTTCTGCTGCACAATTTATTATTCCTCCCCATTTTTTTCAATTTTAATGCAGCAAGTTTCTCATATTGTTTCTTTGTTTATAGATCTACCTGCTCTACAGTTTTCAAATCAAGGAGTTAAGAAGCAACAGCAGCAGCTCCAGACAGCATGCAGTGACTGTAGACAACAAATAATGATTTAATAGCATGCTTGTTTGTAATGATTGCTGACAACAAATTGTAGAACTTATTCTCATAATATATGTATCGATCCCATGCCATTAATGATTTGTTACGTGGGATTGTTGAACAATGTAAACAAAATTAATGAAGTAAGCTTGCTTTGTTGAATAAATTGGTTGAGTATAGTTGAATGGGATTGTTTTTATTTTAAATATGTAGTGCTTATTTTTCTGAATAAATTGTTTGGCTCAGGCCGTAGAAATTTTCTTTGGTATAGTCATTTAAAAAACTGCACCGTACAGGTTGAGCAACATCAGTCTATCCAAATGAATTATGAGTTAACCAAACACTGCACGCTATCCAAGAAATCTCAAAACATTTATCCAAGAATCAAAACTTATACATGAATTGAGATTAGATGCTTCACAAACACAAGAGCTTCTTTTAATTTTCTTCCCTAACGTGACGAATCAATCTTGGAGATGATGGCGTCTGATTTTTGCTCCATTCACATACTGCTCAAGTTTCCCCTTCCAATACTTGTACAACATTGCAATCTAACTCCAACACTTAAAAAAATGTTAGCAAATGATGAATGCAAATTGATTTTAAAAAATCTGAACAAATATAACCGAACAACGTTTGAACTCGATTTTTCAGAAAAACAGCTTTCAGATAATAGCTTTCAGCAAGTAATATAACCGAACAGCTATTGAACTCGTTTTTTCAGCAAAACAGCTTTCAGATAACAGTTTTAACCAAGAAATATAACAGAACAGCTTTTGAACTCGTTTTTTCATAAAAACAGCTTCCAGATAACAGTTTTCAGCAAGAAATATAACAGAACAGCTTTTGAACTCGATTTTTCAGAAAAACAGCTTTCAGATAACAGTTTTCAGCTGGAAATATAACAGAACAGCTTTTAAAATCGTTTTTTCAGGAAAACAGCTTTCAGATAACAGTTTTCAGGACGAAATATAACAGAACAGCTTTTGAACTCGTTTTTTCAGAAAAACAGCTTTCAGATAACATTTTTCAGCAAGAAATATAACAGAACAGCTTTTAAACTCTCTTTTTCAGAAAAACTGCTTTCAGATAATAGTTTTCAGCTAAAAATATAACCGAACAGCTTTTAAACTCGTTTTTTCAGAAAAACAGCTTTCAGATAACAGTTTTCAGCATGAAATATAACCGAACAGCTTTTAAAATCGTTTTTTCAGGAAAACAGCTTTCAGATAACATTTTTCAGTAAGAAATATAACAGAACAGCTTTTAAACTCTCTTTTTCAGAAAAACTGCTTTCAGATAATAGTTTTCAGCTAAAAATATAACCGAACAGCTTTTAAACTCGTTTTTTCAGAAAAACAGCTTTCAGATAACAGTTTTCAGCACGAAATATAACCGAACAGCTTTTAAAATCGTTTTTTCAGGAAAACAGCTTTCAGATAATATTTTTCAGCAAGAAATATAACAGAACAGCTTTTAAACTCTCTTTTTCAGAAAAACTGCTTTCAGATAATAGTTTTCAGCTAAAAATATAACCGAACAGCTTTTAAACTCGTTTTTACAGAAAAATAGCTTTCAGATAACAGTTTTCAGCAAGAAATATAACAGAACAGCTTTTAAACTCTCTTTTTCAGAAAAACAGCTTTCAGATAACAGTTTTCAGCAAGAAATATAACAGAACAGCTTTTAAACTCTCTTTTTAATAAAAACAGCTTTCAGATAATAGTTTTCAGCTAGAAATATAACAGAACAGCTTTTAAACTCGATTTTTCAGAAAAACAGCTTTCAGATAACAGTTTTCAGCAAGAAATATAACCGAACAGCTTTTAAACTCGCTTTTTCAGAAAAACAGCTATAAGATAACAGTTTTCAGCAAGAAATATAACAGAACAGCTTTTAAACTCGTTTTTTCAGGAAAACAGCTTTCAGATAACAGTTTTCAGTAAGAAATATAACCGAACAGCTTTTAAACTCGCTTTTTCAGAAAAACAGCTATCAGATAACAGTTTTCAGCAAGAAATATAACAGAACAGCTTTTAAACTCATTTTTTCAGAAAAACAGCTTTCAGATAACAGTTTTCAGCTAGAAATATAACAGAACAGCTTCTAAACTCTCTTTTTCAGATAAACAGTATTCAGAATTCGATATTTAGAATATAGTCTAAACAAACAGCTTTTAAACTCATTTTCAAAATACCTCTATTCAGAATACTCTATTCAGAAAACTCTATTCAGAAAACTCTATTCTAAATATCAAAACAAACGCACCCTTTTGGGCACTAAGTCAAAGACTACTAGTCCTAACAAATATCTCTAGATTACTACTCTATATATACATGAGAATAGATTGTATCTAAGTAAGCTCTGAAGAGAGCCAATAAAAAGAACTAAGAGCAATCTATTTAATACTGATTATTGTAATCAAAGATAGAAAGAGAGAGAATCATAGACATGTCTTGTAATTCCTTTATTATCTAATTAAATATTTGTTCCAAAAAACCTTCCTTTCTTCTTCTTTTAGTATTTTTCTACTTGTTGCATATCCGATCTATTTTTCAAAATTCTCCGAAGAATAACGAGTTGTTAGATAACTATCTCATTCTTCCGCAATTTTTACCTAACAACTGGTAGCAGAACGACAAAGTTAAAAGATCTAGCTGAAGGTGATGGCCTCTACTTCCTTCACCGCTTCATCAACTTGTCCCCTATGGAGATGATTGATGACAACAAGATGAATCTACTATTTGCAACATTATCTACCGAACAAAGAACGAAAATAATTGAAGATTGAAGATTGGGAAGACTACAAATACAGGATGAGTTCCTCGCGAGAACTCTCTTTTTTAGATCATCTATCGAATATGATGGGTGAGATGTTCGTGAAGGTTGGAACGAAGACAGCACAGTAATTGTACTATCATCTTCCTCGCCATAAATATTGTTAAGCATGCCTACGACAAAGCTAAATGTATGTGATCCATGTCGTAGAAAGAGTCACTACCGAATTGACAACTCTTCCAACTACCGCATGTAAGAAGTATGACTTGGTGTTGAACCAAGGAGGATGTTCGAATTAACTAAGAATCTTGCAGAGGTGATGAGAACCAGTAAGAAAGGGAGCCATGCTGAAGTGACCGATCCATTTAGCCAAGGAACGTATACATAGCTCGTTCACTTATGAAGACCTTCAAGTTAAAGGAGAGCCATATTTGAGTCAATGAGGAGATTGTTGGAAATGTGTCCCAAATATTCTCTAGATTTACAACATTTTTTAGGTTATTTCCCTTTAGATTTATATCTTTCTACACTTAAAATATTTGATATATTCACTTCATTATATGTTGAGATTATCTACTATATTTGGAATATTTGATACAACCTTTTGTAATTATCTTGAGATCGTTGTTTGATTTATTCCCAATTTGATTGGGAGAATATATTTGACTTGGGAACTAAGTTTACTTGGGCACCAAGTCAACGACTACTAACCCTAAAAAATATCTCTAGATTACTACTCTATTAATACATAAGAATAGATTGTATCTAAGTAAGCTCTAAAGAGAGCCAATAAAAAGAACTAAGAGCTAGCTATCTAATTAAGAGATTATTGTAATCAGAGAGAGAGAGAGAGAGACTAAGAGGCATGTCTTGTAATTCTCTTAATATCTAATTGAATATTGGTTCCGAAAGAGCTTCCTTTGTTATTCTTTTACAACTTTTCTACTTGTTGCAAATCCGATTTATTTTGCCGAATTTTTCGAACAATAACGAGTTGTTAGTAACTATATAATTTCGCGATTTTCACCTAACATTGATAGCATGTATCCCTCTTTGAAGGAGATGCTTTCCCCTCATTCTTTCCTTGATGATTGATCTTCGCTGCAAGGAGAAGATTCTTTGAAAGATCACCAACCTATAGCCCAGAAGAATAATAATCAGTTAGTGCAACCATTTCCTACTGCCGTTATTACCAAATTAGGTATATCTCCTACTTGTTTAATTTCCTTAACTACTGCAACTGTGGTGCTTGATTCAGGTGCTTCTGATCACATGACTGGAAAATCAAGTATATTATCTATTGTACTTGGTACATCTATACACGAACCCATTAAGTTAGCCGATGGATCTTTTTGTAATGTTCAAGGAGTAGGCTCTGTTCATTTATCTCCAGATATTTCTTTAGATTCTGTTCTACATGTGCCTACTTTTTCTTTTAATTTGGTTTCCATCAGTAAATTAACCAGGTCTCTAAATTGTTATGTATCATTCTTACCTGATCGTTGCATATTTCTGAATCTTGGAACCAACTGAACGATTGGAAAATGGCATGAATCTGGGGGGACTATATCTATTGGAGACCATTTCTAAACCGGTTGCATGTGTGAGCGATTCAGAGCTTCTTGACTTACACTTTTAGCGGGACATCCTTCTTTGCAAAATTAGAAGACTTTAAGCCATGACTTATCTTCCATTTCTAAATTAGCATGTGAGTCATGTCAGTTAGGTAAGCATCACCATACAACATACCCACCTCTAGTTAATTGTCGTTTTGATTCTTTGTTTGCTTTTGTTCATTCGGATATTTAGGATTCATGCCCAGTTGTAACTCTTAATGGAATTTTTGGTATTTTCCTATATTTTTCGATGACCAATCAAGACTTACTAGACTGTATTTGATGAAATCCCATTCTGAAATATTTGAAATCTTTTGTGATTTCTACACTGAAGTGAAAACTCAATTTAATATGCATGTGAAAGTTTTGAGAATTGATAATGTAAAGGAATATTTTTCAATTTGTTGAATCGAGCACTGTTCACCAATTATCTTGTCCTTAAACGCCCCAACAAAACGGTGTTGCTGAACACAAAATCCGATATTTATTGAAGGTTGCAAGAACAATAATGATTCATAAACAAGTTCCTAAGAAGTGGGGTGATGTTGTTTTGACTGCTTATTATTTGATTAATCACATGCCATATTCTTTGAATGATTGTCCTAGTGTTTCCAAACTTGATCCTCATGCTATTTATATAAAAAAAATCTTGGATGTGGTTTATATCAAAAAGGTTATAGGTGTTATTCTCTTAAAGTGCATAAATGTTTTATCTCTGCCAATGTGATTTGTGGAATCAAAATCTTGTTTTCCAAATGCATCTTCTAACCCAGTATGCTCTTCTATAGATTTTTCTTCAGTGTTTTTCCAAAAGATCTACTGTTTTTATCGCAATCTGATGATAACCCCACTGACTCAAACAAACCTTTCAAGAAATTCAAGACAACTCGGCTCCTACAATCAAAAATTCTGCACTTTTGGTATCTCTACTATCAGTTTTATGCGATGAACCACTAGTCACTTGAGCATCCCCTAGATCTCCAAATATACCCACAGTTATTGCTTCTTCTGGTTCAAGTTATGTTCCAATCATTCCACTGGTCCAAAATTCTGGAATCACAATGAATGGGCCGATCGACAATGAATGAGCCCCCTCCAGGTATCCATTATGACCTCAATGACTATTAGTATTTCTTTTTATAAATCTCATAACCTACTACTTCTACTAAGCCTCCTATTATTTCTGTAACGACATAAGTATGGATCATAACTTGAATGTTCTCATTGCATTTCTTTTTGGAATCAGTAAAAATGTCATTTTTATTACACCTATTGTCTCGTATGCTAAATTATTTCCAACTCATCTTGCTTTTACTTATACTTTAAATATGTATAAGATTCTCAAATCTGTTTCAGACGCCTTGTCACTTCCAGGTTGGAGTCGAGCAATGCAAGAGGAGATGTCTGCACTATCTCTGAATGACACATGGGATCTTGTTTCTCTTCCAGCGGGGAAACACTGTGTTGAATGTATATGGGTTTGGACATTGTAAGTTAATCCTGATGATTCTTTGGCCCGATTAAATGCCAGATTGATTGCTAAAGGTTATTTTGAACAACATGAGGTAGATTATGATGGAACTTTTTCTCTTGTGGTAAATATGACTTATGTTCGTTTTTTATTTTTTTTGGCAGCTCGCTATCATTGGCATTTATATCAGCTTGATGTCAAGAACGTCTTTCTTAATGGTTGTAATGCCCCGATTTACCTACACTGGGAAACCGTGACATAAGCCAGAAATATTTTCCTTCAATTAGTCACAATACACAGAAAAACGGGAAAATTTTTTAAAAAAATTATTCAACACAAATGTATTACAAGTCTGAATGTTATAAAACCGCAATACATTACATCAGTGTTACAATAATGTCATACAAGCCCAAGTGTTACAAACTTTCAATAAAAATTACATCAGAGTACAATGAATAATACATAACACTTAGTGCTTCACTTGGATGCTTCTCAACATAAATAAATTACAATATATATTACAATTGAAATAAATCAACACTCTGCTTCTTTTACCTTGAATCCTCCTGAATCCTGTACCTTTAGCTCTGCAATCCAGTACCTGTACTTTTGCAATCCAGTACCTATTGAAATGGGGACGTCAGTACATATACTGACGCTTTAAGGCTGATGACTAGCAGCGATCCTCAACTTTAAACAAACAGATTGATGAAAAGAGAAACGTGTATATATAATTGATGTGTCAGTGTATGCTATGACTTAGAATCTAATGCAGGATTAACTAATGCAATGGTGCACTTATTCTAATGTAAGCAAGACTCTGGAACAGTATGCAGCTCATACTACATACGCTCCATATCAAGCCGTTTCTTCATATATAGGGATTTGAACCCATACCATGAATTTTACTTTTGTACCCATCCTGTTCATGACACAATACTACATGAATGATGAGGTTGCAGGTACAGTCTAGTTTTGCTACTGCAGTACAATAGTGGTGTCCCTATTTTTCACTATTGCCCGGCGAACCGGACCTCGCTCAAAAGCCAATACGAACCACAAGATACTAGCCAACCTTCTTCCGTGCCCTCAACTCGTCATGAGAAGGCATAGAACATGACAGAATCGTAGGGTCTATTTTCCTAGGAAAACCTCTCGTTCTTATCATGGTAGTTCAAAAATTAACAATCGAGATACGGATCTCGTGCTCCCAACTCATCATGAAAAAGCACCGCCCGTATCCCTTTGACAGGGGAATGCATCCCAATAACACCATCTAGTATCGGCCTATAGGAGAAGTCAGATTATAAGGTATCACCCCTAACACCAACTCTTACCCTTCGACAATTCATAGATAAAAATGGTTAAGTAACAGTTACTACCCTAACGATGTCACTAACCCTAACCAATCAAATGGGGCCGTACGAGATACAAAGTACTCTCAACCTGGAGTCGTACTCTCAACTTACCATGAGATGCCACCAAAAGATTCAAACAAACGAGACATATCATTGTGCTTCCAACTTATCATGAAAAAGCACTGCATGTGTCCCTCTTCAAGATAGTGTAACAATTATTGACACAATCTACCAAGACTCAACCTAGACTTCACAAGATTTTCTCGGATCCAATCATCGCCTATCTATTCAAGATAATTACTCCATATGAGACTAATGAGCTACGCATGAACAAACAACTACATACGAGCTAGGTGAGCTACGTATGAGACGGACCAATACTTATTACATTACTTATGAGCACAATGAATACTTGTTACTCATAATCAAGTGCATGATTCAAACTACAAAAAATTCACGACAACTCCAGTTAACATGAACTAGAATTTTGTGTATAAGCTTACTAACAAAAACTTGATCTTTCATAACTAGAAGCAACAGAAGAATCTTCTAATAGTCTAATATAAACATACTACCAATGAAAACCCAAAAGCGACATAAAAAACCTTCTAACACCCTAGAAGCAAACAGTGCTACGCCCCTCGGAATTCGACAAAATTAGACTTTTTAGAAATGTGAGAACATCTCCTATAACTTCCTAGTTGAACACTTTCTCAGATTCCGTAAGGAATTCCGAATTCCAGCCCCTCGAACATACGAACAAGTTAACCCAACTGCAGAATTTCAACAAAAAACTGAAACTTCTAAAGCTTGTAACTTTTGCTCTACTTGTCGGAATTTAACCAAATCATACTTTCTGAAAATGTGGGAACATATACTAAAACTCTCTAATTGAACACTTTTTCAGATTCCTTATGGAATTCAATTCACCGTTCTTTGAACATACGCAAAAGTTAATGAAAACAGTAGGTTTTGACAAAAAAACTGAAACTTGCAAAGGTCGTAACTTTTGCTACACTTGTCGGAATTTAACCAAATTATACTTTCTGGAAAGGTGGGAACATATACTACAACAATCTAGTTGATGAATTTTTTAGATTCCTTATGGAATTCAATCCGCCATCCCTTGAACACACACAAAGACAACAAAAGACAGTCAAAAGCTACAGCAAAGCTGAAACTTGCAAAGGTCGTAACTCCTACTCCGCTTAGCGGAATCTAACCAAATAGGATATTTTGGAAAGGTGAGAGACTCTACTACAACTCTCTAGTTGAACACTTTTTCAGATTCAATCAATAAGAGGTGCAAAAACTTCGGACAATGCAAACAGCGAGCTTTTAGCTAAAAAGGCCAACTGCTGAGATTTTGTAAAGCTCATAACTTTTGCTTCGCTTATCGAAATCTAAACAAATAGTAAAGTCTGGAAAGGTGAGAGATTCTACTACAACTCTATAGTTGAACACTTTATCAGATTCAATCAATAAGAGGTACAAAAACATCAAGCAATCCAAACAACAAGCATTTAGCCAAAAGCTAGCTGCTGCGTTTTGGAATGGTCATAACGTTTGCACCACTTGTCGGAATCTAACCAAATAGGGCATTTTGGAAAGTAGAGAGACTCTACTACAACTCTCTAGTTGAACACTTTATCAGATTCAATCAATAAGAGGTACAAAAACTTCAAGCAAACAAAACAGTAAGCATTCAGCCAAAGCTGACTGCTGCATTTTGGAACGGTCATAACTTTTCCACCACTTATCAGAATCTAACCAAATAGGACATTTTGGAAAGGTGAGAATGTCTACGAAAACTTCCTAGTTGATCACTTTTCCAAATTCCGCAAGGAACATCAGGATACAGCCCTTTGAATATAAGTCGAATCCACCAAAACAGCATTTAGCTTAAAAGCTCGCTGTTTTGGGGGAAATGTTTGTTTCACCCACCAAATTAACTCGTAAAAATCTACAAAAATTTGAGCATGGTAACAACGCATATGAGAACCTCTCCAATTAATTTGGATTCAAAATTCCACATTTAACATGGTTAATTAATTCTAACGATATACTAGTTAAAATCGGTTCTTTAGTACTCTTTTTGAGTGCCACCACTTCAATCTGCATATGCCTTTTATTCTAGTCCATAAAAATCCATAAGCACATGATTTAGTTCAAGTTATACTACTACAATAAATAACTAAACAAAGCAAACAAACTCAAGAGTTGAGAACCCCCACCCAATTCGGTTGGAAGAACTAGCCTTGCCTTCTCCTCCTTGCTCCTTGTTCTTGATCCTCTTCAAGAACAACCTCAAGAAAATGAACCCATTTCCTTTTTTGATTTGATCTCTATTTCTTTCCTTTTCTTCTCAATTTTTCTTTAAAATAAACTAAGTAAAAGAAGGAATAGAAATTTGATATGAGAAGGAGATAGGAACACAAGAGTGGAAGGGTTTCTTTGCTCTTCTAGGGTAGGCCGGCCATTTGGGGGGGGGGGGGTGTTATAGGAGAAAGGGTTGGGTTTTGGTGGGTGAGAATGTGTGAGATCCCGTATTTCTAGAGAATATAGATATATATATATAGTATATAGTATAGTATATATAATGTATATATATACTAAATAGTAAAAGAAAGAATGGATGGATGGATTGGTGGGAAAAGGTGAAGTGGAGAATGGAAAAGAAGGAAAGAATAAGTGAGTGTGTATTGACTGGTTTGACCATGTAGGAAATGAAAGGATTAAATGAATGAATGAAAGAAAGGATGGAAGTATGTGGTGTGGGGTGCTTTGACCGGGATTGACCATGGGGGAATAAAGTCCCATATCGGCCATGGAGAGGGAAGGAAGTGTACATATATTAGGAAGCCAAGGATAAAGGAGTACCCAACGTCCGGACACCCTTTTGAGGCAGCCTGTGGTGGGCGTGGCTAGAATTTAGTTAATTGTGTGCGTACGGGCTGAGTGCGGGGCGTTACAGATGGTATCAGAGCCAACTTTCGATATCGAATGTAGGACTTGTATATAGAAAGTGCGTGGGACGCAATATGTGTATATGAGATGCGTAAGACCCTGGGAGGACAGCGATTAGGAGACAAGTCTACATTCGACTAGAAAGGCGATTCTGTACTAGATTGCACGTCCCGTATTCAGCGAGGACGCTGAATTCAGTCTACATTCGACTAGAAAGGCGATCCTGTACTAGATTGCACGTCCCGTATTCAGCGAGGACGCTGAATTCTTAAGAGGGGGTGAATGTGAGACCCCGTATTTCTAGAGAATATAGATATATATATATAGTATATAGTATAGTATATAAGAAGGAAAGAATAAGTGAGTGTGTGTTGACTGGTTTGACCATGTAGGAAATGAAAGGATTAAATGAATGAATGAAAGAAAGGATGGAAGTATGTGGTGTGGGGTGCTTTGACCGGGATTGACCATGGGGGAATAAAGTCCCATATCGGCCATGGAGAGGGAAGGAAGTGTACATATATTAGGAAGCCAAGGATAAAGGAGTACCCAATGTCCGGACACCTTTTTGAGGCAGCCTGTGGTGGGCGTGACTAAAATTTAGTTAATTGTGTGCGTACGGGCTGAGTGCGGGGCGTTACAGAATGAGACCACTTGTCCTCATTTCTTGTGGCTCATCAATTTGATGTTCAAATTGTAATTTTATGTTACAATCAAACCCAATTAAATTGCAATCACACCCTAATCCAAATCCTAACCCTTCTTTTAATCCTGATGAATCAAAAAATAAAAGATAATTTTTCCAAATCACATACTACATGATTTCGCGTACAAACGTACGAAATTGATACAATTCAAATACGTACATATATTTGTATATACAGATAATTTTTATTAGTTAAAACGAATAATCTCTACCAAAAATATTTTAATTTAGAAATAATAATAAAAATAATTTTATTACTGCCTCGAAAGATTTCAGTATTAATTTGATACACTACAGATATATAGAATGGTGTATATATATATATATAATTTTTATTAACAAAACTGAGTAATATCCACCAAAAATATTTCAATTCTAAAAATAAAAATAAAATAATAATAAAATAATAATTTTTAATATCTGTCCTGGATTTTCCAAATATTTTCTCAAAAACACATTTTTCAAGATTTTGTACAAGTGCACAAAACTGATACAACACATATATATACTTACTAGTATATATTTCCAGATAACTTTTTATTAGAAAAACCAAGTAATTTTCATAAAAATATTTTAATTTAAAAATAATAATTATTCAAATATAATATCCGACCGGGATATTACAATGGTGTTCTTAAGGAAGAGATATATATGGAGCAGCCCCCCGACTTTGTTAAGGAGGAAAGAAAATATGTCATTTCAAGCGATCTTTGTATGGTCTTATGCAGTCTCCTAGGGCATGGTTTGACAAATTTGCATATGTGCTTAGAAAGTTTGGCATGCAAAGAATTCACAGTGATCACTGAGCCTTTTATCGCCACAATTAGGGTAAAATAATTTTGTTTGTTGTGTATGTTGATGATATTGTAATTATAGGAGATGATGCAGTTGGTATCCAAACGTTGAAGTGATATCTTCAACAATGGTTCCACACTAAGGACTTGTGGCAGTTGAAATATTTTCTTGACATCGAGGTAGCTAGATCTGCAGAAGACATTTGTATCACAGATAGGAAATATGTTTTGGATATTTTGGCTGAATGCAGAATGTTGGAGTGTCGTATATCACCTACTCCAATGGATCCTAATTCAAAGTTACTGCCAAATCAGGGTGAATTATTGAAGGATCCAGGCAGATTTGGAAGGTTAGTTAGCAAGGTAAATTATCTTATTGTTACTTGCCCTGATATTGCATATTCTATTAGCATAGCTAGTTTATAGGAGCTCATCGTACTACTCATTGGAATGATGTGTGTAGAACTCTTCCTGTTTGAGAAGTGCTTCAGGTCAAGGTTTAATTTACAAAGATAGAGGACATTGTAGAATAGCTGGATTCGCCGATGCAGATTGGCAGAATGTCCAACTTCTAGAAGATCAACAACTGGGTATTGTGTGTTTATAATCGGGAATCTGGTGTATTGGAAAAGTAAGAAGTAGCCAGCGGTGTCGATATCAACTTCAGAATCATAGTATAGAGCTCTTGCTGATATTGCTTGTGAGCTTGTATGGATGAGAAGACTTCTTGGTAAATTGGGAGTAGTACGGTCTGGTTTGATGAAGTTGTATTGTGATAATCAAGTTGCACTTTATATTACATCATATATTGTCTTTTATGAACGAACGAAGTACATTGAGGTTGATTGTCATGAAGTTCGCTACAAGGTTGTTGGGACTGAGGAGGAGCTTAGGTAGATTAAGACACGTCATGTGCACACCAGTTTTCAGCTAGCCAACATTCTTACAAAATCATTGACCGGTGCTAGAATTCAATTTATTTGTGACAAGTTGGACATGTATGATATTTATGTTCGAACTTGATGAGGAGTATTAGTTAATATTAGAGATTAAGTATTAATTAGTAAGTAATGTTGAGAATGATATTATTAGTATGTAATATTGTGTATGGATGTAACTTAGGGATTAAGTTAGCTTGTGGAATCAGTTTTGTAGGCCTACTTGTATCAGGTGTTATATTCAGTTCCAAGTATTTTTTTCTCTCTCTCTCATACTATCGTTATCAACATAATTTGGGATTTTCACTGGTCCAAATTTTCGAAAAATCTCTTTTTTATGTATTGTAGATCAAAGGAAATATAAACATCTAATTTGGACGAAATTGTCTGGGTTGAATGCTGTTTACAGCAGCGTGGTTTTGTCGAACTGTTTTTTTGTTACGCTGTATACATTTTCATTTTGAGAATGTATTATTTATAGTATTAGAATTAAGTCCACTTTTCTTGATTAAATGTGTTTAATAACATATACTGTGCAGTATGAAACTATTTATTCTTAGCTACCTAATTAGCGAAAAAAATTATTCTTAGCTACTTTACACAACATAAAATAACCTCTTTTCGATCAATAAATTTAATAATGAGGGTTTAAAGTTAATATATATTAAGGTCTTGGAATACTTTCTTCCTCTTATAACAATTTCTAACCATATTTTGATACAGCCACCATCGATCACTTTACGAGAATATAGACTGATTAGTCTACATCCAAATTAGGGTGGGTTGATACTTCAAGAATAGAGAGGGGGAAATGAGAAAAAGGTGATGCAAAATGAGAATTTACATTTTAGTTTGTTCCTTCGATCTTTCCATAGTACATATTTATGTGTTTGCTACTTTTGAAGAGATTGCATGGTGAAGGCAATGATGTTCTTGTAGCCTTGTTTGTCAATTCAAACCAGTACAACAACATAAAAAAATATTACTATGAACTACTATAAACGAGTATACTGAAATATTAGGATTCATGTAGCCGATCCCAACTAATTAAAAAAAATACTTTGTCGTAATTGTTGTTATGAATTATAAACAGAGGTATTCAACATTCTTTCTCTTCGATCTTGTAGTCTTTCCCGTGTGTGTATATACAGTGCAATGATGGAAAACCATTGAATTGTGTGTGTGTATATATATATAGTTTTTCGTGTGTGTGTATATATACAGTGAATTGAATGTAATCAATATCCGAAATGTAGAAAGGAATGATATTTCGATAATCGGTAGAAGGGAATGATTAATGAAGTATATATATCACTCTTATAGTAGAGACTAGAGAGACTTAAATGAACTGATCCAAGTATATGCGTACACAAAAATTTCTATCCGACGTAGCTTTATTAATTTCATTTTTGTTTCTTTTGGATTCATTACTAACTCAGCTTGCAACTTATCAATGCACAACACAGAAAACCACAACATATGACGTGAATACCATAGGATGTTGCAGGAAGCATGCATAAAGCCCCTAAATGATTTCTCAATGATAAGAGGTAGGGGTGCAGCAAGGAATTTTTTTTTATGTACACTTTTCAAAACTATTTGCAGAAAGAAAACAGTTATCAAAATATTTGTATTTGTGGACTCAACAGCTAAACTCGCCGTTCCCAACGGTCAGATCAGTTATTTCATTATCACCGTTGGGACATGGCGAATTTAGTGCTAATTTTTTTGAGAAACTCATCGTTAGGTTAGTTCAAAATTTTCAAAGAAGATTCGCCATTCCCTGCAGTGATGACATTTATACTAGACTCGTTGTTAGGAACAGCGAGTATAGTTCAAATTTTCAAATAAGACTCGCCGTTCCCAACAGCAAGGACAATTATACTAGACTCGCTGTTGGGAACGGCAAGAATGTAGAAAATTTCACAGAGAGTGAAGTATTTTGTTGGACTTAGTAAATTTTTGAAAAAAAATCCATAATTTTTTTTTAACTAAACCTATTGTTCCAAACAGCAAGTCTAGTGTAAATATCATCGACGTTGGGAACGGCGAGTCTTCATTGAAAATTTTGAACTAAACTCGATGTACCCAATAGCGAGTCCAGTATAAATGTCATCGTTGTTGGGAACAGCGAGTCTTCATGAAAATTTTTGAACTGAACAATATTGCATATTACATTGTATAAATATATTGAAAAACCATTGGATCAAAAGTGGTCTTAACATAATATATTGTATAGATAGTATAACTATGTACAATATTGCATATAACCTTTAAAAATGAGAGAATAATAAAGCTATTTTGAAAAAATTCATATAATAGCATCTATACATTATTGCATGATTTTGATGTTTAATTAAGGGATAGGATTCCAATTCAAATATTAGGTGGAGCAAAAGTGGAAAGTTGTCTCCTACATTTGTTCTCCTTTTTTATTTTAAAAAGCAAAAAGAAAAAAAATCCTAGACAAAGTGGTTTAGCATAATATATTGTATAGAATAAATACCCCTCACCTTTTTGTCTTAAATTTTAACTTATTGTTACGGCTATAATTTATATATGTATGTAAATTATAGTCCTTGATTTTTCATCGTTTAGATTATGGTCGAGCATATAAGAAAGTAGAATCTTCTTTCTCATTCATTAAAAAAAGAAACATAAAAACAAATTAAGGAAGTGGAACCTTTGAGATTTAGAACTCTCATTTTCATTCAATCTAATCAAAACATATCGGACATATACTATTCCAATCACTTTCCTGCTAGTTTCCTCATTTATGAACCTCCAAAAAAAAATAATGCATAAAATGGTGATCATATTCAGCTTCAGAATGCATGCATGGGAAGAATCATGAAAGTAATTTGTGATATAAATTAAATAAGAGTTCAGCGCAAAACAAAGAATATCTATAGCTGTTTTTTTTAAATTAAATTAAACCACTTCAACCAAGCAGTTATCCATTTTCTAATAAAAGAATTAACATTTTTAAAACAACCATTTATATATTTCATAAATTGTTCGGAAAAGAAAACGGAAATTCCTATTATAAGTAACTAGGAACCTGCTCGTGCGATTCACGTCTTAATTAATATTGTTTTTTTTAATAGTAAAAATTTAGACATAGTACTCTGGGCTAGAACGTTAGACCTCCTTTATAATAGTTATACACGTATATTACACGCGTTGATAGATTGACACTAAGGCCTTCTCCCATTATAATATTAGATTAGATATTAGAGATGAATCCAAAAGCAACCAAAGAGAAATAAACTTATCCCCAATAGAAATATGTATGTACACATATACTTGATCAATATTCATCATAGTCTCTACTCAGGGGCGAAGCCAGAACAAATTTTACCAGAGGCCAAGGTAAAATTTTATGATTACATGTAAAAATATAGAGATTTTTCATAATTTTCAGGAGGGCCAACAATAAAATTTAGTTTTCATGGGGTTAAATAATAATTTTTTTTTGAATGATTTATAAAATTTTCAATAATATGAAGGGAGTTTTTGAAAATTTCAGGAGGGCCTGGACACCCCCGGCCCTCACTGAGCTCCGAGCTCCGCCCCTGTCT
The DNA here is from genome assembly GCA_017893485.1 of Hemerocallis citrina. Lineage (NCBI taxonomy): Eukaryota > Viridiplantae > Streptophyta > Magnoliopsida > Asparagales > Asphodelaceae > Hemerocallis > Hemerocallis citrina. The sequence goes on from CM030360.1 coordinate 302,592,619, forward strand.
CTACTATAGTAGTGATATATATACTTCATTAATCATTCCCATTTATCGATTATCAAAATATCATTCCCTAACTAGCTTACATTCAATTGAATGGTTTTCCTTCATTGCTCAGTATATCTACATACACGAAAGACCACAAGATTGAAAAAGAAAGAATGCTGAACATATATATATATATATATATATATATATATATATTTATATTTATGTTCTTATTCTTGTTCGAGTTGACAAACAATACTACAAAGCAAAATATTGCCTTCATGCAATATCTTAAAAAACAACAAACAACATCTATATAATAAATTACAAAGAAAGCTATCAAGTGGCTCACAATCAATTCCTCCAAAATCAAAGGCCCATATCAAACCTCACAAAACACATTTTTCCTCCAAAATTTCAAACCCAAAACCAAATTTTTTTCCCTAAAAAACTCATTACTTTCCTCTTTTTACTTTTTCAAATTTCTCTCTTCTCTCTCTCTCTCTCCCATTCTTTCTTTATTTACTTAGAAATTAGAAATTTTGATTTTAAGATTTCGGTTTTGTAAAATTTCAGAATTTTTAATAGTAAATATCTCTTCAACAATTAAATTTCATTATTTTCCACACTTAAAGTTCTAAAAAGTTAGATTTTATACTCCCATTTATAATTATTTTTCAATATGGACTTTTATTTATAACTAATTATTGTCATACTATTCAAACTTGAGTTACATAATTATTGTTTTACTGTTTACATGGCTTTTCGTGTTTTGTATCGTTCCGAAGACGTGCCGTAGGTACGTGTCCACGGGCAAATCTAGTAAATAAATATAATGGAATGGTCGTAGAATTTTTTTTAAAAGGTAGATTCTCATTTCCACCACCTTAATTTTTTTTTTTCTATTCTGAAGTATCAACCTACCCCTAAATTTGGATGTAGATTGTAGACTAATCAGTTTATAATCTCGTAAACTGATGGTGGCTATATCAAAATATCTTTTAAAAAATTTAGGGGAAGAAAAGCATTCCAAGACCTTAATAATATTAACTTTAAACCCTCATTATTTAAATTGTTCAAAAGAAGTACTTTATGTTGTGTAAAGTGCTAAAAGAATACATAGTTAAATACAGCACAGTGTATATAATTAAAAACACATTTCAATAAAGAACAGTGTACTTAATTCTAATACCAGAAAAAATCAAAATGGATACAAAAACAAGCTGCAACAAGTGAGCTATGCTAGTCTGGGTCATTTAAGCATTTAAAGCCACTTTCCCAATAGCAAAGAGGTACTTTTTAGTTTTTAAGTCTCATTATAGTCAAAGTTCCTTAATTTCAATTAAGCACTTGTACAATAACACTATTAGAAAGTGACAACTAAGACTGCAAAGAGCCAAGTATCTTGAGGCTCGAGCTCGGCTCGTTAAGCAATCGAGCTCCGTTTCGAGCTTGAGCTCGGCTTGAACTCGAGCTTTGACCGAGTTCGAGCCGATTACTCGCGAGCTTAGCCTAATAATCACAAAACGCCCAAGCACGAGCTCGGCTCGTTAAGCTGTCGAGCTCGATTTCGAGCGAGCTCGTCGCGAGTTCGGATCAAGCTCGTCTCGAGTGAAGCTTTGACCGAGCTTTAACCGAGCTGGAGCCGAGTTATACAGTAACACCCATTGATGATGCCTAAAATTGGTACCTACCTGAAAGAACTAGAAAATCAGGTACTAAGAATAAGACCCTTAATTTGTTGGTTTTCTCTTCCTTTGAATCAAAACTTTTCTGAACAGAGAATAATCATTGAGGGGTTGCCTCATCAAAGAAAACCAAAAGAGGGATTCCAAACACCCTTTTTTATTAATTTATTCCAACCCCACTCATATCAAGTTTCAGTAGCTCTCAAAACAATTAGTGCAGAAAACAGAATTCTATCAAACAATTAGTGCACATCACTTCTTGATATCATCATTCACTTGTTCTGCGTGCTTGTCATCATGTCCACATTCTCGGGATCAATTATGATGATCTGTAAGGGTTGGTAGTGCATGTAAAGATACCGAGAGTTAGATTGTCTTACACGTTAGTGAAGCTTGGGCCCAAGATGGGGTTCCTCCGTGATGTGCGCTCACTTGTCTCAACTTCTGAGGTACTTGTCTCAACTGTCGCGGAGCGACTGTGTCGCGCTAGAGCATCCTTTTGCGCCTGTTGTCGCGAACACCATGGATTTGGGGTTCAAGTGTGTAAGGTCGGTGTTTCGGTTTGGGGCCCGTGGGCCCAGGCCGGTAGTTGGTTGGTGTTGGGGTGAGGGGGTGTGGCGTTCGGGTTTGGTTGGTCTGGAGTGTCCTACGATATCGCCGGTGCAGTCTTCACAGTGCCTACTATCAGGATATCGAGCTTCCTCCAGCTTAGGCCACTAGCTCGTGGCAGTGTCGCATCTTCCCTCGGATTGGAAATTTGAGTCGAGATAAGTCTGTGTGGTGAGAAATCGCCGGAGAGAGCTTGAGCGTGAGAGAGGTGAAGGTATCCTCTCCATGGCTCTCTCCTGAGCGTGGTGTTTGGTAGGATGAGCAAGATAGCTGTTTGGTGAGAAATCACCTGAGAAAGCGCTATCGTGTGGGAGGTGAAGGTATCATCTTCACGGTTATCTCTTTCATAGCAGCTGTGGGAGCGACTGGCACGTTTGTAGGATGAGTGGTGGAGATGGTGGGAGGGTGCATTCGCTGTTCGTGTGTCGTGGGGTCAGCTTTCGATCTGCGGGGCTTGGGCCCAAAGATGGAGTCCCCCCAGCGAGGTGAAGGCAGAGATCGACGGGTGATAAAATCCTGCCAGACTTGTTTCAGGTGGGTGTGCATGTGTCGTGGAGGCGTTGTACGAAGCTAAACTGACATACTTACAATTTTGCTAGACCGAGCTAGTTTGTCGGCCCACCCTCAAGGGTTGTTGGAGGGATTTGTTGTTTGTACGCGTAATGTTGCTTCATGTATATTTTATTTTCTGTCTGTAGTTTGTACTTGGGCCCAGTACTTTGGGTTTGTTTCGTTAAGCTCTTTTTAATGAAACAGGGTGGCCAGATTCCACCTTTTCCCTCAAAAAAAAAAAACATTCACTTGTTCCTTCATTAAACTATGGGGATAGGGGAGGAACAACACGATCCATAATCTATGTATCACCCTCCTCCACCATCATTCATGGATTTCTACCGAAAACCCCTCTTAAGATTTTGTTGAGTTATTCGATGCAATCAACACAAACCACCAAGAACATATGAGATCATATCTAATCCGGAGAAGAAGAAACCCAAGATGCTATTCAACTAGAGAAGACACATCACCACGACCCTCTCTCAAGCCTCACCAGCAAGTACTAGTTGTTTACAATTAGAGAATCACTTAATCTCTCCTTCGATGAAGTACTCTCTCTCTCTCTCTTGGCTCTCAATGGAGACCAATAACAACAATATATAGAGATCTAGAGAAAACCTAATTTGATATTGTTGCCGCTAAATTTGGTGTGGGGGCAAACAGATAGTATTTGTGGATTCTTAGGGAAACTGAATAGTAAACATGTATACCTGTTCCGTCGGAGTTTGATCGTCGCTCCCGCCGTACACCTGCAAAAAGTGCGAGACACCGGGGTTGTTCCTGGCGACGCACCCTCCGACGCTCAAGTCAGTAATCTAGGAAGACTATGAAAGAGCGCAAAACTGGCAAAAGATTGATTACCTCTTAATGGAGATGGATGGGGGGTATTTATAGGCATCTTAGGGAACAGATTAGGAATGTAATCCCCGTGATCTGATAAGGAATATTCTCCTTGTAAACAGATTAGGAATGTAATCCCTAATTCCCAGTGGAGGGATAGGCATGAATCAGGGCCGTTGATTAGGATCTAATCAGAAACCCTAATTCTATCCCTCTGGATCGGGCTTTCTGCTGGTTGAAACCCGCACCCGATTGAGGTGGACCCGTTCGCGGGTTAACGGGTTTTCGAGGAGGAGAACCAGTAGCCGCTTCAGACCCATTGGTAGGAGAAATTACCGTTTTACCCCTGGGCTTCAAGATTCGTGCCCGATTTGGACGGTCCCGATTAAATCCCATTTTTAGCCATATCAGATATCTTGATACAATAGCCTTTGGATATTTCTGAAGAGATAACCCTACGATAAGAGCCGTCAGATCTGACTTGAAGAGCAAGTTGGGCTTTTCACGAATCACCAAGATTCGACCCAAATAACTCATTGGTCGACCGCACCCCAAGGTCGGTCGACCGTCCCTCTCTCGGGAACTTCTGCAGAGTTGGCGGTCGACCGCACCCCATGTAAGGTCGACCACAACTCCTGCTGCTACTGCTGTTGACTATTTTTTTGCTTCTACTGCGTCTTCGATCGTCTCGATTCTCCATCGTCTCATCGTCTTCTTATCCAACATAGTATGCAAGACATAAACCTAACAGTTTCGTCATGTATAATATGCATATTGTTATATCCTCTCTCATATATAACAATTTACTGTAGCAATTTGGGCAAAATATGCATAAATAGCAAACGACTGTAGGGATCCAAAAGCTAAAATATGCATATTATACAAACATAGAAAACGAATGAATAACCTCAAATTTGGTGTTTTCTATCTTTTGTTTTTAATCATATTGTTATGGCATGCCTTATTCGACTGTGATGCAACAGTAAGGTTGCTCGACCTCTCTATTGAAAATAGAGTTTCTCTCTCTAGATTTTCTAAAGAGAGAAGCTCCCCCAAAAAAACCAAAAAGAAAACCCTGATCTAGATCTGAGTTTGGAGGGGGTGGCGGCCAGGATCTCGCCGCCCCCTCCCCGTTGTATCGGAGCCCAAATGGAAGGTTTTGAATCTTGAAGGAGGTAGTTTGGTGATTTTTCAAGTGGATTGAACTCTGAGTCGCTCCAGAGCCTCTTGTAGGAATATCCTTTTGACTTAGCGAAGTGTCAATTCGTCGTTCTGGGGTTTCGGAAGATTGTTTTTGGGCAACAATTGTTTGTTTGGGAGCAAGAAGGTGCTCCCCGACTTTATAACTGCTTTCCAGAAGTTCTTCCTTGTCCCTCCGAATTTTTAATTGTTTTTTGCGATTTTTTGGTGCAATGGTTTGGCCATTTTCCTTCGTTGAGGGGCATATGTGCTCGTATCATGCTTCCGACCCCTTCCAGAGCTCGCTGACTAGGGGACCGAGGTCTGTATGTGGTTCGGTGCATCTTTCCCAAGAGGAAAGAGAGCTCGGCATGGTCGTGAGTGCTGGAAGGGAGTTCGGCGTGATCCGAGGTCCAATCTTTCCCCGTAATAAGGTCGGTGCCAAGAACGCTCGGCACTTGGTACCGAACCCCAAATTTTCCCCTAAAATGGGGTCGGTGTCAAGAATGCTCGGCACTAGGTGCCGACCCCAAATTTTTCCTCGTAACGGGGTCGGTGTCAAGAACGCTCGGCAGCTGGTGCCGAGGTCTATTTTTTTCCCCGTAACGGGATCGGTGTCAAGAACGCTCGGCAGCTGGTGCCGAGATCCATTTTTCCTCCGTAACGGGGTCGGTGTCAAGAACGCTCGGCAGCTGGTGTCGAGGTCCATTTTTCCCCGTAACGGGGTCGGTGTCAAGAACGCTCGGCAGTTGTTGCCGAGGTCCATTTTTCCCCCGTAACGTGGTCGGTGTCAAGAACGCTCGGCAGCTAGTGCCGAGGTCCATTTTTCCCCCGTAACGGGGTCGGTGTCAAGAACGCTCGGCAGCTGGTGCCGAGGTCCATTTTTTCCCGTAACGGGGTCGGTGTCAAGAACGCTTGGCAGCTGGTGCTGAGGTCCATTTTTCCCCCGTAACGAGGTTGGTGTCAAGAACGCTCGGCAGCTGGTGCCGAGGTCCATTTTTTCCCGTAATGGGGTCAGTGTCAAGAACGCTCGGTACTAGGTGCCGACCCCAAATTTTCCCTCGTAACGGGGTCGGTGTCAAGAACGCTCGGCAGTTGGTGCCGAGGTCTATTTTTTCCCCCGTAACGGGGTCGGTGTCAAGAACGCTCGGCAGCTGGTGCCGAGGTCCATTTTTCCCCCATAACGGGGTCGGTGTCAAGAACGCTCGGCAGCTGGTGCCGAGGTCCATTTTTCCCCGTAACGGGGTCGGTGTCAAGAACGCTCGGCAGCTGGTGCCAAGGTCCATAACTTGTCGTTTTTCGGCATAGGAGTTTGTATCAACTGTGCGCCTTCTGAACTTCTGACAACTCTGACAGATGGGACGTTTATTAAATGCAGTGACCTCTGAGCTTTCATCAGATGGGATGCTCATTAAATGCAGTGCATGATTTGGCGTGGTAAACAAGGTGATGATTGAGGTCGCTTTGTCGTTTTGCGTAAATGGGCCGGTAGTACATGCCCATTATCCTTGTTTAGCGTGCGCCTCTCTATAAATCCTCACCCCCCTCTCTCATTTCTCATTTCCCTTCTCTTTTGCTCAGGCGATCTCTTGTGCTTAGGCGAATACTTCCGGTGGTCGACGTTTGTTTCCGGCGAAGTTTTCCGGCGGCTATCCTCTCAAGGTAATTTATAAATTATGTCTCTAGCTTCTGTCTCCGAAGGGGTCTCTTGGTCCGAGCCCTCCCTTGAAGTCGTCGAAGATTCGACTCCGACTAAGGGCAAGAAGGTGTTCGGCAAGGATTCGATCGTAGAAGATCCGAAGCGGATGAGAGAGTTCGGACAACTGCCAGGGCCGCTGACCGGGCTCCATAGAGTTGGCAGCTCCCGGAGGATCAAGCCGAGCGAATCGTCCACGGGAGGGGGAGGTCCTTCGAGGAGAACGCAGCGAGGGAGACGACGGAGGCGGACGAGACAGTGTCGATCCTGTGCGAGGAGGACTTGGCAGTGATCCGGGATTCTTTTCACATCCCGGAGGAGTACGAGCTCATGCTGCCGGATCCCGGGGTTAGGGCCAATTCGCCGTTGCCAGTGACGATGTGTTGCTGGCCGGTCGATGCCTTCATCGCCGGGGCTCGGCTGCCTCTCCACACGTTCGCTGTTACCGTGGTGAGTTGGTTCGGGGTCAGCCCTATCCAACTCATGCCGAACGCGTGGCGAGTGATAAATGGCTTCGTTCTCCATTGCCAAGCTGCAGGGATCGAGCCGCAGCTGAACGTGCTTCGGACTCTATATCGGCTCCATCAAAGGAACAAGTCGGAGTACCGGTATTACTTGACTCCGAGGCACGGCGGCAGGCTCGTCATATGCCCCGACTCCATTAAGCACTGGCGGGAGAAATTTATGATTGTGCGGAGTCGGGAGGCTTGGCCGATCCCCTCCAACTGGGTAGAAGGGGTGCCGAAGAGGGCGAGGGCGCTGCCGAAGCTCAGTGTGGAAGAAGAAGAGGCAGTCCGGACTCTCCTAGATCGGCCAAAGTACGATTGGAGGGAGCTCACCGAGGACATTCTGTACAAGGGAGGGCTCTGCCGCGTAGATCCCAGTACGCGGCTTTTGTTATGTTTTGTTTTCCGTACTTTACTTCTCATCACTTGTAATGTATTAATCAATTTTTGCTTTGGATGCAGAAACAATGGACTACGATGCAGTGCTGGCACTCAGGGCAGGACTCGCCAGCAAGGCGCCTAAGAAGCGCAAGAGGGTCGCGACCAAGTTGCCGACCTCGAAGACTCCGAGGATTACAGCCTCGGTCGAGGAGGTGGAGACCCTCGACAGTCCCGTTGACGCCGTGGCGGGGACTTCGGCTTCGACCGCTGCCGGCGAGTTCCCCATCGCCGCCGCCCTCGGAATGACGATGCCGCCGCTGACGGCAGTAGCCGAGGAGCTCCTGACGGAGGAGCACAAAAGAATCCACATTCCGGACTGGCAAGTCCGGAAGCACGATGGTTTCCTCGGCAACACGCTGGCGAGCATGCAGGCCGTCAAGCACCTCGCCACGCCGAAGGATCGAGCCGCCATGGAGGCCGGGTGAGAAGGAGACGACGTCATCGAGATTGCTCGTTCGGCAGTTTCGGTAAGTGTTGGGTTTTCGTTATTTGTGGAACTTCTTTAGCCACAATTTTTCTAACTCTTTTTGTTCTTCTTTGCCACAGATCATCGTCCACTTCGGTCACCTCACCGAGAGGTTGACAGCTCTGGAGAAGGAGCTGAAGCAAGAATCCGACCAGGCTCGGAACGAGAAGGCTCGGATGTCGAACGAGCTCGACAAGCTTCGCGTCGAGCACGAAGGGAGGTCGGCGAGGATCGAGCACCTCGAGGCCGAAGTGGCAAGGTTGGAGGGCGACCTCCTTCGCCAGAAGGAGGGGTCGGCCAAGCAGTTGGCCGAAGCCGAGGAAGCCAAGGCGGCGGCAGTGAAGGCGGCGGAGGACGCGACTTTGGCCAAGGCGCAAGGGTACCTCGCCCAAAACATGGCCAAGGCTTATGCCGAAGCCATCGCCCGGGTGTCGAAGGAGTACCCCGAGGTGGACGTCTCGGGGTGGAGGCTATTCCCGGGCCACGTTGAGGGCTTCGACCCCAAGTCTGAGGGGGAGGAGGAAGAAGGGGAGGACGAAGCCGATGCCGAGGTCGGGGTCACTAACGAGGTCCCCAGTACTGTGGTCACACCGTTGGCGGTGGCGTCCCCTTCGGAGAAGTCGACCCCCACTCGTACTCGTCGCCCGGGGAAAGAGGTTGCGCCTTGACTTCGCTCTTTTCTCTTTTTCTTGTTTTTGTTCTTTTTTCTTTTCTTTTCAAAAAATGTAACGCCTAATAGCGGACTGGCCACCGCTGTTTTTTGAAATGAATGAAAGAAAAAAAAATTTGAAGTGTTGGAGTTCGGCTCTTTGTCTTTTGTCCCCTTTCGTCGAAATTTTTGTTTGAAAATTTCTCAAGTATCAGACTTCGGCAGTGTTTGAACTCTTGCTGTTTTCCTCGATCTCTTTTCAGCTCATGGTGGTTGCTCAAGACGCCGAGCCCACTCGTTCGGATGAAGAATCTCGAGCTGAGGCTGGCCTAGGGGCGACGAGGTTGTGCCTGGCGAGATGCCGAGAGCGGCTCTACGAAGTCAAGCTCAGATAACGCCGAGCCGAAAGTGAGCGGAACCATCTTCAGCTCGTCCTCGGCCGGCGAGACATCGAGATTCGACGTTTGGAAAGCAGAATCGCCGAAATGACTCCCACAGGAGAAGATGAATATTCGCCGACTGCTTTCAGTAATGAGCTTCGGATTCAGTGCATCCGTCATAACCTGTCCAAAATAACAGCGGAGAGGGACGACCTGCTTTCCGAGATTCGGCATCTGCAGACCGTAGAGACGAAGCTTCGGACGGAGGGCGAGAGCTTGACAGGCAAGGTGGCGGAGCTGACGGTTGAACGGGACGAGTTGACAGCCGAAGTTGACGCGCTGAAGAGGGCTACGGTTGACAAAAGTATCGAAGTCACCCATCTTCGTCGTCTGATAGCGAGTTGCTCGAGTGTGCCGGACTCCGCGATTCCCCCCCGCTTCGAGGTTGACGTAAAGGACGACTCTTTGAGGGAGCGGATCTCCGAGCTAGAGGCAGAGATTGCTCGCCTTAAACCGCGCTCGGGGCCAATCAACATCAGGAGCACTTCGTGCACTCGCGCGGAGAACGATCGGGGCATTACGTTTTACGAGATGGCGACCCGTCAGTGCATCGGCCATCCTAGTCCGGGGGACGCGCAAAGCTCGGTGGCAATTTCATCGAGCGGAGCATCCGTCGGAGCTGCTACTAGAAGCGGTGCCGAGGATTCGTCCCAATTTGCCGGCTTGGGGTCGCGCTCCGGAGACAAACGTCATCACCCTCGAGTGTCTTTGAAGCGGAACGCCCCGGCTCCAAGAAAGCGCTGAAGACCTCGTTTCCGAAAGCTTTTGTATTTATTATTATTTTTTTTTTTAGCCAAGTGTAATAAGTCGGCATTGTAACTTTCACTTTCTATCGACTTGTAATCTTGCTGTGTGAGAGTCTCTTTGTACCGCATCCCATTTATCAATAAAATGTTGTTCCCGAACTTGTGTGTCCCTTGGTGTTTGGTGTAGTCTTTGTGTTTGTGTAGTCTTTGTTGTTCATTGCACCGAGACTTCTAGGTCGGCCACTTGCTTGTTCGCGGATCGGCGAGGTGAGTGTCCGGCTAATGGTGCCGAGCTTTGTTTCTGACGCCCAATCTCACAGTCTCGCGAGGTGAGCTGGGCAGTGAGCTCGCGAAACGCGTTCAAGCTTAAGTGTTTGACCTCGGATTTTTGCTAGAGTGGTTCGACGGTTGTGGGAGCAATTCCGAATGGCGAACTATTTCTAGCTCGCTTAGGAGCGAACTTGCGAAGTAGAATCGAGCCAAGTGTTGGATTCCGAACCATCGTTAGATTAGTTCAACGGTTGTGGGAGCAATTCCGAATGGCGAACTACTTCTAGCTCGCTTAGGAGCGAACTTACGAAGTAGAATGAGCCAAGTGTTGGACTCCGAACCATCGTTAGATTAGTTCAACGGTTGTGGGAGCAATTCCGAATAGCGAACTACTTCTAGCTCGCTTAGGAGCGAACTTGCGAAGTAGAATCGAGCCAAGTGTTGGACTCCGAACGATCGTTAGATTGAAGAGTTAAAAGCAGAGAGATGTAAACAATAGCAAAAATATGAAAAGACTTTATTCATTAATGACTAATAATCGGCTGCTTCTAAAGTTTCTAGCCGTAATTACAAGGAAAAATGAAAGAAAATCACTACAAGTAACAGGAAAGGAACGGTTCGATATCTCGAAGTACTTAGAGAGGCGTTGTTGTTCTCTCTTGGTATTTTAAGAGATGATCGGCATTCCATGTCCTGGGGATCTCCCTGCCTTCGAGATCTTCTAGTCTGTATGTGCCGGGGCGGATTACTTTGGAAATCTTGTAAGGTCCCTCCCAATTTGGGGCCAATTTGCTTTTCTGACCTGGGAATGAGATGGCCAACTTCCGAAGGACCAGGTCCCCTTCTTTGAGGCCCGTTGGGCGGACTCTCTTGTTGTATGCTAACTCGATCCTTCTTCGGTAGCTTTGTTGACGTAGGGCAGCTCTTTCTCAGATTTCGTCTATCAGATCTATACTTGCTCTGAGCTCTCTAGCGTTCTGCTCTTCTTCATAAGCTATCAAACGAGGAGAGGGTATTCCGACTTCAAAGGGGATGATGGCCTCGGACCCATAGGTGAGATTGAATGGGCTCTCCCCTGTTGGGGTCCGTTTCGTGGTGCGGTAGTTCCACAGCACGTTGGGAAGCTGATCGACCCATAAGCCTTTGGAACACTTGTCTAACCTCTTCTTAATGCCGTAGAGGATCTGTCGATTAGCGTTTTCGGCCTGGCCATTCGACTGAGGGTGGGAGACGGAAGAGAACCGATGTTGGATAGCAAGGTCTTCGCATAAAGCTCGGAAGGCAGCCCCCGTGAACTGGGTTCTGTTATCCGTTATTAGGACCCTGGAGACACCAAATCGGCAGATCACGCTTTTCCAGAAGAATTGAACGACCTTGTTCTCGGTGATCGTGGCCAGGGGCTCGGCCTCTATCCATTTCGAGAAATAGTCGATCGCCACGACTAAGAACTTGAACCGCCCGGGGGCTGGCGGAAATGGCCCTAGTAAATCCATCCTCCACATCGCGAAGGGGATCGGACTTGATAGGGAAGTGAGTGGTGCTTGTGGGAGGCGTCGGATGTCGGAGTACTTCTGACAGGAGCTGCATTGCCGAACGTGTCGTTCAGCGTCTCATAGGAGAGTGGGCCAGAAATATCCGTAGTTCAATACTTTGCATGCTAGGGCTCTGGAACCAGAATGTGCCCCGCCGATGCCCTCGTGAAGTTCTTGCAGGGCGTAATCGGCTTGCCCGGGGGAGAGGCATCTCAGGTAAGGCCGGCCGTCAACCTGTGTGAAGGAGCGTTTATATAGGATACCTCCGATTAGTGTGTAACGCTCGGCTCGGGTTCTAACTCTTTGTGCTTCCTTGGGATCCTCGGGGAGGAGTCCGTCCCTTAAAAATTCGATGAGGGATTTCATCCAATTGTCTTCGAGGAGGACCGGCAATGTCTCTATAGAGTCGAGAGTTTCGTTCTATATGCTCGGCTTCAGAAGGACTTCTATCAATACGGTATGCTCGAGACCTTGAAGGAAAGAGGAGGCTAATTTGGATAGGGCGTCGGCCTGAGCATTTTCTTCTCGGGGGATTCTTTGAATGAGGGCCTCTTGACTTTGGCTAAGTATTTAACCATCCTGTCATCGCGTGCTTCATACTCGCCGAGGACCTGATTGACGACTAGCTGAGAGTCGCTAAAGATCCGGAGGCATTGCGCCCCGGCATTTCGGGCCATTCCAAGACCGGCTATGAGCGCCTCGTATTCAGCTTCGTTGTTCGAGCCTTTGAAGTTTATACGGAGGGAGTATTGAAGGATGAAGTCATCTGGGCCTGTCAGAATGACCCCTGCCCCGCTTCCCTCATTGCAGGAGGATCCGTCAACATAAACTGACCAGACGGGTGATCCCTTCACTGTTTGGCTGGACTTGGAAATAGTACTCTCAACTATGAATTCGGCTAGCGCCTGAGCCTTGATCGCGGTCCGAGGCTGATAAGTTATATCGTGTTGGCTCAGCTCGATAGACCAGTTCATAAGGCGACCCGAAGTCTCGGGCTTGTGGAGGACCTGCTTCAGCGGCTGGTCGGTAAGAATGACCACCGAATGGGACTGAAAGTACGGGCGAAGCTTTCTCGCGGCCATCACCAGGGCATAAGCCATCTTTTCTATCTTCGGGTATCGGAGCTCGGCATCCCGAAGCACCTTGCTGACATAGTAGATGGGCTTCTGAGCCCGGTCTTCTTCCCTCACGAAAACTGCACTGAGGGTCTGCTCGGAGGCTGCCAGGTAGAGGTAAAGGGGTTCACCAGGGATCGGTTTGCTGAGGAGAGGGGGATTGACGAGGTAAGCCTTGAGCTGGTCGAAGGACTCCTGTTGCTGCTGCCCCCATTCGAAACCTTTAGCCCCCCTGAGGGCCTTGAAGAAAGGGAGGCATTTCTCCCCGGACTTCGAGAGAAAGCGCCCTATGGCGGCTAGGCGGCCTGTTAATCTCTGAACTTCCTTAACATTTTTGGGAGGGGCCATGTCTAATATGGCATTGATTTTCTCCGGGTTTGCTTCAATTCCTCGTTGGCTAACCATGAAGTCGAGGAACTTCCCTGACGAGACACCGAACGCACACTTGTTCGGGTTGAGTCTCATATTGTGCTTTCTCAAAACATCGAATGCCTCCTGGAGGTCGGTCACATGATCAATACCTCGGATGCTTTTTACAAGCATGTCGTCAACATACCCTTCCATATTGTGGCCGATCTGAGCCTGAAAAACCTTGTTGACGAGGCGTTGGTATGTAGCACCTGCATTCTTCAGACCGAACGGCATGACTCTGTAGCAATAGAGGCCTTGGTCGGTCACAAACGAGGTCTTCGGGATATCCGGAGGGAACATCCGGATCTGATTGTAGCCTGAAAAGGCATCCATGAAGCTGAGGAGCTCATGTCCCGAGGTTGCATCAATCAGAGTGTCAATACTCGGAAGAGGGAAGGGGTCCTTGGGGCAAGCCTTGTTGAGGTCGGTAAAATCAATACAAATCCTCCAAGTCCCATTGGACTTCTTCACCATCACTACATTCGACAACCACTCAAGATAGTTCACCTCATGTATGAACCGGGCCTTCAAGAGCTTGTCCACCTCCTCTTTAATAGCGAGCTGACGCTCGGGGGCGAACTTGCGCCTCTTCTGCTGAACCGGTTTGGACCCCGGAACAACGCTCAGGTGGTGGACTAAGAGCTCTTCGGAGATTCTGGGCATATCTGCAGCTGACCAAGCGAAGAGGTCTCGGTTCCTTCGGATGCATTGTACAATGTCTGAGCATAGGGCGGACGGGAGGGTCTTGCTAACAAAGAACTTGCGGGTCGAGTCCTGCTCAGAGAAGAGCACTTCCTCCAATTCGTCCACCGGCTCGGATGTCGGTCGAGCGGCATCTTAGGGGATTTCCAGAGTTTCTAAGGAGAGGACTGGTCCGAGGGTAGAGGTCATGTAACACTTACGGGCCGTTTCCTGATTGTCCCTTACTTCCCCTACTCCGGCCCGAGTGGGAAACTTCATTTTGAGGTGGTAGGCAGAAGGGACGGCTTCGAGGGCGGCTAGGCCGGGCCGGCCCAGAATGACATTGTAGGCTGTTGGGACATCTACGACCATGAAGTCCATCGACTTCGTTCGGGTAGTAGGAGTTTTGCCAGCGGTTACGTCGAGGGTAATCACCCCTTCAATAGTCACTGGCACTCCCGTGAACCCATGGAGCGTGTAGCCGGCGGGTTTGAGTCTATCTCGGGAGAGCTTTAGGTCTTTAAAAGCAGCGAGGAAGAGGATGTTCACGGAGCTGCCATTATCCACTAGGATCCTCTCCACTTTGAAGTTCGCCATGTGGAGGCTAATGACGAGTGCGTCACAATGTGGGGTGCGAACTCCTTCAAGATCTTCATCTGAGAATGTGACAGGCACTCCAAGGCCTTTGGGAGGAGGGGTGGTTCGGACCGAGTTGACTTCTCTTATAAATGTCTTCCGAGAGGAGTTTGAGGAGCCCCCCATTGGGCCCCCATGAATGAGGTGGACTCGCTCTTCCTCGAAGTCGGGCGTCTCATCTCGTTCCGGACGCTTGTTAGCCCCCCGAGACGGCGGAGGAAGTTCGGCTCGGTCCTTTCTTACGAACCTGGTCAGCTGCCCCCTCTGGATAAGGGCTTTTATCTCATTCTTCAAGGCGCGACAATCATTGGTGTCGTGCCCGTGGTTCCGATGATAACGGCACCATTTCTCTTTATCTCTTTTCTTGGCGGGGGTGTTCATCCTCGGAGCAGGAGGTATGATCCCTTCCTTTTCGACTTCCATCAGAATGGTAGAGACGTTAGTGGTGAGGGGAGTGAACTTCTCGAATCTGGGGGGAGGTCGGCGCTGGCCGGCATTATCCTTCTGGAGCTTCTTGGCTCCTTCCTCTTCTGTTCCTTTTCTCTTAAACCCAGAGGAAGACCCCTCCCAGTTGGACCGATGCTCGGCTTCTTCGGCCCGAATGTACTTTTCACTGCGAAGGAGGAGGTCAGAGAAGTTCTGTGGGGGCTTCTTGGCGAGGGAGGAGCGGAGGTTGGAATTTAGGACATTAGATTGAAATGCCGCCGCAGCGACTGATTGGTCGAGGGATGCTATGGACCTAGCTTCAGCTGTGAACCTCTTCACATAGTCTCTCAATTTCTCGCCCTTCTTCTGGTGGAGGTGCAATAGCGAGATGCTGGTCTTTTCAGCCCTACGGCTGCTTACGAAATGGGTGACGAAAAGGGTCTCGAACTGCTCGAAGGAGAATATTGAGGAGGGGGCAAGACGAGAGTACCATTCTCGAGTAGGGCCCTTGAGAGTTGCGGGGAAGGTTTTGCAGAGAAGGGCATCGGAAGCTTGATGGAGGAGCATTAGGGTCTTAAAGCTTTCGATGTGATCAACGGGGTCAGTCTCCCCGGAGTAGGTCTCAAATTGAGGAGACTTGAAGCCGATTGGCACAGGTGTATCCATTATGGTTCGGGAGAAAGGAGGTCTGCTAGGACGTAGGGTTCTCCCCCTAAGTTCTTCTTCTCGGTCTAACTGGCCCAGGTGCCTCTCCATCTCATGGAGACGGCGGTACACAGCGTCATCCCTTCGATGGTAATCAGCCGAGCCTCTAGACTCGTCTTCGTACGAGGGAGAGCGAGGGCTACGGCGACAGTAACTCCGGGAGCGACGAGGACTTGGGGTACGCCGGGAGTTGCTAGGAGCGGGAGGAGGAGATGGGGACCGTCGGCGAGGGCTTCAGACCGGTGGAGGTGAGGGAATCTTGGGTGCATTATTGTTGGGACGGAGATTGAGGGCTTGTAGGACGGTCGCTTGGAATTGCTGGAACTCGGCACGGGTGATGGGTGCTTCATCGTTCCTAGGTTGTTGCCGACCTGCAGGGGAGTGTGGCCTTCTTCGGTAATGCTCGGGGGATTCTTTCCGCCCCCTTCGGATGGGGAACCTTCTGTATTCTCGGCGACGAGGAGACCGCTCATCCGGACGGCGTTGGCGGGAGGTTCCCTCTCGGACCCGCTTTTCATCCAGATGGCGGCGAAGATCATCGTCCTTCTGCCGATTGAGGGCGGTATTGTGGAGACCAGAGGCTCGGGGATGATGGGAGGCCATAGAGTCCGAAGAGGCGTTGTGGATGGAGACGTGGTCCTGGTGAAGAGGTTGTTTCTGAGGGTTAGGACCCTTAGGAGGTGGCTGATTAGGAGGAGGAGGAAGGTCCTGTTGGAGCGGGTCTTCCGCTGGAGGAGGAAGTTGCCCTTGCTGTTGGGTAGGCTGGATGGGAACTTCTTGCTGCTGATCGGGGTTGGGTCCTCTGTTAGACCCTCTCGATCTGACTTTCTTAGGGGGCATGGCTGGAGAAGATCTGTTCAACTGGAAGAGGGGAGGTCTCTATTCGTTAGTTTCCCACAGACGGCGCCAATCTGTTGTCGCTAAATTTGGTGTGGGGGCAAACAGATAGTATTTGTGGATTCTTAGGGAAACTGAATAGTAAACCTGTATACCTGTTCCGTCGGAGTTTGATCGTCGCTCCCGTCGTACACCTGCAAAAAGTGCGAGACACCGGGGTTGTTCCCGGTGACGCACCCTCCGACGCTCAAGTCAGTAATCTAGGAAGACTATGAAAGAGCGCAAAACTGGCAAAAGATTGATTACCTCTTAATGGAGATGGATGGGGAGTATTTATAGGCGTCTTAGGGAACAGATTAGGAATGTAATCCCCGTGATCTGATAAGGAATATTCTCCTTATAAACAGATTAGGAATGTAATCCCTAATTCCCAGTGGAGGGATAGGCATGAATCAGGGCCGTTGATTAGGATCTAATCAGAAACCCTAATTCTATCCCTCTGGATCGGGCTTTCTGCTGGTTGAAACCCGCACCCGATTGAGGTGGACCCGTTCGCGGGTTAACGGGTTTTCGAGGAGGAGAACCAGTAGCCGCTTCAGACCCATTGGTAGGAGAAATTACCGTTTTACCCCTGGGCTTCAAGATTCGTGCCCGATTTGGACGGTCCCGATTAAACCCCATTTTTAGCCATATCAGATATCTTGATACAATAGCCTTTGGATATTCCTGAAGAGATAACCCTACGATAAGAGCCGTCAGATCTGACTTGAAGAGCAAGTTGGGCTTTTCACGAATTACCAAGATTCGACCCAAATAACTCATTGGTCGACCGCACCCCAAGGTCGGTCGACCGTCCCTCTCTCGGGAACTTCTGCAGAGTTGGCGGTCGACCGCACCCCATGTAAGGTCGACCACAACTCCTGCTGCTACTGCTGTTGACTATTTTTTTGCTTCTACTCCGTCTTCGATCGTCTCGATTCCTCCATCGTCTCATCGTCTTCTTATCCAACATAGTATGCAAGACATAAACCTAACAGTTTCGTCATGTATAATATGCATATTGTTATATCCTCTCTCATATATAACAATTTACTGTAGCCATTTGGGCAAAATATGCATAAATAGCAAACGACTGTAGGGATCCAAAAGCTAAAATATGCATATTATACAAACATAGAAAACGAATGAATAACCTCAAATTTGGTGTTTTCTATCTTTTGTTTTTAATCATATTGTTATGGCATCCCTTATTCGACTGTGATGCAACAGTAAGGTTGCTCGACCTCTCTATTGAAAATAGAGTTTCTCTATCTAGATTTTCTAGAGAGAGAAGCTCCCCCAAAAAAAACCAAAAAGAAAACCCTGATCTAGATCTGAGTTTGGAGGGGGTGGCGGCCAGGATCTCGCCGCCCCCTCCCCGTTCGCCGTTCGACGCCCCCTACCCGTTCGCCCTTCACCCACCTCCACCTCCACCTCCATCTGAAACCCTCGTCTGAAACACCCGTCCGCCGTGACATCATCGTCCCCAGTGCCTTCAGCGAGCTCTCCTCCCGTCGTGCTCCCCTCTCCTCACTAGGCTCTGAAATCGGGGACACCTCAGATCTGGTCTCCTCGAAGTCGCCGATCCAGATCTGATCTCCTCAGATCTAGGCAACGGCGAGAGGCCCCCTCCTCACATCGCACTCCCAGACGGGGAGGCCGTGTTGATGCATTTGTGTGGGTGGTATTGTTGCCGTGTCGACGCCTTTGTGTGGGTGGTGTCGGCAGTAATAGATCTGATCTCCTCAATATCTATTGCCGTGTCAACGCCTTTGTGTGGGTGGTGTGGAGAGTGTAGTATGTTGTATTGCACAATTGTGGAGCTTGGGCCCGAAGATGGGGTCCCTCCATGATGTGCGCTCATTTGTCTCAACTTTCGGGGTGTCCGACGATGCCGCTAGTGCAGTCTTCACAGTGTCTACTATCATGCTATTGAGCTTCCTCCAGCTTAGGCCACTGTCTCTTATAGTGTGTGTGTCTGTATGGTGAGAAATCGCCTGAGAGTGCAAGAGTGTGAGAGAGGTAAAGGTATCCTCTCCACTGCTCTCTCTTGGAGCGGGGTCTTTGGGTGGGGGGAGCGAGATAGTTGTTTGGTGAGAAATCGTCTGAGAAAGCACAAACGTGAGAGATGTGAAGGTATCCTCTGCACGGCTCTCTCTTTGGTAGCGGTTATGGAAGCTGTTGGCGCGTTTGTAGGATGAGTGGAGGATATTGTGAGAGGCTGCATCCGGACTGCTTCACCTGATGACCACAGTCGACAGGGCACCACCACCACTATGCCCTCGTAATGAAAGCTGACGCCCAATGCCATCACCCGTTGTGGCGAGAGAAGGTGATACTTCAATCAACTGGGTCTTGTATTGGTTTTCTGATTGAGAGGGGGGAGAGAGGGGGAGAGGGTGAGTGAAGATGTTGCTCCTCACTATTCTATGTTGGTGTTGGTCTGTATTTGGTCTGTATTTGTGAGAATTCACTGGAGATAGCAAGGGCGTGAGAGAGGTGAAGGTATCATCTTCACGGCTCTCTCCTTGACTACGGTTCTTTGGTGAGGGTGTGATTATCGCAAGATTGTGGGAGGATAGGAGATGTAGACAGAGCTTAGCGGTTGTCAAAACTCTGCATGCGGGGCTTGGGACCAAAGATGGGGTCCCCCCAGCGAGGAGAAGGCAGGGCTCGGCGGATGATAAAATCCTGCCGGACTTGTTTCAGGTGGGTATGAATGTATGTGCCGTGGAGGCAGTGTACGAAGCTAAACTGATGTACATACAATTTTGCTAGACCGAGCTTGTTTGTTGGCCCACCCTCCAGTCTCCAGAGTTGTTGGAGGGATCTGTTGTTTGTACGGGTCATGTTGCTTCTTGAATGTTTTATTTTCTGTCTGTAGTTTGTAATCTGGCCCAGTACTCTGGATTTGTTTCGTTAAGTTCTTATTAATAAAACAGAATGGCCATAAAATGGTAAGGTTGCTCTGTTCTGACCGCAAAACTGTGGCAGTGACATCATCGGATAACTTATCCTATGTGAGAGCAGTGACATCATCGGATAACTTATCCTATGTGAGAACAAGTGCCATACACATGGGCATCCTTAGAGGCTGTACCTTCAGTGGCAAGAAGTCTGATCATCCCTCGATCAACCTTAAGATTGACCGGGCCATCTTCGGGTGCTATATGATATGGCGAGGAACCTGTCTACAGTAGTCCCTATATTCTATAAGTACACTGGAATATTGGTATCCAAAACTACAGAAATGAAGAAGCTAAATTGGTTTTTCAAACATGATACTCACAAAACACACCTCAGTTTTTGGCCACATATCAACCCACCCACCCCATTTATTTTACTCATCCATAAACCCACCTCCGTTTGTCCCCACTGATCACATCCCCCACCTATGTACTTTTTGGATATCACCTTATCTGTTTTTTATAATTTTTGACTCTAAATTGCCCTTGCTCTTCAATTAAGGTGCTTTTAAAAATGAGTTAGCGCTAATCTAATTGACTCTCTGGCCCACTGCAATTGTATGCAATTGTCAGTGATAGAAAGATGAAAATATAGCTTCGTTAAATGTAAAAAAGGTAAGGATTTAAGCTTTTTAATTTCTTATATTTTTTAATTCAGATAGATGGACCCTACCAAACAGAGATATAATTAACTGTGATTAGATTAGATTAGGGGTATTTTGGTCAGTTCACTCAAAACCTACCGGAATATGCTCTCTAGAAGTGGATTTTTACCAAATCAAAGAGGACGCTGATTTATTAATGAGTAAAATAAATGAGATGAATTTGTTGATAATTGACCAAAAGTGATGTGGGTTTTGTGAAATTTAGCCTACTGAATAACCACGATCCAGACTGTGGCTAGGATATTCACTCATAAAAACTTTATTGGACATCATTTATTCAAAACAAAGTAGTAGTAGTTTAACCATGATCATGCCCAAAACATATTATTGTACCTAGACACGGTTTCACGTTAGAACTTATTATCACAACCTAAGACATGGCCCTTGAAGCTGCTTCTATACTCCATAACACTCAAAAGTTCGGCTGCAAGTGCTCCCAACCTTGATCTTGTATGTGTGCTCAGGCTTGAAAAGAAATGGTGGCAAGCGGTGCAAAGCAGCGCACACGCACTGCTCATCCACCTCCTCCATCCACCTACAGCAGTCCCTGTTCACTCGTGGCTCCTCTCTGTGACCTCCACTGTTCCTGTGCCTGCCATGATTCCCATGTCTGACACGATTTCTGTGCCCGCCTCGACTTCCACTCCTGCCTCGATTCCCATGCCCGGCCCTACCCCCAGCCCTGCCTCGATTTCCACTCCCATGCCCACTCCCATGCCTGCCCCTCTGCCTGTTGCCATGTCCACTTGGATGCCTAGGGGCACGTTCTCGTTCATCACTTCCATCATCATTGTCATCACCATCACTATTGTCATCATCGTCATCATCATCTTCCAAGCTTCCCCGAACACTGGTGTTATTTCGAAGCTCGACAGCCACCGAACTGTTATTTCGAAGCTCGACAGCCACCGAACTCGGCAAAACTGCACATGCTTGGTTCGCAAGGGCAAACTGGCTGATGCACATGGACATGAGTTGTGCAGTGGTGTAATTGGGTAGAAGTGAGATTAGAAACATCCCAATGAGTAATATCAATGCCATTGTTGGTCCGGCCATTGCTAGGATTCTTGTGTAGAGGGAGGTCTATATATGGATTAGTCCATGGCCATCTTCTTTGTACTTGTGTTTAATCATAGTTGGGAAACAAAGAATGTGGGCAAGAGAATGAAGCTAAGAACATGCTAATTTAATAGAGGTTGATAGAGTTGGTAGAATATTTTCAGTTAGAGAGAGCAAAGATTGTGGAAAGTTTAGTGGTTTGAAGTTAGGTGGGTGTTAGGACCTAAGAAGAGGGAATGCAAGCAGCTTGTACAGATTGAGTTCCAGCAAAAGAAAAGTATAGATTGAGTTGGGCTGTTTTGACATGAACTTTTGCAGGCCTTGGGGTTAGAGTTATCAGTAGTCATATAAGCCAGTAAAAAGTTCGAGGGAAAATTCTGATGTTGTATAGCTTAAAGAGAGGCAATCCCGATTTCAAACCAACCAGCAATTTCAAAGATCATATGAAGGATTATATTAGTCTACTTTACATAAGAAGGCATAATCAACAAGTCATAATCAGTTTTTCGTCTATGAGGGGCAAAATAATATGTACATGGAAAGGAAGTTTACAAATCATTTACTATCACGAATTCTTTCCAGATATCCAGCGCGGAAAGTAGGCTAAACTGATCGGAATCTATATAGTACGGCCCTTACCTGCTTTGTAGGCGATTCTGTGCTTGCTATCATGACTGCAATGAACCTGCCATCAACAAACTAACAGGAAAATTCTACAATTAGAAAGATGGATTTAAATACATAAAAATGTAAGGGTACCATAACTCTTGAAATAAGATACCAAGATAAATTATAATACCTTTCCATCCATCTCCTTCACAGCCAAAAGTGCATCTTCTTCGTGCACAAACCATATGTACGCCAATCCCAAAGGCTCCTTGGAACTCTTGCTTGTTATTATCTTAACTACAACATTATCGATAATAGAAGGCAACTGAGAATTGTTTAGAGATGCATAAAATGTATTGAGAGATATCTTATCAGGAAATGTGTTATCCCTACTTATAACTACTAGTATCATATTAACCATTGTTCCTTGAACTTGAAGCACTTCTACATGCTATTCAACACTGGAAAGATAAGGACAAAAGAGTCAAAAGGAAGTAAAGAACTGGAACAAAATCTGACCTTTGCTGATATCTCCAAAGCGTGAAAAGACCTTCATCAAAGATCCCTCGTATGTTGAGTGTGACAGTCCTGCATTTTTTTTCAGTGTCCATTAATAAATCAGTAATAGTTACAAAAAACCAAAGAATGACAAAAATTATTATTCGATCCTTTTGTTTCGTCTTCTGGAACTCTTGTAATTTTATCCTATAATCAAAAACCAAACTACGATCCAAACTACCAGGAAGAAGAAAGAAAAAAAACAATCCAAACAACTAGCAAGAGCTTAGCTCAGTTGCAAACAATTGTCAACAAGACTTCGGGCCAAAACTTATTATTTTTGTGCAAATTGCAATTACCACATAGATTCAATAGTACATATTATTATTCCCATAACCAAATCATTACTATATGTGACAAATTCCTTTAACTTAGATAAGTGACTTGAGAACTTCAATGGAAAAAGCAAATTTTATTTTACTCGAACAAGACCCGTCTCTGATTTTTAACTGAGATTACGTGTAGTTGAGTTTAGTTCCCTCTGAAAAGTTAGTATATACAGAAAACCTCAGCTTTCTTATATCCACCTTCCATAACCCATAGACAAGCAAGGGCTTGTTCACTCAACTCGTCAACTGTAGGTTGTTAATCTTGAAATAACAATTCAGTAATGGAAAATATATTGAACTTTCAATTTCCTCATTAAGTCTCTCCTTCCTCGTGATTACATATCCACACATCTCTACCAAGGGCAGAAAGCAACTTAAGTTCCACGGAAATTATAAAGAGGTGTGCCCTTCATTTCAAGATGGCTTGACAATCTTCATATAATTGACAAATGCCCAAACGCCGTGTGAACACAAGATACTAACAGCAGTAAACAGGCAGAACACAGTAAGAGCACCATGCAACTAAGCCATAATTACGAATAAATAAATAATTTAGTTAATTAATAATTTATTCCTATACCTATCTTATTGAAATATAGTTTTTGAATTCAGTGGAGGTACACTTGTAAAAAGAATTTGATCGCATAAGCTATTAGCTATATCTATATAATAAATTACAAAGAAAGCTATCAAGTGGCTCTCATTCAATCTCCCCTAAAACCAGATTTAACCTCACAAAACACATTTTCTTCCCAAAACTCAAATTCAAATTCCCCCTCCAAAACAACTCATTTATTTATTTAATTATTTCTCTTTCTCTCTCTCCCTCTCTCTCTCTCTATATATATATGGAAACATGGACTTTTATATCCCAATTTATAATTATTTTTCACCATATACTAATGGAAACATGGACTTTTATTTACAACTAATTATTGTCATACTATTCAAACTTCAGCTACATAATTGTTGATTTACTGTTTACAAGACTTTTCATATATTGTATCGTTCTGAAGACGTGCCGTAGGCATGTGGCCACGGGAAAAATCTAGTACACCACTAAATGTCAACTTGAAAGTAAGTTTGGAATATTTGACTTACAACCAATTGCTAAAACTCCAGATTATACATGTAACGCCCCGAGCCCAGCTCAACTGCGCACGCGACTACACGTGCGCGCAATACGCGAACAAATAAAATCCTAACAACTGCCCACCACATGCGTGCCTCACAAAAGGGTGTCCGGACCGTAGGTGACCCTTGATCATAGGCTCTATACTATATACTCTCACTCTTTCACTCCCACCAACGATGTGGGACATATAACCCACGCCCAAAGCAAGCACCAGCCAACTCTTCTTCTCATTTTTCATATCTCTGACCTTTAGTGCATTTAATTGCCATAGCCCCATAGAACCATCCTATAGGCCTCTTATCAATCCACTAATCCATAGCCCTATAGGATCCTTCTATAGGCCGACCAACCACTTCTCATTATTTAATTTATATATATATTATTATATTTTCATATAATATTATATATATACACACTCTTAAGTACGGAATGTTACAATACAAGCTATTACCTACTGTTACCACTGATTCTGGTGTGGGGGTAAACAGATGAGATTTGTGAGCTCGTGGAAAAACCTGAATAGCGGATCCACTCCTGTTGATTCCTGCCGCTAACCTGCAAGGAAGTGCGATACACCGGGGTTGATTCCGGCGACGCACCCTCCGACGCTCTTGTCAGTAACCAGTGATGATTAAGAAAGAGCTTAAGTTGGAAAAAGAGTGATTACCTGGTCACAGTGGTAGGTAGGAGGTATTTATAGTCGCCATGGGAGTGATTAGGGACCTGATTTCCAGTGTAACTGTCAGGAGTAAAATCCTCACAGTTTGTTTAGGAAACTGACCCCTGATTCCCGGTGAGAGTGTAACTGCAAATCAGGCGCGTTGATTTGGTCAAATCAGTGACCCTGATTTCCTCTTGCTGGTCTGGGTCTGTCTCGGGTCGGGACCCGTACCCAGTTGGAGTGGATCCGTTCGTGGGTTATTGGGTCTGTGAGAAGGAGATCCAGTACCCGTTTCGGACCCATTTGCATGTGAAATTACCGTTTTACCCCTGAGCTTCAAGATTCGTGCCCAATCTGGACGGTTCCGATTTAACCCCATTTTTAGCCATGTCACGAGCCCCCCACTCCTAAAGACTGAGTGTGATCAGTCTTTGGGGAGTAGTTTAACTGTTTTAGTGGCTAGTGGAGTTGTATCGGAGTCCGAATGGAGGGTTTTGAATCTCGAAGGGGGTAGTGAGGTGATTTTTGAAGCCGTGAGCTGTTCTGAAGCCTTGTTGAGTATTTGACGGTTTTTATCTATTTTTTCGGACTATTTATTTAATTTTGCGATGTGTTAACTAATCGTTCGGGGGCCTTAACAGTACATTCTAGGCGATAATTGTTCGTTCAGGGGCTCAAAAATAACCCCCCGAATTTTTAATTATTTTCTAGAATTTTTAGTTAATTTTCCCGAATTTTTAGCAATTTTTCACAATTTTTAAATAAATAAAACGATTTAAATAAATAAAAATTAATTTTTAAATACTGATTTATGGCGTGGCCTGATCTGGACCGTTGATCTTGGGCAAGCGCGAATTTCTGAGAGAACTGACGGTTGTAGTCGCTCGGCATTCATTTTCTCGCTTTTGACGCTCGGATGGGCACTTGCTCGGTTGGCCGACTGGAGGTGTAAGGGTTCGGCCGTCCGAGCGACGTGGCGCAATCTGAGCCGTCGGATGGTGGCGCGAATCTTGAGACGGGCGTGTTTCCCAAGAGAACGCTATCTTGTCGTTTAGCGCATGTGGCAAGATCTGGACCGTTCATCATCAGGAGCACGAATTTCTGGAAGATCCAACGGTCGTGATCGTTCGGCTGCTTTTTTTCTCCGTTTTGACGCTCGGATGGGCACTTGCTCGGTTGGCCGACCGGAGGTCTGAGGGCTCGGTTGTCCGAACGAAGTGGTGCAATCTGAGCCGTCGGATCGGGGCTCGAATCTCGAGACGGGCTCAGTTCCCAAGAAAACGCTATCTTGTCGTTTAGCGTCGTCGGCAAGATCTGGGCCGTCTGATCGAGATCTTACACGAAAGTTGAGGAGAAAGTGAGTTTTCTCCGTTTTGACGCTCGGATGGGCACTTGCTCGGTTGGCCGACCGGATGTCTAAGGGTTCGGCAATCCGGGCGTGGTAGCGCGATCCGGGCCGTTGAATGGCGGAACGAATCTCGAGTCGGTTCAGTTCCCAAGAGCATTAATGGCGCCCCAGGATTTGTGCAGCGTTCCAACTTTCCGGGGTCATTATGAATGGCGCCCTCCAATTAATGCGTGGCGTTTCAGCTCCCGAGGGTCATAATGGCTGGTTCTTGGAGGGGAGGTTATAAGTACCCCACTCCCCTTGTAGTTTCAGTCACAACAATGTTGAGTTTTAGCCATCGGAGGTGTCTGCCTTGGGTGGTTGCTCTTCGGCCATGGTCTCCTCCTGATTCTGACGGCCCCGATGCAGATGTCAGGGTCGGGGGAGATCAAAGCAGAAGAGGTGACGACCGGAGTCGAGGCGGATGCCTGTCTTCTTTTGAAAAATCCTAACCCTAAGGTCGTCGGACGGGTGGTCACTCTTCCGCTGTGATCTTCTCCTGATTCTGACGGTCCCGATGCGAATGTCAGGGTCGGAGGAGATCAGGGCAGAAGGGGTGACGACCGGAGTCCGGACCCGGGGTACAAGGAACTTCGGGAGGATGGGTGGTCATCCTTCCGCCGTTATCTTCTCCTGATTCTGACGGCCCCGACGTAGGTGTCAGGGTCAAGGGAGATAAGGGCAGAAGAGTTGACGACCGAAGTCCGGACCCGGGGGGCAAGGTGCTTCGGAAGGATGGGTGGTCATTCTTCCGCCATGATCTTCTCCCGATTCTGACGGTCCCGATGCGGATGTCAGGGTCGGAGGAGATCAGGGCAGAAGGGGTGACGACCGAAGTCCGGAGCCGAGGGACAAGCTGTTTCGGAATGATTGGTCTCTTCCGATCTCTGTCTTCCTTCCGGGCTGACGGCTTCTGATGGTTGTCAGCCCGAAGGAGTTAGAGATGGGAGGTGTGCCGAGCTGTTTTTTGACCGGGGCCCACGAGACGGTGGTTTCTCTCCAACCCTTGAACGATTCGTGGTTTCGGCTCCGAGGCCGTAGGCTTCGAGTTGCTCACGGGTGAGAGGGGAACCGACCGAGACCTGGGGCCCGGGGGGCTCGCCGAGGGCGGTGCCTTAACACTTTTAATCCAAATTTTCTCTGGCTTCTTCAGACAGAGGTGGAGCGTCTGGGTCCGAAGTGCTTCGTCCGGGCGATGTGGCGCGATCTGAACCGTTGGATGGTGGCACGAATCTCGAGACGGACCCAGTTCCCAAGAAAATGCTATCTTGTCGTTTAGGGTCGCTGGCAAGATCTAGGCCGTCGGATCGAGATCTTACACGAAAGTTGAGGAGAAAGTGAATTTTCTCCGTTTTGACGCTCGGATGGACACTTGCTCGGTTAGCCGACCGGTCCCTTTGCTGTTGGGTTCGGATCGCACGTTGTTCGGATTTAGATCCTGTTGTGCCGAGCTATTTGACTTGGTGAAAAGACAGTCGTTTTGGGCCTTCGTGACGTTTCAAGAGTGGCCCAAAAGTCGCGCCCTTACGTTAGGAAGCCCAAGAGACTTTTCTTTTTACTATAAATCTTCACTCCCCCACCCTAGATCTCATTATTCACTTTCACTTTCTCTCTCAAGTTTTTACTTTTCACCATCGAAGTTTTTAGCTCCTGGGCGGTGCTGCTAGCTGTCGCGGCAAGGCGTTCATTTACTCCGGCGAACTTCTCCGACCGTAACAGTCACGTCAAGGTCAGTTTCTCTCCTTTCTTTTTAGAAAAATGGTTAAGATTACTTCTTCGGATGAGACCCCCACCTCGGACCAAGTCGTCGGCCGAGCGGGTAAAGGAAAGGAGGTGACAGAGCCGACCGAGCAGACCGTTGTTCGGCCGAGCAAGAGTGGCGAAGTAGCCGAGCCGCTCCAAGAGGTTGTGGCGAAGTCCCAGAAGGGCAAATGAGTGGTCACGATAATTGAGCAGCCGAAGACGGCAGGGGAGTTCGGTCGGCAGCCTATCGTTCTGTCGAGTGTGGGGGGTGTCCGGAGCTACTCCGAAGAGATGCTGGAGAAGGTTACCCAGGGCACTGCCAAGTCGGTGGAGGAGAACGAGCCGAGAGAGTTGTCCGAGGTGGAGAACACCATTTCGTCTCTCACGGAGGCTGATCTGCATCGGATCCGGACCAGATTCCAGATCCCTGCCGAGTACGGGTTACTTCTCCCCGGACCGGGATTCCGAGCCTGCACGTCGTCCTCGGCTGACGCGTGCGTATTTCCCCTCGACTCCTTGGTCGTCGGGCTCCGTTTTC
Organism: Hemerocallis citrina; assembly: GCA_017893485.1. Taxonomy (NCBI): domain Eukaryota; kingdom Viridiplantae; phylum Streptophyta; class Magnoliopsida; order Asparagales; family Asphodelaceae; genus Hemerocallis; species Hemerocallis citrina. Next base: position 302,620,718 of record CM030360.1, read on the forward strand.
CGCTTCATCCATTCATCGTCGAGGTTCTTAATTGGTACGGTCTGTGCCCCGCCCAACTGATGCCAAACACTTGGAGGCACGTCTTGGCGTTTGTTCTTCGATGTCAAGAGATCGGCGCCGAGCCAAACATGTTTCTCCTTCGGAGCCTCTACCGCCCTTGCCAGCCGAACAGGAACGAGCAGAGGTTCTACCTTTCGCCGCGGACGAGCGTGAAGTTGATCGAGAACCCGGACTCGATCAAGCATTGGAAGGAGAAGTATTTCATTGTCCGAGCTCCCGCACCCTGGGCAATTCCGATAGCTTGGTCGAGGGAAGGCCTGCCCAAGCGAGCGAAGGAGCCGGTACTGAGCGACGAGGAGGCGGAAGTCCTTAAGAAACTCCTCGCCTTGCCGACGCTAAGTTGGAAAGATATCACCGAGGAGGCTTTGTTCCAAGGGGGTCTCAGTCCGATCGACCCCAGTATGCTTCTGGTATTTTTGCTTCTTGCTTGAAGTTCATGAAAATTTTTCTAAGTTTTTTCACTCGGTTTGTGCAGAGTCTTCGAAGATGGACTACAGGGCGTTGATGGCGAAGGCCAAGGCGAGGGAGCAGGAGACGAGGAAGAAGAGACCCTCGACAGGGCCTCAGGGCGGCCGAGCTCCGAAGATACCTTCGGTCCCGAAGATCGCCGACCTGAAGGGGGTCGTCGTTCCGGAGGCCGATCCCGTGCAGGAGAAGGTCGCGGCCTCCGATCCTCCAGTTTCGGATGCGCCGACTCCAACGGCGAAGGGAGATGCTCCCGGCTCGTCGAGCGGCGCGTTCGACGTGAGCAAGGTGTTATCCCTCCAGGTTCCGCCCCTCACTGCCGATGCGGAGAAGATTCTGACCAAGGGGCACAAGCAAATCTTCGTCCCCGACTGGCAAGTGATGAAAGTCGACGGTTTTTTGGGCGACGGCAACATTTGTATGCAGGCGGTGAAGCACCTGCCGACCCCAAAGGACCGAGCGGCCCTTAAGTCAGGTCAAGTCGGGGACGCAACGATGCAGATCGCTCGGAACACGATGTCGGTGAGTGGGCCGAACACTTTCTTATTGAAGCATTTTTTCTAAAATTTTCTAAGTTCCTAGGTTCGGACCCTAACGGTTTGTTCTCTTTTCAGACCCTCTGCCACTTCAACTTCTTGCTCGAAGAGTTTGCGAGCAAATAACAAAAGCTGACGGCGCAGTACGACCGGGAGAGGTCGGAGCGCGCAAAAGCAGTGAAGCTGCTCGATGCTAAGCTACTCCTCTCGGCAAAACGCGGAGCCGAAGTGGCAGGGTTAGAGGCAAAGCTGGCTAACGCCATTCAGCAGTCGAAGGACGCGGCCGCCAAACTCGAGGCCTCAGAGAAGGAGAACGCCGAGCTGAAGGTTGAGTTGGCCAATGCTCGGTCGGAGACGGAGAGGGCTCGGAAGAAGACCGAGAGGATCATGGCCAGGCACCGGTCTAAGGTGACGAAGGCGAAGAAGGCTGTCCAGGACGAGGCCGAGCAGCACATGTTCAAGAACATGGAGGACGCGTACGGCCGAGCCTTGCTTCATATCGCCGCTCGGAACCCGGGGTTCGACATGTCCTCCTACCGCTTCTACGACCCTGTGGAGGGGGAGGAGGAGCTTCCCCAGGCGATGCTCGGCCCCGAAGGACAGACCGACGGTGTCGAAGGCCCGGGTGAGACTGAGGCCGAGGGGGAAGAGGAGGACGACTCTGAGGAGGAGAGCGAGAGCGAGGACGAGGACGAGGTCGAGGGCGAGGACAAGGTCGAGGGGTCGACAGACCCGAAGGACAAAAAGGTCGACCCCTGACTTGGTTGCGTCTTTTAGTCTTTTGTTTTTTTTTTTGTAAGCCTAACTGCGGACTGGCCACCGCTCTTGCAACGCTTTTTTGAGTTTTGAATGAAAACACTCTTTGTTTGGCCAAAAATTCTCCAAGTGTTAGTCTCCGGATTTTGTGTTTGATTAGGCGTAAAATTCTCCAAGTGTTGGGCCTCGGATTTATCTCTGCTTTTCATGTGAAGTTTGGTCCGATCACGGAGGTTGCATACCTTCGTAAGGAGCTGACCAAAACGAAGCGAGAGCTTTCCCATAGCCGAGAGAGGCGGTTTTATATGTTCTTGAAGCTGGAGGAGATAAAGGTAGCTGCGAGGGGGTATTGTCGCGAGTTGAAGCAACTGCGGAAGCAACCCCAAGCTCCTTGTCCCGAAGGTGAGACCGGGCGACTTCGTAGGGAGCTCTCCCTCGTCGAGCAAAAGAATAATGAGCTCTTGGCCGAGATCCGACACTTGGAGTTAGCTGAGAAAGAACGTTTGGCGGAGGAAGAGAAGCTAACTTCCGAGTTGGAGAAGGTGTCATCCGAGCGCCAAAAGTTATTGGCCGAGGTCGACAAGCTTAGGAGGATTACGATAGACCGGGAGATCGAGGTCACCCATTATCGACGACTCGCGACCGATAGCGCCAAAGTCTCGGGCTCGTCAAGACCTCCTCGTTTGAAGATGTCGGCGAAGGATGACGCTCTGAGGGATAGGATTATCGAGTTGGAGGAAGAGGTCGCGTCGCTCAAGCCTCTGCCGGAGCGGGCCAACGTTCGTAGTACGTCGTGTACTCGCGAAGAGAGCGAGAGAGGGATTACCTTCTACGAACTCGCGACTCGTTTGCCCGCGGCTAGGCGGAGTCCTGCTGACGCTCAGAGTAGTGTAGCTGTCTCGTCTAGCGGTGCCTCGGTCGGCGCCACGGTTGGAGTTAGCGGCGAAGGGGGATCTCGCTTCGCTGGTTTGGAATCGAGCTCGGAGGCCAGGCGTCGCCGCCCCCGCGTTTCCTTGAACCGAAGCGTACCCCTTCCGAAGAGGCACTAAACAAGTTGTCTTATGTTCCTTCTAACTATTGTAAAACTCTGTTGTAGGGTTGGTCTTGTTGTATGTAGAGTTACTATATCTGAATAAAAGTCTGAAAGTTTGTTTTGAAAATTCATGAAGTGTTGGACTTCGGCAACGTTTGAAATTTTGTTGTTCGTCTCTTCCTCTTTTCAGCTCGTGGTGGTAGCTCAAGACGCCGAACCCAATCGCTCGGATGGTCACGCTCGAACCAAGTCTGGCTCGGGGGGGACGAGGATGCGCTCGGCCAAATGCCGAGAGCGGCTCTATGAAGTCGAGCTGGGACTGCGCCGAGCCGAAAGCGAGCGGGGCCACCTTCAGCTCATCCTAGGTCAGCGAGACGCCGAGATCCGGCGTATGGAGAGCAGGATCGCCGAGATGACCCCTACAGGAGAGGACGGAGACTCGCCGACCGCCTTTAGCAACGCCCTTCGGATCCAGTGCGTTCGGCACAATCTGACGAAGATAATAGCCGAAAGGGACGATCTGCTCTTTGAGATCCGTCACTTGCAGACTGTAGAGGCGGAGCTTCGGACAGGGGAAGAGGAACTGGCGGCCGAGGTAGCTAGGCTGACGACCGAACGGGACGTTTGATGATTTTTCATTAAAAAACCAAGTGTAGCGGGTCGGCAATGTATCTTTTGTTCTTTAAGTCTTTGTGACCTTATTGTATGAAAAAGTTGCTTTGAACTGTGTCCCAATTATTAATAATATTTCTTTTACGAACTAGCACGTCCTTTGTAGCTCTGCGTAGTTGTTTCGGTTCTGACTGTGTTCGTCGCACCGAGGTCTCCGACCCGGCCCCTCTCTCGTTCGTGGTTCGGCGCCGTAGCGCGATCTGAACCGTTGGATGGGGGCACGAATCTCGAGACGGATCCAGTTCCCAAGAAAACGCTATCTTGTCGTTTAGCGTCGTTGGCAAGATCTGGGCCGTCTGATCAAGATCTTACACGAAAGTTGAGGAGAAAGTGAGTTTTCTCCGTTTTGACGCTCGGATGGGCACTTGCTCGGTCAGCCGACCGGAGGTCTAAGAGTTCGAACGACGTGGTGCGCTCCGAGCATACCTCTCGCTTGTTCGAGGGACGGCGATAAGAGTGTTCGGCCGGAGGTGCCGAGCGGTGCTTCTGTCTCCTCTTATCGCGAAGTTGCGAGGCGAGTCGAGTCTTACCCAATGGTGGGCTCGCCGATCCTCGACTCCGGAACCATCGCTAGAGTTCAATGGTTGTGGGAGCAATTCCGAGCGGCGAACTACATCTGGCTCGCTTAAGAGCAAGCTTGCGAAGTAGAGTCGAGCCGGGTATTGGACTCCGAACCATTGATTGAGTAAAAAATAAAGGCGGAGAGACACAAGCAACTTTATAAATACGAAAAAGCATTCTTTATTGATAATTGACGGGAGCCGTTTTTACATATGACAGCTTAAGAAATGAATTACAAGTTAGAGGAGAGGAATGGTTCGACACCTCGTGATACTCAGAGAGGCGCCGGGGTGCTTTCTTGGTATTTTAAGAGGTGGTCGGCATTCCAGATCCTCGGAATCTCTCTGCCCTCTAGATCTTCCAGACGATAAGCTCCGGGCTGAACTACCTATGTGATCTTGTAGGGTCCTTCCCAGTTCGGAGCCAGTTTGCTCCTCTGATTGGGGAAGGAGATGGCTAGCTTTCTGAGGACCAAGTCCCCCTCCTTGAGATCGGTGGGTCGGACTTTCTTGTTGTATGCCAGTTCGACCCTCCTCCGGTAGTTCTGCTGGCGTATTGATGCTCTTTCCCTCAGCTCGTCCACCAGGTCTAAGTTCGCCCAGAGGTCTCTGGCGTTCTGTTCCTCGTTGTAGGCTGCGAGGCGAGGAGAAGGAATACCGACTTCGAGAGGTATCACTGCCTCGGACCCATAGGTGAGGTTGAACGGGGACTCTCCTGTGGGTGTCCGCTTGTTGGTGCGATAGTTCCACAGCACATTGGGGAGTTGGTCGACCCATAGGCCTTTGGAACATTTGTCCAGTCTCTTCTTGATACCTGAGAGGATCTGCCTGTTAGCGTTCTCCGCCTGGCCATTCGACTGTGGGTGGGAGACGGAGGAGAAGCGCTGTTGGATGGCAAGGTCTTCACACAGAGCTCGGAACGCGGCCCCAGTAAACTGAGTTCCATTGTCTGTGACGAGAACACGGGGGACGCCGAATCGGCAGACGACGCTCTTCCAGAAGAATTGAAGCACCTTGTTCTCGGTGATAGTAGCCAGGGGCTCGGCCTCAATCCACTTCGAGAAGTAGTCGATGGCTACGACCAAGAACTTGAACTGGTCCGGAGCTGGAGGGAATGGCCCTAGTAAATCCATCCCCCACATTGCGAAGGGGATAGGACTTGATAGGGAGGCGAGGTTGGCCTGGGGGAGGCGACGAATGTTGGAGTGTCTCTAACAAGAGCCACATTACCGAACGTGTCGCTCGGCATCTTGGAGGAGAGTCGGCCAGAAGTATCCGTAATTCAGAGCTTTCCGAGCCAAAGACCTAGACCCTGAGTGCGCTCCGCCGATGCCTTCATAGAGCTCCTGTAAGGCGTAGTCGGCCTGTTCCGGGGAAAGGCACCTCAGGTACGGTCGGCCGTCAATCTGCGAGAAGGAGCGCTTGTATAAGACCCCCTCGATTAGGACGTACCGCTCGGCCCTGGTTCTTACTCGGCGTGCTTCCTTGGGGTCCTCGGGAAGGAGTCCGTCCCTTAAGAATTCCACTAACGGCTTCATCCAATTATCTTGCAGTAGGACCGGTAATGACTCCACTGAGCCGAGGGTCTCGTTTTCTATGCTCGGCTTCAATAGGACCTCGATCAAAACGGTCTGCTCGAGACCTTGGAGGGAGGATGAGGCCAACTTGGAGAGGGCGTCGGCCTGTGAATTCTCTTCTCGAGGGACTCGTTGGATGAGTGCCTCTTCGAACCGGGCCATGAGGGTTCGGACCTTGGCGAGGTACTTCGCCATCCGTTCGTCCCGTGCCTCGTAATCGCCCAGAACTTGGTTCACGACCAGCTGGGAGTCACTATGGATTCGGAGACGCTGCGCCCCAGCACTTCGGGCAAGTCCGAGGCCCGCGATTAGTGCCTCATACTCTACTTCATTGTTTGAGGCCTTGAAATTCATGCGGAGGGCATACTGGAGGACGAAGTCATCTGGACCTGTCAGGATGATACCGGCGCCGCTTCCCTCGTTGCAAGAGGAACCGTCCACAAAAACGGTCCAGATCGGGAGTCCGTTCGGGACATGACTGACCTCGGAAATGGTGGTCTCGACGATGAAGTCCGCGAGGGTTTGAGCTTTGATCGCGGTCCGAGGCTGGTAGGAGATGTCGTGTTGGCTCAGCTCGATGGACCATTTCATAAGTCGGCCTGAGGTCTCCGGCTTGTGGAGGACCTGCTTCAGCGGTTGATCGGTGAGGACCACAACCGAGTGAGACTGAAAGTATGGGCGGAGCTTCCTTGCCGCCATAACCAGGGCGTAGGCCATCTTTTCTACCTTCGGGTAGTGGAGCTCGGCGTCCCGGAGCACCTTGCTCACATAGTAAATGGGCCTCTGAGCCCGGTCCTCTTCCCTCACCAAGACGGCACTTAAAATCTGCTCGGAAGCTGCCAAGTAGATGAAGAGTGTTTTCCCCAGAACGGGCTTGCTGAGCAGGGAAGGATTGACCAAGTAGGCTTTCAGCTGTTTGAACGACTCCTGCTGCAGTTCACCCCACTCAAAACCCTTGGCTCCCCTGAGGGCCTTGAAGAAGGGGGGGCACTTTTCCCCAGACTTCGAAAGGAATCGCCCAATAGCAGCAAGGCGACCCGTAAGTCTCTGCACTTCTTTGACGTTTCGTGGCGGGGCCATGTCCAGTATGGCCTTGATTTTTTTCAGGATTTGCTTCGATCCCTCGTTGGCTGACCATAAAGCCGAGGAACTTTCCTGACGAGACCCCGAACGCACACTTGTTCGGGTTAAGCCTCATGTTGTGCCTTCTCAGTACGCCGAACGCCTCCTAGAGGTCGGCCACGTGGTCGGTACCTCGGACGCTCTTTACGAGCATGTCGTCGACGTATACTTCCATGTTGCGGCCTATCTGGCTTTGGAAGACTTTGTTGACGAGGCGCTAGTAGGTTGCTCCAGCGTTCTTCAATCCGAACGGCATGACTCTATAACAGTAGAGGCCCTGGTCGGTAATGAAGGAGGTCTTCGGAATGTCCGGGGGAACATTCGGATCTGGTTATAGCCGGAGAAGGCGTCTATGAAGCTGAGGAGCTCATGGCCCGAGGTGGCATCGATGAGGGTGTCGATATTCGGGAGAGGGAACGGATCCTTCGGACACGCCTTATTCAAGTCTGTGAAGTCGATGCATATCCTCCAGGAACCATTGGACTTCTTAACCATGACGACATTGGAGAGCCACTCGGGGTAGTTCACCTCCTGTATGAATCGAGCTTTTAGGAGCTTGTCCACTTCCTCCTTGATGGCCTGTTGTCGCTCGGGAGCGAATTTACGCCTCTTCTGCTGAACCGGCCTGCACCCCGGTTCGACGCTGAGGCGGTGCACTAGAAGCTCCTCGGAAATCCCGGGCATGTCCGCGGCGGACCAAGCAAATAGGTCGCGGTTCCCCCGGATGCACTGCACCAAGCCGGAGCATAGGGCAGTCGGCAAGGACTTGCTGATGAGGAATTTTCGACTCGGGTCCTCGTCCGAGAAGAGTACTTCTTCCAATTCGTCCGCCGGCTCAGACGTGGGTCGGACATTCGGCTCGGGGATTTCTAAAGTCTCGAGGGAGAGCACTGGACCCCCAGTGGAAGTCATATAGCACTTCCGAGCCGTCTCTTGGCTGCCCCTGACTTCTCCCACTCCCACCCGGGTGGGGAATTTCATCTTGAGGTGGTACGCCGAAGGAACGGCTTCCAGGGCAGCTAGGCCAGGTCGGCCCAAGATGATATTGTATGCAGCCGGGACATCGACGACCATAAAGTCCATCGGCTCTGTCTGGGTAGTAGGGGTCTTCCCGGCAGTTACGTCCAGGGTGATAACCCCTTCGACCTTTACTGGTACCCCCGTGAACCCGTGGAGCGTGTAGCCGGCTGGTTTGAGGCGATCCCGGGATAGTTGCAGCCCTCGGAAGGCCGAGAGGAAGAGGATGTTCACAGAGCTCCCGTTGTCTACTAGGACCCTCTGCACTTTGAAGTTCGCCATGCGGAGGTCGATAACAAGTGCGTCGCAGTGGGGAGTTCGGACCCCCTCGAGGTCTTCATCAGAGAAGGTCACTGGGACGCCGAGGCCTTTGGGGGGAGGGGCGCTGTGAACTGAGTTGACCTCTCGGACGAAGGCCTTCCGAGAGGAGTTGGAAGAGCCCCCCATGGGGCCTCCGTTGATAAGGTGCAGAACCCGTTCTTCCTCAAACTCGGGGGTTTCATCGCGTCGCTCGGAGCGCTTGTTAGCCCCCCGAGGCGGAGGAGTGGTGCGATCCCCCCGATCGTTTGCCTTCACAAATTTGGCCAACTGCCCCCTCTGGATGAGGGCCTCTATCTCATTTTTCAACGCCCGGCAGTCGTTGGTGTCGTGGCCGTGATCCCGGTGGTAACGGCACCATTTCTCCTTGTTTCTCCTCTTGGCCGGGGTGTTCATCCTCGGAGCGGGAGGTATAACCCCTTCCTTTTTCACTTCCATCAGGATGGTGGAGACATTGGTGGTGAGGGGGGTGAACTTCTCGAACCTGGGGGGAGGACGACGCTGACCGCTGTTGTCCTTCTGTAGTTTCTTGGACCCTTCCTTCTCTGTCGTCTTCCTCTTCGATCCGGAGGCGGATCCTCCGAAACTCGGGAGGCACTCGGCCTCCTCCGCCCGAATATATTTCTCGCATCTGAGGAGAAGATCGGCGAAGTTGTGCGGGGGCTTTTTGGCGAGGGACGACCGGAGGTTGGAGTTGAGGACGTTCGATTGGAACGCGACGGTCGCCACTGACTGGTCGAGGGAGGCGATGGACCTGACCTCCGTGGTAAATCTCCTCACATAGTCCCTCAGCTTTTCTCCCCTCTCCTGTCGAAGGTGGAGTAGGGAGAGGCAAGTCTTCTCTGTTCGCCTGCTACTCACAAAGTGAGTTATGAAGAGCGTTTCAAACTGCTCGAACGAGAAGATGGAAGAGGGAGCGAGCCGGGAGTACCATTCCCGCGCCGAACCCTTAAGAGTGGCGGGGAAGGTCTTGCAAAGCATGGCGTCGGAAGCTTGGTGAATCAGCATCAGTGTCTTGAAGCTTTCGACATGATCAACAGGGTCCGACTCTCCTGAGTACGTTTCAAACTGCGGAGGTTTGAAACCCTTCGGAATGGGAGCCTCCATGATAGTCCGAGAGAAGGGCGGTCTGCTGGGACGGACGGTCGTTCCTCTCGACTCCTCCTCCTTGTCCATACAGCCGATGCGCCTCTCCATCTCGTGGAGACGACGGTAGAGGGCATCGTCCCTCCGATGATAGTCGATCGAGCCCCTGGACTCGTCTTCATAGGAAGGGGAGCGGGGGCTACGGCGTCGATAGTCCTGGAATCGGTGAGGACTATGATGGCGCTGCTGGTGATTAGGAGCCGGGGGAGGACTTATGGATCGGCGGCGAGGACTTGGGACCCGTGGAGGTGTCGGAACCCTCTGGGCATTATTGTTGTCGGGGCGAAGGTTGAGGGCCTGCAACACAGTTTCCTGGAATTGTAGGAACTCGGCACGAGTGATAGGTGCCTCATTGTTCCTCGGATGATGTCGATTAGCAGGGGAATGTGGCCTCCTCCTACGACGCTCGGGAGATTCCCCCCGTCCTCTTCGGTCCCGAGACCTCCTGCCATCTCGGCGATGAGGAGATCGCTCACCTTGATGTTGGCGGGAGGCTCCCTCTCGGGCCCGCTTCTCATCTAGGCAGTTGCGAAGGTCCTCATCCTTTTGGCGATTCAGAACGGTGTTGCGGAGGTCGGAGGCCCGGGGGTGATGGGAAGCCATTGAATCCGAGTCATTGTGAACCGAGACATGGTCTGGGTGGGGAGGTTGCTTCTGCCTCCGCCCGTTCTGGCCAGCAGGACCATTAGGGGGTTGTTGATTCAGGAGAGGATCTTGGATTGGGGGAGGAAGTTGCTTGGGCTGTGGAGGAGGATGCACGGGGACTTCCTCTTGCTGATCGGCGGGGTTGGGCCCACGGTTGGACCCCCTTGACCTGACCTTTCTGGGAGGCATGGTCGGAGAAGAGCTAGTCGACGGGAAGGGGAGAGGCTGCTATTTGTGTGGCTTCCCACAGATGGCGCCAATCTGTTACCGCTGATTCTGGTGTGGGGGTAAACAGATGAGATTTGTGAGTTCGTGGAAAAACCTGAATAGCGGATCCACTCCTGTTGATTCCTGCCGCTAACCTGCAAGGAAGTGCGATACACCGGGGTTGATTCCGGCGACGCACCCTCCGACGCTCTTGTCAGTAACCAGTGATGATTAAGAAAGAGCTTAAGTTGGAAAAAGAGTGATTACCTGGTCACAGTGGTAGGTAGGAGGTATTTATAGTCGCCATGGGAGTGATTAGGGACCTGATTTCCAGTGTAACTGTCAGGAGTAAAATCCTCACAGTTTGTTTAGAAAACTGACCCCTGATTCCCGGTGAGAGGGTAACTGCAAATCAGGCCCGTTGATTTGGACAAATCAGTAACCCTGATTTCCTCTTGCTGGTCTGGGTCTGTCTCGGGTCGGGACCCGTACCCAGTTGGAGTGGATCCGTTCGTGGGTTATTGGGTCTGTGAGAAGGAGATCCAGTACCCGTTTCGGACCCATTTGCATGTGAAATTACCGTTTTACCCCTGAGCTTCAAGATTCGTGCCCAATCTAGACGGTTCCGATTTAACCCCATTTTTAGCCATGTCACCTACTAAATTACAAAGTCGTACATGTTTGATTCTCTGGATTAACATCTAATAGTAAACTCCAACCATAAGTAATCATAACCTCTAACTCTTACCCCTTTTCCTTACCCAACTATCTCCCATATCACTTGTTATGCCCTCCTGATGAGGACACTAATTCTGTTTAGTTTAGTATTTTATTTCAGTATCATATTTGTTTTTGGCAATTATAGACATGTAATCCTTCTTTTATGCATTAGAATATTTTTGAGATTTTAGAATATTTTGATATTTGTATCAAGATTTGTTTTGAGCCTATTTATAGGCCTTGAGATTAATGAGAAGTTATGTCATACGTGATTAAAAATTTATTGTGTTGAGTTTTGCTCTTTATCTCTTTTTTGTGTGATACAGTTGAGATCCAACTTATTAGGGTTTGTGATAAATCCTAATACAATTTTAGGGTTTGTCATTAACTCTAAAATCTACCCCAAATTAAAAATCCCCCAAATAAAATCAACCCAAACCCTAATCCCTTCTCTCTCCATCATCTTCTTCCCCCAACCCCCGACCGACCCATCTCCTCCCTCATCCCCGAATTTCTCCTCGACCTCAACCTTCTGAAACCCAACGCCAACTCCACCCGTTCTCCTTCTTCGACAAACTCCCGAACCCATTCCCTCATCGACCCATCCACCATTGCTTTCCTCGACGCCCACCTCGACTGCCCCCTCTCCCGCTCGACCACGTGATCACCCTCACCAGTCTCGGCGCACCACCGAAACCATCATCCATCCCCGAAGCCGCTCACCCTCTTCCAACACCGTCGACTGTCATCGTTGCTCCCCTCCACTGCTGCAATCTTCTCGAACCACCATTGAAGCCGCAGCCACGAACCCCAGCCATCGTTGTTCTTGCGGTTTGGAGATCTCGTTGTTTGTTGTTGGGTTGATCCGTTGTGGTGTATCACTGTTTGCTGTTTGTGCTGCTCCTCTGTCAAGCTGAGATCTGACACTAATTACCTCGAACCTCGGTATACTCTTTCTGCTTTTCAAATATTTGTGTTATACTGTTTTATCATCTCTACTATATTATTTAATTTAACTGTCGACCACAAATATCGAGATTGAGTGTTCCACTTGCTTAATTAGAGTACGAATCAATATTGAACCTTTTACTTGCTAAGAACGTTTAGGAATTTAATTATTGATTGTTAGAACTGAATTATTAATTGGGCTTGTTAAACTTAATTCAATTCTTGAAAATCCATCAAACCGATTAATTGTTTAAAATTCTAACTTTGATCCGCATTACATGTTGGTAAAATTAATCCTTTAAGATTCTTGGAAATTCTCTATTTAGGATTACGTTTTACATCACCTCCTCTCTCAAACTCACATACGCATCTCTACTTAGTTTCTCCTTCAGCCAATGTCGATATAAGGACATGTTGCCTACAGAAGATAGGCACGCCATCAACATGGGTTGACACGTCATTCAGGTGATAATTTTTAATTGGACAGGGATTTTGGTATCTTGATTCTTGAGCAAGTGTCAGGTTAGTGTGTGTTGGAGATATGTTCAACAAGAATATGCACCCATTATAGAAGTTCTGGGGGGAACTTAACTTTGGAGAGATAAACAAGCATAAGTGCAAAGTTCCTTTAGCGGACAGTGGATACAGTTTGGAATTCAGTTAAGCTAGATAATTGAAGTTATGTGGAGTTCTGCTATATACTTAAGCTATTATAGCCTTTGCTTGTTTGGGGTCATTCTGGAGTTCAAATAACGGGAGCTATCTGTATTCCAGTCTAACTCAATGTATTCCTCAACTGCATACTCTCTGTCCCCATTTATTCCTTGTTACCAAAGACGTAACAAAAGATAACGGAAGTTTTATCCTTTAACTAAAGGTAGAGATAATCTAATCTAACTAAAGTTACCATAAACCTATTTCTACATAAGAAAAACAACCGTAATTTTCCTAATTCTGTTCTCCCAAATAGGACCCTAGAGTTCAAAAATTCAAGTTCCGGAATTTTGTGAACACTTTCAGATTCAGACCTGTTTTTAATGACAAGGAAACTCTTTTAAGGATGGAGCAACCCATAATCCCTCTATCATGCTAAAATAGGCAAACATCTGATTTAAGAAACAATGAATTAGATTGGCTAATGGGCCAACAAATAGGGGTGGCAACGAGACGGATTCAAGTCGAATCCTATAAGATCCACATGCGGATCCAAATTTATTCGGGTCAGATTCGGGTCGGATCCCACTATTATTTCGGATCGGGTTTACAGATTATCCAATATCCACTTTTTTATATAAATTATTAACTTTTTTAGGAAAAAAATTTCCCTGCCTATAAAACTAATTGGTAAACTTTACATTTACATATTCAAAATACTGAAATAAACATATAAATAAAAATTATTGAGAGGAAGAAGAATCTTTGTAAAATTATAAATGGCTAAGCATAAATTTTCATCTTTGTAATCAACGAAAATGATAATCTTTTGGCATATGTGTATTATGAAAATATATTGTATACTAGATTTGCCCGTGGGCACGTGCCTACAGCACGTCTTCGGAACTATACAACACACGAAAAGCCCTGTAAACAGTAAAACAACAATTAAGTAGCTCAAGTTTGAATAGTATGACAATAATTAGTTGTAAATAAAAGTCCATATTTCTATTAGTATATGTTGAAAAATAATTATAAACTGGGGTGTAAAATCCAACTTCCTAGAATTTTAAGGGTGGAAAATGATGATATTTAACTGTTGAAGAGATATTTGTTATTTTCAATATAACATGTGCAATAAAAAAAGCATAAAAATTCTAAAAATTTTACAAACCTGAAATCCTAAAATCTAAATTTCTAAGTAAATAAAGAAAGAATGGGAGAGAGAGAGAGAGAAATATGAGAAAGTGAAGAAGAGAGAGATAGTAATAAAGTAATGAGCTTTTTAGTTTTGGGGTTTTAAAAAAAATGGGGGGGGGGGGGGGGGTGGGGGGGGGGTGTTTTGTGAGGTTGGATCTAAGCCTTTGACACTGGGGGGATTGAAGGTGAGCCACTTGATAGCTTTCTCTGTGTTTTATTATATAGATTAATATTTGCATTGCCTAATTCACAAAAGCCATCCTACCAGACCTATAAAAAAAATACACTATCTAAGCATTAAAATCTTTATGGATTTAGGATATATGTTTAAACTAACATATATAAATATATAATAATTCAGATTATCCATCAGGTTAACGGGCTCGGATCCAAAAAGATCCATACCTAGATCCAATAAGAAAATGGATTTTTTATGGAGGATCCTTACCTTAAAATTCTGGTCGGATTCGGATCGGGTATTGGGTTATGGATATTTTTGCCACCCCTACCTACGAAGGACTTAAATATTAAACAACAATGTTAATGCTTTAAATTTTAAAATAATCTTACATGCTTTAAATTTTAAAATATATAGTATTACTTAAAAATCTGAACAGAATGATTTGTTTGATTGAAAGTTAAGCATTTTTTTGAAGGAAAAAAGAACATATTCACTTGGCTTCATAAATCATTTATATTCAAAATTACTTCAAATGGACAAGCATTCATATCCATCTTATGCCTCTCTCCCCATTCCCATGCATTGGCTTGAAGCATAATAACAACTCCACCCAATCTACCTCTACAGATGTGTTCAAACCACTTAGTTCAGACAGGCATGGACGAAGCTTAGTTTGTCCCTTGTAGGCCCGTGCTACCTGGAAATTAGGAAAAAACCCTTGTAGGTATCACGTTTACCCTTTGGGCCACCCAGAAATTATGATAAAACCCCTACTTATATATAAGATTGATTGATTTTGATTTTATAAAGCCCATACACATAAAGCCACAAAAAGTTAAATTTACATTATAATTAGTTGTGATTTGTTTTTCTCTAAAGTTGTTTATTGCTTGGCCTGCCCGCAATATAGTTTTGGCTTCGTCCTCAGGGAATGTGTTATGATACTCAATACCATGATAGATCAAAGCAATAGAAAAGCCTAGCTATATGAATGTAATGTGCGCATGTCAAAATTATACAAAGCAGAAGACGGAAGGACATGAATGTAGTATAAGCATGTCCATAACATATCTGCAAAACTTGGTACCCGCTGCCACTTGAGATGTTCCATAAGCGTAACAAGTTACAGAATCCTCAGCAACAGTAGATCTACCATGTTTACTTAATTGAGAATTTCCTTGACAATTTCTGTTGAATATCATAAATAATAGTATACAAAATATCAAAGGTAGTTTTGGTTTACTAAATTACTATATAGCAGTTCAGGGAGGAAAAAAAATTAAACAAAACTTGCAAACCTGTGTAACTTTGACACAATAATGAGTAAAGAAAGATTAATAAATAACAAGTCTACCAATTTAGCATAGCTCCTGCATATGAACTCTCTCACATTCTAATGAGGGTCATGAGATAAAAAATTCCTATGTGCAGAGGCGATAGAACTTTTTCAAACAAATTGAAGGCACTCGCAGCATTTAGTGTTGTTAGAATACAAGTGCAATTTTCCCCAACCATTCTACAACTTCGAGGTTTTAGCTTAGTGGTATGGACTTTCACATGATATCATAGCAACCCACCTTCGAATCACACCGGCTACGCAATTTAAATGCGGATTTAAAAAAATAAATACCGCTGCGAATAGTCCAGGTCTTGGCCCGCAATTTATTGAGCATGTATCTCGTCATTTTGGCCCATAAAAAAAATGTGCTCTCGACCTGAGGGGGCGTGTTAAAATACAAGTGCAATTTTTCTCAACCCTTCTACAACTTCGAAGTTTAGCTTAGTAGCACAAGTGTCAACCCTCTCACTTGCCTACAGGCTGAACAAAAATAGAAAAGAAATAACTAGTTTAATGGAATGAAACAGACCTCCCTGCCCTGCCCTTGCCTACGAGTTTATTGTTGCCCATTTTCTAACAAGTACGTCCTGGAGGTACAACAACCCACAGCCTCAAGTATTGATAATGTTACAGAATGTGTAGAGAGGGTTATGTAATTCAGCTCCGCATACCGCAAATTGACCGCATCTATGCACTAGATATGGGTTTTTCTCTTTTAATTAACAAAAAAATTAGTTAATAATAAATAACAAAATATACAATTAAGAAGAAGAAGAAACATATGTCGTGCATATACAATTTTTACTTGGAATGAAACAAACATAGCCAAATCTATTGGGTATGGACACAATGAAGCACAACAAGATGACTAAAAGACTATATATTAGATATTGGCAAATTAAGTTTAAAATCATGATGACGCTATATTAAATGCTAGCTATCCATACAAGATTTGTAATAACAATGAACAAACTCATAAATCAAAAGTAACAACTAATAATAGCATAGACCCGATGCATAATAAAAAAATAGAAATAAGATTGAAACACAACAGCATATTAACAAATTATTAAATTGCAATTATCAAATAAGTTTGCAACATTCATTAAACAAAGCATAAACCATATATAAAAAACAGAGCATAGTTGTTTCAATTCCATATTTAATAGATTGGGTCTGATTTGGGTCAAAAGATGGTCTGGTTTCAGACCCGATTCCCTTAAAATGGCTTTAAACAATAAAAGCATATCCTCAAATTAGGTGGTTCCATACTAGTTTGTGCCGCATCTTGGGGGATAGCGACCAAATTTCCAAGGAAGTTGTGGCGCACACCGCATTGATTGGCGCAAATGTGCCGCATATTTCCGTGGTTTAGAACACTAAGTATTCTTTTTAGATCATAAATTTCTACCTTACATGATTTACTTCTTTTGTATATTACAGATAACAATATACAAAATATAAAAAGTACTTTTCTTTCTTCTAAATAGTAATTCATGCGGAAAAAATAAGGCGAAAGTTGCAAAGATGTAAAGTTGACATACTAATGGGTAAAAAAAGATTAAGAAATAAGTAGTCTATCAATTGAGATAGCTAATGCAGTATGAACTCTACAGCATATAGTGGGAGATCATGAGTTGAAAACTCGTCACGTAGGGCTTTTCCAAATAAATTGAACGTAATCAGAGAATTTCGAACCTACCCTCTCCCCTGCCTACACGTTGATGCCGCAATTTTTTTTTCTTTCTAAAGCCTTCTCTAAAATGGAATGAAGCTAAACACAACTGCACTGCCCTAGGATTATATAGTTGTCCTAATCTGGCATTCTCTGACAAGTATGTCCCAAGTATAACAGCCCACGACCTACTCAGTCTTCCTGCCTGACACAAATTCGCAACTAATAGGAAGAGAGAAGACATAAAAGTAAAGAACGCTGCAAGACTTTTCTTAACCCTTGTTTCTATTCCTATGTTATGCTTGTGAATTGTGACAAGTCCACCCTTTGATTCTACTAAACAAATGCAAGACACAAATTTGCACATATTGATTGGCAACGATGGTTCGTTACAATGGTTATAATTTCTGTACAAATTCAAAGTATACACGTTTACAAATATAATTGTTTGAAATGTGATTTTTTGTGAAAGTTCTAACCAGTTTTACCGGGTTCTCTCCACCCCCTCCGAACCATGATCCAGACCTTGCGATCCAATTCATGGTGGGTTCTCGATCTGGATCTCTTAAACTAGAGATACACATATAGTTTACTCAATATCTTCAAATTTAGCACATTTATTCATTAAACCATGAGTTTCTCTTCAAATTCTTCTCAATTAGTGATGGAGTTCACCAAGATTATTACTCTTATATTTAACAATGCATGTAACTATTGCTTTTATATATTCATGTTCTCTCGTTCTCTATGTCTACATGCACACATTCAAAGATATGTTTATATATTATTCAATGATAGCCCCAACTCATCCTATTCCCAGAACCACGTACCACACAAGGTAACGAACCGTGATCTTGTGACCGTACCACAAACAGAAACATACTGCGAACCTGGAAACACTGGTTCTAACAATTGTACCACAACTACTTCGAGAAATATTTTGATAATGCCCAATTTAAAAATGAAAGAATCAAAGCATTCCTCCAAAATCTGAAATCTAGTCTAAAAGAGAACTTGAAACTCAAATATGGATTTGGAACCCCTATTTTGGAAATTACTTTGAAAATGACAAATTTGCAAAACATAATAATAAGTACCAAAAATTACCTGATCTTTGCACTTCACTGTGAAGCTGTAGAGCACATATGCATTACGATACGAGCTTAGTTTGACAAACATGGGTGTGTAGCTCTTAGGCCAACATTCAAAAAAAATGATTTGAGTGAGGAAAGTATGAGATTCCATTTAAAGTGGTTCCAAACACTTGGTCACATATAATATGGGACTATATATGACAAGGCTTTGCCTTCTTTTTGCCACAACATACAAACAAAATGAAACATGAAACAACCTGTTAGGAAAGTTATGAGCAGAAGCTACCCCACAACTAAAGTGAAATTGAGAAAGTAAAAATCAAGTGGATATGGATATTTTATGTGGAAAACCGCCAAAGGAGAAGGGGTAAAAACCACGAGTAAGGTAGTAAAATTTTACTGCTGAAAGTATGAATTACAACATTCTCTCTAAATATAAGGAGAGAACAATTTTCACTCTCTCTTATAATAGGAGAAACACTCTCACAAGTTTGAGGAAAAATACAAGTATACAAATTTTCTATTAGGGGTTACAATTTTATCCCTCTTAAGAACACTCTTGTAATACTCTCTTTCTTTCCTAATCCCTCTTTTTTTTCTTAATCCTCACAAAGTTCTTATTACTCTGTTGCATTCTATTTCATTCCCTTGATCCCTAATTATAGAGAATGAAGATGAGAACGAGACAAAGAGTCACCTTCTCTCACCATCCCCTGTCACTCCCATTTTTCTTTCATTTGTCAATAGTGTGGGGCTGTCAGCACCGAATTCGGTGCCGACTCTCCATTTTTCCAAAATAGGCCCACCTTTGTTGACATTTGGTGGGGCCCTTGCCCACCTTTGTTGACATTTTCCCACTTGGAGACTTGATGGAGGATTAATCATGTCTCCACACGATCCTTGCTACCTTGCCATTCTCATGCTGATTACGTTTCTGCTAGACCACATGAGGATTGCTACCTTGCCATTCTCATGCTGCTTACGTTTCTGCTAGACCGTACGAGGATTTACACCATTCAAACTTGCCAGTGTTAATTGGTTTGGTCATAACATCTGCTAGGTTCTCGTTGGTGTGAATCTTGTGCATATCCACACTGCCTTCCTCGACTACTTCTCGAACGAAGTAATACTGGACTCTTATGTGCTTTGTCCATGAATAAAAGGCTGGATTACTTGCGATGTGTAAGGCACTCTGACTATCACAAAATAAAACAATCTTCTCATGTTTGTGCCCGAGCTCCTCCAATGACCTTTGAATCCAGACTGCTTCCTTGCAAGATGTTGTAGCCGCCATGTATTCTGCTTCTGTTGTAGATTTCGAAACCCAGCTTACAGCTCCTTCTGCAAGTGTAAACACATAGCCCGTAATGGATTTGCTTTTGTCGAGATCGCCTGCAAAATCTGAGCCCAGATAGCTTTGAGTCTCTGACAGTTAATTCTGATCCTCCGTAAGATAATGTAGCATCTGCGATTCCTCTCATGTATCTCAGAATCCTCTTCACCGTGCTCCAATGCTCTCTATCAGGATTCGCCATGTATCGACTTACCGCTACCACTGCTTGTGCAATGTTTGGTCTTGTACATATCATAGCGAACATCAAACTTTTCCCTGCTGATGCATACGGTACTCAAGACATCTCCTTCCTCTCTGCTTCATTGCTAGGACACATCTTGGAGGATGACTTGAAATTAATAGAAAGTGTGGTAGAAATTGGCTTACAATCTTGCAAGTTGTAGCGCCGCAAGACTTAGTTGAAGTAGGTTTTCTGGGAAAGCCAAATCTTCCTATTAATTATGTCCCGGTGAATCTGCATCCCTAGAATCTTGTTTGCTGGTCCCAAGTCCTTCATGTCAAACTCCCTAGCCAACTGTGCTTTCATTTCTTGAATTCGATCTTTGTTGGGGCCTGCTACCAACATGTCATCCACATACAACAGTAGGATAATGAAGTCATCATCACCATCAAACCTTTTGTAGAACGTACAATGGTCTGAACTAAGTCTGTTGTATTCAAGGCTAATAATGAAGGAATCAAATCTCTTGTACCAACACCTTGGCGCTTGTTTGAGACCGTACAGAGATTTGTTCAACCTTCAAACCAAGTTCTCCTTACATGTTTCAGCAAAACCTTTTGGTTGGAGCATATAAATTTCTTCTTCAAGATCTCCATAAAGAAAAGCAGTCTTCTCATCTAACTGCTCTAGATGTAAGTCAAACGTAGCACACATCACCAAGACTAGTTTGGCTGTCGTGAGTCGAACCACAGGTAAAAATATCTCATTGAAGTCAATAACTTCCTTCTGAGCATATCATTGAAGTCACGATACCACTCCACTTGGTCATTACCATCACGCTTGATCTTGTAAACCCATTTGTTGCTGATGGCCTTTGTTCCTTGTGGTAGCATAACAAGATTCTACGTCTTGTTCTTGTGTAGAGCTTCAATTTCTTCCCGCAATGATGTCATCCACAGGGATACATCCGAGCCTTTGATTGCCTCCTAGAAGGATGATAGCTCCCCGTCCTCTTTTAAAAGATAGTATGCAACATTGCTCTTCGTAACATACTCTGAGTGCCATGACAGCGGTCTTCTCCTACGAGTTGACCGACGAACTTCTGGAGCCTCGGACTCGACTGGTTCTTGTACCTCGTGCTCTGGTGCTGCTTCAGAAGAAACTAGATCTTCATTTAGTTTATCTTCCACCTGAACTGTAGTAGTCTCTGAATTCTCTTTTGACGTGCTATCGCTTCCATCTTTCTTTTGTAGCTGATCTTCTACAAAGATTACATCCATGCTGACAACAACCATGGGGGTAGTGGGATCCCACCGGCGATACCCCTTCACTCCGTCAGCATACCCCAAGAACATGCACCTTCTGAATTTCGGATTCAGCTTCGTTCTTTCTTGGGCATTGTACATTACGTATGTGGGACATCCGAAGCAATGTAAAGTAGAGTAATTCGCCAACTTGCCAGTCCACATCTCCATCGGTGTCTTCAACTCAATTGTCGTTGATAGCGACCGATTTATAACAGAACAAGCAGTTTTGGCTGCTTCTGCCCAAAAAGAGTTGGGCTGACCTACAATCTGCAACATAGCTCTCATCCTTTCTGCAAGAGTCCTATTCATCCGCTCTGCCACGCCATTTTGCTGAGGTGTATATGGGACTGTGAACTGTCTTATGATACCTTCTTGCTTATAAAATGTAAGAAACTCGCCGTCTGTATACTCCCTTCCATTATCTGTCCTCAAGCACTTGATCTTTTTCCCAGATTCAAGTTCCACATGCGCTTTGAAGTCTTTGAACATTGGAAACACATCTGATTTTTTCTTGATTGGATACACCCACAATCTCCTGGAGTAATCATCAATGAAAGACACAAAGTACTTTGCTCCTTCTAAGGACATTTCCGGTGATTCCCATACATAAGAACGAATCAAGTCTAGAATGCATTTACTCCTGGCTTCAGATCTGTTGAACTGCAATCTATGCTGCTTACTTGTAACACAATGCTCACAAAACGGTAGATTCACCAATTTGAGCACTGGAAACAGCTTCTGGTCGGAGATAATCTTCAAACCACGTTCAGACATATGGCCTAGTTTGAGATACCACATCATTATCGACTCTTCTCCCTTGTTGGTCGATACGACACATGCATCAGCTTCCTGCAGTGTTTTTCCATTAAGCATGAATAGATTTGTTGCGATCTTTTCTGCCTTCATGACCACAAGCGCGCCTCTAACAATTTTTATGACCCCATTTGCAACATGGGTCTTGCATCCAAGACTATCTATTTGTCCCAAAGACAATAGATTCTTCCTCAAGCCCTTCACATGTCATACTTCCTAAATAGTGCGAACCGTACCATCAAACATTTTGAGCTTGATAGTACCAATACCAGCAATTTCCAAAGCATGATCATCACTCATGTGTACAGAACCTCTAGAGATTGGTTCGTAGTGTGGAACCACTTTCTCCGGGAAGTCATGTGTCATATTGCTCCTGAGTCTAGTAACCAGACGTCAGAGAACTGCTTTCTACCTCCAACCACTATTGTTGCCTCGCTGTATAGAACTTCACCATCATACTGGGTACTCGCCACATTCCCTTGAGTATTTGATAACTCAGGATCTCTACTCTTTTTCTTGAACCAATAGTCCTTCTTGAAGTGTCCTTTCTTGCCACAGTTGTGGCACTTGTAAGTCTTCTTACTTCTTGACTTGGATTTGCCATGATTCTGACCCCACTGGAGCCACGTTCCGTTGATTTCTCTATCATCACCATCAAAGCTTCCACTTGCTGCGAACTTCCCTGCCTGTCTTCCTTGTTCTTGCACCTGGTCTCTTCTTCCAGAACAGCAGCTGCAACTTCGTCAAAAACTAGATAGTCTGTCAGAATGTTGTTCGTCAGGTTGATGATGAGTTGATCATACGAGTCATGTAGACTTTGAAGTAGAAGCTTCGCACGTTCAGTTGTCTCTATTTTGCAACCTATTGATGTAAGTTGTAAAAATAGAGTATTCAGGGTGTTGATGTGGTCGATCACCGATGTCGATTCCGCCATTCGAAGAGTGTACAATAATCTCTTTAAGAAAATCTTGTTATGAAGTGACTTGACCTCGTACAACCTCGTCAGAGTATCCCAAATCTCCTTTATTGTCTTCTTTTCAGCCACACCGGATAGCACACCATCAGCTAGTACCAAGTGCAGATCAGCAATTGTGTTGCCGTCCATCTCGTTCCACTTGCCGTCGTTAGTGATCTCCACGGGCCTATCTCCAATTGCTGCCAAGCAATTGTCCTTCCTTAAGATCGACTTGATTTTTATTTCCCACAACGAGAAATTACTCCCATTGAATTTCTCAACATCGAACTTTGTTGTAGTCGACATTTCTGCTTTACACCCCGCAACCAAAGCTCTGATACCACTGTTAGGAAAGTTATGGGCAGAAGCTACCCCACAACTAAAGTAAAATTGAGAAAGTGAAAATAAAGTGGACACGGATATTTTACGTGAAAAACCACCATAAAAGAAGGGGTAAAAACCACAGACAATGTAGTATGATTTAACTGCTGAAAGTAAGAATTACAACCTTCTCTCTAAATATAAGGAGAGTACAATTTTTACTCTCTTATAGTAGGAGAAACACTCTCAAATTTGAGAAAAAATACAAGTATACAAATTTTCTCCAAGGGAATACAATTTTATCCCTCTTGAGAACACTCTTGTAATACTCTCTTCCTTTCTTAATCCCTCTTTCTTTTCGTAATCCTCACTGAGTTCTTGTTGCTCTGCTGCATTCTATTCCATTCTCTTGATCCCTATTTATAGGGAATGAAGATGAGAACGAGACAGAGAGTCACCATCTCTCACCATCCGCCGTCACTCCAATTTTTCTTTCATTTGTCAATAGTGTGGGGCTGTCGGCACCGAATTCGGAGCCGACTCCCCATTTTTCCAAAATAGGCCCACCTTTGTTGACATTTGGTGGGGCCCTTGCCCACCTTTGTTGACACAACCCATTGCCAAATCAACTTTTTGTTACTATAACTAGCATTAAAGATCAAAATCACTCATTTCCTTATTTATTTAGGTACATACAGCATTCATGGCTATTACTTAGAAATACATTGTCTGTAACAAAGCTTCTAAGGTCTTATTTGGACAGAAAAAGGTCCTACAGTGCTGAATAATCCTAATTCGAATTATAAATTCCAAGTTGTCTAAGAAGCTTGTATTACTCCGTATTTTCTTCAAAAGACCACTAAACACCCCATCCAGTCAAAACCCCAGTTTTGCTAGTTCCTTGCACTATTATAAAAAATGACAACAATAACATTGCAGACTGTTATGAGAACACAATTAAAACAAGAAAACAAGCCACTATATAAGCAACGGCAGAAATATAAACAAATTGCACGCATTGTGTTTGAAATAATGCCCATGTTAAAATAAAGAGAGAGAAAATGCAAAATTCTTGGATTTTAAAAGAAGGTGATGTACCTTTAACGAAGATGCGTGATGAAGGGGGGTTTACTTCGTCAAAAGTGGAGGGATTAGAAGCAGGGGAGTTCAGAATGGGCTTGAACAGCTTAACTTTAGGTGAAGGGATTGAGGATTTTGGGTGCATGGAAAGGTGAGTTGATGAAGATGGTGAGATGGGTTTTGTGCAGAGCAGAGAAGGAGGTGGTGGTGGTATTGATGAAGAGAGCAGAAAAGTTTGGAATGGGGAGGATGAGAAAGTAGCCATTGAAATTTAGAAATAGCTTTTTTTTTCCTTTCTTTCTTTCTTTTTTTTTCCTTTTTCTGTACTTATCAAAGAGAGGGATTCTGGAGATTTTAGCATGTTACATATTTACAATAACCCTCCTCTAATGTTTGCATTTCTAATTAAGATATCCCACGCCGTTATTTGTTAAAACATAAACTCTCTCCTGTATTAAATTTCAGTAGTAATTTACACGTGCGATGCACGTCTTAATAAATATAGCTTTTTTAAAGTAAAAATTCAGGCGTAGTCTGGATTTGAACCTAATACCTCCTTTATAATAGTTATGTACGTGTGACGTATTGGTAGATTTACAAATGATACTAAGGTCTTCTCTCATTATCTATACTAGTAATTTAAACGTGCGATGCACGTCTTAATAAATATAGTTTTTAAAATAAAAATTTAGACATAGTATGGATTTGAACTTAGAAGCTCCTTTATAATAGTTATGCACGTGTTTTGCACGGGTTGGTAGAATGACAAAATATTTACAAATGACATTAAGGCCTTCTCCCATTATAATATTAGAGATAATAAAACACAAAGAAGGCTATCGAGTGGCTCACCTTCAATCCTCCCAAAAATAAAGGTCCAGATCTAACCTTATAAAACACATTTTTCCTCCCAAAATTTCAAACCTCAAAACTAATTTTTCCCCCCAGAACTAAAAAATTCATTACTTTATTACTATCTCTCTCTTCTCTCTTCATTTTTTTCATATTTCTCTCTTTCTCTCTCTCCCTATCTTTCACTCCCATTCTTTCTTTATTTACTTATAAATTTATATTTTTAAGATTTCATGTTTATAAATTTTCAGAATTTTTATATTTTTTTATTGCACATGTTATATTGAAAATAACAAATTTCTCTTCAACAGTTAAATTTAATCATTTTCCATACTTAAAGTTCTAAGAAGTTCGATTTTACAACCCCATTTATAATTATTTTTTAACATATACTAATGGAAACATGGACTTTTATGTACAACTAATTATTGTCATACTATTCAAACTTGAGCTACATAATTGTTGTTTTACTGTTTACAGGACTTTTCGTATTTTGTATCGTTCCAAAGACGTGTCGTAGGTACGTGCCCACGGGCAAATCTAGTAATATTATAATTTTCTCTGTTTGTTTTCAATCGAGGAAATCGAGAAAGATTATGGAAGCCCCCAAATATTTGTCACTTTAATTACAAAAAACCATGATGTTAGTTCCCCATCTTCATTAAATCCATTTATTCTGTTAAATTGAATTATCAAGGGATGAGAATACCCTTTGTAATATCCCAACATATATATATATACACTGTATATACATAACGAATGAGATTTTGAACATATTTTCAATTATTATCTATTGTAGGGGTTTTGAGTAAATAATTTTAAGCTTGTGATTATTTATAAAATAAATCATATATATTATGAGTTTTTGAACATATTTTCAATTATTATCTATTGTAGGTGTTTTGAGTAAATATTTTTAAGTTAGTGATTATTTATAAGATAAATCTGAAGTTTAGACATTAACTTTCTTTCTCGCATTCTCTTTTAGCGTCTAGTGAAAATAAAATAAGAAATGCAACGAATTTGAGTGAGAGAAATATAAGAAGAAGAAGAATAATAATAAGTGAAACCTTGGAAAACAAAAATGGTTTAATAGATGATGGTGAATGTCAAATATAGAAAGTCAAAAGGGTAGATGAGGAGAAAAAGAAATAAGAAATGCAACATACTTGAGTGAGAGAAGTATAAGAAGAAGAATAATAAGTAAAACCTTGGAAAACAAAAGCGGTTTAATAAACGATGGTGAATGTCAAATATAGAAAGTCGAAAGGGTAGATGAGGAGAAAAAGAAGAAGAATAAGAATAAGCAATGAAACCTTGGAGAAAGAAAGACGGTTTGATAGATGATGGCGAATGTTGAATGTTGAATGTCGAAGGTCGAAGATCGAAGATCGAAAGTCGAACGTCGAAAGGGTTGCTTCTTTTGTAATGTAGTTCTCTGATATTCAGTTGTGATTGATGAATTGATTTAGCAATATATCATTTTCATGATTTTAATTACACATGTGATCATTGGCGTGAGTTTTATTGAAGGTTTTGGATTGTGAATTCTTGATGCGAGATTTAGATTCTTTTGCAATATTGGTTTAATAAACAATTGGTTCTATTGACAATTTTGGATAAAATGTAACTCTCTGTTCCAGTTGTACGTATTTTATTACGTGAATTTTTGTACTTCAATTTTCAGATCGGTTTTATTTTTCTCTTTTGATTCTTTATCTAGAGCCAGAATATTTTTCTAATCAATTCCATAATTTTATGATTTTTCCATCGGAGTTTAAATACAAACTTTAACACTGATTAATCTTAATCCTAATTCTTAATCCAACAGCTAACCTAACTCTCCTACACCTTATTTTCTTCCTCCCTGAGCTTCTTTTTCTCCCTCCCTATAATCCCCACTTTTGCATATGCCAATCTCTCCCTCTCATTTTTCTCCTACAGCCTAACTCCTACTCCTGACTTCTCCTCCTTGTTCTTATTTTCTAACCTAATCCCTATTAACCCCTCTAATTTTCCACACTTAACACTACACTACCTATATAATAATACACATGCATACACTTGCATGCATATTATATTTTATATATATATATATATATATATATATATATATATATATATATATATATATATATATATATATATACACACACACCATGCATGCATTCATCATTCTGTCTCTCTCCCTTTCTTTCTATATATACACACACACATGCATGCAGACCACCTCATTCCCTTCTTCTTCTCTTCCTCTGCCTTCTTCAAACCTGAGAAGCCAAGCTCCTCGCCACCTAGTTGCGCTCAACCTAGACACCATTACTCACCGTTGTTCTTGCCGTTGTTATTGCACGAACTCAATCCCAAACAACCCGAACTCACTCTGTCTCCGCACGCCGCGCCACCTTGTTGTTGTTGTCACTCACCGTTGCTACCGTTGCTCACTCGTTGTTGTCTTGCTACCATTCTTGCCACCGTTGTGTCACCGTCCGTTACCGACGTCGCTTCTTCTTTCCGTGGTTAACACCACCATCATAATCGTCACGTTATAAGGCAAGTATTTTGTACACTTTTTTTGTTTTCGTACAAGCATTTTCCTTGGACTCGTGGCAAGTAGTCTAGTTATTATCATGTTTTATTGTCAAATTCCATTCCAGTCACTTGTTCTATGCTATATCAACTCAAGAGTGAACCGTTAACAAATTTTCAATCGTGTTATCGAATATCGAATATTCAACATTACTATCCCTAAATTTCTTGACCTTGCACTAAAAATTCGACCATGTTCCCGATGTCGGATTGAATATTTTCTACATGAAAAACGTAGCCCATCGAGTCCCGAATCCAGAACATCTTACAGTTTCTCAATCCGATGTATAGATTGTGAGATATCGTGATTTTAGTACTATCATATCGTGAACTTCTGAACCTGCACGGGATCACTAACCGGTCTCTTGTACTGAGAATTTGACCATATTCCTGATACTGGATTGAATATTTTCTACATGGAAATCGTAGCCCATCGAGTCCCGAATCCCGAACATCTTGCAGTTTCTTAATCCGATGTATAGATTGTGAGATATTGCGATTTTAGTACTGTCATATCATAAATTTCTGAACCTGTACGGAATCACTAACCGGTCTCTTGTACTGAGAATTCGACCAGGTTCTCGATACTGGATGGAAAAACTTTCTACATGAAAATCGTATCCCTTCGAGTATAGATATCCAGAACATCTTACAGTTTCTCAATCCGATGTATAGATTGTGAGATATCGCGATTTTAGTATTGTGACTCTGAAAGAATGCGCACAAAATATCGAAACCAGCGAAGAATGAATTTATACGCATAGCTACTCTCTCTAGAATGTATCGTGTGAATATGCATTGGAACCGAAAAAAAGTCTACTTTATAGGATCTCTGACGGAATCGAATTCGCTTTTCTGTAACAACGGGAAGTGAATTTGAATGCAGATATGTGATGTTGTCTAAAAATCCATCTCTACATTTTTGCATATAAACCCGTTATTTTTCATATTTAATGAACTGAGTGTATTATTGTTCTTGTAATAATAACTTGCATAGATATAATAGGTTGATAGCATGCATTTTATACCACTTGATAATCCTATAATAACTACTCTCGATACATGTACCTGTTTCATCTCATACCCATGATTACTGATGTGATATTTTTCTTGATTAAACTGTCTTGATTACACCGTTCTACTAGTCGTACCAACTGCATGCTCATAATTAATTATAGAAAAATAAAAAACCGGGGTTATAAGGGTACGACTTAATAGTGGACAGTTTAGGGGAGTATTCTCGGAAGGGGGCTCGTATTTCCCGAAATAGTGATTATTGATTGTTGATTAATTCTTGATTACATGTCTTGATATTATCACTAGAAGACCCAAGTATATAAGCCTATAGAATTCATTACTTAAGTCTAAACGTCACATGATTGATATGCACCCGAACTTGTGGTATGGGACACAGGATTACGTGCATTAGATAAGTTAATAAAACAGATAAAGTTGAGATTTTCACTAAGCATGATTCTTGATTACATGACCCTCGATTCTTGATTACATAATTATTGATTAATTGCGACTTGGTTATCAATTGATTATACTTTGAAGTCTTGATTACACTAGTTTACGATTATTAGTTACGTGATTATATTGTCCCAGTTCTTGTTTTCTTCCATATTGTATTTGCACTGCTACTTCTTGTTTCTTCCATGTTGTATCTTGTTATATTACCCTTTTTACTGCTTATTGCTACTTACTGCCCGAAGCTTGCTTTAACGGGTAATTTTCCATTTTTCTTTGAGTTAATAATTATACAGGTACTGATGGACCCGACGAGCAGACTCTCTAGACGATCGTTGCTACTTTCTTACTACTTCATGTTGTTTTTTCTTTCAGTCGCTATTTTATCTAATTATTATAGCGAACTGCTTATCGTACTGTTTTAATTCTAGCACCTTGTATTTCCGGGCATCTCGACCCGATATTGATGTATTATCCAGATGATGGTTATTCTATTTTCAGCTCATGTGATCATTATATTTGCCTACGTGAATGTGTTATAAAGATATTGTTGAGCTTATAATTGTACAACTTATGGATGATGTATATCATTCGCTGGACCTCAGTTGCGTGCCTGTATTTCCGTATAGTGGGAAGCAGAGCGTGACATAAAAGTTTTTTAAAAAATGTGTTTATTATTGAGATCGTTGTTTATGTAAAGGACCTAGTTTTATTTGAGTGCATCATATTGTTAGGAAAATAGGATCTTGTTGAGTCTTCGACACGATCAACACAAACCACCAAGTAAACTAGATCACACCAATCACACAAAGCACACAAGAATTGTCCTGGTTGGGACTTTCGCCTTAATCGGCCGAGGAAGTGTCAGGATTATGTCTTGTATACTCATGGTTCAGATTAGAAGAAGGTACCATGAAGCACGGAGGTCAAAGCGTCGAAGAGAGTAGAAACGAAAACAGCAACATCAGCAGCCAGAACGAGGGATAGTCGACTGTCCTGGGAGACGGTCGACCGCACACCCTACCACAGTTTTACAGAGTTTGGCCGATAGGATGTCGGTCCAATGGTCTTGTTGGACGGTTGACTGCGCGCGGCGCTGCGTTCTCTTTTTTGCCTGAATTTATTATGTCGTTTCAGCCCAATCTTCAACTCCAAGTCAGATTGTACAGTTCATATTCAGTTACTTCTTCTTCGGGTTATATCTGACGACTGAGAATCAAGATTAACCTAGGGTTCTCTCTATTCTTCTTCTATACATTGTTGTAGCCTCCGATTTGAGAGGCAAGAAAGTACTTCATTGATATTTTCTCCATTGCAAAGAGAGTCTTGGGAGAAAAAGTTCTTAGTGAGTTTAAATTCTTGTATTGAGTGAATCATTAACTCCTTTCCAGATTAAGTGAAAATTAACCGGGATAAATCATCATAGCGTTTGTGTTGGATTGGCGGATCTATTTTCCTGGGTTTTCATTGACTTGTATCATCTACTTCGACATTCTCATTGCTCTAATCAGTTCTGTTGCGCCTCCATCGATGTGTTTGTAAACACCCCATCCCAACAAAGTGGCATCAAAGCTTCAGGTTGTTGAGTTCCTTGGTTAAGATGACAAGTCACAATCTTTGGAAAATCAAGTAATTCGATGGAAATATCAACTTCAATCTTTGGAAGGTAGACATGTATGATGTCATAGTTCAAGAACGCCTGCAGTTAGCCATCAAGAAGAAGGAAAAGTCATCTGATATGAAGGAGAATGTTTGGGATGATATTTGTGAACGAGTTGTAAGTTTAATCTGACTATCATTGTAACACCCCGCAAAATTGAAATTAGAATTTTGCCCCTGGGTGTTACGCACGTATATTTTTATAATGTGTTTCACTACATATTTTGGATTCGTACTATTTATACATTTTCCGTATTGATTTCAGTCAACTAAAATATAATATTTCAATCCCTGAGATTTACGTGCTTTTTACGTGTTTTGATGCACGTGTTTCCACCACTACGTATAATATTTTTCTATAGGTTTAAATTATTTATTTTTATGTATTTAAATCTATTTTATAAAACGAAAATTTATTTTCCCCCTATTTTGACTAAAATGTATTTTTCGATTTTTCGCACGTATAATGCACGTGCTTTCTACATGTAGTGATTTCATCATGAAATATATATAAATTAGTACATATAATCTTCCTTATATTGTTTTCGATTATATTTAATAATTTTTCATCAACAGAGTCGATTTTTCGCATTTTGATATTTTACGTGCGATGCACGTGTTTCCTACGCACGTAGTAATTACGTCATAGAATGTATAAATTAATAAATATTTTTCTTATACTGTATTTTATCATCTTTAATATTTTTTTTTTGATAAAACCAAATTTCGCATTTTTATAATTTACGTGCGACGCACGTGTTTCGGTGCGCGCGTTTGATCGTATTCGTTTTCAAAATAATTCCGGAGTGTGTGTAACACCCCGTATAATTTCCAAAGTAAATATACTAGTATATATATACATGTAATATATATATATATATATATATATATATATATATATATATGTGTGTGTGTGTGTGTGTGTGTGAAGTTTAGTTGGCTGGTGTGATATAATGCATGCATGGATGGCTTATTGGTTAATAAATGAAATGAAACGTGTAGGCTAATATTTAGAATAGTGTGAATGAAGGTGGAGGCCGACGGCTTGGACAAAATTTTGTTTGATTTGGCTAATGGGCTTGGGCTTAAGGTATTTGGAATAATGTGTGTAATAGAAATTGATTGAATGGGGGTCCACCTTGATGAGTGTGCTGCTACAACTCGGGTATGGAAGGGGGCCGGCTCTTGTAGTGGGGAAGAGAAGAGAGAATGAATGTGAGAAGAGAGTGGAGAGTGGGAGTTAAGAATTAGAAGAGGTAGGAGTTATAAGGAGGTGAAAGGTTGGGAGTTTTTAGGAGTTGAGAAAATGAATAGGTTGAAAATTAAAAAGAGAATTAAAATGAGAAGTTATTAGGTGGGAGATTTTGCAATATAGTCCCTAGCAAAATCCTATAAATAGCCACCATTTCTCTTCTCATTCTTGACACCAAAAAGCAAATCAAGCAATAGAAAATAGAAGAAAGAAAGAGAGAAAAATAAGAGAAAGAAAAGAAAAGAGAAGAAAGAAAGTAAGATAGAAGAGAGTTTTTTTTTTTGTGCTTGGAGGCTCTTGCTAGAAGGGGAAGATCTAGGAGGTCACTTTGGAGCTAGAAGAGGTGTTCATTTTCTTTCATTATTCAAGCTTCAAAAGGTGGGTGATCCTATACTTTCTAATTGTAGAAATTGTATGCTAATTATTTTATATGACTAGTATGAATTGAATAGAAATGCGTAGAGAAAAATCCATGTTAGAGATAACAAATGAGAAATATTTTCTTATTGCTAATGGACATAGAAAAATATATTTTTCACAAATTATAGCGAAAGTTGAGTTACTCTTCACGCGGTAGAAATTTTCAATTGTATGAACTTATTGTTGCCCTAGAGTTCAGTATACTGTTCTCGAATAATTTTTAGAGCGTGTGGGTTCAACATTTGGGATCGTAAATTGTTTGTTTAGAAAAGAGAAATTCTAAACAGGGAATATTTAGGCAGAACCTGGGTATTTAAAAGACCATGTGTACTTTAGTCATGTGGGAGCACTTGGCCTATCGGCTTGGTATCTGGGCTTTCTTCTTGCGGATATGGGTTCGAATCTTTGCCTCTGACTTGGGGTTCTAAACAGTTTTTTTTTGGTCAGAATGAATTTTTTTATTACAATAACACTTGGAAATTTAAAATGGTTACATAGAATGATATAGTTTTTTTTTGTTTTGGTTTCTTTTAAGTCAGGATGGAGTTTTCTTTTATTACAATAATATTTGGAAATTTTAAATGGTTACAAACAGTTTGATATAGTTTTTTTTGTTTTGGTTTCTTTTAAGTCAGGATGGAGTTTTCTTTTATTACAATAATATTTGGAAATTTTAAATGGTTACATAGAATGATATAGTTTTTTTTGTTTTGGTTTCTTTTAAGTCAGAATGGAGTTTTCTTTATTACAATAATATTTGGAAATTTTAAATGGTCATATAGAATGATATAAAGTTTTTTTGTTTTGGTTTCTTTTAAGTCAGAATGAAATTTTTCTATTACAATAACATTTGGAAACTTTAAATGGTTATATAGAATGATATAAAGTGTGCTAAAAATATTGTTTGAAACTCTTCATGGAATCAAGATGGAAAGTGAATTCTTTTACTTAAATTTTTAATAAAATTTATATTTTTGGAAGAAAAGAATGTGTTTGTGTGAAGTGAATTCTTTGAAAAAGATTGTATACTTATTCTGTTTAAAATTTTCATTGTTGTGGTTGAGACACATTGTATGAGTTTGAGTTTAATCAAAAATTTCATGCGATGAAATTATGCAGTTGAGATGAATCATTTTGCTTATAAAGATGATGAATAAATGAATAGATCATGAATAGTGAAAAGATTTGATTATTTTTGTGAAGTGAATTGAAAGATGAAATTATATAAGTTTAAGACATGATTATTAAAGGGTATGTGTACCCATGTTTTCTTGTACATGAAAGTTTATGACATAGAGTTAGTAAGACCTCGATACCGGCATTATTGAAAGAAATATTTGAGATATGATTTGGAGATATGGCCATGGGGCTATCTCGCAGTTGTTGACTAAGTCCGGTAGGAGGTAAAACTAATCCTTTGAATGGAAATTATTCATGTCTTGAACTTAAAAAAATTTAGGCACATAAGTGAAGATGTAGTAAACTTAGGGAAACGTAAGTGGGGTGCTCTATATAGTTGTTGGTGGACTCCAAGACTATAGACCCAGTTGGTGGACTGAGGTTGCCCTGTGGGAGACGGATTATTATATTTTAGTCCGGGACTATGAGGACGGGTCAGCGGTGGACTCCGGGATCTTGAGTAGTCGGACGGATGGATTTTTGTGTTTACTGTCTCCAATGTATATATATATATACTGGGCTAGAGGGTCACATACGGGACGGTTCGTACGATGTGAAATCTGTTATAACAGCTGGCGGTGGACTCCAAGGCTGGGATTCATATTCGTGGAATAGTCTGAACTTTGTTTTGCTACCGGGTAGTTTTCATGGCGAGGGATTGAGCCCTGTATTGTGGAGAACGTAGGCGCTTGCCCTCGGACCTATGTAGTATGGGATGCATAGAATCCGAACAAGTGTGCATTAGTGTCATCCTAGTGTAGAATTGTGTGCATTAGGCATTAAGGCATGACATACACTTATATTTAGAATATTCACTTTTGACACTTTAATTATTCATTCAATCTTTTTGATTTGTTAAAGTATGAGATCGTTATACTATTCCCGGCATAGAGAGGATAGCCGTGTATAACATTTCGTCAGTTGTAAGTAACTGACGTGCCCATAGATTGACATGCAGGTAATGGACTATTCATGAAGCTATAAAGTGGATATGCTGGAGCTGTGTTATTTTAAAGATGTTGTAAATGTTTTATTGTAAATTTCATTCTTCCGCTGTGTAAAACCAAGTTGTAATTGAACTCTGATATATTAGTGAAAAAGTTTTAAATTTTCCTTGTAAAATTGTACGAAGTGAAGTAAAGATCCTGTGAAATCTCGAATTTGTCCTTATTTGAAATTCGGGGTGTTACAATCATTGGCGGGCGAGGTCAAATGCAAATTTGTTGAAGAAAATGGTGTGGTG
Organism: Hemerocallis citrina; assembly: GCA_017893485.1. Lineage (NCBI taxonomy): Eukaryota > Viridiplantae > Streptophyta > Magnoliopsida > Asparagales > Asphodelaceae > Hemerocallis > Hemerocallis citrina. The sequence goes on from CM030360.1 coordinate 302,655,297, forward strand.
AGTTTGTGGAAAAAACTCATAGCTGACTACTCTGGTTCGTTGTTATTAGATCGGATGCAATGGAAGATGAAATTATTCCGTTTCTCATTGAAGGAATGTACCGATCTCCAAGACCACATCATAGAGTTCAACAAGGTTCTATTGGAACTCAAGGCGATCAACGCGGATGTGAGTGAGGAAGATAAAGCTTTCAACTTGATATATTCACTGCTGGTTTCGTACGAGTATTGGATCACTACCATGCTACATGGTAAATTTGCCAAATGGAGTATTACTGTGGATGGTGTAATCAAAGCATTGAAGGAAAATCAATTTAGGAAGGAGACTTAGAAATCATTGTCTGCTCCGAGTTGTCTTGCACTGGAAAGTGTTGGTGTATGCCCTATAGGTCAGTTGTGTATTCACCTTGCTAGTTTATAATGTATTATGACATTTATTTTATATATGAGGCATTTTATTTATTGGGTTGTTTATTGTGATTAAATGAACATAAAAAAATTCTTAGAATAGTAAGTTCAATATCATGGAACATCAAATGCATAACTTTGATTGTGAAATCCTATTTGTTGAAATCAGAATGCTATTCTTAAATGCCCATAGTGAACGGGTCATGGATATGAGATATCAAGTCATCGTATGGGTACATATTAGAGTAATAATGTACTGGACTAATCCACCATGGGAACACTGCATGGATCGTTACGTGAGTGTCATAAGCAGTTATCACAGTGACCATGTTGTACGTGGTTATTTGACTTGAAGTCACTGCGGTTCCCTACATGAGAAGTTATATATTTTAATGTCGTCCAACGTCGCATGTAATAAGGTGATTATAAAGATGACTATTTGTAATACCCTAAAACTTTATTTTTATAAAAACATTATTTTTCACGTGTTGTGCACGTGCAAACTTCATGTGTATATAATTTATTTATTTTGTATGAAATCTCATTTTTGTATGAACAATTATTTTCCTTTATTTTTCTAAAAAGCCTATTTCCAAAAGCCTAAAACACTAATTAATTGTTTTAGCCCACTTTAATTAATTATTAATTTGTTGTCTTGGCTTACAAGCTTAAGCCCACTATTTATGAAGCCCACCAATCTAATTAATTGATTAAATGGTCACACTTGTCATGTAGAGATAATTGGTGAACATTTTGATTAATTAAATTGTACAATTTTTAAATAGGGGTACTAGGTTGCACGTGCGAAGCATGTAGTGTGCAATGCACACTTTAGTTGGGCTGGTTTGTGCTTGGAGGAATGGGAGAGTGGGTTGTGTGCATAGGTAGTTATTTATGTGTGGGTGGTTGCTATAACTCCTACTCCTATCCTAGCCCTTCATTATATAACCATCCATCGAATCCTAGCCCTCCAATCTACTCTAAAATTAGTATAAATACCCCTCCTATTTGTTTGTATTTTACACTAGTAATCTATTGAAAGAAGTGAACAATTACATAAGAGATTTATATTAGTGTGAGTTGAGTGTGAGTGTTCCCCCTTGGAGGCCGGCCATCTCTACATTGGAGCTCTCGGTTTGTAGCAAGGAGCAAGGAGGAGAAGTCATTGCACTGCAATCTAGGAGGAGAAGGCACTCGCTCGCAATCTAGGAGGCTCTAGGGGATTTTATTAATTGGTTTTCTTGAAAAGATGGGTGTTTCTCATGACTTCTAAAGTAGAAATCATGTTAGGAGGAAATTGAATTGTTATTATGAGTTACTAGTTGAAATGAAATGCATGCTTGCCTAAATAGAAGAAAATTGAGAAATTAGCAAATATGTGTTGATTGATTACCATATTTATTAATTATGAGTAAAGTGAACGTTCTCATTATTTCTAATGTTAGTATGCAAAATATGTCATAAATGTGGACTATGTGGTTTAACTAGTAAAAGACTAGCATCATGTTTATGGATTAAAGTGCTAAAGTAGAATGGTGTGTTAAAGATGAATTGATAGAATAAATTATTAAGAAATGATTGGTAATAGATGTCATGAAATTCCCCATTGCTACTTATGCCATTAGAATGAATGAAAAAGAATGCATTTTTGCAAACAAATGATTGAATGCATCATGTGTAATTAATTAATAAAACAAAAGTTTTTATAAAGCAAATGATCATTGTGAAATACGGGTTTACTGTAAATTTTTAAGTAGACTGTAATCTGGGAAGTTATGTTTCAAAAAGAGAAGAAAATATATTTTTAGACTTGAAAAACCCCACAGCACAGCCGACTGACTATGTGTAACAGCCAACTGTCCTGGTCATTTTGATTTCGAGTTGAAAAACATCGCTGAGCAGCCGACTGATCACATTTAACAGTCCACTGGCCTGATCGTTTATTTTTGAATTTCAAAATCATAGCGGAACAGCCGACTATCCATATGAGACAGTCGACTCCTCTGATTAATTTATTCTCGAGCTTTAGAAACTCGCAGAACAGCCAACTGGTCATGGTTAACAGTCGACTGCCTTGAAGTTTCAAATAATATCTGTGTTGTGGGAGAAAATCTCTATGACCTAAGGCTTTGTATAAGTGAGACTGTTTTTACAAAAGGAACTCTTTTTTTATTATTAACTTAAATTGTTTCTTTAAGAAATTTCGAATGGATTGTTTAAAAAGTTAAAATGAGATTTTGGGTAATGAGAAATTTGAAAGGTGTGAATTGTGAAACAATTGAAAATGTAAACTGTGGATTTGGAACGGATTGAAATAGAATTATGTGAGCTTATAAATTAGTGAATGCGACATGTTTGAAGAATTTCAGTACCCAAGTATATATGCATTGAATTATTGATTGTGATGAGTTATGAAAAATGTGAATACATGAATACTATGCTTTCGAAACATGAATGGTGGCTAATCATGAAAAGCTCTTATGGGTATGACATTGTAATTATGAGTTGAAATTGAGAAATTAGGATATAGCCAAGCCTTATACCGGCAGAAAAATGAATTGAAATGGAATTTGAAATGAAAAGACCAAGATTTGGGTCATGTTGAATAAATGGTTAAGACTAGTATAGTGGAAGTGCTACATTCTAAGAGATTAATTTTATTCATGATTCAATTAAACTAAGGATTAGATACATAGTGGAGATGTGATGAAAGTAAGAGAAAAACATTGAGTATGAGGGCCATTGGATTGGCGGCGTGAGAGTATTCACAGGCTGTCTTCACAATGCGTCGTGACATGACGTTGATACTGCTCCAGAGTACCGTCCCGGTGGTGATGCTCGTGGGATGTTTGGTGACTGCGGGTGGTGTCATGTCCCATGACAGAGGCTGAATTGACCACAGGCTGTCTTCACGATGCGTCGTGACATGACGTGGAATTCCCCTCCAGGCTGTCTGGACATGAGCTCGTAAATCATAGAACATCTAGGATACTTACCGTAGTTACAGTAGTAGATTAAGTCATGGCGAGGGATTGAACCCTACAAGATGAAGAACGATTAAGGGCTTGCCCTCGGACCTATGTAGTATGGGATGCATAGAATCCGAACAAGTGCGCATTAGTGTCATATAATATAAATAATTGCATTAAGGAATAAGTGCACATTCACAACACGACAACAATAGGATAGTCCCTTTAGCTTTGTTTGTGACAAGTTTGTGTTTGTTAAGAAATGAGAATCTTTATACTGTTTCCGGCATAGAGAGGATGACCGTTGTGGTAGGGTAAAAATGGCCTGAAGGCCCAACCAGGGCCCAATACAACTCTCACTCAAGAAAGGTAAAAATAGCAATTTAGTCCGGCTTCGAACCATTACAGGGTCGGCGCCGAACCTCAAGTGCACCCCCACAGAGCCGGCCTCCTCGTATCCGACGAGCCTCAGTGGCCCTCGGTCTCCGATCCGTGACAGCCCCACTGGCCGTCCCCCCTCTCTGGCGAAGCAGGGGGATGACCTGGCACAGCCTAGGCCCTCCGATTCTCCCAGAAGCACAGGAGACCCACGATCAGCCATGTCAGCTCCAAATACCACCCAGGGTTTTGCCACGTCAGCCCTATACCGCTCCTGGTATGGCCACGTCTGCCCTAAACCCCCTGGGCCTTCTGCCACGTCAGGCCCATGGGCTTTCGGGTCCAGACCCGGCCCCCAAGCGGATCCACACCCGGTTGGGATTCTCTATAAATACTAGACCCTCACCCACCTTTTCAGGTAATCAATCTTTTTCCACTTAAATTCACCTAGTTATTGCTACTCTCTCACAGAGACTGACTAGATTGTCAGAGGGTCCGCCACCGGGACAAACCCCGGTGTTTCAGGACCGTCTGCAGGTACACAAGACCTCGGATCCGAATCCTCTGATCCGAGCCCAGATCTCCGAATCACCCCGAGGTCGCCACAGGTTCCGCCCGGTCAGCCGAGGGTCGTCAGACGAGCAGCTTTCTCCTTCAAATACAAATTGAGTCCGAACTCACACCTGGTGCATCCACACGTCTCCCAGAAATAAACCGCATCAGGTTGGCACCGTCTGTGGGAAAACTGCTTCAGAAGCCGACCCGAGCCCGACCATCGAGCGACCTCGACAGCCGAACTCCCATGGCCTCCAGAGGCCAGGGGGCCGCGTCCTCCATCAACCGACGGGACACACCCCCACCAAGTACCAATGCCGGGCCACGCGCATCAAGGCACGGAGATTCCCATCAGGGATCCCGGCGAAGCGCCACCCGTACAGTCCAGCCCGACCTACGAGGAATAATCGTCAACCGTCAAATCACCCACAGCAGGGGAAGGGCCGCTTCCAACCCGGCCCCGAACCATCCACGACCACCGCCTGAGAGACGGAGGCTCGCACTCAGCCGCATCGGAAGGCAACCTTCAGGCCAGCCGAACAGGGTCGAGAGAGCCCCCGTCACTCAGAAGGAGTTCCAGGACTTCCGAAGAGAAATTCTTGGGGCTCTCCGACGGGCCCCCAGGGGAGAAACCCTCCATTCCCAAACCAGGGCGGACACCGAGGCCAGCGTGTCCCGACCATCAACAATCCAGCCAGAGGACGATGACATACTCCTAAGGCGCCTCCAGGAAATGGAAGATCGCCTCGATCACATAGGGGACGGCGGCCAAAGAGCGGCTCAGGGGTACAGGCCTATCCGACCTCCCTTTTCCGCCCCCATCCTCCAGGCAGAAATACCCAGGAACTTCCGACCCCCTCAATTCGAGACCTACGACGGCGAGGGAGATCCTGCTGATCACATGGAGGGCTTCAAAACCCTCATGATGATTCACAGCGCCTCAGATCCCCTGCTGTGCCGAGCCTTCCCGGCCACCCTTCGGGGCCCGGCTCGTGAATGGTTCTCGAAGCTCGCCCCTGGCTCCATTTACTCCTTCGACCAACTAGAGGGCAATTTTCTTGCCCACTTTGTCACTAGCCGGAAGGCCGAAAGGACCAGCGCCTCATTACTGGGGCTCCGACAGATAGAGGGGGAGTCACTCAGAGTGTTCGTCCGAAGGTTTACCGCAGAGGCAAGATCGGTCTCCTCCCACGATCCGGGTGTCGCCTCTGCGGCATTTCGGCACAACGTCCGTCATGGACAGCTGAAGGCTTCTCTGGCGAAGAAACCCCCCGTCGACTTTCCCAACCTCCTCAACAGGGTCGAGAAATACATTAGGGCAGAAGAGGCTCTTAACCCCGAAGATACCAAGGAGGCCATCGGGAAGGGAAAGCGAAAGGTCGAAGAGGTCGAACCATCGAAGAAAGCTCCAAGGGACGCGGGAGCCTTGAAGAAGGTCCCGCCGGTCCCCCGCTTCGAGAGGTACACTCCCTTGACACATAACGTATCCGCCATCCTCTTAGAAATCGAAGACAAAGGCATTGTTCGATTACCCCCCCGGCCTAACAACGGCAAGAACCGAGACCAGCGCTTCTACTGTCACTTCCACAGAGATCACGGGCACGAAACCGACCAGTGCCGAGCCCTGAAAGACGAGATTGAGGAGCTCATTTCCAGGGGGTACCTCCGAGAATTCACCCGAGAAGTCCCACGGGATCGGCGAGACATTAGGAACCGGAGGACCTCGCCTCCGAACCCTACTCCGAACCGCATCCAAGGTCAGGATCCCGACTCCGAGGGAGCCGCGGAGGTGCCCTTCATCTTGCATTGTGTCCACGGAGGGCCCATGGGAGGAAATTCAAATACTTCCCGAAAAGCCTTCATCCGGGAAGTGAATGCTGTCCGCAACAATTCCTCGCCCAAGATACAACCGATGCCGGTCTCCTTCTCAGGAGAGGACCTCGAGGGCGTCCGCCTACCCCACTGCGATGCCCTCGTCATTTGTCTCCACATGGCTAATTGTGAAGTTCGCCGAGTCCTCGTCGACAACGGCAGCTCGGTTAATATCCTTTTCCTCGAAGCATTCGAGAATCTCAAGCTACCTAGAGGCAGGCTCAAGCCGGCCGGATACACCTTGCAGGGGTTCTCCGGCGTCCCTGTCGTGATAGAAGGGATTGTCACCCTCGACGTTACCGCAGGATCGGCTCCTGTCAAAAGGACCGAGTCCATGGACTTCATGGTGGTCAACGTCAAGGCGGCTTACAACGCCATACTCGGCCGACCCGGACTATGCTCCCTCCAAGCGGTGCCCTCGGCTTACCATCTGAAACTCAAATTTCCCACCCCGCAAGGGGTCGGCACTGTCTGAGGTAGCCAAGAAGCAGCGCGATCGTGCTACATGACCACCGTCGGGGGGGGGGGGGTGTGTTCTCCCTCGACGCCGTCAAGTTCAATCCTGAGAGGGACGACCCTGCTTCCAAATCTGTCACCAAGTGGGAGAAGGCCCCAGTCGAAGCCAAGTGCCGGATAAAACTCCTCGAAGGGCAAACATAGGCTCTAGCCTGGCTTAATGTAAACCAGTTTTTTTTGTGTAAACACTCATGTGTACAGGACCGTCTTAGCGGCCCTCCGTACCTTATACGAAAGAGATCTCTTTTTGTTGAAACCCTAAACGCCAGATAATGAAATCGGCGCCTGAGTCCTCACTCCGGTATCGTCCCCAACGCCTCGATAGGCTCCAACCGAATCCGAGCTAGGGACTCTCCCTAAGACCCCACTTCGATCCCTCGCGGGTCGGTGGGCTCTCCTACCACTAGCCGAAGCAAAGACCGTTACAGGACCACTCCACTCATCTCAAACTGGAAGAACGGGATTACTCCGAACGAGCGAACGAGCGACTAAAATCCCTCTCCTTGTTATAATGGTCCTTAAGCTCAGCCACGGTCGACTCCCCAGCCACGGAGCTCTGGGCGTCATCTGATCACATACGCAACAATAGCAGCCTCGCAGAGGAAACCCCTCTGTTTGCCGACCCGACCGAGGAAGATGCCGAGGCACCCAGCATGATATTATGGCGGTGTATCTCCATTTCTTTCTCAAGAAAAACATCACGAAGTAACCTCCCAGAAGTGGACCAAGACACCCAACACGGCCGGTCCAAGGCTCGCACCGCCGAGTTCCCGATCCAGCATCGCCCTTCCCAGCCGGCTCGCCTCCTCGTCAAGGGCTTCAGACATGTTCCTGTGATAATCAAAGGCAGCGTCAGCAGTACGGGCCCTCTCAAGGTACCGAGCCAAAGTGGTCTCCAATGCCTCAACCTCGCTCCAAAGCCACGCCGCATCGGGACGACGGGAGTCCGCCTCGGGAAGGGAAGCCACAACCTGCAAGAGTACCGACTCAACGCACATAAGCAAGGAGGTTCGAAAATACCCAAGGTCAAAACACTTGGCCAGTCAAAGATACTTTTTATAAAGTGTACTACTTCTTACAAAAAAGGCGGTGGCCAGTCCGCGGGAGGCGAATACAATCAAAGGAGAGAAAAAAGAAAGATAAAACTACACAACTTGATTTCCCACCTCGGCATCGATCGGGTTCGCAGGAGGGTCGGCGGCCGGGTTGCCAACGGGCCCTTCCTCGGCAGGAGTCTTCAGTGTCCCCTCAATCTCCATGTCATACTCGAAACCGGACAGGTCGACGGACGGGTAGAAGTGCCTCACATGGCTGAGGGCCTTCGCGTAGCACTCATCCTGGGCCTTGATCACCATCCGCTGACCCGCATTCGTCAGCTCGGCCCTCTCCTTGGCAAACGCGGCCGTCAACTCCTCCTTCTCCTTGGCAAACTTCTTCTTCAAGGAGACCACCCTCTTCCCCCACTCGGCGTCCTGAGCCTCGAGCTCGAGCTTCATCTTCTGCTCCCTCTTATGCGAACCCTCGAGCTCGATCCGCATCTCCTTCATCTCCCGCTCGCTCTTGTCCGCCCGAACCCGCTCTTGCGACAGGGACGCTTCGTAAAGATTCTTTACATTAGCTCCCTGCATACAAGCCTGCGGCCAACATAACACTGATAAGGGAAGAACTCCCGAAGCAAGATTAACGAGAAAGATGAGGTCGACAAGCTTACCAGCACGGTGGCCTGCGCCAGGCGCGTAAAGGCCACCTCTACGGGCTCACTCTCCATCGCTTGGCGATCACGAGGGGTCGCCAACTTCTCCACCACCTCAACGGCCTGGGCTTCCTCGGTCAGACAGTCGCCCATCTGAACCGACCAGTCCGGCGCCCACCGTTGCCGCAACATCTCCACCACCGGGTCCTCCTCCTCAACCTCTACCAAGGGACCTTTCCCCTTGTCGAGATCGGACGCCCTCGCTGGACCCTTACCCCTCGAAGGGGCCGCCCCCTTGCTCGTCTCCGAGCGAGTCCACTTAGCCTTCGGCTCGAGCGGGACCTCCGAGATAACCAGGGGCGGCTCCCTCGGCCTCTTCACCGACTCCCCCTTCTTCTTCTCGGCGTTCTCCTTCTTCATGGCGAGCCTCCTGGCTTTGATCGATGCCTCATCCATATCTGCGAAAAAAACCATTAAGAAGCAATAAGCAGGAAAGCACGAAAAGACCAAGAGAAAAGAAACAACTACATACGCAGAACGGCTGGGCTCAGTCCGACGCTCGCCAGATGGGCCTCCGTCACCTTCGTCCAATCGATACTAGGGGACAAACGGAGGCGCTCGACAAACCCCCACTCCTCGGCCGACAGATCCCCCTGCCTCGGCGCAGGATAGCTCGGCTTGGAATAGTTCCATCTAGTCGGAATGTCCCAGGGCTCTGCACTCCGAATCACCAAATATTTCTTCTTCCAATCCTTAATAGAGTCCGGGTGGCTGTGTACAACCTTCCTCTTACTCCGGGGGGAGATATAGTAAATGCCCTCAGCCGCCGAACTGATCATCAACATCGCTCGGAACACGTTCAACCGCAGGGGTACCTTCCGTGCCTCGCACATCAGTATGAAACAGATTATCTGCTTCCAAGAGTTCGGCCCGTACTGCATCGGAGCCAAGGAGGCCCAGTTCAACACTTCCCGAACAAACGGGTGGACTGGCAGCCTCAGTCCAGAAATGAAGGCGTCCACTGGGAAGACGCAACACCAAGCAGATAAGGGATCGGTTGGGCGCAGAGTAGGGCTCGGCAGCATCAATTCGTAGCCAGGACCTATGTGGTACGCCAGCTGCAAAACCTCCAAGTCCCCGCCCCCCAAGACGGTCAGAATCGCGTCCATCGTCCCCCTCTTCCGACTCGGCGAGAAAGCCGGTTCGAGCCAGGAGCCCGTATACCGTAATTTGTGGACAGGTTCGCCCGTGCAGCCGAAGCCTTTCCGTCAGTATCCTGACGACCTATCTGACAAGGAGCTCTTTGGCGTGCAACTGCCGCCTGGGAAATCGCGCCACGACCTCAAAACGTGCGCTGCTGACATCATCCAACGCCAGGCAGGCAGCCAGACGAGGGGGTCAGTTCGGAGGGGGCATTCGGCAAAGAGAACGTTTTTACTTAAAGGTTTAAGGCGCCGCCCTTAGACAGACGCCCCGGGCTCCAGGACTCGGCCGATTCCCCTTTCACCCGCGAGCAGTTCGGGGCTTACAGCCTCGACGGCCGAAACCCCGAACTGTTCGAGGGTGAGACAGAAACCGCCATCACCTGGGGCCCTATTTGAAGACAGAGTGGTCGACCTCCAATCGGAGACGACCCACCTATCCGGGGCACTCCGGCCCCAAGCCTGGGGTTTGGTAGATGCCCCTCCCATCTGGATCTCTCTCGGGCCAAACAACCATATCAGGGTCGTCTATCCCGAAAAAGGATCCAGACGGCAGAAGCATCACCAATCCGAGGCTACTCATCTATTGGTCCGAATTTCGGTCGTTACCCCTCTCGCCCCGATCCCCCCTGGATCTGGCGGCCGTGTCAGAGCGATCAGATCCGAGAGAAGATCGGGGCGGCAGAGAAACCACCTCTTCAACACAACCAAGGGGAAAATTTTGCAAAAGACAGACGTCCGCCGTAGCAGACACCTTGAAGGACCAGTAGACCACTCTTGCTGTGATCCAACCCGCTGCGGAGAGGGGTACTTATAGCCTCCCCCATAAACCAGCTTTTATGACGTGGGGAAAACCAAACGACGGAAGACCATGCACCATACATTTATTAGGCAGCGCCATTAAGGCCCCTGGGAAATTGGTACATCGCACAGATCCCGGGGCACCTTCAATACTCCGCAAAAGACGGCAGGCTACCCTGCCCAACATTCCTAAGGCACAACGGTTCGCCCCCCACCCTTGGTTGGCCCATAAGTCCCTCGCCTGCTCGAGGTCGGGTCTAGCACCAGGGTAGTCTTCTCAGGAAGGCTTCACGGCTCGCCATCGCCCTTGCCGACCCGTAATCCCTCGCCAAGCTCGAGGTCAAGTCTGGCACCAGGGTAGTCTTCTCAGGAAGGCTCAACGGCTCGCCACCCCCCTTGTTGGCCCATAAGTCCCTCGCCTGCTCGAGGTCGGGTCTAACACCAGGGTAGTCTTCTCAAGAAGGCTCCACGGCTCGCCATCGCCCTTACCGACCCGTAATCCCTCGCCAAGCTCGAGGTCGGGTCTGGCACCAGGGTAGTCTTCTCAGGAAGGCTCAACGGCTCGCCACCCCCCTTGTTGACCCATAAGTCCCTCGCCTGCTCGAGGTCGGGTCTAACACCAGGGTAGTCTTCTCAGGAAGGCTCCACGGCTCGCCATCGCCCTTACCGACCCGTAATCCCTCGCCAAGCTCGAGGTCAGGTCTGGCACCAGGGTAGTATTCTCAGGAAGGCTCAACGGCTCGCCACCCCCCTTGTTGGCCCATAAGTCCCTCGCCTGCTCGAGGTCGGGTCTAGCACCAGGGTAGTCTTCTCAGGAAGGCTCCACGGCTCGCCATCGCCCTTGCCGACCCGTAATCCCTCGCCAAGCTCGAGGTCAGGTCTGGCACCAGGGTAGTCTTCTCAGGAAGGCTCAACGGCTCGCCACCCCCCTTGTTGGCCCATAAGTCCCTCGCCTGCTCGAGGTCGGGTCCAGCACCAGGGTAGTCTTCTCAGGAAGGCTCCACGACTCGCCTTCAACCGTGCCGACCTAGAATCCCTCGCCCTCCCGAGGCTAGGTCTGGCACCTAGGCAATCTTCCCAGGAAGCCTCAGGGCGGCCCCCTCATGAGGGCCCAGCGATTCGCCATTCCATTTCCACGACCACGAACACTCCTCCCCGGCTAGCTCCCGCACCCCCGCAGGAGTGGGGGGCTTGTGTGGTAGGGTAAAAATGGCCTGAAGGCCCAACCAGGGCCCAATACAACTCTCACTCAAGAAAAGTAAAAATAGCAATTTAGTTCGGCTTCGAACCATTACAGGGTCGGCGCCGAACCTCAAGTGCACCCCCACAGAGCCGGCCTCCTCGTATCCGACGAGCCTCAGTGGCCCTCGGTCTCCGATCCGTGACAGCCCCACTGGCCGTCCCCCCTCTCTGGCGAAGCAGGGGGATGACCTGGCACAGCCTAGGCCCTCCGATTCTCCCAGAAGCACAGGAGACCCACGATCAGCCATGTCAGCTCCAAATACCACCCAGGGTTTTGCCACGTCAGCCCTATACCGCTCCTGGTATGGCCACGTCTGCCCTAAACCCCCTGGGCCTTCTGCCACGTCAGGCCCATGGGCTTTCGGGTTCAGACCCGGCCCCCAAGCAGATCCACACCCGGTTGGGATTCTCTATAAATACTAGACCCTCACCCACCTTTTCAGGTAATCAATCTTTTTCCACTTAAATTCACCTAGTTATTGCTACTCTCTCACAGAGACTGACTAGATCGTCGGAGGGTCCGCCACCGGGACAAACCCCGGTGTTTTAGGACCGTCTGCAGGTACACAAGACCTCGGATCCGAATCCTCTGATTTGAGCCCAGATCTCCGAATCACCCCGAGGTCGCCACAGGTTCCGCCCGGTCAGCCGAGGGTCGTCAGACGAGCAGCTTTCTCCTTCAAATACAAATTGAGTCCGAACTCACACCTGGTGCATCCACACGTCTCCCAGAAATAAACTGCATCAACCGTGTATAATATTTCGTCAGTTGAATGAACTGACGTGCCCACAGTTTTATATGCAAGGTAAAGATGTTTGACTATTGAAGCATACATGCTGCGCAGGATTGAGTTAAATATTGTTTCATGTAATTTATTGTAATGTTGTTTCCGCTGTGATAATGTACAAGTGTAAATATAACTCTGATGAAAGAAAAGTTTTTATTTCCTTGTAAAATTGTACGAAAGAAGTGTAAAGATCCTGTGGAATCTCGAATTCAGTTGCATTTTGGAATTCGGGGTGTTACACTATTGGACATACTACAAATCATGCGAAGGGATGTGAGTGACTTAAATAGGATTTGTAATGCCCCGGGCCCGACTCAGCTGCGCACATGGCTACAGGTGTGCGCAATACATGAACAAATAAATTATAACTACTGCCCACCACAAGCGTGCTTCACAAAAGGGACTATAGCCAATAGGTGTCTAATGATCATTAACAATTCTATATATACTCTCACACTCACTCATCGATTTGAGACTAAACACCACAAGAGCCACACCACCACAAGCACAGCACCACCACTTCCTTCTTTTCATTCATTTTTTTGTTTTTTTTCCTCATTTAATGACCTAAGCCCCATAGCTCTCTTCTATGGGCTCCTCCATTATTTCACTTAATTTCAAGCTCATAGAAACCTCATATAGGCCAACCACTTCTCACCATATATATATAACCCAATTTAATATATATATATATACCCCTCTTAAGTACGGGGTGTTACAGGATTTGTCTCACTTACCTAACAAGAGCGATATCTACAAGCTCACTGATTGAGTGAGACTGCAAAATTCATGACCGTACTCAAATGGGTCAATATGAGATTGTGGTAGGGTAAAAATGGCCTGGAGGCCCAACCAGGGCCCAATACAACTCTCACTCAAGAAAGGTAAAAATAGCAATTTAGTCCGGCCTCGAACCATTACAGGGTCGGCGCCGAACCTCAAGTGCACCCCCACAGAACCGGCCTCCTCGTATCCGACGAGCCTCAGTGGTCCTCGCTCTCCGATCCGTGACAGCCCCACGGGCCGTCCCCCCTCTCTGGCGAAGCAGGGGGATGACCTGGCACAGCCTAGGCCCTCCGATTCTCCCAGAAGCACAGAAGACCCACGATCAGCCATGTCAGCTCCAAATACCAAACAGGGTTCTGCCACGTCAGCCTTATACCACTCCTGGTATGGCCACGTCTGCCCTAAACCCCCTGGGCCCTCTGCCACGTCAGGCCCATGGGCTTTCGGGTCCAGACCCGGCCCCCAAGCGGATCCAAACCCGGTTGGAATTCTCTATAAATACAAGACCCTCACCCACCTTTTCAGGTAATCAATCTTTTTCCACTTAAATTCACCTAGTTATTGCTACTCTCTCACAGAGACTGACTAGATCGTCGGAGGGTCTGCCACCGGGACAAACCCCGGTGTTTCAGGACCGTCTGCAGGTACACAAGACCTCGGATCCGAATCCTCTGATCCGAGCCCAGATCTCCGAATCATCCCGAGGTCGCCACAGGTTCCGCCCGGTCAGCCGAGGGTCGTCAGACGAGCAGCTTTCTCCTTCAAATACAAATTGAGTCCGAACTCACACCTGGTGCATCCACACGTCTCCCAGAAATAAACCGCATCAGGTTGGCACCGTCTGTGGGAAAACTGCTTCAGAAGCCGACCCGAGCCCGACCATCGAGCGACCTCGACAGCCGAACTCCCATGGCCTCCAGAGGCCAGGGGGCCGCATCCTCCGTCAACTGACGGGACACACCCCCACCAAGTACCAATGCCGGGCCACGCGCATCAAGGCACAGAGATTCCCATCAGGGATCCCGGCGAAGCGCCACCCGTACAGTCCAACCCGACCTACGAGGAATAATCGTCAACCGTCAAATCACCCGCAGCAGGGGAAGGGCCGCTTCCAACCCGGCCCCGAACCATCCACGACCACCGCCCGAGAGACGGAGGCCCGCACCTAGCCGCGTCGGAAGGCAACCTTCAGACCGACCGGACAGGGTCGAGGGAGCCCCCGTCACTCAGAAGAAGTTCCAGGACTTCCGAAGAGAAATTCTTGGAGCTCTCCGACGGGCCCCCAGGGGAGAAACCCTCCATTCCCAGACCAGGTCGGACACCGAGGCCAGCGTGTCCCGACCATCAACGATCCAGCCAGAGGACGATGACATACTCCTAAGGCGCCACCAAGAGATGGAAGATCGCCTCGATCACATAGGGGACGGCGGCCAAAGAGCGGCTCAGGGGTACAGACCTACCCGACCTCCCTTCTCCGCCCCCATCCTCCTGGCAGAAATACAAAGGAACTTCCGACCCCCTCAATTCGAGACCTACGACGGCGAGGGAGATCCTGCTGATCACATGGAGGGCTTCAAAACCCTCATGATGATTCACAGCGCCTCAGATCCCCTGCTGTGCCGAGCCTTCCCGGCCGCCCTTCGAGGTCCAGCTCGTGAATGGTTCTCGAAGCTCGCCCCCGGCTCCATTTACTCCTTCGACCAACTAGAGGGCAATTTTCTCGCCCACTTCGTCACCAGCCGGAAGGCGGAGAGGACTAGCGTTTCTTTACTTGGGCTTAAGCAGATAGAGGGAGAATCTCTCAGAGTATTCGTCCGGAGATTTACTACGGAGGCGAGGTCGGTCTCCTCTCTTGATCCAGGCGTCGCCTCTGCGGCCTTTCGGCACAACGTTCGTCATGGACAGCTAAAAGCTTCTCTGGCGAAGAGACCCCCCGTCGACTTTCCCGATCTCCTCAACAGGGTCGAAAAATATGTTAGGGCAGAAGAGGCCCTTAACCCCGAAGATACCCGGGAGGCCATCGGGAAGGGAAAGCGGAAGGTCGAAGAAGTCGAACCATCAAAGAAAGCTCCGAGGAACGCGGGGGCCATGAAGAAGGGCCTGCCGATCCCCCGCTTCGAGAGATACACTCCCTTGACGCATAACGTATCCGCCATCCTCTTAGAAATCGAAGACAAAGGCATTGTCCGACTACCCCCCCCCCCCCCCCCCGATCTAATAACAACAAGAATCGAGATCAACGCTTCTACTGCCGCTTCCACAGAGATCACGGGCACGAGACCGACCAGTGCCGAGCCCTGAAAGACGAAATTGAGGAACTCGTCTCACGAGGGTTCCTCCGACAATTCACCCAAGAAGGCCGACGGAATCGGCGAGATGATAGGAACCGAAGACTTTCGCCTCCGAACCCTACGTCGACCCACCCCCGTGATCAGGATCTCGGGTCCGAGGGAAACGCAGATACGCCATCCATCTTGCACTGAGTCCACGGGGGGCCGATGGGAGGAGGGTCAAATACACCCCAAAAAACCTTCATCCTCGAGGCGAATGCTGTCCAAAACAACCCCTCGTCCAAGCCGCAACCGGGGCCAGTCACCTTCTCAGGAGAAGACCTCGGAGGCGTTCACCTACCCCACTGCGATGCCCTCATCATCAGCCTCCCCATGGCTAACTGTGAGGTGCGCCGAATCCTCGCTGACAATGGTAGCTCAGTTAATATTCTCTTCCTCAAGACCTTCGAGAGCCTCAAGATTACCCGGTGGAAAGCTCAAGACCGCTGGACACACGTTACATGGATTCTCCGGCGCCCCTGTCATAACACAAGGGATCGTTACCCTCGACGTCACTGCAGGATCGGCTCCTATCAAAAGGACCAAATCCATGGATTTCATGATTATCAACGTCAGGGCGGCTTACAATGCCATTCTCGGCCGATCCGGACAGAACACCCTCCAAACGGTGCCTCCAACTTACCATCTAAGACTCAAATTTCCCACCCCCCAAGGGGTCGGCATTGTCCGAGGAAACAACTAAGTAGCGCGGCCATGCTATTTAACCACCGTCGGAGGGGGTGCATCCCCTCTCCACGCCGCTGAACTCGAGCCCAACAGGGAAGGCCCCTACCGTGTAGTCGAGGCTGTACGTCCTGGCGCGTACCGACTGGCGGATATAGACGACCGGCTCATCAGCCAACCCTGGAACGCCGAGCATCTAATGAAGTTCCGGGGGGAGCGAACCTAGGTTCTAACTTGGCTAGTGAGTATAAAACCCTGTTGTAAACTTTCATGTGTAAAGGGCGGCTTCGACGACCGTCCCTATCTAGTATGAGAGGAATCTCTTTTGTGTCAAACTTCAAATGACTCGGCAAATCGGCATCCGAGTCCTCACTCCGACATCATTCCCAGCGTCTCGGTAGGCCCAATCCAGGTTCGGACCAGGGGCTCTTACTAAGGCCCCACGTTGATCCCTCGCGGATCGACGGAGCCGAACCACACCACCGACGTCATTCACCGCACTCCTTAACAGAGCAAAGGAGGAAAAGAATTCTTTATTCATACTCCTTTATTTGGTTAGAAAAAACGAACAAAGACCATTACCGGACCACTCCACTCATCTCAAACGGAAGAAATCCGCCATCTTAGGGCCCCTCGAGTCCAACAAAGGGCGGGACCACTCCGACCGAACGGCTAGGAGCCCTCTCCTCATCATGGCGGTCCCTGGGCTCAGCCACGGTCGACACACCAGCCACAGAGCTCTGGGCATCCACTGGTCGCAGGCGCTCCAGCAGGAGCAGCGCAGAAGGAACCCCCTCCGCTCGCCGATCCACGGAGGAAGATGACGAGACGCCCAACATCGTCTTGTAGCGGTGTATCTCCATCTCCTTCTCCACTATGACATCTCGAAGTAGCCTTTCGGAAGGGGGCCTCTGTACCGAGGCATTCGACGTGGTATGTCCTAGCCCGACACCTCCGAGATCCACCATCGCCCTCCTCAGCCGGCTCGCCTCCTCACTTAAGGCCTCAGACTTATTCCGATAATAGTTAAAGGCCGCGTCAGTGTCGCGAGCCCCCTTTCGATAGCGAACCAACGTGGCCTCCAAGGCCACAACTTTGCTCAGGAGCCACGCCACGTCGGAGCGATGGGGGTCCACCTCGGGAAGAGGAGCCGCAACCTACAAGAAAACCAGCCAACTCAAAATGCATAAGCAAGGAGGACTGGAAACATCCGGAGTCAGAACACTTGGCCGGTCAAAAAATCCATTTTTTATAAATCGAGTCGCTTCTTACAAAAAATGCGGTGGCCAGTCCGCGGGAGGCAAATACAATCAAAGGAAGGAAATAGAAAAACAAAAAATTATACAACGTGTTTTCCCACCTCAGCATCAGCAGGCAAGTCCACGAGGGGATCGATGGGCGGATCGGGAGCAGGCCCTTCTTCGCCAGGGGTCTTCGGTGTCCCCTCGACCTCCATGTCATACTCGAAATTGGACAGATCAAGGGTCGGGTAGAAGTGCCTCACGTGGCTGATTGCCTTCGCATAACACTCATCTTGAGCATTGATCACCAGGAGCTGACTCGTCTCTGTCAGCTCTTTCCGCTCCTTGGCAAACTCCTTCTCCTGAGCCGCCATCTTCTCCGCCCATTCCCCCTTCTCCTTGTCGAAGGCCGTCTTCATCTCTTGCTCCCTCTTCTGAGAGCCTTCGAGCTCTGCCTTCATCTCTTTCGTCTCCTGCTCGGCCTTGTCCGCCCGGTCGCGCTCCCGCTTCAAAGCGGCCTCGTAAAGGCCCCTCACGTGGGCCCCCTGCACGGTCGCCTGTGGTCACCGAACACAACTGAGGGAACCTCCTCTACGAAGTAATCACGGGACAAAAGAGGATGACAGACTTACCAGCACATTGGCCTCTGCGAGGCGAGTATACGCCTCATCCAGGGTCTCGGTCTTCATCTCCGAACGATCCCGGGGGGTCGCCAACTTACTCGCCACCTCGACAGCTTGCCGCCCTCGGGTCAAACAGTCTCCCTCACGGATCGACCAACTCGGCACCCACGATCGCCGAAGCCCCTCCTCTATCTCCAGATCCGCCAGAGGGACCTTCCCCTTATCAAGATCGGTGACCTTGCCCTGGTCCGGACCACTCTGAACCACCGCGTCCTTGACCGTCTCCGAATGAGTCCTTTTGGCCCGCGGCTGAACAGGGGCCTCGGAAACCCCCGGGGACGACCCCCTCATCTTCATCTTCTTCCTGGCCTCCTCCTTCTTCATTTCGAGCCTTTTCGCCTTGATCGACTCAGGATCCATACCTGCAAAAAGATCCAGTAAGGACAATGAGCACAGAGGAACAACGACGACAAAAAGAAAGAAACAACTACATACGTAGATCGGCCGGGCTCAGTCCGGCATTCACCAAGTGGCCCTCGGTCACCTTCGCCCAGTCAATGCTATATGACAAACGGAGGCGCTCAACAAACCCCCACTCCTCGGCAGTCAGGTCCCTCGGCTTCGGCGTTTTATAGCTCGGCTTAGAATGGTTCCACCGAGTGGGGATGTCCCAAGATTCCTCACTCCGGATCACCAGATACTTCTTCTTCCACTCCTTGATGGAGTCCGGATGACCGTGGACAACTTTCCCCTTTCCCCGGGGCGAAATGTAGTAGATACCCTCAGCCGACGAGCCGATCATCATCATCGCTCGGAAGACATTCAGCCGTAGAGGTACCCTCTGCTCCTCGCACAGCAACACGAAGCAGACTATATGCTTCCAAGAATTGGGTCCGTACTGCATCGGCGCCAAGGTCGCCCAATTCAACACCTCACGGACGAAAGGGTGAACAGGCAGCCTCAGACCGGAGATAAAGGCATCCACGGGGAAGACGCAATACCGATCTGGCAGAGGGTCGGTCGGTCGAAGAATGGAGCTCGGCAACATGAGCTCATAGCTGGACCCTATATGGTACGCCAACCGCAAAGCCTCCAAAATTACCTGCCTCCAGAACGGTCGGAAGTGCGTCCATTATCACCCTCTTCCGGCTCGGCGACGACGGTTGGACCCCACACGCCTCCTTGTCAGAAAGATCGTCGGGATACCAACGGAACGGCTTAGGCTGTACAGATGACCCTATCCTCAAGTTAACAGGCGCCTGACTCGAGCCCCCTATCCTCGACCCCTTCTTCTTCGAAGCCCTCTTTTTCTTCTTGGTCCGTTCCGGGGAGGGGTAGATAATCGCCCCAGACCTGTCGGCATGGAGCTCGAACCCACGCCCTGACCTCCTACCTGGGCCCCTTCGACTCCCCCCTCCTCTCCAGAAACCAGCCCTAGAATCTGAACTTCAGCGGAACTACCGTTTCCCTCCTCAGAATCACTACTATCCACAACAAAAAACCTTCGAGACCGCATCGGCTTCACATCATACACTGGCTGATCGTCGCCTACAGACTCCCCCTCGAGATCAGACTCCTCCCACGAAGTCGGTCTGGAGGCGGGTTTTGCGTTCCCCCCAGACGTCAACGCCGACGAGCCAGACTGAGCCCTATCCATCTGTGCCTAAACTAAAACAAACTTACCAACAAACAGGGGGTCGCTTCGGAAGAACGAGCCCGGTACAGCGAACGATAGGGACGAAGACTGAGGTATTGGGAGATTTTTTAGAAAAAGGAAGAGGCGAATAAGAAGGGAACATTTATAGAGGGGAGAAACGACTCCTCGATTTCTGCAAACACTATTCATCGATTGACGTGTAGCGGGTGCCTGGAAAACCACGCCACGTCCTCGAAACGTGGGCCGCTGACGTCATCCAGTGCCAGGTTGGCAACCAGACACAAGGGTCGGGCCGGATAAAGTACTCAGCGGAAAAATTTTCTCTTTAAAAAGATTTAAGGCTACAGGGCTTAGTCGACTCCCCTCTCACCTGCGAACAACTTGGGGCTTACAGCCTCGGCAGCCGAAAACCCCAAATCGTTCCCGGGTGGCAGGAAAGCCACCACCGCCTGCGCCCTGGGTTCCAGAGATCGGTCGGCTCCTCTCTCACCCTCGAACGACTCGGGGCTTAAGGCCTCGCCTGCCAAAACCCCGAATTGTTCGCGGGTGGGAGGAAAGCCACCATCACCTAGAACCCTAACAAAAAGAAGATCGACCCGCATATCCGAGGCTCTTCACCCCCAGATCCAGGACACGGTGGATACCCCTCCCGTCCTGATCTTTCCCGGGCCAGACCACCGTATAGGGGTCGTCTGACCCGAAAAAGGATTCGGACAGCAGAGTCACCACCGATTCGAGGCCCATTGGCGCTACAAAGTTTATCAGAAGAGAGACGCCCGCCGAAGCAGACACCTCAAGTGGCCATTGAACCACCCTTGCTGTAATCAAACCCGCTAGAGGGGAGAGGTATTTATAGCCTCCCCCAAGGACCAGCCTTTATGACATTGGGAAAACCAATCGACGGAAGCCCATGCGCCACCTGCGCTCAGAATGGCGGCGTCATTTAATGCCCCTAGAAAAATGAAACATCACACGGATCCCGGAAACGCCATCAAGACTCCGCTAAGGCGACGGGCCACGCGGCTCAAACCTTCTTCTCAGGAGGATAAACAACGACTCGCCATCACCCTTGCCGACACATAATCCCTCGTCATCTCGAGATTCGGTCGAGCACCAGGGCCTTCTTCTCAGAAAGAATCACCGGCTCGCCATCACCCTTGCCGACACGTAATCCCTCGTCTTCTCGAGGTTCGGTCGAGCACCAGGGTACTCTTCTCAGGAAGAAACAACGGCTCGCCATCACCCTTGCCGACACATAATCCCTCGTCTTCTCGAGGTTCGATCGAGCACCAGGGCCTTCTTCTCAGGAAGAAACAACGTCTCGCATCACCCTTGTCGACACGTAATCCCTCGTCATCTCGAGGTTGGGTCGGGCACCAGGGTACTCTCCTCCGGAAGATTCAACGATTTGCCATCCCATTTCCACGACCATGAACACTCCTCCCCGGCTAGCTCCCGCACCCCCGCAGGAGTGGGGGGCTTGTGTGGTAGGGTAAAAATGGCCTGGAGGCCCAACCAGGGCCCAATACAACTCTCACTCAAGAAAGGTAAAAATAGCAATTTAGTCCGGCCTCGAACCATTACAGGGTCGGCGCCGAACCTCAAGTGCACCCCCACAGAACCGACCTCCTCGTATTCGACGAGCCTCAGTGGTCCTCGCTCTCCGATCCGTGACAGCCCCACGGGCCGTCCCCCCTCTCTGGCGAAGCAGGGGGATGACCTGGCACAGCCTAGGCCCTCCGATTCTCCCAGAAGCACAGAAGACCCACGATCAGCCATGTTAGCTCCAAATACCACCCAGGGTTCTGCCACGTCAGCCCTATACCACTCCTGGTATGGCCACGTCTGCCCTAAACCCCCTGGGCCCTCTGCCACGTCAGGCCCATGGGCTTTCGGGTCCAGACCCGGCCCCCAAGCAGATCCAAACCCGATTGGAATTCTCTATAAATACTAGACCCTCACCCACCTTTTCAGGTAATCAATCTTTTTCCACTTAAATTCACCTAGTTATTGCTACTCTCTCACAGAGACTGACTAGATCGTCGGAGGGTCCGCCACCGGGACAAACCCCGGTGTTTCAGGACCGTCTGCAGGTACACAAGACCTCGGATCCGAATCCTCTGATCCGAGCCCAGATCTCCGAATCATCTCGAGGTCGCCACAGGTTCCGCCCGGTCAGCCGAGGGTCGTCAGACGAGCAGCTTTCTCCTTCAAATACAAATTGAGTCCGAACTCACACCTGGTGCATCCACACGTCTCCCAGAAATAAACTGCATCAGAGATATTGATCTCATTTGTTTTAGTAAGTCTACTGGGACATATACAATGGTGACACGCTCTATGACTTGTGGTCAATTAAGATATCTGGATAAAATGACTAAACTATATGGTGACACCGGTCACGGATATGTTATGTCAAATTACTGACATTCTCGTTACTTGAGTAGCAGTGATGTATTGCTAAATACCACTCATTGTTTATAACACTAAAATATAATTTTAGTATTATTGTTAACGTAATGAGAACATATAGGTCACACACTTAGAATACATCGAAATTGTGATTTAAATTAATTAGATTAATTTAATTCAGATTCCAAGTAAAACTTAGGCTCATAAAATTTGTTGGAAAATTAATTACATTAATTGGGCCAACCCAAATTAGAAGGCCTGCACATCTCACTACTCACTTAGGGTTTGCTGCATATGTATATACTAGATTTGTCCGTGGACACGTGCCTACGACAAGTCTTCAGAACAATGCATCATATGAAAATCCCTGTAAACAGTAAAACAAAAATTATGTAGCTCAAGTTTGAATAGTCGACACTAATTAGTTATAAATAAAAATCCATGTTTCCATTAGTATATGTTCAAAAATAATTATAAATTGGGGTATAAAATCCAACTTCTTAGGACTTTGCAGGTGGAAAATGATGAAATTTAACTATTGATGAGATATTTGCTATTTTTAATGTAACATGAGCAATAAAAAAAATAAAAAATCTAAAAATTAAACCTGAAATTTGAAAATCTAAATTTCTAAATAAATAGAGAGAGAATGAGAAAGAGAGAGAGAGAAAGAGAAATAATTAAATAAATAAAGAAGTTGTGTTGGGGGATTTGGATTTTTGGGGGAATTTTTTTAGAGGGAAAATGTGTTTTGGGAGGTTAGATCTGGACCATTGATTTCATTACTATTGAAGGAGAGCCACTTGATAGCTTTCCTTGTGTTTTATTATATATATACATGTGTGTGTGTGTGTGTGTGTGTGTGTGTGTGTGTGTGTGTGTGTGTGAGATATGTATCTGTGTGCAGAATGGTGAAGAGAAAACCCTAGTCGTCACAGAAAGTGTGAGAAACATCCCCTTCCCGCTGCTAGCACCGCGGCATGAGGGAGAGCCCAATTTGATCTGTTCGTGTGGATACAGTAAATGCACCACAACGCATTACAAGATTAGCGAACTACACCGGCGTATATTCCCCAGTGTTTTACCAATCGCGCTAGGATAGGATAAGACCAGGATTGGGTCGCAAAATTGTATAGTTATACACCGACGGCCTCTACAAAATGCCGGTGAATTATAATATTCACCGGCGTTTTTATAAAAACACGCCGGGAAATAGAAAGCGACAATATACCCCACAAATCCTCTCCCATTCACCGACGTTTATTAATAAAAACGCAGGTGAATTTACTGGGATAAATCCCCAATCCTACCGCGAAACCCTTACTTTCGTTTTGGTTTTTTTTCCCAACCCTAATTTTTTCGCGCGCCGTCGCCACTAGGCCTCCTTCCCTTCCTCGACAACTCCTTCGCCATCGGAGTGGGTTCCACGTCGATTTTTCCTTCAGGACTACCGTCGCTATGCCCACGTCGACGTCCACGCACTCTTTATCCTGCTCACTTATTTCTTTCTCATCGCAAGTACTCTCTATCCCGCTCTCTCTCTCTCTCTACTTCTTGATTTTGTTTTGGGGGCTATGCTGAAGAACTCATGCGATTCTGTGATGGAATCTCGTCTCTATTTTTGCTTCAATATGCTATTCTGTGATGGGATCTAGGTTTCAATGTATTACTCTGTGATTGGATGTAGCTAGGTTTTAATTTCACTGACTTGCTGTTCTTGAGATTTTGAGGGATTTAATCTCTGTTTATGTTTGTGGGAATTTTGGGTGGTAATGGTTTGAAACTCAATTTAGGGGAGATCTCGAATCTCTGTTTACTCTGTGATTGGATCTATTTTTGCTTCGGCATTTTTGCTTCACTGTTTTGTAATGAGTAATTTAGGGGAGATTTGAAACTCAATTTGCCGAAAATGTGGCAATATACTCAGATTTGGAGTTTTGCCAAAAATGTGGTAATATACTCAATTTTAGGGGCTGTTGAAGCTTTTGGAGCATTTGATATGAGCTAGGGGCTGGGGTTGAAGTGCTTGAATCACTTCGAAGTCTTTGATGTCCAGGCTCAAATGCTTCGACATCGAGATTTGATGAAACCCATGACGCAAACAAGTGCTCCTCCAACGCATTTGGGCTTCGAGTTTATGATTGAAGTCTCTATTTTGAAGCATCTTGTTGATTGTAACTAGGCTAGATTTGAGTGCTTTTGAGTCTGAGATAGCTCCTTGTTGGTTCTTCTTGTTGATTTTCGGCTAGGCTAGCTTCTTGTTGATTCTTGTTGAAGCTAGAGAGCTTTAAGAAGTTGAACTAACTGGCTTGGATCTGAGGAGTTAGTGGACTTCAGAGCCAGGTGTTTCTAGCTCGAATTTTGTTAGGTTTTTGGAGCTCGGTCATCTCCCATCTTGAAGCTTTATGTGAGGTTATATACAAGTTTATTTTACAGATCTTAGTTTATAGATCAACGAAGTCTTTTTGGTGAACATAGCATGTGCTTGTCAACTCGTTTTGTTGAGTTTGGTTTGAAGATCTCTTGAGTTTTCGCCCACTGAATGTTTGCTTCACTGAATGTTAGTTTTTGCCCACTGAATCTTGATTATGCAAAAGGTAATGTTAGGGTATATGAATGATGGGGGGAAAAAAATCAGGATATATAATAGCAAATGTTTTTGCTTTTGGGGGCTTCCAGCTTTGATCTTCATATTCAGGTTTAGATTGAAGAAATGGGTCTTTAGTTTGGGTTATTTGTATAGTATGTGCTTCATTTTTTTCACTGTTCAATACTTGAAGCTTATCATGATTAAAACAAAAATTGGGACCATGCAGGTTCATTTTTTTCATTCTTCAGTTTGAGTTTACTTTCTTATGTATTTGGAGATGGGTTAGTTGCTTTTGGAGATGGGTTATTATGCATTTGAGTTTTAGTTTGGTTCAGAGTAAGCTGGAATTATTATGCATTTGGAGATGTGTTAGTTGCTTTTTTGTCCGAATTTGGAGATGAGATGGATCATGTATCTGAAGTTGCACACTATAATTTTTTTAGGAGCGACTAGTGATGGAAAATTTTTATCTAAACTTTATATACAATTATATCATGATGTCTACATGAGTATCAGTTTCAAACGTAATGTTCATGCTTGTTGCTTGGGTTTGAAAATGAGATTGTTCTTTGTCGTATGGTTTTAAGTGATGATGAGATGGATTATGTAACTGAAGTTGCATACTATGATTTACAGAGGAGTGACTAGTGATGAAATAATCTTATTTGAACTTATGTTGTGGTTTCAATTGACAGTTATCTCATGAGTATTATAAAAGTATAAGTTTCATTTCAGTTAGTAACATTTTTACCTGAATTTGACAGTGAAAGTATTCTTTTCCACTCTTTGTAATTCAATAATTTGAACTCCATATTCTGGTTTTGATTGTAAGAGTGCTGCATGTTTTTTTGAAAAAATTTATATACCTGTACCGGCGTTTGTAAAAACCACCGGTGTAAAATGATTATAGGGGAAGAAGAGGGCAATATTGAATATGCCATACACCGGCGTTTTTGCGACCGCTAGTGTATCTTACAGAAATACTGGCGTTCGTAAAGAAAGCCGGTGTAGACCCCCCTTTTCTGGGACGCCTTCTTCGGCAGCATTAGCATCGGCGATTTAAAAAACGTCGGTGAATTATTCACCGGCGTTTTAAAATGCCGGTGAATCTCATAAAAAACGCCGGCGAACCCATTGTGTGTTGTAATGACGTTGCAATGCTCGTGATTGGCATATTATGGACCCATTCGGTTCAATGTTGAGGTAAAACTCTTAACACGTTTTATGATTTTCGCATGGATCCATGGCTGTGTTTCGGTTTTTTTTATAAAAAAATTTGCTGTGTATTTACTCTGTGATTGACTTTGAATCCCAACAGAAGGTCTTTCAGGTGGAAGACAAAGTGTTATGCACAAAAATTTGATTCATTGCCGATATTGCATGAGGCAGAGCATATAAAAAAAGTGTTAAAAATTGCAGAATCAGAAGAGCGTGAATAATGAAAAATATACCGCCTATGTGGTTAGTGCTTGCGATTCAAGTGATTCGTGTCTTCCTATTTAAAATTATTTAGAAGTTGATTCTATTTGGTTTCTTGACTCAGGGAGTTTTCTCATATTTGCTTCAAAAGGGAGTTATTTTCTACTTATAAGTCTACTTACAGGGCGTTGTGTGAGAACGATAACTGGAAAGATTTGTGAAGTAGTAGGTGAGGGGACAATTGAGTTGAAGATGACAGGTCTAAACATGTTCACTTTAAAGAAAGCCTTGCATATTCCTATGTTTAAACAAAATCTCATTTCCTTGTGAACTCTTGAAGCACGGAATTGTAGGTACACAGCTCAAGATGGAGTTATGTCTGTTTTTCAGGGTCGTCGTAAGGTGATAAGAGGTACGATAGTGGTTGGGCCAAGCCAAAACATTTTCGATAAGCTTTAGGAAATCTGAAATACCTGCGCAAGTGTTGTTACTTCTTTTTCCGTTATTCCCACAAACTCATCTAGTTTACCGCAACTAACATCATCAATTCGAGACCATGACGTTCGAATATCGTCGAGGGGTGGAGAATGCCTCGGTGTAGGTGGAGTTTGTGCAGAGGTTGGCATCCATGATAATGCCTATTGAGGTGTGCCATTGAAGGGGTATACTGATCGGTGAGATTGGGTAGAGATTTGTTCAACTAGTATAATAAACCATTGTTTGACGTTTGATTTGCAAGTGGAGTTTAGTAGAGTTTGGAAAGGAGTAATCACATCATGTGATAGCACTCATATCCAATCCAAGGTGCAGATTGTTAAGATTATGTCTTGTATACTTGTGGTTCAGATTATAACAAGGTACGATGAAGCACGGAGGTCGAAGTGTTGAAAAGAGTAGAAGATAAAACAACAACATCAACAGTTAGGAAGAGGGACGGTCGGCTGTCTTGGAAGACGGTCGACTGCACCCCCGACCGCAGTTGTACATGGTTTGGCCGATAGGAGGTTGGTCGACCGGTCTTGTTGGACGGTCGACCGTGCGTGGCGCTGTGTTATTTTTTTGGCCTCGATTTGTTAGGTTGTTTCAGCCCAATCTTCAACTCCAAGTCAGATCGTACGACTTTTATTCAGTTACTTCTTCTTTATATCAGACGATTGAAAATCAATATTAACATAGGGTTCTCTCTAGCATTCTTCTATATATTGTTATAGCCTCAAATATGAGAGACATAAGAGTACTTCATTTATATTTTCTCAATTGCAATAAGAGTCTTGAGAGACATAGTTCTTATTGAGTGAGTTTAATTCATTGTATTGAGTGAATCATTAACTCCTTATAATCTCTTCTGGTTGAATATTATATTTCCCTTCTAGATTAAGTGAAAGATAACTAGGATAAATCCTCGCTGTGTTTGTGTTGGATTAGTGGATCTATTTGTTTGGATTTGCAATGACTTGTCTCATCTACTTCGATATCAACATTGCTCTAATCAGTTCCGTTTGCACTACCATCGATGTGTTTGTATACACCTCATCCCAACCGGAAGAACCCGATATGTTATTTCAACTAGAGAAGATATAAGGATGTTACAATTCTCACAATGACCCTCTCTCAAGCCTAGATGGAACTTGCTTGCTGTTTACAATGACAAATCTCTCACACTCTTAGATGAAGTGCTCTCCTTTTTATTCGACACTCAATATATTCATATCGTTTTAGGAGTCGTTACAATTTAGTTTTACAATAGATTTATAATGACTACAATTATCGAAAATTTTCTACAATAGATTTCTGTAAGGTTATCCTTTAATACATACCAATATTAGATTTGCCTGTGGGCATGTGCCTACGACACGTATTCGGAACGATACAACACACGAAAAGCCCTGTAAATAGTAAAACAACAATCATGTAGCTCAAGTTTGAATACTATGACAATAATTAGATGTAAATAAAGTCCATGTTTCCATTAGCATATGTTGAAAAATAATTATAAATGAGGGGTGTAAAATCCAATTTCTTAGAGCTTTGATGGTGAAAAATGATGAAATTTAACTGTTGATGATATATTTGTTATTTTCAATGTAACATGAGAAATAAAAAAAAAACATAAAAATTATGAAAATTTACAGACCTGCAATCTGAAAATCTAAATTTCTAAGAGCATCCACAATGGTGTTTCTTATTTTTTAGCAAATGGCAGCTACAGTAATAGCAAATAGCCAAATCGTCTGTAGTGGTCGTTTGCTATATTTTTGCTAAAATTTGAGTAGGACGAGCCAACTTGTTTCGTTCGTTAATTTGTTTTTTTTAAAGATTTAATTAATTACTAATTAACTATTAAAATATGTTAATTAAATAAATTAAATATTAAAATATAACCTAAACCTAATTAATCAACCACTAAACCTAATTAAAAGGACTAAACCTACCTCTAATTTACTCCATATCCCGTCCCATGTTTTTTAGCTTGAGACGAGACAACTTGTCTCGTCCGAGCTAATTTTTGATTTTTTTTTCTTTTTCTTTTTCCCGACGAATCTGACCGTTCGATCAATTAGCAAACTACTGCAGCGTCTCATTTCTCAAAAAATGGGAAATTGGCAAATATAGCAAACGACTGTGGATGCTCTAAGTAAATAAAGAAAGAATTTGAGAGAGAGAGAGGGAGAGTGAGAGAGAGAAATTGAGAAATATGAAAAAATGAAGTGATTAGAGAGATATGTGAATAAAGTAATGAGTTTTTTGTTTTGGGGGAAAATTTTGGTTTTGGGGAGAAAACTTTTTTTAGGGAAAATATATTTTTTGAGAGTGAATTTGAACCGTTGGTTTTGTTTCAATTGGAAGTGGACCACTTGATTGTCTTGTGTTTTATTATATAGATAACCCTGTGCAAATTGCACATGCTAAAATAAATTTTAGAGATTCATAAAATTATATAAAACTCCAAAAAAATGTGCAATAATTGAAAGAATTTACCTCTTCAAGGTAGGGATGGCAACTGGACCGGGTCAACCGCCGACCCACCCGCGACCCGGCCCACCAACCCGGCCCGGTTAAGCGCTTCGCGGGTTCGGGTCGAACCCGGTGAACAGTGCCGGGTCGCTATTCTCGCGAATCGAATTCGCGAGACCCAGCCCACGAACTCAGTCCAACCCACGAATTGGACCTGCCAACCCGCAGGTCGACACGCAGGTTTCGACCCGTGACGGGTCGACCGTTGACCCGCGGGTCGAACGGTCGAAATTCGACCTACTCTCACTGCTGTGCCGCCTGTGCGCTCTGTCCGAAGACAGAGCCGTTGTAATTTTTTTTTTTCCAACTTATTTAGCCTATAAATATCCCCCAAAAATCTCCAAAAAAATCACCTCCCTCTCTTACTCTCTCTACTATTATACATCAAAAAAAAAATTTGAACAATTGTAGTAATCATCAAACAAGTGTACAAGAGGCGTATACACGATCAAATTTCAGTCGTATCGGAAAACAAAATTCAACATCTTCAACGTCTTCAACTCTCTTCAACCATCGTCAAATCTACTTCAACCTCTTCTCAACTCTTCAATTGCGAAATCGGCAAAGTGTTCCTCCATCTTTTCTATTATATTCTAATTTTCACGGTTTTTTTTATATACGCGTATTCCACGGTGAACGGTATCAAAATATCTCTCTCTCTCTTGTTAATTGTTTTTGCGTTGTAGTTAAAATTATTGTTCGTTTTTTGAACTTCTCTATCTCAACCCTCTTGTTTTTTAGATTTTTTTTTGTATAATTCACCGTTCCTATATTGTAGATTTTTTTTACATACCACATTACTACATTATGTCTAGATCACGCGGTAGCGGTCGTAGCGGACAAGATTCCTCCTCCTCTTCACGTAGGCCACCAATTGTCCCAACTAGTGAGCCCGCCCAAGATTACATTGATCCTACTATGGAACAATGAGGTACACATGACGAATTTGTAGGTGACATACAAATAGAAGAAGAAGAAGAAGAACAACAAACCGAAACCACACAACCCCGTAGTAGTAGGAAAAGTAGAGGAGAAACTAGCGATGGGCATAAGTTTTATGATTATATCCCGGACGAAAATACTCCGGGTATAGGTTTGAAAGTGTGTAAAACATGTAGTAAAACATACAAATTCAAGAGGGATGACGGCACCGGTACAATTAGTAGGCACATCCAACATAATCATAAAGAACTTTTTGATCAAATACAAGGCCAACAAAAAATCAACCCTAGGACCGGTCAAGTAGATAGCCACCCTTATGATCCCGAAATTGTTCGTCGGGAAATGGCCCGATTAGTCATTAAGGAAGAGTTGCCATTTTCCTATCCCGAGAGTAGGAACTTGGAAAATTTTAATCAAACGACCTTAAACCCTCATTTAAAAGAATTCCGAGAAATACTTGAAAATCGGATTGTTTTAAAGTGTACATGGAAATGAAGGACGCTTTGATTGCAATTTTATGGAGTTTAACTTGTAGGGTTAGTTTAACATCGGATTGTTGGACGGGTGTCAACAATATTCCAACGATGGGAATAACCTGTCATTGGATCGACAATGATTGGATTCTTAATAAAAGAATCATATCACTTGCGTCGTTGCCGTATCCCCATAGTGGCGCTGAAATAGCAAACCGTATTATAGAAATTTGTGATGTTTTTCATATTCGCGATAAAATTATGGCTATTAGTTTTGATAATGCATCTAACAATAATGTAGCAATCACTACTTTAAAATCTGTATTAAACCCTCCATCTGACAATATTTTTCATGTTAGATGTGCATGTCATATTATAAATTTATGTGTTCAAGATGCATTAAAAATAGCTGATCCATATATACATAAAATTAGAAATTGTGTACATTTCATTGCATTAAGTCCAAGCATTTTACAAGAATGGAAAGCTTGGTGTAGGGTTAGAAATGTTCCTTTTAGAAAATTTTCAAAGGATGTTAGACACCGATGGAATTCTACTTTTGATTTACTAAATGTTGTCACCGATTATAAAGCAGTTGTAAATGATTTTTGTATCGCAAAAAATATGCACAATTTTGAAATGACTCCCAATGATTGGTTTTTTGCCGAATCTTTGTTGAAATTTTTAGAACCTTTTAAAACCGCAACTTTAAAGTTTTCAAAAACATATGAATCTACTTCTAGTAGCATTTTTATTGAATTAGTTAGCATGGTGTAAATATTTAACGAAATGTTAAATGATCCCTATATTAGTGACATTGTAGCACCTGCATTTCAAAAATTTTTGAAGTATTATTTTCCTCCTCCTATGTTGATTTGTGTTGCTACTGTTATGGATCCCCGTATCAAATTAGAAGGTACGAAGAATTTGATAGAAATATTTTTTGGATATTTAGAGAACAATGTAGAATTAACAACTGATTGCGCTACTTTTTTAGTTCAGTTTGAATCTACGTTAAATAACTTGTATGATTATTATGATAGACGTTTTGCTTCTAGTAGTACAACTTCTGTAGTTAGTTCTTCTTCTGTTAGTTCTAAGGGTGCGTTTGGCCTAGCTTTTTTTAGCTTTAAAGCTACTTCTAAAGGAGAAGCTAGAAAGTACAGCTTTGAAATTAAAAGCTGAAGCTGTTTGGATAGTCAGCTTTTTTTTTAACTTTAAAGCTACTTTTAAGCTAGAAGTTGTTTGGCATATATCAATTAAAAGCTACTTTTATACATCATCTTCACCAAATCCCAAATCCCAAATCCCTAATCCCTAATCCCTAATCTTCACCTAAACCCTAATCACAGATCGAAGAAGACGAAGACGAAGAAGACCGAACCCATAACCCCTAATCCCTAATCCCTAATCACAGATCGAAGAAGACGAAGACGAAGAAGACCGAACCCATAACCCCTAATCCCTAATCCCTAATCACAGATCGAAGAAGACAAAGACGAAGACGAACGAAGAAGAAGAAGACAGAACGAACGAAGAAGAAGAAGACAGAACGAACACTACCTTATTGGTTTGTTTTTGATTTGTTTTGACGAAGAAGAAGAAGAAGAAGAAGACAGACAGACAGAACGACTCGGTTTCGATTTGTTTTTTTTTTTTTTGTTGGTTTTGATCTAGAAGCTAGAAGCTAGAAGCTAGAAGTAGGTTTTGGGAGCTTCTTTTAGAGCTCCTTTTCTTCATAAAAAAAAGCTACTTTTTTTTTTGTAGAGCTTTTCAAAATGTGTGTTTGGCCCAGCTTCTCCTTCTAAAGGAGAAGCTAAGCTAATTTTAAGCTGGGCCAAACACTACCTAAAGATAACGGTAAAAGTAGAATTGGTGATAGAACATTTAGTTTACTTAAACAAATTCAATCTAAAAAACCTAGGACTAATCAGCCAAATGAATTAAATTGGTATAACCAACAGGATACTGAGCCTACTCTCTCCCCACTAGATATTTTACAATGGTGGAAAGAACATGAATACACTTTTAGTATTCTGTCTATTATGGCTAAAGATTTGCTAACTCCTCATGTCTCTACAGTTGCTTCTGAGAGTGCATTTTGTACAAGTGGCAGGGTTCTATCTGATTACAGAAATCGGTTGAAGCCCGAGACGTTGGAGATGCTCGTTTGCACAGAAGACTGGCTGAAGGCTGAAGATTGGACGCAAGGGAAAGCACTATCAAGTTCCACAAGTGGGAGCAACTCGCCTGAACAACAACAACAACAACAACAACAACAACAACAACAACAACAACAACAATAGCTTTTCTTGTTATGTTAAATTAGAAAAATTATAGTCAATTAAAATTGTACATAAGAAATATGTTATTGTATAAAACTTATTTGTGAATTGAATTCTTCATTTCGTTATAAATTGTTCAAATTGTATAACTTAAATTCATATGAATAAAATTTCAAAATTTGTTGTCAATTTCACTCTTTCAATCTTATTATTATTATTACGATTTTTTTTGTTTATTAGTATTATTACTTACTTAGTATTATAATTAAACATCATTTGGGGATATTTGATTCAATTTGAAGAATTGTAGTATTATTACTTATTAGTATTATTACTGAATTACATACTTAGTATTATAATTAAACATCATTTGGGGATATTTGAAGAATTGTAGTATTATATTTGAAGAATTGTAGAAATGTAGTATTCATCAAACAAAAATATGGTTGTTTGTATACATCATTTGTAAAATTATTATTATTATTAGTTCAATTTAAGCTACCAAAAAAATAATAATAATGATATATATATATATATATATATATATATATATATATATATTTTTTTTTTTTTTTTTTTATTATTAAACGGGCCAACCCGCGGGTCGACCCGGCCCAACCCGGGTTGAGCCCTAAAGGGTTCACGGGTTGGGCGGGCCACCCAAACGAAGAATTAGCCCGGCCCGTCTAAGAGACCAACCCGGCCCGGCCCGGCTACTCAACCGTGCCAACCCGTACGGGTTGGGCCCGGCCCGGCCCTAACGACCCGTTCGCCACCCCTACTTCAAGGGTATAGTTTATCGAAATTTATCCTAAATTTTACACGCACAACCCGACCTTCGTATACATCATGACTGACAACACCCCATCCCTAGTCCATCACCTCCCTTGTCCTCAACCTCCCCTCGGCCACCTCCCTCACCCTTCTTGCTGACACCGACCCCAACCTGCAGAACTTCTTCAGGTGGATTCCACTCCATGAATCCCTATCACCTCCTCCCCTATCACCTATCCCCCTCCTCAGCGTTAACCACCTCTCCAACATTTTTTTTAAATTTTTTTTAAAATTTTTTAAAATTTTTAAATTCTTTTTAGAATGGAGAGAAAAAGAGAAAGCAGACGATGCGAAAAAAATAAAGAAATCCGAACGACGGTTATGATTAAAAGATATTTTATTTTATTTTATTTATAGCGAACGAAGAAAAAGAGATAAAGGATAATATAATGAGGGATGAATAACGCTAGTTTGGAATTTCCATTTATCTTAAAATCAAGTAATATTAAAAATAAAATAAACTCCTATTTTCTAAAGAAGTTTTGTGCGCTAGGTTGGAATTGGATATCATCCTCATCTTTTTACGTTTTGATTTTTAAGGATTAAGCGTATACCTACAACTGCAGGATTTTGTTCTCTTCCCTCCGAAAGCACTAAAAACTATGGAAAGGTCTTTATATTAAATCCTACAGGTACGAACTTCAACGTTGGATTATAATGAAACGTGTCAAACAGAAGACACAGTGTTTCATCCAATGGCTACAACAATGCCGCACTTTTGACATATAATTAGTTATTTTATCCATTTTTTTTTAATAATAAGCGGAGTTGGACTTTTCCAATACCCGTGCTACGGCCGGACCCGAATAGCTCTGAAAATCCCAAATTCACATCCAAATTAAAATTTCAATTTAAAAAAATAAAATAAAAAGAAGAAACCGATTGAGAATCGCTCTTCTTCTTCTTCCGCTTGTTTTGGTGTTTGGTGCCTTGAGATTCGCGACGATGATGACTCTGACCGCTCTATCTGCAGCTCGGATGTTGATGTCGACGGCGGCGGGAAACGGCGGGCTCGTTGTGGAAGGCGAGGACATCGTGTTCGGATCGCTGTGGTTCTACGTTTACGCTGGAATCTCGTGCTTTCTGGTTCTGTTTGCGGGGATAATGTCGGGGCTGACGCTAGGGCTGATGTCACTGGGCCTCGTCGAACTCGAGATCTTGCAGCGGAGCGGGACCCCCACCGAGAAGGAGCAGGCTGGTGAGAAAGAAATTTCTTCATTTTTCTTGATTTAGGGTTTTGATTCGGGAATCTGAGTAGAATTTCAGTTGGAATTTGTGAAAAAGTAGATACACGTTTTTTTTTAATATATATTATAAATATAGCTGACTGCATTGTATTTGTGGGGGGAAATTAATCAATGGTGTACCAGTCATGAAAGAGTGTTTTCTCTTTCTCTTCTTCTTTCTGCCAAAAAAGATTTCTCTTTGAAAAGATTCCTCTAGTTATTAGTACTTTTTTAACAAGTACTCTTTATCTTAACTCAAACTAGCAAAGTAAGTACTTTTTCATTGTCATCTACTACTCATCATCATCTTCTTATTCTTGGTTATTGACTTTATCAGTAAGAGACTCAATGATTTGACAAAATTTTAATGCGAGTATTTGTCTTACTCCTAAGGACGATCTATCTATTAAACTCATAATTTGATAGACTGAATGTTGGCTGAGTAGAGTAAGTAAATTGTTCAGTTTGGCAATCGGAGACTTACTTTGATACAGGATCACTATGAATGGGACTCGATAGAGTTAGACAAATCGTATTTTTTGTCATTCAGGTGGAGAATTTTAACCCAAATTTTTTAAGTTTTTAATTTTTTAAATCATTAATCCAATCACCACGTACTTTGTTTTCTTTTGTTTATTGCATGCGTTTTACTATCATGCTAGTTTTAGGAGGTCCACTTATACCATCAACGCATAATCATTGTGATCAATTTCTAAGAGCATCCATAGTCGTGTTTCTCATATTTGAGAATATTGAAAAATAGCATATAGCAAAACAAGCAATTTGCTGCAGTCGTCATTTGCTATAATATGAGAAAAAAATATTAAAAAAAGAGGTCGGACGAAACATGTTATTTTGTCTGTTTTTTTTTGACACATAATTAACTAATGATTAAGTATTAAAATAGATTAATTAAATAAATTAAATATTAAAATATATACTAACTACCTACTTAATTAACTAAACCTAAGATTAACACTTAATTAAACTCCCCCATTTGGCTGGACGGGACAACAAGACGGGACATGTTGTCCCGTCCAAGCCAAAAATGGCTTCAAACGGGGGGACAACATGCCCCGTTTGACGACTTTTTTTCTGTTTTTTTTTGGTTTTTTTTTGTTCAGATGGTACATGTTGTACCGTATGATTAAAAAAAAAGGGTCAGACGAAATAACGAAACAATTGATCCCATTAAAAAATTAAAAAAAAAAGGGATGGAACAACTTGTTCCGTCCCCTATAATTTGGAAATCGCCATTTCGTTTCTCATTTTTGAGAAATGACTGTAGCTATTTTTCCAAAATATGGCAAAATAGCAAATGACTGTAGGAGCTCAATTCTCAAAATATGAGAATTTGGCAAAAATAGCAAACGACTATGGATGCTCTAAGGTTGCGTAAAATCTGTAACGTGATTAGCACACAAAGATGAAATGACACATGCAATACACACGTGGTTCTCTGCCATCTATTCCATTCAAGAGGGTACAACAAAACAGTGACACCTTTCTTCTATTATACACAAGTATAGATGAATAGGCCTCTTTAGATGTACATGCATTTACTTCATATGCCCTAACTTTTGTTTTATGCTTTGTTATATTTCCCTTGTTTTTCTGTTTCTTTTTTATTGTAGCTACAATCCTTCCTGTTGTTCAAAAGCAACACCAGCTTCTCGTGACTTTATTATTGTGTAATGCTGGTGCCATGGAGGTACGTGCTCAGATTCCTGCATTACACACCATTCTCTGATATCATAATGTTCGCACTTATATATACAGATAATAATTTTGAAGTTTATTGTTTGTCCCTCTGTTATCTTGCCGGTCATGAAAATGTTAAATCCAGTTTTGTTTGGCTGATGCTACTCTGTCTTTCAGCTTTCTTTATCTTCACTTGTCTCTTTTTTCAGCTCAAACTAATTTTGTGATGGTTTGATTATTTGCTAGTTCAGGCTCTTCCTATATTCCTTGATAAGATATTTCATCCTTTTGTTGCTGTTGTCTTGTCCGTAACATTCGTTCTGGCCTTTGGAGAGGTACGCTCATTCGAATTTATTGCGCTAGAGCTTGTGAAAGTGGTTAACTTGTACATTTATGTTAACCTTGATTTAGTTGTGCAGGTTATACCACAGGCCATATGTACAAGATACGGCCTGGCTGTGGGTGCTAATTTTGTCTGGCTTGTACGGATTTTAATGGTTGTTTGCTATCCAATATCCTATCCTATAGGGAGGGTAAGTTAATTTGATTTTATATGAAATCATGCTTTTATGTTTCTCATTTAATTATTTTGTTTAAAAAGAAAATTGCTGCTTTCATATCCTTTGGAAAATAGAAGGCGACTGTCACCAGCCCACCCTATAGGATAGGATAATTCGAGTTATGTATTAAATTGTATAACAAAAAGTCACAACTATTTACTATCGGGAAGCTTTCAACCATACTACAACCTGCAGCAGTTTGTAAATTGATGATGATATAAAATTATTAATGATCATCAATTTACAACCTGCAACAGTTTGTAAATTGATGATGATTAATAATTTTATATAATTGTATAACAAAAGGTCATAACTGTTTACTATTGGATAGCTTTCAACCGAACTAAAACCTGTGGCAGTTTGTGGTATAGGTTATCTGGTAAAGTGAACTATGTTTGCTGTTATTATTGATTGTCTGAATACATTATGCGTGATGGTTGTTCATGACTATCTCTGTAGATCTCATTGTTGCTAGCTGTGTGGAGGATAAAAAAGTGGTCCATACTTGTTTTTCTCGACAGTGTACAAATTTATAATATAGAACAGCAAATTTATACACATCTTAATATGTTAATTCAGGTTCAAATTAAGATTGTTGGGGAATTGAGAGAAAATATCGATATTTTGTCTAAGAGCAAACATAATGATTTTAAAGTTTATAAGAAAGTAATTACTTTCTGACTGAATTCAAGATATTTCCTTGATGTGTCTTTTCATTTACAACAGAAGTTCAGTAAATTTAGGAAGAGTAATTCCTTAGCTTGTACCTGTTGCTAAATGCCTCCTCACTATCAAGTAGTGAAAAATAATATATACACAATGATATAAATATTGCTTTTGTGTGTGTGTCTGCGTGCTCACTTTCAATTCATCAGCTATTCTTGTTGATCTAACAGTCCTTTCAATTTGGTTGATTTTGAAATCACAACACTTGGAACATCTATTATTACAGTTCTTAACTAATCAGTGCACCATAACTTGTAGTGTTGAATATTTGGTGTCCTTTGCAGAAAGGTTGGTAGTTTTCTGCTTATATTTTACTCCAGAACTCTGACTCAAATACATTTCGAATCATTTCTTTGTGCCAGATCCTAGATTTTGCTCTTGGACATAATGAATCTGCACTTTTTAGACGTGCCCAGCTAAAAGCTCTGGTCTCCATCCATAGTAAAGAGGTATGGACAGTTCACATTTATGCTTAAACTCAAAATAAATGGCATTTTAAATTGCAATATGTAATTGAGTATGTTAAATTAGATGGTAGAACAATATTTGAATTAGTTTTAGTATTTTTTAACAAAGCGTTTAATTGATTTTGCTATATTAGGCTGGTAAGGGTGGGGAACTTACCCATGACGAGACAACAATTATAAGCGGGGCTCTGGATTTGACTGAAAAGGTATGCATTATATTATAAAGTTTTTGGTTTGAATTTTCCAATATGTATTAATAGTAATGCAATCTGCACGATTAGCAATGGTTATAGATTACCATGTTTATTTCAATTACTTGTGCTACGTTTTCCTTATAAGATTTGTTTTTTGCTGCTGCTACTAGTAGTCTAGTACCTTTTTCTTTATACTGCTACTGATTTAGCATTAAATAAATTTTTGTAGGTGCTCTAATGGAAAAAAATATCATTTATGACTTGTATTCGGGTTTCATCCATAACTAAAAGTATTTTGTGATAATGCTTTCTAGTTTTCGGTGATATTTAATCTGGTTTCTATCTAGCGCTTTAAACAAATTTTGCTTGATCAAGCATAGGCATGTTTAATCTTTGTTAGAATTTAAAATTAAATTATCTCATTTATATCTATTAAGATTTTACTTTGAAAATTTCCTAGTAAATCTCCCAAGTTGAGGTATCTTTTCAAACAACGAAATTTCAAACAACGAAAGTAAATCTAGTGGGGCTCTGGTTCTTATCTTTTCAAACAACCAAAGTAAATCTAGTGGGGCTCTGGTTCTTCTTGGAGGCTTCTAAATCTATCAATATCCAAATTACATAAAAAAGTTAATGAAATAGAGATGTTATTGATTACTAGCTATGAAACATATTTAAGC
This sequence comes from Hemerocallis citrina, assembly GCA_017893485.1. Lineage (NCBI taxonomy): Eukaryota > Viridiplantae > Streptophyta > Magnoliopsida > Asparagales > Asphodelaceae > Hemerocallis > Hemerocallis citrina. Next base: position 302,694,565 of record CM030360.1, read on the forward strand.
ATGTAGAAACATACTTTTATCATATATACATTCATAGTTATATGTAGTTGCACAAATTCATTATTAGCTAACAAAATGGCCCATGTATATGCTCAAAGCATATTACAGTCAATGTAAACACAGGTTGTATGCCAGGGTTTGTTTTATAACTATGTTCTGTCACCATCACTCAATTTTGCTTAGTTACAGAAAGTTCTCATGTATTCGTTTACTTTTCCTAGTTTTTAGCTCTTGTTGTATGATAACTCATCTGAATTCTTGCATAATAGCTCAGCGTCAAATAATTTTGACGAGCAACTTTTGGGATCACATAATTACATGTTATTTGTTTGAAATTATGCTGATTTAGTTTTAAATATTTATTCATATTTCACAACCCTCACTCCATGTTCCACAGACTGCTGAGGAGGCTATGACACCTATCGAATCAACATTCTCATTAGATGTGAATTCTAAACTAGACTGGTGAGTTTATTATTATATCCCAACTTGATTTTTTTTTTTTAGATATGGCTTCTTTGATTTACTAATTTATACTTAAGAAATATCGTTACGTGTATGGAAAAAATTATCATAATTCCTAAAGCAGTAGTAACTATCTACATTTTATTATTGATTTTACTTTCAGCTTTTGAATACCATGCTAGTTGCTCCAAGTTTATTTGAAAACTGTAACAACTCACCTGTTCCGAAATAGATAAATTTCTTGAGAAGAGTTAAAATCACTTGGCTTTCATATTTTACAGGGAAGCAATTGGTAAAATTCTTGCTCGGGGTCACAGCAGAGTTCCGGTTTATTCCGGAAACCCCAAAAACATTATTGGCCTTCTGTTGGTGGGTATTAATATGTAGTAAACCTATTGGCTTACTCCAATAATTCGTCCTTCTGCTATTTATATGTTTTTTGTAATTTTGTGGGTTCCAGGTGAAAAGTCTGCTCACAGTTCGTGCCGAGACAGAGACACCTGTTAGCGCTGTTTCCATCAGAAGAATTCCAAGGTTTTTATATAACACCAATAGATTGGATTTTTAACATACAGCAAACCCCAGAAACCATTTTATTCAATTATTCATGTTAGTAGTCCTTCACAATGTGTGGCCCACAAATCAATTTTTAGTGATAAACATGTAAGAGATTATTTACTTTCCAAGGAATGCTGTTGCAGGAGCCGCACATTGTGAGAGACTAATATAGAAAGATTAATTTGGGGACTGGCTAGTAATGTGACATTTATTAGGGTTAAATTAATATCTATAAAAGAAGACTTTTCTTTTATTTCTTATTTAGATGTTGTGTTAAGATCTGCAATTTTAACAGGGTTCCAGCAGATATGCCTCTATATGATATACTGAATGAGTTCCAAAAGGGAAGCAGTCATATGGCTGCTGTGGTAAAGGCTAAAGGAAAAAGCAAGAGTTACCCACCAGCTGATACCGAAAATTCTGAAGAAAACAAAAAAGCTACTGGACACTCCAATTTGACATCACCACTACTTTCTAAAGAACAAAAATCGGAGAGAGTAGTTATTGACATTGAGAAACAACAGGTTCAGGTAAATGGAAATAAACCTGTCTCTTTGTTGCACACTGATGGGTCCCATCTGGTGCCCCGTGTGTCTGAGGATATTGAAGATGGGGAGGTCATTGGTATTATTACTCTTGAGGATGTATTTGAGGAACTCTTGCAGGTAATCATACTTAATAGTAAAACTTAGTTATTGCTATGAAGTGTTCTATTCTTTGAAATAGTTTATGTTTTCCATGCAATATTCTAAAGACAAAGGAATGTCTTGAATCCATATATTTTAATGTCAGATTTCATTCCAGTTGTTGGATTCACGTGATTTTTAATGCCAACTCCTCACGAACAATTAGATGTTACACACCTTGAAGTTTTAATCTAAGTGATAAACATTTACCTGCATGTATTATTTATAAGTATTAAATATATAGTAGAACATGAAATACATAAATTGTAGAATTTTCTATTGAACTATATATTCCCATTATGATTTTTTTTCCTCCCATCTCTTTCAAGTAATCACTTAATAAAATTTGATTCATGCACTATATACTGATAGATATGGGGATAGATAGATATAGAGTGGTGATCAGGTCTCTCCCCTTATATTGAGACCTCACCTGTGAACTCATCCATATGAGCCGCAATAAAAAATTTGAACCGTTCAACTAGTTCTACATGTCTAAGGTAACCCAAGGATGTGAAATCAAGTTATTTGACATTAATTTTCCATCCATCATGCCATTAGAAAAATAAAGAATTTTCAGCAATACAATGTTGTAACATTGTGAAACATAAACAAATGAACATCTAGTAACTTGATTTCATGTCCTTGGACTATTTTAGGCATGCAGAATAAGAAGAACGGTTTGGATTTTTTGTGGAGGGTTCATTTCAGAGGAGGTCTCAAAATAAGGGGAGACAGAGAATCACTTTATGAGCCTATATATATATATATATATATATATATATATGGCAATTCTCCATTGCAAACGCTACTATAGCGTGCAAACGCGTGCAAACCACTGAAGCCGTTGTTTGAAGCAATGACTTATGATATATTAAATATGAAGTCGTTGTTTCAAACAACGACTTCATTGTAACCTAAGCCGTTGTTTGAAATGACGCTTAGGTAGTTTGCACACGTTTGCACGCTATGGTAGCATTTGCAATATAGAATTCCCCATATCGTGAGAACTAGTTATCACGATCAGGTTTGTGTGAACTCCTTACATAGCCATTACATGGATGATCGGACCGTTCACATTGTTTAGAATAACTAAATTAGTCTAAATATGTAAAATCAAGGTATTTAAAATTCACTTGTCCATCCATCATGTCATTTTAAAAATTAATGATATTCAACCATACAATTTGTAACACTTTAATGTATGGATAAACAAATCTAAAAAATGAACGGTTCAAAATTTCCAATTTACATCCTAAATAGAAGTTCACACGTGGTTCTCACCGAAGGAGTTCTCACATGATCATAGCCCATATATTAGTTTTGGACTAGATTTTTATGTTCTTAAGAAGAATCCCCATAAAAGTAGGGCAATGGATTAAGTGGACTTAGTTCTTTTGAAATCGTCCAAGTCAGGAGGCTTCTGTACTAAACATCACACTACATTAGGTAATAATTTTTGTTGAGGATATCTATTCTGTTTAGTTTAATATTTTATTTCAGTACCATATTTGTTTTTGGCAATTATAGCCATATGTAATCTTTCTTTTATGTGTTAGAATATTTTTGAGATTTTAAGAATATTTTGAGATTTGTATCAAGATTTATTTTGAGCCTATTTATAGGCTTTGAAATTAATAAGAAGTTATGCCATTCTTGATTAAAAAAATTATTGTGTGGAGTTTTGCTCTTCATCTCTCCTTTGTGTGATACAGTTGAGATCCAACTTATTAGGGTTTGTGATAAATCCTAATACAATTTTAGGGTTTGTGATTAACTCTAAAATCTACCCCCAAATTAAAAAATCCCCAAATAAAATCAATCCAAACCCTAATCCTCTCTCTCCATCGTCTTCTTCCCCCAACCCTCAACCGACCCATCTCCTCCCTCATCCCCGAATTTCTCTTCGACCTCAACCTTCCGAAACCCAGCGCCAACTCAACCACCCGTTCTCTTTCTTCGACAAACTCCCAAACCCAGTCCCTCATCGACCTATCCACCATTGCTTTCCTCCTGGATGCCCAGCTCGACTGCCCCCTCTCCCACTCGACCATCGTGATCAACCTCACCAGTCTCGGCGCACCATCGAAACCATCATCCATCCCCGAAGCCGCTCACCCTCGTCCAACACCGTCGACTGTCATCGTCGCTCCCCTCCACTGCTGCAATCTTCTCGAACCACTGTCGAAGCCGCAGCTACGAACCCCGACCGTTGCTGGTCTTGCTGTTTGGGAGATCTCGTTGTTTGTTGTTGGGTTGATCCGCTGTGGTGTATCATTGTTTGTTGTTTGTGCTGATCCTCTGTCAAGCTGAGATCTAACACTAGTTTTACTTCGAATTCTCGGTATACTCTTTCTACTTGTCAAATATTTGTGTTATACTGCTTTATCATCTCTACTATATTATTTAATTAATTGTCGACCACAAATATCGAGATTGGGTGTTCCAGTTGCCTAATTAGAATACGAATCAATATTGAACCTTTTACTTGCTATGAACGCTTAAGGATTTAATTATTGATTGTTAGAACTGAATTATTAATTGAGCTTGTTAAACTTAATTTAATTCTTGAAAATCCATCAAACCGATTAATTGTTTAAAATTCTAACTTTGATCCGTACTACATATTGGTAAAATTAATCCTTTAAGATTTTTAGAAATTCTCTCTTTAGGGTTAGTTTTACATCAATGTTGTATTGATTATTACACAAAATTAGGCAATATTTATCACTAAGTATTTTTCATTTTCTATTCATCTTTAGATGAGTTTTAAGTGATTGCTTGAGTGTCCCAAGTTCACAGAATAATCTTAACCTTAAACCTACACAGTAGGTTAGAATTTGTCAATACTTGCAAGATGAACCTACTTCTGTATGAAGTGTTATATACAATGTTTTAATTGGATATCGGGATCGTATCGGGAGGCAAACTTTCATATCAGATACCGGATATAGGTGATATTTAAACAATATTGGGTTAATATATTAGATGAAAATATGTATTATAATTGTGATTTAGATGAACTTCACACATTATATATTACAAATACAAGCAACCTAATGCAGGTAATAATAGTTATAACCGAATGTATAATTGCCTACATGAAATCTAATACATAAGAGAAAGATTTTACATATTAAAGATTTGAAGACAAGAAAAGAAATTGTTTGAAAGAAAACTTGAAGACAAGTTAAAAGGTCTCTATGTACACTCCATATGGCAATCTGCTTATGCTACTTTAAAGTAATATTTTAATTTATTGTTAGCTAACATTGGAGATGCTAATTTATTATCCTTTTTCTATATACACTCATAGAAGCAATTAGCTTTATCTAAAAAAGTATATACCCAACACAAAATCAAATTTGTAATTTTGAAGGAAAAAAAGTGAATGAGATCTGGATGAATATGACATATTTTTTGACATATCTTCATCTTAATCAGTTTTAGTTTCTCTTACAAACCCCTCAATACTGTCCTTTATAATTCGAGATTACATGTGAATCTCTCCTTCACATATCTAAATGAAATTCCCTAGGTCCAAATCTTCTCTGAGTGTTACATAATAAATAACAAAGAAGGAGTAATGGTGTGGTAAACTTTTGCGGAGGAAGTAATAAGGATGAAAGACAATAAGGTATTTTAGTTGATTTTTTTGACCTCTTTATCTCTTTTATACGATGAGTTAGGGTCTAATCGGGTTTGGATTTGAACCATAACTCAAAGGTTTGTGACATTTTTTCTTTTATAACACCAAATATTAAATCATGTAGTTTCGGTAACGTTAGCTTGGCTAAAACGATATAACGGCCGGTATAACGGTTGTAATGGGTGATATTTAAAATACTGGTCATATATATATGTGTGTGTGTGTGTGTGTGTGTGTGTGTGTGTGTGTGTGTGTGTGTGTGTGTGTGTGTGAATCACGTGTGAACTTTTTTTGGGATATAAATTGAAAATTTGAACCGTTCATTTTGATTTACACGTTTTAATTATTGTACGGATGAGAAATCAAGTCATTTGAGATTTGCTTGTCTTTGTATTAAAGTGTTATAAATTGTATGGTTGAATATCGTTGTTTTTTTTATAATGACGTGATGTATGGACAAATAAATTGTAAATGACTTGATTTTACATATTTGGACTAATTTAGTTATTCTAAACAATGTGAACGGTTCAGATCATTCATTTGATGGCTATGTAAGCACTAGTTCTCACATGATCACACACACACACACACACACACACACACACACATAGAGTCATGCTATTATGAGATGGTGAGATGGAGTGTTTTTTTGTGAGATGGGCGATTTGAATCTTCCAAATCTCGATCACACCGTTCACATCATTCTACATGTAATCTAGATAGTGTGTAGAAAATTTTAAGCGATTTGGAGACCTCTAGCCTTTGCATCAAAGCGTTCAACACATCATGAAGATGATGTGAAATACATGTATATGCATTTATTTGAACGCTTTGATGCATAGGCTAGAGGTCCCCAAATCGCTTGAAATTTTGTACACACCAACTAGATGATATGTAGAATGAAGTGAACGATGTGATCGAGATTTGGATCATTCAAATTGCTGATCTCACAAAATACATCTTCATCTCACCCATCTCACCATCTCATTTTAGCAATTTTCTATATATATATATATATATGAGGAATCTTCAAGAGAGGTATGAGCTCTCGATAAGATGGGAGAGCCCAAGGCTCTTCTACATCATGGATACCTCATATGACCGATCTGAACCATTCATTTTTTTGCCACTAAAATCAGTCTAAAAAATGTGGAATCAAGTCTTTTGAAATCCGTTTGCCCATGCAACTAAAACGTTACAAAATTATACGGCTGAATATCTTTATGTTTTATAATGATATGTTGCAAGGGCAAACACAATTCAAATGACTTGATCTCACATGATGAGACCATGTTAAGTATTTAGAACAAATTGAATGGTCATCGTTCATATGATAGCCCCACCATGGTGAGCTCTCCCACCTTAGGGAGAGGTCCGACCTCTCTTGAATATATCTGTTGAGAACAAGAGGGCTAGTTTGTCACCCTAGCTAACTGAGCTAGGGAGATATCTCAAAACTCATATTCGACCATCCAAAATGAAAAATTAAACCGTTAGATGTGATCTACATTGCCAAAACTATTTGTGTACAAATTTGAAATGAATTAGTTGAGTTTTAATCACTCATCATTCAACTTCAAAATAGAGTAATCCTAGACTGTTTATAAAAATCAATTTTTTTTTCGCACGTTAAACATTTAATTCTCATCGAATTTATTTCAGTTCTTTGCACACTTAATTTTTTAGGTGCATATCACATCTACTGGTGTGGATTTTCAATTTGAATGATCAATATATTAGTTTAGGGATGTTTTTCTAGCTAAATTCAAAGTGTTCAACATGTCATATCACATTTGAATATGCTTTGTCCACTCATAATTTGGTTGCAGCTGCTCTTGCTGAAAAGCCGCTCATTTTGCAACCTCATGATGAGTGGGAAAAATAATCTTCAATTTAGTGATTTTACTTCAGTTTTATGTTTTATGGTACGAAGATCAACTTGAACAGTGTGGATTGAGAATTTTGGTTGCGGAGATTGTACTTTGAGTGTGCCATAGAAGGAAATTTCCTCCTATGCCATAGGAACTATATATATATATAGAGAAATGCTCAGTTGAAAACGGATTTGTTTTCACGGATTGGAAAACACGAATCTGAGCCATCTGATCGATCATGATCGCGATCAGCGGCTCAGATCGAGCCCGCCCATCACCCTATATGACTTAAGTGGCGGAGGGTTATTTTGGAAATTTCGTCCCAAATAACTCTTCGCCTGATTTGTTTTGAAAAAAATAATATAACCTAGGCCGTTGTTGGGAACAACGGCCTAGGTTATAAAAAATTGAATCATAGGCCGTTGTTTGGAACAACGGCCTTGTTTTCAATATTTATAACCTAGGCCGTTGTTGGAAACAACGGCCTAGGCTATAAAATTTCTATAAAAAACAACGGCCTTGTTTTCAATATTTATAACCTAGGCCGTTGTTGGGAACAAACAACGGCCTAGGCTATAAAATATCTGTAAAAATTTATTGAAATTTTATAGCCTAGGCCGTTGTTCCCAACAACGGCCTAGGTTATAAATATTGAAAACAAGGCCGTTGTTCCAAACAACGGCCTATGATTCTATTTTTTATAACCTAGGCCGTTGTTCCCAACAACGGCCTTGGTTATATTACTTTTTTTAGAATCTGTTCAGCGAAGAGTTATTTGGGACGAAATTCCCAAAATAATCCTCCGCTCAACAATTGAAACGGGTTATGGGGAGGCAGATCTGAGCCGTTGACCACGATCATGATCGATCCGATGGCTCAAATTGCTGTTTTCCAAACCCGTGAAAACAAACCCGATTTCAACTGAGCATTTCCCATATATATATACTAGTAAATACACGTGCAATGCACGTTCGAATAATTTTTTTTTATATTCTATTGACGTGCTGTGCACGTGAAAAAAATTGAAGGGATAATGAAAAGGTAAAAAGAAAAAATTGTTATGGACCAGTTCGGTAAATATTTTCGAAAGTGGACCAGTTTGGTAAATAATTTCGAAAGTGGATCAGTGTGGCAATTATTTGGGTTGAGGACAAAATACACTAAGGGCTTCTCCCATTATAGTAGTGTGTATATATATATATATATATATATATATATATATATATATATATATATATATATAAAGCAATTCTCAGTTGCAAACGCTATTGTAGCGTGCAAACCACCTAAGTCGTCGTTTCAAACAATGACTTCATATTTAATATACTCTAGACGGTTGTTTGAAACAATGACTAAGGTGGTTTGCACGCTACAGTAGCGTTTGCAACTGAGAATTAGGTTATAATGAAGCCAATGTTTCAAACAATGGTTTCATATTTAATATACCCTAGGCCGTTATTTGAAACAACGGCTTATGTGGTTTACACACTACAATAGCATTTGCAATAGGGGTGGCATCTGGTTCACCTGGGCCGGACCGGGTCGAAAACCTGCGGGTTTGACCTAGTCCCGGGTTAGGGCGGGCTGGGTTGAGGGGAGAGGCGGCCCGGGTCCGGTCAGGCCGGGCCAGGGGAGGCCCGGACTTGGATCCCGACCCTTGGGTTGGGACCAGGCCTGGCTTGTGCGGGTTTGTGGGTTAGGGGGGGTCTTCGACTTGTTTTTTTATTTAATTTTAATTTGATTTTTTTTCAGTACAAAGATAAAGGTAAAGGGTAAATGTGAATTAAGACTACAATTGTAAGAACATATAGATTAAAAAGAGATTCATAAATTAAATTGTTTTAATGAATTACAAAATTTTGAATATAATCAAATAGATAAGTAACATTTCATACAACTATTATCAAATTACAATATGAGGGGAATATTTGTATTTAGAGATGGAGATGACCTCTATTTAGATTATAGAGAAGGCATTGGACTAATGTTGTGCATTTTTACTTAACCTAAATATAGAATCTCATCCCCCTAAAATTTTTAATTATTTACAATACATGATTCGTACTGCACTTCTAGTAGATCTTCAATCGTCGCTACTTGTTCAGCCGTTTTGTGCTTCTTGTAGTAAATCTTGGGTCCTCTATACTGCTTCCATCCAATCTTCCGCACATATAAGTATCTCTAAATTCTTCGATGTCAAGCAATTCTTGTTCGGGCTCATTATCCTGTCATCAAGCGAAAAAGTACTTTCAAATTGAAATAGTTGACACCGGTGTAGTTAGCAAATTTTTAGTCATACGAGAAAGAATAGGAAAAATATTTTCATTGTTTTTCCAAAAAGTGAATACATCAACTATATCATCGATGTGAGATTATGCATTATACCAATTCAACTCACTTGGTGAATTAGTTCTTGTTTTTTTTTTTGATTTAATGAGATTTAAAACACCACTAGTTACATGACCCTTTTCCTTTGATATAGAAGAACTAACATGATGTGTTTGTGTAGTATGAGATGCAAAAAGCTTCTCATAACTTCATATAAATTATTCAAAACATGCTCAAATTGTGTAGTAAAAAATATAATCAAAATCTTGTTTTTCATCGTGTGAAGCATATGAATAAAAAATCTCAATTAAATTTTTTGTGGCTTCTAATTTAATTATGAGATTTATTATACTAGCAACAAAATGTAACATTGGAATTGGATGAAAATATTTAAATTTTTTAGATAAGTGGCATAAATCATTGTTCCAATATGAGGGTTGCTTATCAAATCTTTAATCGCGGTCATCATAGTGACAATTGCAAGTAAAATACCACTAGATGTAGATGAATATGTTTTCAAAAACGGTAAAGTAGCATCCTTAAAAGGTTCTAAAAATTATACAAACTATCGGCAAAAGCCCAAAAATTGTCATCTAACATGCAATCTTGCATACCCATTCAACACAAAATTCTTTTAAATGGGTTCGATAATGAAGAACAACACATGATAGATCATATGTAGAATTCCAATAATGTCTAACATCTTTAGGAAAACGTTTTAAATACAATACCCCTAAGTTGACACCAATCATGAAAAACTTGATATATTGGACCACTTAAAGTAATAAAATAAACACAATCTCTCATTGCATTGATTTTATCGTGTTCGATATTTTAGTGTCTTGTACATAGAGATTTAAAATATGACCAACACACCTAACATGAAAAATATCGGGTTTTATAGGATTTAAAGTAATTTTCAAACTAGTAATTGCCTTAGTATTATTATAGGCATTATCAAAATCAATAGCAAAAATTTTATCATAAATACCGAAATTATTATATGCTTCCATTATGTGTGTCACAATTACTTCACCCTTACGTGGGTACCTAACAAATTTGAATGAGATAATCCTCTTCAGTGTTTTAAATGGCAGTCGCCTTGGACGCTTAGGCTGCGCCTAGGCGCTCAGATAGAGGAGAACGAACTGCCTTTGCCATAGGCGGTGATCTAGGCGATTAGGCGGCCGTTTTGTTGAGTAGGCGGTCGTGGCGCCGATCAGGCGTCCGCCTAATGTCCAATGCCTAGGCATTTTCTATTTTTTAAAATTTTAAATACTATTGAATAACACAAAAAAAGAGAACTACTATTAATCTATTAATCTGTTATATACTATGCATGGATCTTTAATAGTAGTGGAATTATTTTTACTTTTTTTAGTATTATTGGTGATAGATTGCACATATTACACCTATTACACATTAAAATAGCACATGTTACACATATTACACATATTACACATATTGGCATATTGCACATATTATAATTGGACAATTATTTTTTTAATTGCACATATTACACATTAATTGCACGAGAAAGCTTTTTTTTATGTATAAACACCCTTTAATTACACATATTACACAAGAACATGATGAATATTTGCAATTGGATTGCATAATTATACTTACGATTGAATAATAGGGGCTGAAATCAACTAAATCGTCAAAACAAATTCAACCGACTAGGCGCCCTAGGCGCTAGGCGTCCCTTGACCGAACCGCCACCGCCTAACGCCGTTTACAACCTTGATCCTCTTTTGGAGTAACCAATCGGAATCTATCCAATAGCATGTTACACACATCATTAGTACGCCGTTAATTCCTACCCAACCATCCGATGTCAAAGAAACTCTAGTGTTTAGTGATGTTAGTGTTGCAACTAACATATCCTTAGCCTCATTGTATACTTTACAATCTCTCTAAACCACATTGCTAGCAATTCTTTTATAATGGAGGTTTAATACGATTTGGTTAAAATTCTACATTCCTATTTTCGGCAATCGAATAAGGTATTTCATCCCTAATTACTACTTTAGCGATTTCCCAACGAACGATATCGTGATCGTAGCTATGACTATCTACATGACTGGTCACTGGGCGTATTTTTTGTTGTGTGAGCGTATCTTTAGAAAATTCCGGTTGTCATTTTTCTAAGTGACGCCCCGATCCTATTTTAAACTTATATGACATTTGACACTTCTTACAAATTTTAAGTCCTACACTTTTATAGTTTTGTGATGGGACAAAAGTGAAATATTGTTGTTCTTCGAAAGTGGGTTATCTTGTTTTACGGGATTGAGAAGGGACTTGTTTTGTGTCTTGTAATTGTATGTGATGTAAAAGTAACCCTAAATAGAGAATTTTCCAAGAAATTTAAAGGGTTAATTTTACCAACGCGTAATGTAGATTAAGTTAGAAATTATAACTATTAATTGGTTTGATGGATTTTCAAGATGTGAAATAGTTTAGCAAGCCCAATTAAAAGTTCAACCCTATCAATCAACAATAATACTTAATCATTCTTAGCAGGTAAGATATTCAATAAAGATTTGTACACTACGAGGCAAGTGGAACACACACTCAATATTTGTGGACAACAGATAAATCAAATAATATAATAGAGATGATAAAACAGTATAATACAAATATCTGAAAAGAGGAAAGAGTATACCGGGGTTCGAAGAAAGCTGTACTTGCTGCCCGGGTGGCAACAGCGGCGAGGCCACAAAGGGGAAGACGGCTACTGCGATGGGGGCGCCGAGGCTCGTGGTAGAGCCGACGACACGAGGTGGAAGCTTCGGAGTGGCTTCGTCGAAGGACGTGGTGGACGGCGAGCGTCGACTGGCAGAGACTGGGGGTCTCGGTGACAGGGTGTGTTGTCGAGGGCGTCGACTGGGGGTGGGGTGAACAGCGGTGATGCTGATGGTGGCTTGCGGTGGTCGGGATTGACGGTGGCACCGACGATAGCGTCGAAAGCAGAGGGGAGGAAGAGGATGAGAGATGGATTCTGGCAGGAGTTCGACGGCTGAGGGAGGGGCAGTTCGATGGGTTCTGGGGTCGGGGAGAGAGAAAGACAGGGAAGAGGGAGAACGACTGAGTGTTTGTGGTGTTTAGGGTTTGGGGATTTTAATTGATTTGGGGATTTTGGGGTAGAGTTTTAGAGTTTATCACAAATTCAAAACTTTATTAGGATTTATCACAAACCCTAATAATTGGATCTCAATTGTATCACACAAAAGAGGGATGAGAAGCAAAACTCAACACAATAATTTTTTTTAATCACGAATGGCATTACTTCTCTTTAATCTTGTTGCTGCAGATTTTGGTGTCGGAGCAAACAGATGAATTTATGGATTTTTCGAGAAAACGAATAAGCAAACTTGTTGACTTTCACCGGCGTTTGACTGGTTTCTCGCCGCTGCCGTGAACCTGCAAAAAGTTTGATACACCGGGATGGATCCCGGCGACAAACCCTCCGACGCTCTTGTTTGTAATCAGGAAGATTATGAAAGTGCTTTATGTGGAAAAGATTGACTACCTTGTTATGGTAGGGGGAGAGGGATATTTATAGTGGCCTTAAGAGGCAGTTTAGAGATAATTGGTTATCTCTATGTCCCGGTGTTTTTGGATAAGATGTAGAGTTTAAACTCGTTTCATGATAAGAGAGTTGGTTAAAACTGCCTCTTAGAGATAATCACGAATTTGAATCTCTTTAAATATCTGAATTGGTTTGTAGCGGGTCGTTACCCGTACCCAATAGGACAGATCCGTTTTTTGGGTTATTGGGCTTTGAAGAAAGATCCAGTTTCCATTTCAGACCCGTTTGTAGGTGAAATTATATTTTGCCCTTGCGAGCTTTATGATTCGTGCCCAATTTGAACGGTCCCGATTTAATCCTATTTTTAGCCATATCAAATCTCAAGGTCTATAATAGGCTCAAAACAAATCTTGATACAAATCTTAAAATATTCTAAAATCTCATAAATATTCTAATGCATAAAGAAAAGATTACATATCAACCAGGTCAGACATGCTTTGTTTGATGGCTGAAGCATCCCTTCTCTTATAAATATAAAGAAGCTCGTTCGCCGGTGGCACCTCGTACTATAATTGCCCAAAACAAATATGATACTGAAATAAAATACTAAACTAAACAGAATTGATGTTCTCAGCTGTATGTCTTCTACTACTACATATTCCATGTGTGTGTGTGGAATATTATGTACACTGGGAATACTATCAAAATTTATAAATGTTTCTTCACTATCTATTTGTAGAATTAAAGGAATGAAAGGAATGCGACGAGATGAGCTTGATTCTTGGCTACTATGTCTACCGTGTGGTCAGCTAGATGCCATCTGATTAATAACTGGTGTAAGTATGTTTGGAGGAAAAAAAAAATCTAGAAATAAGAATTGAATTAAAAAAATTAATTCAAATTATGAAATAGTGTATGTTCTAAAAAAAATTCTACAAAACAAGTATTGATAACTAAACAATTCTACAAAACAAGTATGAACTAGTGTACATTATTAAACAAAATCTAAAAAAGAAGAGAGTTCAATAAAACAACAACAATTAAGAGATGAACTAGTGTATGTTTAAAAAATTTTCTAAAAAAGGGAGTAGAACTAAACATAAAATGAGAGTAATGAACTAGTATTATATTTGCTACTACAATCTAATAAAGAGAAAGAGATGTGAATAATACTAATTCTAAAAATTAAACAAGTACAAAAATACCGTATGAGTGTAGAATGTATGTTTGAAGAATGAGAGTAGAGAGTGTTGAGAGCTTGTTGTTGATTGTTATTGCTTGTTGTTGATGTTAATCTTTGCAATTCTTGTTGTTGTTTGTTGTTGATTTGTTAAGAGAGAATAGAGAGTTGAGATAGTAGAGTGAATTTGTGAAGAGAAATGAATGAAATGAGGTTTTATATATAGATTATGTATTTTTTGGGATTTTCCAAAATACCCCAAAAACTAGCTAGTATAGATCAGTTGGAGGGTATTTTGGTAATATATAAATCTAAATTTTTAATCAAAAAATTTCTAAAAAATATCCCACAATGGTCGGCCGGCGGGTCGAGCATGGACCGGGCCGAACCGGACTTGATGCCGCCTCTAGTTTGCAAATGAGAATTACCACATATATATATATATATATATATAGAGTTCCCTTCGGTTGCACACTACTTTTGGTGAGCACTCCGTGAGCACTCATAAAATAGAGCACCTATGACAAATCCGAACCGCTCATATTGTTCTATATACCTTAGATAGCCTAACAATAAAAAATCAAGTAATTTGAAGTTCATTTGCGCATGATTTACATCATTATAAAATTGTATGGCTGAAAATTCTAACAGCATGATGGATGGGCAAATGAACTTCAAATTACTTGATTTTTTATTGTTAGGCTATCTAAGGTATATAGAACAATATGAACGGTTCGGATTTGTCATAGGTGCTCTATTTCGTGAGTGCTCACGGAGTGCTCACCAAAGTAGTGTGCAACCGAAGATTTCTCTATATTATATATATATATATATATATATATATATATATATATATATATATATATAGGGATTTCTTCCATTGTAAACGTAAATGTTGTGCAAACGTGTGCGCACCACTTAACCCGTCATTGGCAATAGCGGGTTAAGGCATAAGGCAAAAATTTAAATTTATATTTTGTCAATGACGGGTTAAGTGGTGCGCATGCGTTTGCACAAACATTTGCGTTTGCAATGGAAGAAACCTCATATATATATATGGTAATTCTCAGTTACAAACGCCACTGTAGCGTGCAAACGCGTTAAAACCACTTAACCCGCAATTGGCAGCAACAAGTTAAGGCATATTAAACCCGTTGTTTCAAAACAACGAGTTCATTTTTAATATGCCTTAACCCGTTGTTGCCAATAGCGGGTTAAGTGGTTTTCACGCGTTTGCACGCTATGGTAGCATTTGCACACTATAGTAGCGTTTGCAATAGAATATTGCTTATATATATATATAGAGAGAGAGAGAGAGAGAGAGAGAGAGAGAGAGAGAGGTTATCTTCTAAGGCCCGACCTCAACCTTATTTTCGTGAGTGCTTCGTATTAATGGGATCACATGTGGCCTCAAAATAAGGTTGAGGTAGGGCCTTAGGGGGTCAACCCCTTTATATATATATATATATATATATATATATATATATATATATATATATATATATATATATATATATATAACACTCGCCCTTATGGCTATTGTATGGATGATCCAAACCGTTCATATTGATCTACACATCAAAATTAGTCTTAATATGTAAAATCAAGTCACACACACACACACACACATATATATATATAACACTCGCCCTTATGGCCATTGTATGGATTATCCAAACCGTTCATATTGAACTACACATCTAAATTAGTCTTAATATGTAAAATCAAGTCATTTGAAATTCATTTGCCTATCCATTGAAGTGTTACAAAATTGTAAGACTGAATATCGTTTTTTTTTATATTGACATGATGGATGGGCAAATAAATTTTAAATGACTTGATTTTAAGACAAATTTAGACGTGTAGATCAATGTGAACGGTTTGGATCATCCATGCGATGGCCGGAAGGGCGAGTGCTCACGGAAAGGATTTCCATATATGTGTGTGTGTGTGTGTGTGAGTGTGTGGTGTCACTACTTTCCCCATAGTTGGAAAGACGTGGTTTTGAACTTGTGACCTGTCTTCAGTACTTCAGTTACATTCTCAAACCTTTCTCCTATGCTAAAGTTTCTTTTAAGTCTGCACAGGGAAGTTTTATCAAAAAGAAAGAAAATTCTGCACAAAAAATTCTTCAGAAATAATAAATGCCAAAATTTCTGTGTATATTTGCAGGAAGAAATAGTGGATGAAACAGATGAGTATGTTGATGTTCACAAAAGGTGTGCCTTTTAACTGACAAAATATATTCATTGCAGTATATATATATATAGTTGCATAAAAAAGGAAGCTAATAATATGAAATTGATGTGTTCCTGCAGGATACGTGTGGCTGCTGCAGCTGCTGCATCTTCAGTTGCAAGGGCGCCATCCCTTAGGAGGTTAACTGGTCAAAAAGTTGCAGTAAGTATATCTTTTTTCAAATAGTTTAAAGGTACAACAACAACAAAGCTTTTTTGCCTTTTTCCCAAACTAGTTGGGGTCGGCTAAATAGTTTAAAGGTACAAAGTAATATTCATGCCTGCAAAATGCTAATATCGCATGTCACTGAGAATCTTGAGGTTTGATCTATCTGTACATCAACTGGTTTTGAAGCTATGAAAAGTTCATGCTTCTGGGAAGTTGAACTCTGTAATGTTCAAATGGGTATGGTGTGTTCGGTAAAAGGTAGGTAGTCAAATGGGGAGTGCCCTGGAGGTGTGTTGCATTCACACTTCCAGTGTTCCAGGTCGGACACATATGGACCTCAGATACCTGCCCACATAGTATAGATATGCAGATCTATACAGATGATTACTCAACCTAAAGAGGCATGTCCAACCTACGCCGATGATGTGTTCTAGACTTCTGGGTATCTTATTGTAGTCGCATTCGTTATTGGGAGTGGGAGATATGAGAGAAGAGTGATAGAGTGGGTGTATCATGAGAGGTGGTTGGAGGACGGTATCTTAGGTTTAGAGCCTTGGACTCTCGGAGGTTACATAGGATTAGGGATGACTATTGGATATTAGTTCAAAACATAAAATAATGTAGATTTTTACTGGTAGTAACTATATATAAGGGTAGCTTGTGTAGCTTAGGATTATAGAGGTTATGGTTACATAGGTTTAGAGATGACTACTGGACATCGGTTGAAACATAAGATCATGTATACAGCATAATTATACAGAGAGAGAGAGAGAGGATATTAGTTCAAAGTTCAAACATAAGATCATGTGTACAGCAATTTAGAGAGAGAGAGAGAGAGAGAGAGAGAGAGAGAGAGAGAGTTTTGTTAAATGCCAACAAAACTAAGAGAGTTTTGTTAAATGCCAACAAAACTAATCAAATATATTAAGGAATGTTAAGTTTCGGACCTTTGGAATTCGGTTGCGTTCAAGGTTTTATGAGAGTTTCAGCTTCTATGTTTGTTTCTTCATG
Source organism: Hemerocallis citrina (assembly GCA_017893485.1). NCBI lineage: Eukaryota > Viridiplantae > Streptophyta > Magnoliopsida > Asparagales > Asphodelaceae > Hemerocallis > Hemerocallis citrina. The sequence continues at coordinate 302,712,260 of CM030360.1, forward strand.
GGATCTGTAGATTTTATTTTACCTTGTGTCTTTAGGTTGGGCTTGAGAGAGGGAGAGAGAGAGAGAGAGAGAAATGGATAAGTGATCAGCAGAGGGTTTTTGGGAGGGGGTGAGGAAGATCTTTTTTAATTTTTACCTTATGTTGTCTAGTGTAGCCATTAAATTTCCATCAAAGGTCTGAGAATCTATAGCTGTCGTTTAACTTAACAGGTGTTGGTGGGAAGAGATTTCAAAAAAGCACTGTGATTTAAAATTGTTGTATTTTCAAATGCAAATAACGGTGATTTCGAAATCAAAGTCTCTTGTTGTGACTTTCAAATGCACACCTATTGTGATTTAGGAGCCACTCAACTTGGTTTTCACATACTTATTATTATTATTATTATTATTATTATTATTATTATTATTATATATGATTATGAGAGTTAGTAAGGAAATTAGATGATAATATTTATTATTGTCCCAATCAAAACATTAGTTTTACTAAACAACACATGCAATTTACTTTTTTCTAAAATTAATATTTGAAGCCAAGAAAATTGGCACAATTTTTGTGAAATGTTCACCTAACAAGAACAAGAAAAGGAAAAAAAAAGGGGGAAAAAGAAACAAATGATTTTTTTTTGAATATCTTTGATTGCGTTTAAAAAAAATCCATCTATATAATAAAACACAAGACAATTTGAAAAAAAGCTATCAAGTGGTTCCCCTTCAATTGAAACAAAATCAACGGTTCAGATTCACCCTCTCAAAACAGATTTTCCTCAAAAAAATTCCCCCCCCCAAAAAAACCAATGTTTTTCCCCAAAAACTAAAAAAACTCATTACTTTATTACTATTTTTCTTTTCTGTCCACCTTTTTATATTCCCCCCCCCCCTCTTTCTCTTTCCTTCTCTCTAGTTCTCTCTATTTACTCAGAAATTTAGATTTTCAAATTTCAGGTTTGTAGAATTTTCAGAATTTTTATGCTTTTTTTATTGTTCATGTTACATTGAAAATAACAAATATCTCCTCAAAAGTTAAATTTCATCATTTTCCACCCTCAAAGTTCCAAGAAGTTGGATTTTATACCCCCATTTATAATTATTTTTCAACATATACTAAAGGAAATATGAACTTTTATTTACAACTAATTATTGTCACACTATTCAAACTTGAGCTACATAATTGTTATTTTACCGTTTACAAGGCTTTTCATATGCTGTATCGTTCCGAAAACCTGCCGTAGGCACGTGCCCACGGGCAAATCTAGTAACATATAAATTTGTATAAGCATTTCTATTTTGACATAAATATAATTTTCAATGAGCATTGAATAATCACTAAAGCAAAATATGTATAACTGAACAACATCAATGGTTCACAAAAGCCTAATCTCTAACAAAGAACGAGAAATTAATTTGGTCATTTTTTAAATATCATTATTGGACTACATACATGATTTACATACATTCATCCTCTTTGGAAAGATGATTGTTGTATAAACATGAAAGGTTAGCTCCTTTTTCTTGGGAGGAGAAGAAGAAAGATGAGAATTTTTTTCTAACCCCGACCCTAACCCAAAAAAAAAAAAACCGAAATTCCCCCTCATGATCAAAACCAAGTTTTTTTTGGAAAAATTTAATCTATATTTTGTTGTTGTTGTTTACATGATTTGGGTTTAAATAAATGAAGAAGAAGAAAGGAAGGATGCTCAAGAAGAAGAAGAGGAAGGAGATAGAAGGTGTCATGGGATTTGACCACATAATTCTGAAAACACAATGATTTTAAAGGTGTGTTTTGGAAATCCTTTTCCACTATCATTACTGAGCTCTCCCTCCCTATCATTACTTTATACACTGGGAGATCTTCAAGTGGACACTATGGTACTAACCCTTGTGGGCAATCCTTAGAAACAACCTATGAATATTTGTCTGTCTTTAGCCTGAAAAGAGCTGAAGTCAGAATAAGAAACTTCAAAATGGGAATAGGCAGGGCCCGTGGAGTCGACATTATCTCTAATTTCTTTTTAATTTTTAAAGTCATCACCTCATCCATACCTCTAGTTGCCAAATACATTCAAAGGTGAAGTCCCTTTTGGATATATGCAACGAAAGATCTATGTGAAAGTTATTTGTTTAAAACTGCACCTTTAGTTTTGGTTTTTTGTTCAAATTTCATCCCACTTGTCTTTTGTATCAGGGTGCTCAGAATCGTCAAGGACAACCTGCAGGTATATTAAAAAGATCTACCGAAGGAGATCCAAATACACCCAGAGATCATGGGGATCTAAATACACCGAGAAATCAAGGGAACCTTGCAGAACCTCTCCTTGGAAACAAGAAATGAAGTACGAGAAAGCAAAACATGGTAGCATTCTCCAGGGTCCAACAAAAATGATACTGAACCTAAAATTCCCTATATATAAATGGTTATTTTAAATTTTGTGAGAACATGGTGTAGATGATGGGGGAAGGTAGAGAGCTTCCAGGAAGAGAGCGAGTACTAGAAACATGTACGGCTTATGTTATATAAACAACTTGCGATTGGTTGGAATGTAATTTGCCAACCGGTTTTAAGTCTTTATTTATAAATTCTGTAAATGGTAGTGACCGACTGATGAGTTGCTTTTCTTGGTTATTCCTGGGTATGAGAATGTAAGGGTCATGGTATTATGTGTAAAAATTGTACGAGAAATAATGTGAATCACGTTAGCTATCGCATGCATCACTGTATATTGTTACCAAAAACAATTTAGTCTAATGTCATAAGTTTGGAAGGATTTCGATTACAAATGTGAACTGCCTACTAGAAAGAACTGTTTGCTCGTTAAGAAACAGGAGCGTGTTTTTTTTGATAAAAATATCTATGTTATCGTTTTATTAAGGGATATTTTAGCAAATGCCCCCATTCAAAATGTGTAAACTAGCATATACCCCCACTATTTTTAAAAACTAAGAAATACCCCTAGTTTGGATGGAATGGTTAAAATTCCGTTAAGTTAACTTACGTGCATCACATGTAACATAGTAAAATGATCCAAATACCCCAATAAAATTATTTTAGCAAATACCCCTATTCAAAATCTAAAAACTAGCATATACCCCCACTATTTTAAAAAAAAAGGAATATTTTAGCAAATGCCCCCGTTCAAAATATGGAAACTAGCATATACCCCCACTATTTTTAAAAACTAAGAAATACCCTTAGTTTGGACGGAATCGTTAAAATTCTGTTAAGTTAACTTACGTGCATCACACGTGACACAGTAAAATGACCAAAATACCCACTACATAAAGTAAGGGTTTCTTGAAGCAAATTTGAAAAGAGAATGAACCGTCTCCTTTCCGCTTTGCAAGTCCGTAAAATTTTTTCTCTGATGGCCATCTACACCACATTGTTATATTAGGGTTTTTAAAGAAGAAATACCCCAACCCTAATCAGTCATTGACTCATTGTAAGCATCTTCTCCACCTTGTTATATTAGGGTTTTTGATAGATTATGTTTGTTTGATCGTTTCAACTTGATCAATTTTGTAATTTTTTTTTCTGAATTCTTTTTTAAGGAAAATTGGTTGCAGGAAGAGCCATGAATTCGAGAAGGTTCGCATCTGAATCTTTGTTCTATTATTTTGTTTATATTTTTATTATTCGGATGCGAACCTTCAAAAATTCATGGCTCTTCCTATAACCAAATTTCCTTAAAAAAGAATTCAGAAAAAAATATCACAAAATTGATCGAGTTGAAACGATCAAACAAACATAATCTATCAAAAACCCTAATATAACAAGGTGGAGAAGATGCTTACAATGAGTCAATGACTGATTAGGGTTGGGGTATTTCTTCTTTAAAAACCCTAATATAAGAAGGTGGGGTAGATGGCCATCGGAGAAAAAATCATATGGATCTGCAAAGCGGAAAGGAGACGGTTCATTCTCTTTTCAGATTTGCTTCAAGAAACCCTTACTTTATGTAATGAGTATTTTGGTTATTTTACCGTGTCACGTGTGATGCACGTAACTTAACTTAACGGAATTTTAACGATTCCGTCCAAACGAAGGGCATTTCTTAGTTTTTAAAAATAGTGGGGGTATATGCTAGTTTCCATATTTTGAATGGGGACATTTGCTAAAATATTCCCTTTTTTTAAATAGTGGGGGTATATGCTAGTTTTTAGATTATGAATAGGGGTATTTGCTAAAATAAATTTATTGGGGGTATTTTGGTCATTTTACTACGTTACATGTGATGCACGTAAGTTAACTTAACGGAATTTTAACGATTCCATCCAAACTAGGGGTATTTCTTAGTTTTTAAAAATAGTGGGGGTATATGCTAGATTTCACATTTTGAATGGGGCATTTGCTAAAATATCCCTTTTATTAATGATAATTAACAAAACCAAGTAGTACAAACATTTCACCAAACAGGAGCGTGTTGTAAGCTTTATTTGACTGATTGTGAATTATTCTCTCTGAATTCTTTTGATGCTTTAACTCCTTTATTTTCAATGTTTTTAAAGAAACATAACTGAAATGGACTGTCCTTGTTCCGTCATTCTTCATATTCTTTGCTTTCTCAGTTAACTTAATAGTATCTTAGTAAACATTCAATAACTTGCGGACGGGAGTGTGAACAAGTCATTAAGGTTTTCTAAATTTTCATCACTAGCATCTTAGTGCAGTTTTTAAAGGCACAAATCCGAGGAAAGCTGAGAAAGTACAAAGAAATCATTAGAAAAAGGAGAAAGAAATTAAGAGGGCCAACTTTCCTTTCCAGCTTAATGGAATTAATTAATATAGGTCGTAAAATCTGTGCTGTTTGGGCATTTGACCCTTGTCAACCCATGTCGTGAAGAATTTTTTTTTATAAACATCCCAGATTAATTTCTTTCTACGCACAAAATCATATATGTTGTGGTAATACGGAGCACAGAGGTTGGAAGATAACTACAGTAGGCAGGGTGGTGGATTTTTTTTAAACACCACTGCTCTGTAAGTGGTGGTGGAAGATAACTAACAAGCACAGAGGTTGGTGGAATTATTCATTCGATCAATTCCGCAAAAGACGTAAATACCGATTTGGTGGAAAAAGTCCATCGGCAAAAGTGTCGCTACTATGGAAGGGGATAGCAAAGCAAGGGGATATCTTCCACAGCAACACCACTTGCAAAGTCGGTAACGGGAAAAACACCAGATTCTGGAAAGACAAATGGTGTGGTAATACGGCTCTGCAAAATCAATTCCCATTAGCGGCACAAGCAACGCACAACCAAGATCTAACGGTGGCAGACATACGAAAGAATGGCAGGCTAAATTTTATTGTATCCAATAGTATAACAACATAGGCTAAGTTGGAATTTGAAGAGTTGAATAAATTTATTCTTCAAGAAGGAGGACAGGGAAATAGTTTAGACGATGAAAGATAGTGGGATAGAGAGAATTCAAAAGTGTTCTCAGTATCATCCATGTATAGATGGATCAACGATGGTGGCACGAGATGTCAAGTCCAGTCTGTTTTATGGGGAGCCAAAGTCTCACACAGAGTCAAAGTATTCTGTTGGTTAGCCCATAACAATGCGATTCTATCCAAAATAAACCTCAAGAAGAGGATGATACAGATTGACGTGATTTGCGAAGCGTGCCGAGCTACTGAAGAAGACGTCAACCACATCCTATTTCAATGTTCAAAAGCACGGCTCACTTGGGAAATTATCTGTAGGGGTTTTGGGTGCTTTAGGGTTCCGAACAATAGCATAGATATCTGGGCAAACTTTAGACAATTGCACATCAAACTAGAAGATAGAGAGGCTTGGGACATTGCTTCAGCTGCAACCATATGGAACCTTTGGCTAGATAGAAATGATTTAATTTTCCGCAAAAAAGCTTATAGTTTTCCTTATACCATGCATAAAATTTTCCTTCTGATACATGATTGGGCAGGTGCCCAGGAGCAGGTAAAGAGGATTAGGAACAGTGCGGGAGAGTAAAGAGGGATCTGGACGAGGCATAGGGGAGCACTACAGTAGGCAGGGTGGGATTGTTGCGTAGCTACATGCAGTTTGGCGGTGCTTGGGGTTAGATGTCAGGATTTTGAGGTTTTTGGGTCCCAGGCTAGCTTCGGTGGTTTTGGTTGCCATTGGACCTTCACTGTTTTAGTAGCTTTTGTTGTTTATGTCGGTTATGTTGTTGCTTTATTTTCATTTCCCTGATGTAATGTTCAGTGTTGGTACTACTATGTTTCCTTAACCTTTCATTAATGAAACGATGGCTTCGACCATCTTTTATCAAAAAAAAAAAAATCATATATGTTATTTCTCACTTAGAGCATCCACATTCGTGTGATTGCTAAAAAATAGCAAAATGTTTATTATACATATAGTAAAGTGGAGTTTGCTGCAGTGGTTGTGAAATGCTATAATATAGCAATCAAAAATAAAATATGATCGGACAGAACTCTAAGTTTCGTCCTGCAAAAAAAAAAATCAACACACTTTTTAATAAATAAATTAAATATTTTAATAATTTTAAAGGTGAGACGCAATTTGAAGCTCCGTCAGAGGCCGAAAAAAATAAAATAAAATGGGACGGAACTTGAAGATCCGTCCCATTCTCAGGAAAGGAACTTCAAGTTTCGTCCAAGGGAAAAGTTAATATAAAATTACTTTTTTATTTGGGATGGATCTTGAAGTTCCGTCCGATATAATTAAAAATTATTTTTTTATTTGTGAAGTTCCGTCCTCTATAATATGTATATTCTCATATCGCCTCTCAAATATAGCAATCTTCAGTAGTGATTTGGTCAAAATATGAATAAATAGCAAACAATTGCAGATACGCAATATGGATAATATAGAAATTTAGCAAACGACCGTGGATGCTTCAAGTATAATAAGTTATGCGAACTATAGTACAAGTGTTTGACATCAATTTAGCTTGTTGCTCCATAAAGGAAGACTAGGTTTGCCCGTTGACATGTGCCTACGGCACGTCTTCGGAACGGTGCACCTTGTTTGTTTATAGAAAATAGTTTTGGAGGTTCAGCAAATTAATTGAAGTAGCAAACATATTATATGAGAAACTTTTGGGGATCCAGCAAAAAAACAAATTATATGATTTTGTTTTGATTTTTTTGAATTATTTTTAAAGTTTTTAAATTTTTAAGTGATTTTTTTGAATTATTTTTAAAGTTTTTAAATTTTTAAATTTTTTTTAGTTTTTTTCTTAATTTTTTGAATAGAAGAAAGAGAGAGAGAGAAATAATTAAATAAATATAGGAGTTGTTTTGGGTGGGAGATTTAAATTTGAGTTTTGGGGAGAAATTTTTGGGAGGGAAAATATGTATTGTGAAGTTAGATCTGGGCCTTTAATTTTTTGGGGGATTGAAGGAGAGCCACTTGATAGTTTTCTTTGTGTTTTATTATACAGACTAGGTTTGCCCGTTGACACGTGCCTACGGCACGTCTTCAAAACGGTGCACCTTGTTTGATCATAAAAAATAGTTTTGGAGGTCCAGCAAATTAATTGAAGTAGCAAACATAGAGCAAAAAACATATTATATGTTTTTTTTTTGATTTTGTTTGAATTATTTTTAAAGTTTTTAAAATTTTAAAATTTAAAATTTAAAATTTTTAAATATTTTAAAATTTTAAAAAAATATATTTTCTTAATTTTTTAATATTATATAGAAGATGGAGGGATGGAGAGAAAAAAAAATTTAAATAAATATAGGAGTTGTTTTGGGTGGGAGATTTGAATTTGAGTTTTGGGGAGAAAATATGTTTTGTAAGATTAGATCTGGGCCTTTAATTTTTTGGGAGATTGAAGGAGAGCCACTTGATAGTTTTAAAATTTAAAAAAATATATTTTCTTAATTTTTTAATATTATATAGAAGATGGAGGGATGGAGAGAAAAAAAAATTTAAATAAATATAGGAGTTGTTTTGGGTGGGAGATTTGAATTTGAGTTTTGGGGAGAAAATATGTTTTGTAAGATTAGATCTGGGCCTTTAATTTTTTGGGAGATTGAAGGAGAGCCACTTGATAGCTTTCTTTGTGTTTTATTATATAGATAGTTGCAAGATCACAGAAGGATCACAAGGCAAATTGATTTGTTCATCATACACATGTCATCGAATTTGCCTTATTCATAACTATTTTTGGTTAAGTTACCCATTTCACATTTTGGGATTCATATAAAACAAATGTTAGTTTCGAGTAACTACTATGAACTAACTCTGACTGGTATAATTTGAGAAGAGTAATCTAGTTTTGAGTTTTGCCACTATTGTCCTTGGCCAAGTCAAAAACCCTAATTTTAAAGTTATTGAGTGGCTGTTATTTACCAAATTTAGTGGCTTGCTTTTTCTTTTTAGGGTTTTTAATCCCTAACAAATATATGAATATCACATATACTCCTCATAAATGTGTATTTTTATATTTACCCCTAACAATGTGTATCCAACCTTCTAGTTACCCTTTAACTTAAAACTATTTTAAAAACATAAAAATGTATGAAATATACAGTTATGTTTAATAGATTTTTTGTAAAATGACTAAAATACATTTTCTCTACTAGTTAAGCTTATTCTTATTACTTTTTATAAACTAAACCGTCTATAAAACCGATTGAAACACATCAATCATTCTTAATTTTTCTTCAGTTTTCTTAATAAATAGACAAATTTACAGTACATCTTTATAATTTTATCTTCTTCATCATGTTTTATATCCAAATTCGCCACTAATCTTATAAGTTTCAAATGCTCGTAGTTTGAGGTAACTTTTAGGGGTAAATAAGAAATGAGCTCATATTGTTAGGGGCATATATGAAAATATACATTTTTGAAGGGCATATATGATATTAGCATATTTGTTAGGGGTATATGCGTTAAAACCCCTTCTTTTTATTCATTGAATGGTTGGGATGAAAGCTCCAATGGTATTTAACTACAGTCAAGACCCATAGTAGCAAAGCTAAGAAAGGTAGATAAATCGAGAGGGAGTTTGTTCCCTCATCTCTAATCTCCTCTAATCTCCTCTAATATTATAATGGGAGAATTGGGCTTGTCATTTGTAGACTGACAACCTGTAATTTATAGACATTTAACCATCTGATCTCAACCATTCATTCCTAAGTAGGATTTATATTAACTATTCATTTGCTTAACTGTTGTTAGTTATCATAACACCCTCAAAGTTTAAATTTATTTACGACATAATTAGTTACAAAAGTACCACTCATTTAAAGTAAAAGTTTGTACCACTAGAAATAATTTGTTAAGAGTGTGATGAGTGAAGAGATGTCTCATATTCGAGGTCAGATTACGTCTTATTATTTAAAAAAAAAACATGCATCACACGTGCAGATTAATAGTGCTTTTAGTGCCAAACATACCAATGTACCATCCAAAGTTGCGGGAGTACTATTGGACAAATTGCTGTAATCTTTAATAAGAAATTCTAAATTTTATAAAGGGAACTTAATTGTAGGAGGAAAAATTGTTACGACTAATCGTCCATTAACTTTAAGCCCACCGGTCCAGAGAGATACTTGGTAATGTAGTCTAGTGCCCAATATGATCCGAGGGGAAACTCCTATTGAAAAAAAAGGATAATTTAATTTAACCACCTATCCATCTATTTGATTTTCAAAGTGAGACTACTATTTGAGCCACAATCATAAAAATCTCCACCTTGAGGTTTCAAACCTAGGATAACTTCAGAGATCCACAGTATCCACCCCAGACTGTATTTCATGTGTCCCCACCAAGTTGACTTGACTTTGCTTCTAGCTAGCCTTTGGTAACTCCGACACCCATGTTTCCCGCCAATCATCTCATTGACTCGGCATGCCAATGCCCATGGACGAAGCCAGAACAAAATTTTCAGGGAGGCCAAGAAAAAATTCTATAACTATATATAAATATATAGGTATTTTTTCATAATTTTAGGGGGGCCAAATAATAAAATTTAAAAGATTTAAGGGGGGTTTTAAAAAAATTTCTAAAATTTTAAGGAGATTTTCAAAATTTTGGGGGGTCCGGGCCACCCCGGACCCCCACATAGCTCCGCCACTGCCAATGCCTCCAGCATTACACTCCACAAAAAAGGGGGGGAAAGCGAATGTCTCCAACCAATATTTTGACTCGAAACAGGGTTTGTTAGGGGTGTATGTTTGTTTGCTTTCTTTTCTTCATGCATTTTACTTTTGTTTTGTACTGTTATTTTTTTTCCCGGTATGCCGGGGTTGTTTTGTTAACATCTTATTAATGAAACAGGGTGACCTTATTCCACCTTTTCCCTCTAAAAAAAAAAATATTGACTTGATAAAGCCTGGGCCATATATCGACTTAACATGATAACTTTGTTCACAATGACTTCACTAACGTCCTTTATCTAACCAAGGATCTTCACCATGGGCGCTGATACGATTTGTAGCGACTAAATGCCCATTTACTCTTGACCAACTAGTTCACATGAATATTTGGTAAATTACTCTAAAGGATTATATGACCCAAAATTACCAAATATCTATCTGGACCAATGGGTCAATAGTAAATGAGTCCTTAATCGATACAAGTTGATAAGATTTCATCATATGGTTAAATCCAAAAGAAAAAGGAATCTCTAATGCATTTTGGTTAGTTGGAGGAATCCAATTAATCATGGACTATTTGGTTTGTTTCAAACCATGGCTAAGATAAGATTTATTTCTAATTAGCTAATATTTGGTAAATTAGTCTCATGTATTATATGACCCAAATTATTAAATATCTATCTGCACCAGTGGGTCAAGAGTAAATGAGTCCTTAATCGATATAAGTTGATAAGATTTCCTCATATGGTTAAATCCAAAAGGAAAGGGAATCTTTAATGCATTTTGGTTTGTTGGAGGTTCCAATTAATCTTGGACTATTTGGTTTGTCTCAAACCACATAGCTAAGATAAGATTTATTTCTAATTATCTAGTAACTAATTAAATGATATGTGCACAATATTTTTATACAAGTTTTACTTTACGAGGTGATGTGGTACAATCTCCATCCCCCATGTATAATCTCCAACTCCCATGTATAATAGAATATTCTTTTTATATGGTGAAGATTGTGCCACATCACTTTGTGGAGTAAAATTTGTTTAAAAAGTTTGTGCATATAGCATTACTCTTTATCTAATTCTCGAATTATCCTAACTAAATTTATCTAATTATATCTATATCTTATACTAATAGAAGAGAGGGCCTCTCATTTCTCTATTTTGAAATAGAGAAAGGAGAGTAAAAGTATGGATTCCTATTTAACTAACACGTGTACCATGCATAATTTTTATTAAAAAAATTAAAATTCTAATCTCTCAAACGTAGTCTCTTTCCCTCTCACTTTTTCTGCAACTTTAGTAATATTCAATTGTATAACATTATTGTTTGACAGTGATAATATAAACTATCTGCGTATGTGATGATGAAATGAAGATTTCAGTAATTACGGTATGAATAATTTTCATAAGTTTTTTCAACTCTCTCACATTTTTTAGGAATTATATATAATTTTATGAGTCTGTAAAAACTATTTTAGGCTGTGCAATTTACACCGGTTAATACTAGTTACTCTTTATATAGAGTAGTAGAGGGAATGAATTTGCATCTAAACATAATTAAGATAATTAAGAGTGGCTCTACTTCGTAGAGTTCTTTTGTAGCCATGGAATGAAAGAGATCGTTTGGTGGTGAGCAACCTAAGAAGAGGGTGTAATCATTGTACTCTTTCTCGTGCTTAATTAAAGTTTATCTCTCTTCGGTGGTTTCTTCTTGGGGGATCATATGTATCTCTTGTGTTATATTTTATTCTCTACAACTTGTGAACGTGATCTTTGGTGTGGTTTTCAAATTGCAGGAGTTGTTTTGGAGGTTGGTTGTGTTTGAGTTATTGTCAGTGTAGTAAATTCTGTTCCCAGACATATCAAAGCTCATGGTTCAACTTTACCTCGGAGATGGAGACTTATACAACAAATCCCACCAGGATGATTTATCTCAATGGAAGAAACTGGTGTATCAGGAAATGAAAGAAGTAAGATCATCCATATATTCGAGAAAATTATTTGTTAATATGAAATTCAAGGATGAAAGTTAGTTGACAACATATCTAAATGAGTTCCGAGGAATTGTGAATCAATTGGCTGCGATGCAACTTTTGTTAGATGATTAGTTGTGGAAATTGTTTCTCTTAGGGACAAAGATACATGATCTGGTCTTGTGAAAAATGTTTGATAATAAAGGAAACTTGAGAAAGCAAGCTGATCATACAAATTCAAGGACGAATGTTTGGTTGCAGCACATCTTAATGAGTTCCAAGAACCTGTGAATCAGTTGGCGGCAACACAACTTCCTTTAGATGATGAGTTGCGGACATTGTTTTTCTTAGGGACGATGCCATATAGTTGGATGACGATTTTAGTGTATCTTAGAAATTCCGTTCTGAATGGTATGGTAATCATGACTCAGGATATATGATCTTTATTGAACAAAGAAGAAAGAAGGAAGTCATCTGGTACTACTTCATCGCAGACACTTGTTATGGAGGAGGAATTGGAAAATAGAAGGTATTATAAGGAAGATGGAGATCCAAGTCTGGCAATAAGAAGTTCATTATTGGTATTGTAAGAAAAATAGGCACTTCCACAGGGAGTGTCGAGCACGCCTCAAGCAGCAGGAGGCATGTGATGATGATAAGAAGTAGTCATCTAATGCGATGCTTAGTGATATCATATATTTCTCCGTGGATGGGTAGATTTGTTGCTCTTCAGATTGTGATGACCCAAAGAAGTGAGTGATTGACTTCAGGGTTTCGTTCCATGACACTCTTCACTAAGGATTCTTTACTAGATATATTTTGGGCAACTATGGTGCAGGGAAGATGGAAAACGAAGATGATGTTAGGAATCAATGTGACCACATATATAGGCGGGAAGAATGTATTAAAATATGTTTATCATGTGCCGAATCTAAGGTTAAATCTTATCAGAACAACTTGATGTTGAAGGATTTGTTTCATACCGCGGTAATGGTTTGTGGAAGCTTAAGAAAGGGGGCGTTGGTTGTTGCTAAGGGGAGAAAATGTTGCTCGCTCTACAAGGCCAATGCTCGCTTGTGTGATAATGTTGATAGCATCGTCGAACATTTGGATTAAGTTTTATCATTTATGGCATCATTGATTAGAACATGTTGGTGCAAAGGGTTAGAAATTTTTGATAAGGGGAACTGCATGCCAAGTCTCGAATGTAAGGAACTATCACTATGTGATAATAATTGTTATCTTGGTAAATCTCATCGGCCATAGTTTGCATCTCGAGCGGGGAAGTTAAAGTTAGGTTTCCTCGATTTGGTGTCTGTTGACCTACTGATACTTGTAGGTTTGGTGGACCTGTTGATACTAATTAGTAATGGTGGTGCCCAACACTTTGTCACCTGAATAGATTATGCATCAAGGAGGGTTTGGAGCTATATGTTAAGCAACAAAGATTATGTGTTTGACATGTTAAAAAAGTGGCATGTGGCGGTTGAGATTGAATGTCTTTGATGTTGAAAGCACTACGCTCTAATAAAAGATGGGAGTACACTCCAAAGAAATTCAGAGACTACTTTGTAGTAAGTGACATTCAGCATGAGAAAACTGTCCTATACAGTCTTAAACACAATAGGGTTGTTTAAAGAATGCATTGTTATATCATAGAAAATGCCTGAAGCAAGCTATCCTAGGTCGACGGCCTTTTCCAAGGAGTGTTGGGTAGAGGTTATAAGTACTACAGTCTACATTATTAGCAGGTTACCATTGGTTCCATAGGGTGGAGAAGTAACACTTCTCAAAATCTTAGAAGGTTCTTAGTCAACATCATTACACAATATCACTGCCCTTGCCTCTAGGATGCTAAACTCAGACGAATAGCCTTTGAAGGTCTAGTGTGACAAGGAGATTGTATTCACAGGCAATGGTCTTGGGTGTAAGCCCTATGTGTTGGATAATGGCTCGATTCTGGTTCAGATTGTTTTGGAGTATCTGCAGCAAATGAAAGTTACAGTATATCAGTCGACTGAATTGGAGGATCATGCGACTGTCCAGAGGAGTTTTCAAAGGCTAAAGGTACAGCAGAATCAGTCGACTGAGTATGGGATCAGTCGACTGTCCCGAAGGAAGTATCAGTCGACTGGTAATTCGACCAGTCGACTGTCGGCGGGTTTTGGATCCAGAATAGGCCCAATTCGAAAAGGCCCAATAGTTTCCCTATAAATACACCCGTTAGGGTTTTGTAAATAGTAACACCTTATTCGGATTTTGCAGCCGTCATCTCTTGTAAACTTTGTTTTGCCCATTGTTGAGAATAGCAAGAAGAACCCCAACCGCCCCTTGTGGATGTAGGCATTGTTTTGCCGAACCACGTAAATCTTGCGTTCTTGTGTTGCTTGCTTTTCTGTGTTTTCTCGCCGTTCCTCTCTTTGATTGGTTGTTTGATTTGTATTCCGCACAACAAGTGGTATCAGAGCTGTTGGTTCGACCTAGAGGGAGATGGCGGGTGATGCAGATGCAACCAAGGATGTTGTGGGATCAAGTTCTTCTAGAACAACGATTCACAACGCAAAATTTGAAGTTGAAAAATTTGATGGGACAAACAATTTTGGGATGTGGCAATGTGAGGTGTTGGATGTTCTTGTTCAACAAGAACAAGATGTTGCTTTGGAAGTAGAAAAACCAAAGGATATGTCCGAAGCAGATTGGAAGAAGTTGAATCGAGTTGCGTGTGGGACTATTCGGCTCTTTATTGCGAAGGCTCAGAAGTATGATTTGATGAGGGATACCGTTGCTGCGGTGTTGTGGAAGAAACTCGAAGACAAATACATGAGGAAAAGTTTGGAGAATAGGCTGTATTTGAAGAAGAGATTTTTTCGCTTCACCTATACGGAAGGTATGTCTATGAATTCTCATGTTGAATCATTTAATAAATTGTTGGCTGATTTGTTAAATTTGGATGAGCAAATTAAAGATGAAGATAAAGCCCTAATTCTGTTGAATTCATTACCTGAAAGTTATGATCATTTAGCAACTACTTTACTATATGGAAAGGATACTGTTAAATATGAAGATGTTGCAAATGCCCTGTTGAATAATGAAACTAGGAGAAGGGATAAAATGGTTAATAGAGAAACTTCTGAAGCTTTAATTGTAAGGGGCAGGACTGAGACCAGATCTGAGTCCAAATCTGGGAAAAAGGGAAACAAATCTCGTTCCAAATCGAGAGGAGTTTCGAAGGACAGAAAAATACCGGCCAAAGATGAATGTGCTTTCTGTCATGAAAGGGGGCATTGGAAAAAGGATTGTCCAAAGCTACGAAATAAGGGAAATTCGACTGCAAATGTGACTGTTGATAATTTAGAAAGTGGCGAGGATTTTTCTTTTGCACTTGCTTCTAGTCCCTCACTTTATCAAGAAGTATGGTTTCTTGATACAGCAGCCTCCTATCATATGTCTTGGAAAAAGGAGTGGTTTACTTCTTTGAAGTATATGGATGGTGGTGTAGTTTTGATGGGAAATGATGCACCTTGTAAGAAGGTAGGAATCGGGAAGATTGAATTGCTAATGCACGATGGTCTTATTAGGGAGCTTTCAGATGTATGGTATGTTCCAGATTTGAAAAAGAATTTGATTTCACTTGGTGCTTTGGAGGCCAGTGGATTGAAATTTGCTAGTGAAGGTGGCATTCTGAAGGTGACTAGTGGATCACTCGTGGTGATGAAAGGGCAAAGAAAAAGGAACTTGTTTTTCTTGCAGGGAAAAACATATTTGGGTGAGGCTGCCAGTGTAACTAAAAGACCTAAACAGGTTGTTCCCGACTCTACTAGGTTGTCGCATATGCGACTCGGGCATGCAGGAGAAAAGGCCTTGCAGGGGCTTGTGAAGCAAGGGTTGCTTAAAGATGCTAAAGGGTGCAAGTTGGAATTTTGTGAACATTGTGTTTTGGGTAAGCAAACTAGGGTGAAATTTGGTACAGCTGTACATCAGACAAAGGGTATCCTCGATTATGTGCACACAGATGTTTGGGGCCCTACTCAGACACCTTCTATGAGTGGTAGACACTGGTTTGTTACTTTTGTTGATGATTACTCCAGACAAGTTTGGGTATATACCATGAAGCACAAAGATGAAGTTTTGACATTGTTCACAAGTTGGAAGAAGAAAGTTGAAAATCAGACTGGTAGGAAGATTAAGGTTCTGAGGTCAGATAATGGAGGGAAATATAAGAATGATCCGTTTCTGAAATTGTGTGAAGATGAAGGGATCCAGAGGCACTTCACAGTTAGGAAGACTTCACAGCAAAATGGGATTGCGGAAAGGATGAACAGAACCTTACTTGAGAAGGTGAGATGTATGTTAGCACAGTCTGGATTGAAGAAGACATTTTGGGCAGAAGCTGTTATATATGCAAGCCACATTGTCAACCGTTTACCATCAGCAGCACTTGAAGGCAAAACGCCTATTGAGGTATGGAGTGGTAAACCTGCATCTGATTATAGTTTTTTGCATATATTTGGTTGTCCTGTTTATTTTCATGTAACTGAAACTAAACTTGATGCAAGAGCCAAAAAGGCTATATTTGTTGGTTTTAGTACTGGTGTCAAAGGTTACAGGTTGTGGTGTCCAGAACAAAAGAAGTTAGTAATCAGCAGAGATGTGACTTTTGATGAGACCAGCATGATTAGCTCGGGACAGTCGACTGGTGGTATGGGACAGTCGACTGGTGAGCAGCAGAAGAGTGGGACAGTTCTCCAACAGGTGAGTAGCAGAATCTCGGGACAGTCGACTGGTGTACAGGAGCAGTCGACTGGTGGTCCAGAACAGCAGAAGAATAGGAGCTCGGGACAGTCGACTGTTGGCAATTACCAGTCGACTGGTAGGAGAGTTCTCCAACAGGTGGAGTTAGAAAAGTTGTCAGTTGAAAATCCTGTTCCTGTCCAAGATGAAGATGATGTGGTTGATACTGAGAATGATGAAGAAGTTCCTATCCAGCAGGAAGAATCAATTGCAGTAAGAAGGCAAAGAAGAGATGTTAAACGACCGTCTCGCTTTACAGATACAGTTGCATTTGCTCTTCCCATTGTGGATGATGAAGTTCCCTCCAACTTCAAAGAAGCTACTAGAAGTTCAGAAAATGCAGATTGGAAAGTTGCTATGGATGAAGAGATGAACTCTCTTCATAAGAATAAGACTTGGGATCTAGTGCAACTACCAAAGGGGAAGAAAGCAATTGGTTGCAAGTGGGTGTATACAAAGAAAGAAGGTCCAAAAGGCAGTGTTCGGTTCAAGGCTAGACTAGTTGCAAAGGGGTATGCTCAACAGGAAGGTATTGACTATAATGAAGTGTTCTCTCCAGTTGTGAAGCATCCTTCTATTCGGATTTTGTTAGCTTTGGTAGCACAGTTTGATCTTGAATTGACACAGATGGATGTGAAGACTGCGTTCTTACATGGGGATCTAGATGAAGAAATTTATATGTTGCAGCCAGATGGGTTTAAGACAGCTGGAAAGGAAAATTGTGTTTGCAGGTTGAAGAAGTCTCTCTATGGGTTGAAGCAATCTCCAAGGCAGTGGTATTTGAGGTTTGATCAGTTTATGAAAGTGCAGAGATATTCCAGAAGTGAGTTTGATCATTGTGTCTACTTCAGGAAATTGCAGGATGGTTCTTTCATATATCTGTTATTATATGTGGATGACATGTTGATTGCCTCTAAAAATGCTAAGGAGATTCAAAATTTGAAGAATCAGTTGAGTTCTGAATTCGAGATGAAGGATCTTGGTGAAGCCAAGAAGATACTTGGGATGGAGATAGCTAGAGACAGGGCAAAGGGCATAGTGAGTTTGACACAGAAGCAATATCTTTTGAAGGTGCTGAAATGGTTCGGTATAGATAAGAAAACTAAACCAGTCAGTACACCCTTAGCCAGTCATTTCAGAATTAGTGCTTCTCAGTCTCCAAGTACAGATGAAGAGAGACAGTATATGGCGAATGTACCTTACACTAGTGTGGTTGGCAGTTTGATGTATGCTATGGTTTGTACTCGACCAGACATCTCTCAGGCGGTGAGTATGGTTAGTCGATATATGCATGATCCAGGTAAAGAGCATTGGCAAGCGGCTAAATGGATTTTGAGGTACATAAGTGGCACCACAGATGTGGGTTTGAAGTTTGAAAGGGATGACAATATTAGCAGGTTATTGGTGGGTTATGTTGATTCAGACTATGCAGGTGATCTAGATAAGAGGCGATCTACTACAGGCTATTTGTTTACTATGGCTAGAGCACCTATAAGTTGGAGGTCAAATTTGCAGTCCACTGTAGCGTTGTCTACTACTGAGGCTGAATACATGGCGGTTGCTGAGGCCATGAAGGAAGCCATTTGGATACATGGACTTTTGAAGAGCTTGGGAATTCATCGGGAGAAGGTGGAGGTACACTGTGACAGTCAGAGTGCTATTCATTTAGCGAAGAACCAAGTTCATCATTCGAGGACCAAACATATTGATGTCCGTTATCATTTTGTGCGTGATTTGATAAAGGATGGTGATATTCATTTGGTGAAGATTGGAACAGCTGATAATCCTGTTGATATGTTGACCAAAGTTGTTGGGGCAGCCAAGTTCAAGCATTGCATGAACCTGGCTAATATTTTGCATGTTTGATAATTTGGCATGGGCGGTTGGGATAGTGCTTTGCTATTGGTTTGTTTAGTATGTGATATCATACTAAGGTGGAGTTTGGGTGTTTTGTTGCATTTGGTGATGAGCAGTTGTTTTTGGAGTATTTGTGGAGATTGCTTGGGCTACTTGGAAGATTTCACCAAGGTGGAGATTGTTGGATACTTGGAAGATCTCGCCAAGGTGGAGATTGTTGGATAATGGCTCGATTCTGGTTCAGATTGTTTTGGAGTATCTGCAACAAATGAAAGTTACAGTATATCAGTCGACTGAATTGGAGGATCAGGCGACTGTCCAGAGGAGTTTTCAAAGGCTAAAGGTACAGCAGAATCAGTCGACTGAGTATGGGATCAGTCGACTGTCCCGAAGGAAGTATCAGTCGACTGGTAATTCGACCAGTCGACTGTCGGCGGGTTTTGGATCCAGAATAGGCCCAATTCGAAAAGGCCCAATAGTTTCCCTATAAATACACCCGTTAGGGTTTTGTAAATAGTAACACCTTATTCGGATTTTGCAGCCGTCATCTCTTGTAAACTTTGTTTTGCCCATTGTTGAGAATAGCAAGAAGAACCCCAACCGCCCCTTGTGGATGTAGGCATTGTTTTGCCGAACCACGTAAATCTTGCGTTCTTGTGTTGCTTGCTTTTCTGTGTTTTCTCGCCGTTCCTCTCTTTGATTGGTTGTTTGATTTGTATTCCGCATAACACTATGTTCCGGTGCCGAAGGTGAATCACCAGAAGCTAGATACGACAACCGCACAATGAATTCTACTTAGTTACAATGATGATGAGTTCGACTACAATTTATGGAATCTTGTAGATAAAAAGGTGATTTGAAATCGTGATATTACTTTTTCCGAAGGTCAAAACATTGCAAACAACATGGATAATTCACAAGAGGTAATTGAGTTTGATTTGCCAGATGTACTAGTATAACCCAGTTATCAGGTGAATCAACATGTTGATCATGGGCCTAACATGGGAGATGTAATCCCACATGATGTTGCATGTGATGAATCAGAACATGTGGTACATGATTTTGTGCAGCGTAATCAAACCCAGGGGGAGCAACCCGTTGATTTACCACAATTCAGAAGGTCCAAAAAGGTTCCATGTACTCTCAACAAGATATCCATCCTCAAAGTATATCGCCATAACTGAGAGTGGTGAGCTAGAAAGCTTTGAGGAAGCCATGATGTATGAGGTGTTTTCACATATAGTATAAATTTAGTTGGTTCTAGAAATGGTAGCCAAGTTGAGGATAAAGTTGGAGCACATGGATATGAAAACAACCATTCTCCACATGATCTCGAAGAAGAAATATTAATGGAACAACCAGAAGGTTTCAAAGTCTTGGGCAAAGAGAAGATGATTTGCAGATTGAGGAAGAAATTATATGGCCTCCGAAAAATGCTTCTTTAGTGGTACAAGAAGTTCCGACTCTTTTATAGTTCATTATGGGTTTGAGCATATTTATGCAGATCATTGTGTCCTTATTAAACAATCTGAGGACTTTATCATTCTCTTGTTGAATGTAGATGACATGTTGAAGGTTGAACAAGTTAGGTCCAAAATTGATAACTTGAAAGTGGAGCTAAGTAAGTCTTTAATTTATGATGAGGGACTTGGGATGGCAAAGCAATACTTGGAATGGAGATATCTTATGACAGGAAATCCCATAATCACTGGGTGTCACACGAAGGTATGTTAAGCAGATCTTGAAGAAGTTCAATATGCACAATGTTAAAGCTAGTAGGTACTTAGTCTTGCCACTCCAAATTAAGTGTCAGAAAATGTCCCAATTCAGAGTCAGGGAAGAACATGATCAAAATTTTGTATGCTTCAGTTGTTGGAAGTTTGATGTATGCAGTGGTGTGCACAAGGTTGGACTTGGCACATGAAACGACATTTTTGTAGGTATTTATTCACGTAGACAATATTGAGAATGCGTGTTTCCTTTGGAAGCTTAAAGCCTATATTGGTTGGTTACATAGATTATGGTAAGCATGGAATATTGACAAGTGATATGGCTAAAAATGGGGTTAAATCGGAACCGTCCAGATGGATCACGAATCTTGAGGCACAGGGGTAGAGCGGTAATTTCACCTTCTGACGGGTCTGAAGCGGGTACTGGTTATCTTCCCCGAAAATCCATTTACCCGCGAACGGATCCACCTTAATCGGGTACGGGTTCCAACCCGCAGCAAACCCAGCTCAGAAGGGATAGAATTAGGGTTCCTGATTCCTATTAATCGACGGCCCTGATTCGTGCCCATCCTTTCACCGGGATTTGGGATCAAATTCTTTATCTGATTACAGGGAATATACCTTATCTGATTACATTCCTAATCTGTTCACAGGAAGAATATTCCATATCAGATCACAAGGATTACATTCCTAATCCGTTCCCTAAGGCGCCTATAAATACCCCCCGCCCATCTCCATTAAGAGGTAATCAACTCTTCACCAGTTTTTGTGCTCATTCATAGTCTTCCTAGATTACTGACTTGAGCGTCGGAGGGTGCGTCGCCGGGAACAACCCCGGTGTCTCGCACTTTTTGCAGGTGCACGGCGGAGCGACGATCGACGCCCGACGGAACAGGTACACAGGTTTTTCTATTCAGTTTCCCCAAGAATCCACAAGTTCTATCTGTGTGCCCCCACACCAAATTTAGCGGCAACAGATTGGCGCCGTCTGTGGGAAACTAACGAATAGGGACCTCTCCTCTTCCCGGTGAACAGGTTTTCTCCTGCCATGCCGCTTCGCAAAGTTAGATCTAGGGGCTCCAACCGAGCGCCCAACCCTGACCAGCAAGAAGTCCTTCCTGATCCCGCTCAGCAACAAGGGCAACTCCCCCCTACCATGGAAGAGCCGCTCCAACGGAACCCTCCACCTCCTGATCCAAAGGGGCCTAACCCCCAGAAACAGCCTCTTCACCAAGAGGACCTCTCCATCCACAACGCCTCCAGTGCCTCCATGGCCTCCCATCATCCCCGAGCCTCTGGTCGCCACAATGCCCCTCCCAAGCGCCCGAAAGATGATGACCTTCGTCGCCATCTGGATGAAAAGCGAGCTCGGGGGGAAGCCTCCCGCCAGCAAGAGCGATCCCCCCGACGCCGAGAGCACAGGGGGTCCCCCGTCCGAAGAGGGCGAAAGGACTCCCCTGATCACTACCGAAGGAGGCACTCTCCAGCAGGTCGGCAGCAGCCTAGGAACAATGAGGCACCCATCACCCGTGCCGAGTTCCAGCAATTCCAAGCAATGGTACAACAGGTCCTCAACCTCCGTCAGAACCCCAATGAGCCGAGGGCCCCATCCCCTCCTCCGGTTCGGAGCCCTCGCCAACGGTCCCCTTCTCCTCGACCCGCTCCTACCAATTCCAGGCGCACCCCAAGTCCTCGTCGTTCTCGAAGTTACCATCGCCGCAGCCCTCGCTCCCCCTCATACGAAGACGAGTCCCGTGGCTCGGCAGATCACCGTCGGAGAGATGACACCATGAACCGCCGCCTAAACGAGGTGGAAAAACTCTTGGGACAGATAAACAGAGAAGAGGAGCTCAGGGGGAGGACCCTACGTCCTAGCCGGCCCCCATTCTCCCGGACCATAGTAGATGCCCCTGTTCCGTTCGGATTCAAACCTCCCCAGTTCGAGAACTACACTGGGGAGACCGATCCAGTTGACCACATCGAAAGCTTTAAGACTTTGATGCTCCTCCATCAAGCTTCCGATGCCCTCCTCTGCAAAACGTTCCCTGCAACTCTCAAAGGCCCAGCTCGAGAATGGTACTCTCGCCTTGCCCCGGCATCGATATTCTCCTTCGAACAGTTCGAAACCCTGTTCATCACCCATTTCGTCAGCAGCCGAAGGGCCGAGAAGACCAGCATCTCACTATTGCACCTCCGTCAACAGAAGGGGGAGAAATTGAGGGACTACGTGAAGAGGTTCACAGCTGAAGCCAGAACCATCGCATCCCTCGACCAATCCGTCGCTACCGCGGCATTCCAATCCAATATCCTCAATTCCAACCTCCGCTCCTCCCTCGCCAAGAAACCGCCGCACGACTTTTCTGACCTCCTCCTCCGCACTGAAAAGTACATCCGAGCTGAAGAGGCCGAGGAACAGCCCAACTGGGAAGGAAACGCCTTCGGGTCTAAGAGGAAGGGAACGGAAGAAGAGGGAGCAAAAAAGTTCCAGAAGGATAATGCTGGCCAGCGCCGGCCTCCCCCTAGATTCGAGAAGTTTACTCCCCTCACCACAAACATCTCCACCATTTTCATGGAAGTCGAAAAAGAAGGGGTCTTACCTCCTGCTCCGAAGATGAACACCCCTGCTAAGAGAAGAGATAGAGAAAAATGGTGCCGCTATCACCGGGACCATGGGCACGACACCAACGATTGCCGTGCGCTAAGAAACGAGATTGAGGCCCTTATCCAGAGAGGGCAGTTAGCAAAATTCGTGAGAAAGGACCAAGCCGAGCTTCCTCCCCAGCCTCGGGGGGCTAACAAACGTCCGGAACGAGAAGAGTCGCCAGAGTTTGAGGAAGAACGAGTCCTCCACCTCATCCACGGGGGTCCAATGGGGGGCTCCTCGAACTCTTCTCGGAAAGCTTTTATTAGAGAGGTAAACTCGGTCCGAACCACCCCTCCCCCTAAAGGCCTCGGAGTGCCCGTCACCTTCTCTGACGAAGATCTCGAGGGTGTCCGCACCCCTCATTGTGATGCACTCGTCATCAGCCTTCACATGGCCAATTTCAAAGTCGAGAGGATCTTAGTGGATAACGGTAGCTCCGTAAACATCCTCTTCCTCGATGCCTTCAAGGGGCTGAAGCTCTCTCGAGACAGACTCAAGCCCGCCGGCTACACGCTCCATGGGTTCACGGGAGTACCGGTAACGATTGAGGGGGTAATCACCCTCGATGTCACGGCCGGCAAAACTCCTACTACCCGCACGGAGTCGATGGATTTCATGGTCGTAGATGTCCCAGCGGCCTACAACGTCATTTTGGGTCGGCCCGGCCTAGCCGCCCTTGAAGCCGTCCCTTCTGCCTATCATCTCAAAATGAAATTCCCCACTCGGGCTGGAGTGGGAGAAGTAAGGGGCAATCAGGAGCAGGCCCGCAAGTGTTATATGACTTCCACCCTCGGACCCGTCCTCTCCTTAGAAACACTCGAGATCCCCCAAGATGCTGCTCGGCCAACTTCCGAGCCGGTAGACGAGTTGGAAGAGGTACTCTTCTCGGAACAGGAGCCGACCCGCAGGTTCTTTGTCAGCAAGACCCTCCCATCCGCACTATACGCGGATATCGTAAAATGCATCTGAGCCAACCAAGACCTCTTCGCATGGTCAGCTGCAGACATGCCCGGTATCTCCGAAGAACTCTTGGTCCACCGCCTCAGTGTTGATCTGGGGTCCAAACCGGTCCAGCAGAAAAGGCGCAAGTTCGCTCCCGAACGCCAGCTCGCTATCAAAGAGGAGGTGGACAAATTGTTGAAGGCCCGGTTCATACAGGAAGTGAATTATCCTGAGTGGTTGTCAAACGTAGTAATGGTGAAAAAGTCCAACGGAACATGGAGAATCTGTATTGATTTCACTGACCTAAACAAGGCCTGCCCTAAAGACCCCTTTCCTCTGCCGAGCATCGACACTCTGATCGACGCAACCTCGGGACATGAGCTCCTCAGCTTCATGGACGCTTTCTCGGGTTACAATCAGATAAGGATGTTCCCCCCGGATATTCCGAAGACATCTTTTGTGACCGACCAAGGACTCTACTGCTACAGAGTCATGCCGTTCAGCCTAAAGAATGCAGGGGCAACTTACCAGCGCCTCGTCAACAAGGTATTCCAGGCCCAGATTGGCCGAAACATGGAAGTGTACGTGGATGACATGCTTGTGAAAAGCATCCGAGGCATTGATCACGTGGCCGACCTCCAAGAAGCGTTTGATGTTTTGAGAAATCACAATATGAGACTCAACCCGAACAAGTGTGCGTTCGGCGTCTCATCAGGCAAGTTCCTCGGCTTCATGGTTAGCCAACGAGGAATAGAGGCAAATCCGGAGAAGATCAAGGCCATACTGGACATGGCCCCGCCTAGAAACGTCAAAGAAGTTCAGAGATTGACTGGTCGATTAGCCGCCATTGGGCGCTTCTTGTCGAAGTCTGGGGAGAAGTGCCTCCCGTTCTTCAAAGCCCTCAGGGGGGCTAAGGGATTCGAGTGGGGGCAGCAACCACAAGACTCCTTCGACCAGCTTAAGGCTTACCTCGTCAATCCTCCTCTTCTCAGCAAACCCATACCGGGCGAACCACTCTACCTCTATTTGGCAGCCTCCGAACAGACGCTTAGTGCGGTCTTAGTCAGAGAAGAAGAAAGAACTCAGAAGCCCATTTACTACGTCAGCAAAGTGCTCCGGGACGCCGAGCTCCGGTACCCGAAAATTGAGAAAATAGCCTACGCCCTGATAATGGCTGCGAGAAAGCTTCGGCCATACTTCCAGTCCCATTCGATGGTCGTTCTTACCGACCAGCCGCTGAAACAGATCCTTCACAAGCCAGAGACTTCCGGCCGCCTCATGAAGTGGTCGATCGAGCTGAGCCAACATGATATTACTTATCAGCCTCGGACCGCAATCAAGGCGCAGGCGCTGGCCGAATTCATAGTTGAAACAACCATCCCCGACTCCGAACAAACAATGAAGGGACCGCCTGTCTGGTCGGTATATGTCGATGGATCCTCTTGCAACGAGGGGAGCGGGGCAGGAGTCATCCTCGCGGGCCCAGACGACTTTGTCCTCCAATACTCCCTCCGGATAAACTTCAAAGCCTCGAATAACGAAGCCGAATACGAGGCACTCATAGCCGGCCTTGGGATGGCCCGAAACGCAGGGGCGCAACGCCTGCAGATCTTCAGCGACTCTCAGTTGGTCGTCAACCAGGTCCTCGGCGAATATGAAGCCTGCGATGACAGGATGGTAAAGTACTTGGCTAAGGTAAAGAGCCTCATGGCGCTCTTCGAGGAGGCCCTCATCCGAAGAATCCCCAGAGAAGAAAATGCCCAGGCCGACGCCCTGTCCAAATTAGCTTCCTCATCCCTGCAAGGCCTCGAACAAACTGTTCTGATAGAAGTCCTCCTCAAGCCAAGCATAGAGGACGAGGCTTTCAACTCCGTCGAAACACTGCCACTCCCCCTCGAAGACAATTGGATGAAGCCCCTCGTCGAGTTTTTAAGAGACGGACTCCTCCCAAGGGATCCGAAGGAAGCCCGAAAGATAAGGACCCGAGCCGAGCGTTACATATTGGTCGAAGGCATTCTGTATAAGCGCTCCTTCACCCAGGTGGATGGTCGACCCTACCTAAGATGCCTCTCCCCCGGACAAGCCGACTACGCCTTGCAAGAGCTCCATGAGGGCATCGGCGGAGCCCACTCCGGCTCCAGAGCCTTGGCGCGCAAAGTGTTAAACTACGGGTATTACTGGCCCACTCTCCTACGGGACGCCGAACAACACGTTCGGCAATGCACCTCCTGCCAGAAGTATTCCGACATCCGACGCCTTCCACAAGCACCACTCTCCTCCCTATCAAGTCCGATCCCCTTCGCAATGTGGGGGATGGATTTACTGGGGCCATTTCCACCGGCCCCCGGACAATTGAAGTTCCTAGTCGTGGCAGTCGACTATTTCTCGAAATGGATAGAGGCCGAGCCCCTGGCTACAATTACCGAACATAGAGTTGTTCAATTCTTTTGGAAAAATGTAATCTGCCGATTCGGTGTTCCTCGGGTCGTAGTTATAGATAACGATACGCAGTTCGCTGGAGCTGCCTTCCGAGCCTTATGTGAAGACCTAGCCATACAACACCGCTTCTCCTCCGTCTCTCATCCCCAGTCAAATGGCCAAGCCGAGAATGCCAACCGACAGATCCTCTCCGGCATCAAGAAGAGACTCGACAAGTGCTCCAAGGGATTGTGGGTCGATCAGCTGCCCAATGTGTTGTGGAATTACCGAACCACGAAGCGGACCCCGACAGGCGAGAGTCCGTTCAATCTCACCTATGGGTCCGAGGCCCTCATCCCACTAGAAGTTGGGATACCCTCTCCTCGTTTGATAGCTTTTGAAGAAGAACAGAATGCCAGGGAGCTCAGAACGAGCCTAGACTTGATAGACGAAATCCGGGAAAGAGCAGCCATACGGCAACAAAGTTACCGGAGAAGAATCGAACTCGCTTACAACAAACGGGTCTGCCCAACCGACCTGAAAGAAGGGGATCTAGTCCTCCGAAAATTGGCCATCTCGTTCCCCGGACAGAAAGGCAAACTGGCCCCAAATTGGGAGGGACCATACAAAGTCTCCAAAGTGATCCGCCCCGGTGCATACAAGCTAGAAGATCTTGAGGGCAGAGAAATTCCCAGGACTTGGAACGCCGACCATCTTTTGAAATACCAAGAGAAGGCAGCCACGCCTATCTAAGTAACTCGAGAGGTCGGACCACTCCTCTCCTGCTGCTAAGTAATTTTTCCTTTGTTCTTTTTTCATTGTAATAACGGCTAGCAACTTTAGAAGCAGCCGACCATTAGATATTAATAAATAAAGTTTTTCATATTTTGATACTATCGCATACCTCAGCCTTTAACTTTCTAACCACACGATGGTTCGGAGTCCAGCACTCGGCTCGACTCTTCCTCATCGGCACGTCTATAGACGAGCCGGGGGTAGATCGCCGTTCGAAATTGCTCCTGCAGCCGTTGAATGGATCGGAGTCCAACACTTGGCTCGACTTTGCTTCGCGAGTTCGCTCCTAAGCGGACTAGAAGCAGCTCGCCATTCGAAACTGCTCCTGCATCCCTTAAACTAACCACACGATGGTTCGGAGTCCAGCACTCGGCTCGACTCTTCCTCCTCGGCACGTCTATAGACGAGCCGGGGATAGATCGCCGTTCGAAATTGCTCCTGCAGCCGTCGAATGGATCGGAGTCCAACACTTGGCTCGACTTTGCTTCGCAAGTTCGCTCCTAAGCGGACTAGAAGCAGCTCGCCATTCGAAACTGCTCCTGCATCCTTTAAACTAACCACACGATGGTTCGGAGTCCAGCACTCGGCTCGACTCTCCCTCCTCGGCACGTCTATAGACGGGCCGGGGGTAGATCGCCGTTCGAAATTGCTCCTGCAGCCGTTGAATGGATCGGAGTCCAACACTTGGCTCGGCTTTGCTTCGCAAGTTCGCTCCTAAGCGGAATAGAAGTAGCTCGCCATTCGAAACTGCTCCCGCATCCCCCAAACTAAACTAATCTAACGATTGGATCTCTCCGACGACTTGACCCAACCTTTCCGACTCACCCTCGGTCGGGCCAGGATTAGGAACAAATCACAGCCCTCGCGCGCCGAGCCGAGGTACCGGGTTACCGACCCTCGTATATGGCAAAAAATCACTCCGAGGCGAAGCCACCGTCAGATCGCCTCAAAAAGTGCGCTAGGGCGTGATGAGCGGATCTCATTCAGCCACGTGTCCACAAAACGACAAGATAGTGTTTTCTTGGAAACTGGACCCGCCTCAAGATCCGTGCAAACATCAGACGTCCCTGATTAGGCCACGTGGGCGCAATCGGGAAGCAACTACGCGCCGAGCCGAGATACCGGGTTACCGACCCTCGTATATGGCAAAAAATCACTCCGAGGCGAAGCCACCGTCAGATCGCCTCAGAAAGTGCGCTAGCGCGTGATGAGCGGATCTCGTTCAGCCACGTGTCCACAAAACGACAAGATATTGTTTTCTTGGGAACCGGACCCGCCTCGAGGTCCGTGCAAACATCAGACGTTCCTGATCAAGCCACGTGGGCGCAGTCGAGAAGCAACTACGCCTCAACAGCCAAACCAAGCCTATGGCTCATAAACGCAGCGAAAAAGGAAAATTCGAGGCCAAGGAGTTCGGCGAAGCGAACACCAGCCTCGTGGTTTGTCTTAAGCCTACTCTAGCTGACACAACCATAGCACAGATAAGAAGACAGCCAAGGATAATTCGGATAAAACAACTCCAATTCCATTAATAAGTTGGATAAAAGTTACAAAGCGGATTACAACAGCAAAAACTTGTAAGTAGGATTACAACGCAGGGACACGACCAGCCCGTTACTTCCGACGAAGGGGAATACTCCGTTTTAGAGACACTTTGGGTCGACGCTTCTTGACCTCCGAGCTCGAATCTAGGCCGACGAACCGGGACGCCTCCTCACCACTAACTCTGACGGTTGCTCCTACCGAAGCACCGCTTGAGGACACCGCCACACCGCTTTGGGCATCGGCGGCTGACCTGCCTACGAGGGGAGTCCGGCTCGCCGCTTGATAGAACGTGATCCCTCGCTCGATCTCCTCACGGGTGCACGAGGTGCTCTGGACGTTGGCCCTCACCGGCTGAGGCTTGAGCCGAGCAACTTCTTCCTCCAGCTCGACGATGCGATCTTTCAAAGTGTCATCCTTTACTATCACCTTAAACCGAGGGAGTTTCGCCGAACCGGGGTATTCGGCGCTGTTAGAGATAACGCGACGCAAGTGGGTCACTTCGATGCTCTTGTCGACAGTCACCCTCTGCAACTCTTCCACCTTCTTCACCAAGCCGTCCCGTTCGGCTGAAATCCGAGCCAGTTCCTCTTCCCTAGCAGATAGCTCGGCCTCGACTATTCGCAGGTGGTGCAGTTCAACTAAAGCATCACTATGCCTTATCTCCAAGTTATAAAGTATTTTCCTCGTCAAGTGAACCTCACCCTCGAGACGATCCTCCCGAGATCGCTTAAACAGCTCGGCTCGGCGCTGTTCGGCCGAAGTGTTACAAGCCGGCTCGGCGATCTGAAATAAGAAAGAGATAGCATTGGATACTTTTCATTCATTACCGAGCCAAACACTTAGACAAATTCCGGAGTCAAAATACTTTTCATTCATTGAAAGGCGGTGGCCAGTCCGCAAAAGGCATTACAACGATCGAAAAAAAAAAAAAAGGAACTACAAAAACCGAGGGGGTCAAGGGTCCACCTTCGTCGCCGCGTCAGCCACAGGTGCATCGACGGAGGGTCCCTTGACTTGGCCATCTGCCATAGTCTCTCCATCCTGTCCTCCCTCGCCTTCGCCTTCAGCCTCGTCCTCTTCGCCTTCCTCCCCTTCATCGTCTGAGGTCGGCGTTGGAAACAATTGATAGCCGACCCGCTCGAAGCCAGGGACTCGCTCCTGAACGTGGTCAAGAGCCATCTGATAGGACCTCTCCATATTTTCGGCCATGTGCTTCTTCGCCTCTTCCTCGACCTCCTTCTCCACCTCGGCCCGGATCCTCGTCGCCAGGGCCTCCTTCTCCGCTCTCTCCTCGGCCAAGGACTTCAGCACCGCAGCTAAGTCCTCGGCAGCCTTGGCGGCCTTGGCAGACTCCGCGTCGAGCCGCTCCTTGGTCTTCTCCAAATCCGACCCAAGATCCGCGACCCGGACTTCCAAGGCCTCAGCCCTCCTCTGCTCGGCCTCAAGTTCTTTGACCACCCTGACCTTCGCCAACCTGTCCTTGTCGCTGGCGGACCTCAGCTCCTTCTCCTACGCGGCAAATGTCTCGAGGAGGTGGCCGAAGTGGCAAGTGGCCTACAGAGACAACAGTCACTAATACACATGCCGAGTTGCAGACTTAGAGAAATTTGCAATACACTTACCGAAACGAGCGACCGGGCGACTTCATAGGTATCATCACCGACCGTCCCCGCCCTCAGCGCGGCCCTGTCCTTCGGGGTCGCCAAGTGTTTGACGACCTGCACTGACATCTGCGAATTGCCGAGGAACCCGTCATGGTTCTTCACTCGCCAATTCGGCACAAACAGTTGCTTGTGCTGCTCTGTCAGAATCTCTTCGGCAGCCTGGGTCAGCGGTGGTGCCTCGATCGACAGCGCCGCGTTCACATCGAAGATCCCCTCGATAACGCCAGGGACCGAAGAAGACGGGGGCTCCTCAGCGACGATAACTTCCGAGGGCACCTCCACAGCAGGGGGAGGCGGAGAGATGGTCGAGGCAATGGCAGGTGCCGGGGTCGACGAAACAGTCGGAGCCGCCCTCTTCCTCTTCTTCCCCCCGGCCAGCTTAGATCTGTCCGCCATCATGGAGTTGAAGTCGATCTTCATTGCTTCTGCAACGAGCCAAAAAAAAGAGGGGGGGACGAGTTAGCAGGCCGAACCAAAAACTTAGAAGGAAAAAAAAAAAAAACGAGATGTCAGGAGCATACTCGGGTTGATGGGGCTTAGGCCGCACCCGAACAACACCTCCTCCGTCAAATCCCTCCAACTCAGTATCGGAAGGGCCATTATCCTCCTCGCCACCTCTTCCTCGGCATCAGACAAAACAGGGTCGGCGCGTGCGAAATTCGGCACCTCCACCTTCCAACGGGTCGGGATGGGCCTGATCGCCTCGCCCCTCACTATGAAAAACTTTTCCTTCCAACCCTTAATCGAGTCAGGGTTTTCTACAATCTTGACACCCTTCCTCGGCCCCAAGTAGTATCGGTACTCCGTCTTGTGCTGACGGTTTACTCGATACATTTCTCGGAAGACCGTGAGATCCGGCTGCACCTCGGCTCGGTAGCACTGAAGCATAAAGGCGTTCACATGGCGCCATGTGTTCGGCATGAACTGGGTGGGCGCGAGGCAATACCAGCCGAGGATTTCGAGGATGAATGGGTGCAGAGGGAAACGCAGTCCGGCATGAAAGGAGTCAACGTCGAACATGCACATGTCCGAAGACGGCAACTTAGAATTCGCTCGTATCCCAGGACCCGGAAGAATCAGTTTGTACTCCGGAGGGATAGCGAAAGCCCTTCTAACCCGGAGCAGGTCCTCCTCGGATACCAAAGTGATGAGCTCATCTGCTTCGGTGGCAAGTTCCGGATTGGGCTCTTCGACGATCTTGGACTTCCCATAGATCGCCTTCTCTAGCAAGTCCCCCTGATACTGCCTGACCCCCGAGTGACCGGACAGGACGGAAGGATACCGTCCTATCTCGCCTGCCTGCTTCGGATTTTCCACAATCACCTCCACAATGGGGGATTGGGTCTCTACCCTCCTCTTCTTCTTCCCCTTCTTCGTCTCGACTACAGACGGTTCAGCGGCTTGCTTACCCTTCCTCCTAATCTCCGACCTCCTCCTCTCCTCGGCACTCTCGTCGCCCGAAGACGAGGCCCCACTCCCCGAATCTACTCGAGACATCTCTAGGAAAATTATTCAGACTAAGTAAACTGACCTTTTGAAGTGACGTCTACGGTCGGAATGCTCGCCGGAAATCGCCTGGCCCACACGACAGCCAACGGAAACGCCTTAGAGAGAAAATCGCCGCTAGCAGAGCACTTAGAGAACGAAAGTAAAAAACTTGAGTTAAAAGTGAGAAGTGAGCTTTGAGAGTAAGAGTGAGCGCTTTTAACCCCTCCAAGTTGGGCCTCCTTGGGAAACGCGAAAAGCCCAACAGGGAGCCAAAGCGACAGGCGGAAGCGGAAAAAATACGGAGCCTACTCAGGGCAAGAGACCCTTAAAAATACCAAGTCAACGTCTCGGCCACCTACAAGAAAGCCATAGGACGCCCCGGCTACATGACTCAGTGCCTCGGCCAGTCAACTTCGACGCGCCGAGCCGAGATACCGGGGTACCGACCCTCGTATATGGCAAAAAATCGCTCCGAGGCGAAGTCACTGTCGGATCTCCTTAAAACTCGCGACAAAATCTGATGGACGGTTCAGATCGTGCCACGCCCACAAAACGACAAGATAGCGTTTTCTCGTGATCTGAACCCCATCCTCGAGATGCGCGTCAAGATGGACCGTCCAGATCCAGCCACGCGTCCCTCCTTGCTGCCTGCCATCGGTTCGCCCAGCCGAGCTACCGAACAGCTCAGCCGAGCCACCGAGCCACTAAGTGCCGAGGAGGTGACCCCTCAGGAAGCACCTCCAAAACACACAACTTTGTGCCTCGGCTAGTCAACTTCGATGCGCCGAGCCGGGATACCGGGGTACCGACCCTTGTATATGGCAAAAAATCGATCCGAGGCGAAGTCACCGTCGGATCTCCTTAAAACTCGCGATAAAATCTGATGGACGGTTCAGATCGTGCCACGCCCACAAAACGACAAGATAGCGTTTTCTCGTGATCTGAACCCCACCCTCGAGATGCGCGTCAAGATGGACCGTCCAGATCCAGCCACGCGTCCCTCCTTGCTGCCTGCCATCGGTTCGCCCAGCCGAGCTACCGAACAGCTCAGCCGAGCCACCGAGCCACTAAGTGCCGAGGAGGTGACCCCTCAGGAAGCACCTCCAAAACACACAACTTTGTGCCTCGGCCAGTCAACTTCAATGCGCCGAGCCGGGATACCGGGGTACCGACCCTCGTATATGGCAAAAAATCGCTCAGAGGCGAAGTCACCGTCGGATCTCCTTAAAACTCGCGACAAAATCTGATGGACGGTTCAGATCGTGCCACGCCCACAAAACGACAAGATAGCGTTTTCTCGTGATCTGAACCCCATCCTCGAGATGCGCGTCAAGATGGACCGTCCAGATCCAGCCACGCGTCCCTCCTTGCTGCCTGCCATCGGTTCGCCCAGCCGAGCTACCGAACAGCTCAGCCGAGCCACCGAGCCACTAAGTGCCGAGGAGGTGACCCCTCGGGAAGCTCCTCCAAAACACACAACTTTGTGCCTCGGCCAGTCAACTTCGATGCGCCGAGCCGGGGTACCGGGGTACCGACCCTCGTATATGGCAAAAAATCGCTCCGAGGCACATCAGCCGTTGGATCTTGCCAAAAAGCGCGCTCGTCATGATGGACGGTCCAGATTTGGCCACGTCCACTAAACGACAAGATAACATTTTTTGGGGATCCACGCTGAGATGGACGGCTCAGATGATGCCACGTACCTCGGAACCGTCGAGCCGAAGCACCGACCCAACGAACCGAGGTGCCGAGACGCCGAGCCGGAGTACCGGGGTACCGACCCTCGTATATGGCAAAAAATCGCTCCGACCCATATCAGCCGTTGGATCTTGCCAAAAAACGCGCTCGTCATGATGGACGGCTCAGATGATGCCACGTACCTCGGAACCGTCGAGCCGAAGCACCGACCCAACGAACCGAGGTGCCGAGACGCCGAGCCGGAGTACCGGGGTACCGACCCTCGTATATGGCAAAAAATCGCTCCGACCCATATCAGCCGTTGGATCTTGCCAAAAAACGCGCTCGTCATGATGGACGGCTCAGATGATGCCACGTACTTCGGAACCGCCGAGCCGAAGCACCGAGCCATCCGAACCGAGGTGCCGAGGCACCGAGCCGGGGTACCGGGGTACCGACCCTCGTATATGGCAAGAAATCGCTCCGACCCATATCAGCCGTTGGATCTTGCCAAAAAGCGCGCTCGTCATGATAGACGGTCCAGATTTGGCCACGTCCACTAAACGACAAGATAGCGCTTTACGGGGATCCGCGCTTAGATAGACGGCTCAGATGATGCCACGTACTTCGGAACTGCCGAGCCGAAGCACCGAGCCATCCGAACCGAGGTGCCGAGGCGCCGAGCCGGAGTGCCGGGGTACCGAACTTCACATACGGCGAAAAAGCGAGCCGAAGAACAGGGACCACCCGATCTCTTCGAAAATCACGCTGCGCTCTGATCAAGGGCTCTGATGACGCCACGTCATAAATGGGTATTTAAAATCAGTTTTAATTTATTTTAATCGTTTTATTTATTTAAAAATTGCGAAAAAATCACCAAAAATTCGGGAAAATTCACTGGAAAATCTAGGAAATAATTATAAATTCGGGATAATATTTTTGAACCCCTGAACAAACAATTATTGCCTAGAACGTATCGTGAGGGCCCCCGGACGACTGGTTAACACGTCGCAAAATTAAATAAATAATCCGAAAAAGTAGATAAAGACCGTTGGACACTCAGAGATGCTTAGAAACAGATTGCAACTTCAAAAACACATTACTACCCCCTTCAAGATTCGAAACCCTCCATTTGGACTCCGATACAGCTCCGCTAGCCATTAAAACAGTTAAACTACTCCTCAAAGGCTGATCGAACTCAGTCTTCAGGAGTGGGGGGCTCGTGATATGGCTAAAAATGGGGTTAAATCGGAACCGTCCAGATGGATCACGAATCTTGAGGCACAGGGGTAGAGCGGTAATTTCACCTTCTGACGGGTCTGAAGCGGGTACTGGTTATCTTCCCCGAAAATCCATTTACCCGCGAACGGATCCACCTTAATCGGGTACGGGTTCCAACCCGCAGCAAACCCAGCTCAGAAGGGATAGAATTAGGGTTCCTGATTCATATTAATCGACGGCCCTGATTCGTGCCCATCCTTTTACCGGGATTTGGGATTAAATTCTTTATCTGATTACAGGGAATATACCTTATCAGATTACATTCCTAATCTGTTCACAGGAAGAATATTCCATATCAGATCACAAGGATTACATTCCTAATCCGTTCCCTAAGGCGCCTATAAATACCCCCCGCCCATCTCCATTAAGAGGTAATCAACTCTTCACCAGTTTTTGTGCTCATTCATAGTCTTCCTAGATTACTGACTTGAGCGTCGGAGGGTGCGTCGCCGGGAACAACCCCGGTGTCTCGCACTTTTTGCAGGTGCACGGCGGAGCGACGATCGACGCCCGACGGAACAGGTACACAGGTTTTTCTATTCAGTTTTCCCAAGAATCCACAAGTTCTATCTGTGTGCCCCCACACCAAATTTAGCGGCAACAACAAGAGAAAGTCGTTGTTTGATTGTTTATTTACTTATGTAGGAAAAATTGTCTCGTGGCAGTCCACTTTGCAGAAGGTGGTTGCATTTATCTACTATTGAGGCCAAGTGCATGGCAGTTGTTGAAGCTTGAACACTTAGGTTGAAGTGTTTCTTAACAGAGCTTGAGTTTGAACATGGCGAGTATGTAGTTAGCTGTGACAGTTAGAATGCCATTAATATGAGTGAGAATTCCACATATCATGAGAGAATCAAACATATTGAAGATAAATATCATGAGATATTGAAAAGATGCACACAGATCGAAATTCGGCTGACTTGTTGATAAAGGTTGTGACACACGACACACGCCAATGTGTCAGAGGAGGAAATTGATAAAAATTCCACCACAATGGATTAATCCAAAAGAGAAGAGAATCAATTACCGTCTTTGGGTAGGAAGAGTCCAATTGATCTTGAAATGTTTAGTTTATTTTTCTAATAATTTAAAATTTCCTTTGGCCTTTGTACAAAATTTTGAAAACAAAGAGTTTTTTAGTATTATATCTATATCTTATACTAATAGGAGAGAGAGTCTACCCCCTCTCTCATTTCTCAGCGCCGTATTAGTCAGAGTGGAAGGCGGGGTTTAGAGGCTCCTCTATTATGTCAGCAAAGTCATGCACTATGCTGAAACTCGATACACCAGGATGGAGAAGGTCGCCTATGCATTGGTGATGGACGCTCAGAAACTTCGACATACTTTCAAGCCCACTCCGTCCAAGTCCTTACAGATCAACCTCTCAAGGTAGTCCTCAACAACCCAAAGAACTCCAGCCGCTTGATCAAGTGGTCAGTCGAGCTGAGTAAGCACGACATCAGCTATCAATCCCGGACAGCCATCAAAGGGTAGGCCCTAGCAAAATTCATCACAGAGTGCACCATCTCCGAGCCTACTGAAACTCGAGAAGACGAACCGCTATGGGAAATCATTGTCGATGGATCATCCTGCGAGGTTGGAAGCAGAGCTGGCATTATACTCAGGGGCCTCGACGACTTCGTCCTTCAGTATTCCCTACATCTCAACTTTCAGGCCTCTAACAACGAGGCATAATACGAAACGATGACCGTCGGTCTTACACTGGCCCACAGACGGATGCAAGATGAATATGGGCCTTCAGTGACTCCTATCTCGTGGTCAATCAGATCACTGGGGATTATGAAGCCCGTGACGCTCAGATGGTCCAATACTTGGAATGCGTCAAACAACTCTTATCAGTCTTTGAGTGCGCTGCGGTCGAGCGCATCCCGAGAGAACAGAACGGCTAAGCCGATTCCTTTTCCAAACTTGCCTTGTCGTCCTTCGAAGGCTTAGATCACACTGTCCTAGTCGAGGTCCTCCTCAAGCGCAGCATCGAGAACCCCGAAGTCCATTGCCTTAGTCTGGGCATACAAGCGGGGACGTGGATGGATCCCATCCGAAAGTTCTTGGCAGAGGGCAAACTCCCACAGGACCCAGCCGAAGCGAGGAAAATAAGGATCTGATCAGAAAGGTTTGCATGGATTGATAATGTGCTCTTCAAGCGCTCATACACTAAGGTGGATGAGAGGCTATATCTTCGATGTCTGAGTCTCGACGAAGCCCAGTACGCGCTAGAGGTGCTACACGAAGGAATTTGTTGGGGTGACATATGGGCAGTCGGTCGCTTGCGAGGAAAGTTTTCAACCACGGTCACTATTGACTGACCATATTGAAAGATGCCCAAGATCTTGTGAAAAGGTGCGGCCCCTGCCAGAGATTCTCGCCAATCAGGCACATGCCATAAGCCGAACTCAAGTCATTGGCCAGTCCGGCCCCCTTTGCCATGTGGGGGATGGATTTGGTCGGCCCCTTTCCGAAGGCCACGTGCTAAAGGCGCTTCCTTATAGTGGTTGTCGACTAATTCACTAAATGGGTCGAGGCAAAACCTCGCCACGATCACAGAACATTAAGCCCAATAGTTATTCTGGAAACACATCGTCTGTCGGAATCCCGAGTGTGCTCATCACGGATAATGGAACTCAATTTGTCGGCAGAAATTTCAAAAAGTTCTGTGAGGACCTCGGGGTCCAGCAACGCTTCTCATCGATATCCCATCCCCAGTCAAATGACCAAGCTGAAAATGCCAACTGCCAAATTCTTGAAGGTCTTTAAAAAATGGTTGGACAAATCTCTCAAGGGACTGTGGGTCGATGAATTGCCGAGCGTCCTCTGGCCGTATTCAACAACCAAGAGGATCCCTATGGGTGAGTCCCCATTCAACCTGACCTACTGGACAAAATTGTCATCCCGCTAGAAATCGGGCTCCCGTCACCTAGGATCATGGGCTTCAATGAAGGATTAAAATTCGAACAATCTCAGGGCCAACTTGGACCTAGTCAACGATACCCGAGAGAAATCCATCATCCGGAGAAATATCTATCAACAGCAGATTGAAAAGTTCTACAACAAGGAGGTCCGTCCGATCTACATCAAAGAGGGTAACCATGTACTCAAGAAGCTTTCTATTTCCGACCCCAGTAAGATGGGCAAACTGGCCCCAAACTGAGAAGGCCCATATAAGGTCTCCCAAGTAGTACGCCCTGGCACATACCGACTCGAAGACCTGGGGGGCATGATGATCAAGAGACCCTTGAATGCAGAGTATTTTCTTAAGTTCTATGAGGGACCGAAAGCAGGAACGTCCATGGTTGTAATCAGCGCTGTGCGCTATCCCTTTCGTAACTGAACAAGTAAAAGCATTTTTTTTTGAGTTAGAATTTCTCGCGTTTGCTTCGAGTTACAACGAGAGATTTCTTAATCTCTAAGACCTCGCCACTCGGCATGGACCTGGACCCTAACAAGAGATTTCTCAATCTCCCACATACTCAATGCTCAACATGGACTTCGAGCAAGCCCCTATATTTAATACAAGATCAACATGCTCGGCTTTCTCGCGTCATTGCCCTCAGCGGGGACTTTGGGTACGAGAGATTTCTCAATCTCTCACATGCTCACTGCTCGGCATGGACTTCGAGCAAGCCCCTGTATTTTATACAGGATCAACAGGCTCGGCTCTCTCGCATCCTCACCCTTGATAGGAACTTCGGGCCATGATGAGAGATTTCTCAATCTCTCACGTCCTTGCTGCTCGGCAGGGACTTCGAGCAAGCCCTTGTCTTTTATACAAGATCAACAAGCTCGACTCTCTCATGTCCTCGCCGCTCGGCATGGACTTCGAAAAAGCTAATGTGTTTAATACAAGATCAACATTCTCAATCTCTCATGTTCTCTCCGCTCGGCATGGACTTCAGGCCACAATGAGAGGTTTCTCAATCTCTCATGTCCTTGCCGCTCGACATGGACTTCGTAGACTAACGAGGGATTTCTTAATCTCTCATGACCTCGCCGCTCGGAATGGGCTTCGAGCAAGCACCTATCTTTTATACAAGATCAATAGGCTCGGCTCTCTCATGTCCTCACCACTCGGCATGGACTTCGAGCAAGCCCATGTCTTTTATACAAGAACAACATGCTCGGCTCTCTCACGTTCGCAACCTTGGCATGGACTTTGGGCCACAATGAGAGATTTCTCAATCTCTCATGTTCTCGCTGTTCGGCATGGACTTCTAACCCTAGCGATAAATTTCTTAATCTCTCATGAACTCGCCGCTCGGCATGGACTTTGAGCAAGCCCTTGTCTTTTATACAAGATCAACAGGCTCGGATCTCACACGTCCTCGCCGCTCATCATGGACTTCGAGCAAGCCCCTGTCTTTTATACAAGATCAACATGCTTGGCTCTCTCACGTCGTCACCCTCGGCATGGACTTTGGACCACAATGAAAGATTTCTCAATCTCTCATGTCTTCACCGCTCGGTAGGAACTTCGTGCAGGCCCCTGTCTTGTATACAGGATCAACGGGCTCTACTCTCTCACTTCCTCGCTGCTTGACATGGACTTTGGAGTCCCTATCTTCTGGCGTCGAATCCAGACCTTATCCCCTATGAAAGTTTTAATTACATTTACGACTCTCACCTTTGGCAAGGACCTTCCCCGAGTTGGTCCCCCTTTCACCCGCTGGCAGCCAGGGATAGAGCAGCCGTCAACGCCGCTACCCTTAACTATCAGCGGATAATAGAAGAACCACCAGTCATGAGAACCCTCAGTGACTTAAGAAATTAGAAAGGGCTGGGGGAGGGTTTATATAACCCAAGGGGAATGGGGAACTCGAAAGTCATGATGTTGACGTGGCAAAATCTAAACCGTCCGCCTACATCCAACGGCTCAGATAGGCGTCGATAGGCCCAATGTTTCATCTTCGCAGATGACACATTTATGGAAAGTCATCAATTTACTGGGAAGACAAAACGTCTCTTGATCCAGTCCCTTGATATCCCCGGAAGATGAAATGTCTCACCTCCAGTGAGTCTGCCTCACCCACACATTCAGTTCGAAGTCAAGCCCGAAAAATGGAAAGAACATTTTATTACAACACATAGTTCATTATTACAATCGGCGATACCATATTACAACTATTACAACCGGCGAGGCCATATGATTACAACTATTACAATCTCGGCTTACCCCTCTTGTTTGGGAGGCTTAGGGCTAACACAAGCCAATTCGAGCCCAACCGAGCACGTTTAGTTGCCCGCGAGCCCATTGAGATTCCGAGGAGTCGCCAAGGTGGACGCTCCAGCAACAGAGCTTTGAGCATCACCTGGTCTTGCTGGCTCTAGCCTCAGGGTCGGAGATGGGCCACCAACGGAGGGCCAGCCACCTCCGAAAGAGCGGGTTTGGGATCCACCCACTACTAACATGACCCTCAACCTTTGTATCTCTAGTTCATTCTCCACTATAATTTCGTGAAGGAAGGATTCAAAGGTCGGTCGTCGGACGGAAGTATCAGACATCGACCATCTAGTCTTGTCGCTACCCAAATGGCGGTCCGTAATCGTCTTTTTCAAGCGAGCCTACTCCAAGCTCAATTCCTTCGACCTATTCATAAAATAAGAAATAGCTGTTTTCCGATCTCGATCATGTTTGCGATAGTGCACCAAGACGGACTCCATGGATTTCAGCTTGCCTCTAAGGCACTCGATCTCGACGCCACAAGGGTCAGCCTCGACGGACTCGTTCATCTGGCACAAAGGGGAAAAGGTCATATCATTTCGAGCCCCATAAACTTGACCAAATCACAAAAGATCACACCATAGATACTACGCCAAAATTCCCAAGTCATTCGGCCAAAAAAATTTTTCATTATCAAGATTCTTACAAAAAAGTGGTGGCTAGTCCGCGGTTTGGCAAATACAAAAAGAAAAGACTAACAAAACAAAATATGAACTACTGCTCACAGGGAAGGGGGCACATTTTCGCCAGCCAATGCGTCAAGTTCAGGGTCGGCCGCGTCGACTTCGGGGTCGGCCACCACGTCACCCCTCTCCTCGCCGTCTCCCTGGGAGGTCTTCAGATGCTCAGGAAGTTTCATACGATAATGAAACCCCTCGAGCTGGTACTCGGGGTAGTAGTACATGACATGTTCGAGAGACCAGTTATAGGCCTTGTCCTGGGACTCGATCACCCTGTCCATGGTGCCATTCTTGATCTTCTTCAGCTGCCAGGCGGCTGCCTTCTTTACTTCCCTCTCCACCCGAGCTCGCTCATCGGCGAGCAAAGCCAGTTCGGTCCGAAGGGCATGCTCTTGAGCCTCGGCCACGCCTGTCTTCAACTTTTTCTCCTTCATCTCCCACTCATATCGTTGAGAGTTCTTCATCTCCCGCTAGAGCTCGCAGGTGTGCAGCTTCTTCATCTGGGCCCCGGCCAGTGATGCCTGCGAACGAGAGGCTTAAACTTGAGAAAACAAAATAGAAAAAGTATGAGGTTATGGAGCGGGAAAAAAACCTTACCATCATGATTGCTTGCGACCACCTCATGTAAATCAACTCGAAAGTCTCGGTCGCCTAGGACTCCCTATCGTGAGGCGTGGCTAGGTGTTCCACCACCTCGACCGCCATTGGCCCCTCGGTTAGCGTGTCGACTGATTTCATAGCCCAGTTAGGGGCTCACATCCTCAACCCCTCTTTGCCTACAATTTCCTGGATGTCGGGGCAAAGAGGCGGGACACTACCCCTCAATGCCTCAGTAATCTTAAGGTTATCTAGGCTCGGTTCCCTCCTCGGGTCCTGGCGATGGTGAAGGACTTCTGCCTTTTGGACTTCGGTTCTGAGGGGCCTTTGGAGCCCCCCTGAGAGGACCTCTTCCACTGCTTGGACTGTTCATCCGCCCTATTCTTGGCCAACAGTGCCCTCCTTGCGTCAATATTAGCCTCATCCATCGCTGCCAAAAAAGAAAAATAAAAACTGTTAGGATGAAGAGAGAAAGTTGGACAAAAAAGGAAACAAAAAAACATTCAGGAGGGGACGGGCTCAGTCTGATCATAGCCAAGTGTCTCTCTGTCACGTTCGGCCAGCCGATGTTGTTGCCAGCAACGATCGGATCCACATCGACCCACTCCTCGTCAATTAAGTATTATCTCTTCGAAGGCTTGTGATTTGGCTTGTAGAAGTTCCAAGTCGTAGGAATTTCCCAAGGAACCTAATTTCGGACGATGAAATAATTCTCCTTCCACCCCCTTTATGGAGTTCGGGTGCCCATGGACTACTTTCTTGTGAGGACGAGGCGAGATATAATATATCCCTTCATGCTCGCCCGACGAGCTAATGTAATACCCCGTAATTTCAAAGAAATAAATAAATATATAGATATATATAATAAATTGGCGGTGGACCTATAGATTCTTCTATAGGAGTAAAAGTATGGAATTAGGTGGGGGGGGGGGTAGGGGGGGGGGGGCACGGGGGGCCCATGGGTATGGAAATGCACAGAATGTGCTTAGTTGAATTGTGTTGAATTGGTGATAACGTCACCATTTGGAATAGGCCCCACCCGGTTGTTGAGAAGGAAATCAGAGAGTATACTGTGCTCTCCGTTGAGTATGTGACGTGGCATATTTGGGGGGGGGGGGCACAGACTCCTAAGTATGTACACGGGAATAAAAAGAGGGAGATTTGATACAATAATCCCATATCGGGAGTATAAAAAAATTAATTGAGTATAAATAAAATTGCCTATGATCAAGAGTCACCTAATTGGTTAACCACCTTTAGAGAGGCAGCCTGTGGTGGGCAGTTGTACTACATAGTATCTAATTTGTCTTCTAAAAATAATAAAAATTATCTGAGTATTGGGGCGGGGCATTACAGCTAACCCCCAGCATGACTCGAAAGTACTTCAGTTTTAGAGGTATTTCCCTTTCCTCGCATAGCAACATAAAGCACGCAAGCTGCTTCTAGGAGTTTAGGCCCCTTTCCTCGCATAGCAACATAAAGCACGTAAGCTGCTTCTAGGAGTTTAGGCCATATTGCATCGATCACCCCCCCCCCCCCCCCCAAAAAAAATAAAAAAAATAATAAAAAAAATTTAACACCTGCTTCATAAAAGTGTGCAGCGGCAGCCGCAACCCCGAACTGAAGGCATCCATCAGGAACATGAAGTACCAAGGAGCCAAATTATCTGTAGGATTGAGACCAGGGTTTAGAAGCATCAACTCATAATCTAGACCTATGAAATAGTTTGCCTGTATCAGCGGTAGGTCGGCGTTCGTCAGAACACTCTGCGTCTTATCTATCCTAATATTGGGTCGGTTTGGCGAAGAAGGTTGCACCCTATATCGTACCAAATCTTCAACATTGTCTGGGTACATCCTAATGGAGCTCGACTGTTAGAGCTACGGGAGGTTGAGCCCATGTTTGGGAAGGAACTCATTCGGCTGTTCCAGACTATACGGAAGGGTCCACTTCATTCTCCTCCCGTAAATGTAAGGGGCCTTTGGGGGGTTGGGGGGGGGGGGTGTCGCTAACAGTTTCAGATCAGGGACCTCAACGAACGGCTCGATCTCCAGAACCTCATCTTCCTCCTTATAAAAACCTCTCCCAAATTCCTCCACCACTTCCTCATTACCCCCATCTACTATATCGGCCACCTCCACCTTGTCGCTTGAGTTGCTCGATTCCACCACAAAAGGTTTATGACTGAGAATCGGATGGACGTAGTACACATGGTCATTTGTTTCCCAGGATGAGTAGTTCGAAAGGCGGCCCCCATTGCCCTGACCAGACATGGAAGCAGACGAACCGGACTGAACCTTCGACATAATAAAATAAAGACTAACCTGTTATCTATACTGGAAAGTTTGCCAGAAAACTGATTGCCGGTAACTGGAATAGTACCTAGAGAGAGAAGCTCTGAGGGTTAAAGAGAAATCAAAGTAGAGAATGAGAGGGGAAGCGGGGGATATATAGGCAGCACTGCGATGTCTCGATTTCCACAAACAAATCCCAAACACTAAATCTAGATCCAATGGTGGACAAGATTTCGACACATCGATTTCCACAACCGTGATTTCAGCATCACATGTGTTGGGCGCATGTCCACTATAATCCCAACAAAAGGATAGTCATCCATCAAAATCTTGCAAAGTATACCACGCTTGACACTTGACATGAAGTTTGAGCTAGCTACTAACT
The DNA here is from genome assembly GCA_017893485.1 of Hemerocallis citrina. Taxonomy (NCBI): domain Eukaryota; kingdom Viridiplantae; phylum Streptophyta; class Magnoliopsida; order Asparagales; family Asphodelaceae; genus Hemerocallis; species Hemerocallis citrina. Next base: position 302,756,335 of record CM030360.1, read on the forward strand.
TTCTCACAAAGTCCATTATGCTCGACGCTCGACATCAACCTCGAGCAAGCCCCTGTCTTTCATACAAGATCAAAGGGCTTGGCTTGATGCTCGACATCAATCTCGAGTAAGCCTCTATCTTTCATACAAGATCAAAGGGCTCGACTCGACACTCGACATCAACCTTGAGTAAGCCCATGTCTTTCATACAAAATCAATAGACTCGGCTCGACACTCGGCTTCAACCTCGAGCAAGCACCTGTCTTTCATACAAGATCAAGGAGTTAAGCTCGACGCTCAGCATCAACCTTTAGCAAGTCCTTGTCTTTCATACAAGATCAAGGGGTTCGGCTCGACGCTTAGCATCAACCTCAAGCAAGCTCTGTCTTTCATACAAGGCTCGACATCAATCTCGAGCAAACCCCTGTCTTTCATACAAGATCAAGGGGTTCGGTTTGACCCTCGACATCAACCTCGAGCGGGCTACTGGCTTTCTCACAAAGTCCATTACGCTCGACGCTCGACATCAACATCGAGCAAGCCCCTGTATTTTATACAAGATCAAGGGGTTCGGCTCGACGCTCGACATCAACCTCGAGCAGGGGTTCGGCTCGATGCTCGGCATTAACCTTGAGTTGGCTACTGGCTTTCTCACAAAGTCCATTACGCTTGACATCAACCTCGAGCAAGCCCATGTATTTCATACAAGATCAAAAGGCTCGACTCGACGCTCAGCATCAACATCGAGCAGGGCCCTGTCTTTCATACAAGATCAAAGGGTTCGGCTTGACGCTCGGCATCAACCTCGAGCTGGCTACTGACTTTCTCACAAAGTCCATTATGCTCGATGGTCGGCATCAATCTCGAGCAAGCCTCTATCTTTCATACAAGATCAAAGGGCTCGGCTCGACGCTCGGCATCAACTTTGAGCAAGCCTCTTTCTTTCATACAAGATCAAGGGGTTTGGCTCGACGCTCGACATCAACCTCGAGCAAGCCCTGTCTTTCATACAAGATCAAGTGGTTCGGCTCGACGCTCGGCATCAACCTCGAGCTGGCTACTAGCTTTCTCACAAGTCCATTACGCTCGACTCGAGGTTGACAAGTCCATTGCGCTCGACGCTCGACATCAGCCTCGAGCAAGCTCCTGTCTTTCATACAAGATTAAGGGGCTCGGCTCGACGCTCGGTTTCAACTTTGAGCCACCTACTCGCGTGATCATAAAGCGCTCGACGATCGACGCTCGACCTAAAACTTCGAGCTGCCTACCGACTCTTTCGCAAGCACGCCACGATCGACGCTCTGAGCCCCACAGCTCGGAGGGCCAAGCTCGGTATCACGCCGCTCGGCCTCAACCCCCTTTCGCTCCTTGTGAGGATCTTCTGCTCTATCCTAATGCGCATTGTCAAATGATCTTCTCACAAGATTGGGCTACTCCTCAATGGCTGGTACATACAATCCTCCAAGAGTGGGGTGCCTATGATGTGGGTAAAAACCCAACTCAATATGAGCCGGCTGATCCCCTCAGGATTCACTCTAACAGATCAGGTCTAAAGCTTCTATGGGCCTTCTGTTATTTCAGGTCCATAGAATAGAGTCACCCGACCCATTAGGGTTAGAGTTTCTCTCTTCTCTCTGCCTATAAATACCAGATTCCCTTTCTTCTTTATGAGGTAATCAATATTTCTGCACCTGAACCCTAGCTTTCCTTTCCTTTTCAGTGACTGACTAGATCGTCGAAGGGTCTGTTGCTGGGATCTCTCTCGATGTTTCTAGGCTCTGCTGGTAGCTGACCGCCTCTCCAGCTACCAGCAATACCCCCTCTCCAGCTCTCTACAAAATACATATCTCAGATTCAGATATGTGACTGAGATCTGTTTCAGACATGTCCCTTCTAACATAACTAACAAGAACTCACATTTGTTGCTTCCACATCAAAATCAGTAGCATCAAATGTCAATATGAGCAAACAACTTTACAGGTTTGGTTGTGTTGTGGAGGTTATGGTTGTGACGATGGAGGTTAGGGATGTGAACAAAGGAGGAAAGAGGTGGTGTTGGTGGTTGTGAACGCGGGAACATTAAACTAAGCTAGATGTTTGCGATTGGTGATCAAGTGCGGATTGTGTTTTGTGCTGTCCGTGGGCCTAATTAGAACATAATTTTGAACCATATGTGTTTTTTTTAATAAAGAACATTTTATCTTAACGAGGAGAAATAAGAAACTGATTTTCTCAAGAAAGAAAATACAATAATTTAAATTATAACTATGTACTTATTAAGAGCATCCACAGTCGTTGAGGGTCAAAATATGCATAAATTGATAAATGAATATAGCAAAGTTACGTTTTGCTGCAGTCGTTGAATGCTATTTTTAACATTTTTAAATTAAAATAATAACAGACGGTACTTCATGTGTTGTCGGAGAGGGAAAAAAATATATTTTAAAACGGTGGGATGACATATCATGTTCCGTCAGAGGAAAAAAAAAATTATAAAAAAAGGTGCGACGGCACTACAAGTGCCGTCCGAGGAAAAAATTCGTCCTCGAAGTGCAAATAAAAAATTATAAAAAAATTACAGAAATTATGAAAAAATTTCAAAAAATTACAAAAATAATTACAAAAAATTACAAAAATTACAAATAACTACCCTACAGGGTGGGATGGCACTTCAAGTGTCGTCCGAGGGAGAGATGGTTTTTTTATTAGGAAATTAATTTTTTTTTGGAGGGACGGCACTTCAAGTGCCGTCCAACCATTATTATTATTATTATTTTTTTTTTGTGCTACGGCACTTCGTCAACCATTAAAAAAAAATATTTTTTTTGGTGCGACGGCACTTCAAGCTCTGTCTCTTATTTATCCATATTTCTCATATTCATTCTCATTTATAGCAATATCCTGTAGCTAAATATGAATAATATGCATATTTGGCCAGCGCAGTTTTTGACCAAATATGCATATTATGCATATTTAGCAAACGACTGTGGATGCTCTAAGAAAAAAGGTCTCCATCAATTCTTTCTCTAGTTTGAAATAAACCACGGAGAGGAAAAAAAGTAGGATAAGAGCATATTTTTAAATTTCAAATTGCAAATTTTAAAAGCGAGTGAAAATATAAGGAGATGGGCAAATGTTATTATGGTACACAATATCTACATGCCTAAAATATCTCTAGATCATCTTAGACTGTATGTAGATTTTTTCAACGATTTCAAATTATCTTCAAACGCTTTACATTAGAGTGTAGAAAATATGGTTCTCTTGCATCTTTGAGAAGAGAATGTGACTGAACTATTCGTCCAATTTATTAAATATTGAAATATCAAACTTTTTCTCTGGTGTAAATTTTGGAATATCAAATAATGTGTTAGAAAAAAATTTCTACATATAGTATAGATGAGGCTTTGCCGAATTTTCTAAATAATTGTGGAATATTTTTTAGCTTTCAGTTACCATCTTTAATTTAAGAATGAAATTTGTACATATCTTTTGAGAATTATATAGTTAATTAATTTAAAATTTTACTTTCAAAAAATAAGTCGGTGCACGTAGATATTCTATTATGTTAAAGATGATCCAACCCAATTACCCCCATCAGCTACCCCAGGTCCCCAACATAGTAGTTAAATGCACTAGTGTAATGCACCGTGCGATGCACGTGGGAAAAATGGGAAGGGAAATGAAAAGGACAAAAAAAAAAAATCTACCAACACGTGCGCTGCATGTGTTGACACAAACACTCTAAGGAATAAAAAATTGTTTATTTGTTTACAATCCCATCTCTCCCATCATAATAGTTATTATATTATAGATTACTCCAAGCATATATTAATGTTTGCAAACATTATTAAATAACTTAGGCTTAAATAGTGATAACCAATTTCTTATACTATTCAGATTCAAAATCATGGATTTTTTTAAATATATGTCATTTTTCGAAACCATTTGCAGAAAAGAACAGTTGTCAAATTATTTGCGCTCAAGAACTCAACAATTAGACTCGCCGTTCCCAACGGCGAGTTTAGTTATTTTGTGCTCGCCATTGAGAATGACGAACCTAGTTTTATTTTTTTAGAGAAACTCGTTATTGGAAACTGTGAATTTATGGAGAACGGCAAGATTCTTTATACTAGTCTCTCTGTTGGGAACGACAAATTTAGTTCAAAATTATCAAACAAGATTCGCCGTTTTCAACAACGAGGTTCTTTATACTAGACTCGCTGTTGAGAATGACGATGATATGCGAAATTTCATAGAGAGTGAAAACCTCTGTTGGACTTAGTAAATTTTTTTAAAAAACTCAATACAAATATTTTTTGAACTAAACTCGCCTTTCTCAACAGCGAGTCTAATATAAATCTCCTTTCTGTTAGAAACGACGAGTCTTATTTGAAAATTTTAAACTAAATTCGCTATTAGGACTGAGAATTTCTAAAAAAAAAAATTAAAAACTACACTCACCATATGCCAACAGCGAGCATGAAATAACCAAGCTCATCGTTGGGAACGACGAGTCTAGTTAATAAATTTCCAAGCACAAATAGTTTGACAACTGTCATTTTTATGTGAATAGTTTCAAAAATGATATAGATTAAAATTAAATTCAAAATCATGTGCATGTGTACTCATTTTTTAATCAACAAATTTAATAGTGTTACTTAAAAATCTTTAGTCTGATACACAAAATTCAAAGTCACAACCTACCTAGGTGAAAACAAGAAAAAAAAAACACTAACACCATTTCCTATAATTATTTATTACTTTTCTTCTCATTCAATTCAATTTTCAAATAAATAAATAAATAAATAAATAGTCCATAAACAGGATAAATCCACCCAATCTTATCTAAGCGAGAGCTGGTAAAAGGGAGTAAATAACCAAGTAACAACGCGATAATAACAGAAAATTCCGTGGCGGCGTAACAAAGTTCCACTCACCTTCCTGGCTTCCTTCCCCCCCTCTCTCTATAAGTACGCACCCACTTTGTCGTTTTCTTCTCCTGCGGTTTGCCTTCTCCCATCCCCTCAGAATTACCGCCCTACCCCTGAGCCTAGGGTTTCCCCAAACCCTAAATCTCAATTTCCCCTGTTTTTGTGCGGGGGAGAAATTCCTATCGATCATCATGGATTACCATCCGATCTTCCAAAGTTTGACGGAGCTTTTCCCTCAGGTAATTGAATTTGTTTTTTTTGGTTTTGTTTTTGTTTTGTTTTGGGTTGAGTTTCTTGATCGGATAGCGTTGATGATGACAACATTGAAAGTTCGGGTCTTGATTCGTTCCGCAAGTGTTGGGATCTGATTAGGGGCGATTTCTTAACCTTCAATTTGATTAATTTGGGGGTGAAGTCGCAGAATTTGTCATATTTTTGTCTGGTATTTGTTACAAACCTGGGAGAACTCACCTCTAAAAAAAAAACTAGCTGTTAAAGGGAATCCAAGTTTATAACTACCCAACATCGGCTCCCCATTTAACCGACCGACGTGGAATTAAATAAAATTCTAACATTCAACCATGCTTTCCTTTCTAGGTAGCCATTTTCGACGTTCTCGGCGGCTTTCACTCTAGCAATACTGGCCCGGGCCTGTTCCGGGTCTACTAGTAATTTTAATTCATTCTCTATGTATCCCTTTTCGATATCCTCGATGGCTTTTACTCTAGCGACCCTGGCCCGGTTCGGGTCTACTAATAATTTTAATTCAGTCACTAGGTAGCCCTTTCCTAGCAAATTAGGAAGCATGAGGTTGATTCTGATACCAATTGTTACGATCATGGGAGAACTCATATCTAAAAGCCAGATGTTAGAGGAAGGGAAGCAAAGTTTATAACTACCCAACATCGGTTCCCCATTTAGTTGATGTGGGACTAAATGGGATCCTAACATATTTGAGAGAGTGATAATTTGAGAGGCTAGTTTCATGGTGCCGTATAATTTAACTTTCGGAATTTCAATAAATTTCCAATTTATTATGGATACACACAGTTTGGGCTATTAGTGACTTGAGTAACTTTTTAGAAATTTTTGATGAGTATATCAGGTTTTAATGAATTTTACATAATCGAATGGTTGATGCTCTGATCTCTCTAATACATTGTATACTACCATTGATTTCACATATTTTCATTGTATACATAATGTTTCTGGTAGTGTTGTCAGATGCTAATGGATCACTGCAAAATCCTGTGTGATCTGCATGTAGGCTACATGGAAACAATTAAATATGGGGATAGGACTGGCCCCCACCTTGAGGCAGGCCCCCATTTTTTTTGCAATTTTAGGGGCCTCCAAATTTGTATTCCCCTTATAAATATGGACACGTATTTTGTGCGTAAAAATTATATTGTAATTAGGGGCTCCCAAAAATAATTATTTGGGCCTTTTCGCCGTGGGCCCCGAGAACTCAGAGCCGGCCAGCCCTGTATGGGGGGATCACTGCAAAACTTGCTCAATGTATTTGAAATTGCTTAACTCTTTGAATGTATTAACAATATAGTTATTATTTTAATGGAAATGTTTTTATGTCCGTTATAGCATGACAAATATTGTTGTTTAATGCAAACACTTGTTTAATAATTATTCTATTTTATTTCTATTTCGTACTCGAAGTTTTGCTTATCCTAACATGCACTCTGGAACTTTATCTTTTTTTTCTACTCTTTGTGAAAAAGTTTTGGCATATTGCCTGCCATTTACTATTTCCAATATTTATTTCTCTCGAGTACTCTTTTTCTCCCATTGTTCAGTGTTAACTGTCAGTTAGTGTTCATTTGTCCCTAGTCTAGCATCTTACTGATACCTTTGTCTATGCCTAATAGTTTCCCTCAGAATAGGTTTCTGTACATAATTGGTATTTTATATAATAATGTGTACCATCTAACCTCAAAAGTAGTAAAAATATTTTATAAAAAAGACAAAACATAGTGTTGGTCAGTGAAGTTGTTTTCAATATGACTAGTTTAGTTATAACATTAACAAGTTATTTGTTTTTCAATCTTGAGCCCTCTTTGTCATAGAGTTTGCCTAAAAATTGCGGAATTGCGGTAACCTTGTAAGTTTCCTTTATTTACTTGAGTTTGATGGTGTTTTCGTCATTTATTACATTAGTGTATTTGCTCTCTGTCAATACCGTGAAGGATTTGATTTTTGATCGACAATGATAATTTTGTTCTTTAATCTTCTTTTTTTATGTATCTGTACCTATATGCCTAAAACTTCTTACCTGTAACTTTTCTGGGAAATTAAGGTGCCATTTCTCATTTTGTCTCAGGTGGATTCTCGTATATTAAAGGCTGTGGCCATTGAACATTCTAAAGATATCGATGCAGCTATTGAATTTATTCTCTATGAAGTTCTCCGATCATCAGGCGAACCATCCAGGCTATGTCACACCCTTCGTGATACCAATGGGGCATCTAATAAGGGTAAGATTCTTGTCTTGATCATTGGGTCCTGTAACATGAAGTTTGAGATTGATAAGTTACAATTTAATCATATTGTTTGAAGCCATATCAGCGAAAGAGTTGCCCCATTTTAGAAATTGTGCAGTGGTTCTCCGACTCGTGTATGATTGAATGTATGATTAATTGTACTTTTGAGGATATATATATTTTTTTAATAAAAACTTTTGTGGATAAATTTTGATAATGTAATATGTACTTCTGCGGTGTGTTTTATTAGAAGCTTTTATATTTTAATTTAATGGAAAATTGAATAACACATCTGGGATTTTGCAGATTGGGTATAGTGTATATATATTTCAGTGTGTAGGCATATAAACATTTTGTTGCATGTTTATGGTTCTTGGAATCTGTATTATGCTACACTTGACTAATCATTTTGTTTTCAGCAAATATATTTTGTAACACATTCTGGTAAGAGTCTTGATCTTGTGACTGCATTTTCCCTTTGATTGTGTTAAACATACACAGAGATATAAGCATATATAACAATTTATTAGTCGATGTACTTGACATACTAATTTCTTGTTCTATTTATTTGCCAGTTACTATGTTTCCTGTTCTTTAAGTTTGTGAGTTGATTTGGTTGGTTGCTAACTGTAGCATTTTAAAAGTGCAGCTTGGCTAAGTGATCCAGATATTACTATGAGTGAGAAAGGGGCAGAAGCAGTTTCACAAGAATCTGTAGGATGCGTAATTCCCCTCTCTGATGATTCTGCTGGTTTCACATCACCTAGCAGTGAACAAGCTAAACAAGATTTTGGTGATGGTGAAACTGATCATCCCAGTTCATCACTCCAGATAGTTGAACAATATACAGATTCAATTGTGAATGGATATCAAGTGAAAAATCTTAATAGATCTGTCGGTGAATGTGAAGAACTATCATGGTGTTTGGCTCAGTCTACTGATAATGCATCAGATGCTGTGGAAACTGCTCATGTTACAGCATCATCTGTTTCTGAGAGAATCATAAACTTTGATGAGTGCAGGGTTGAATCACAGAAGAATATTGACTCTTTTTCTGCTGAAATCGAACATTATTCCAGGTCTTCACAAGAAGATTGCACGATTCTATCTACTGATGTAGGTTCTGTTGATCATGTTGAGGACTTTGTCATTGATCCGCGTCATATATCTTCATCTGTTTCTGAAAATATTATTGGTTTGGAAGAGCATGGAGCTTGTTCCAAGGACACTCATGGTGAAAATGAACATCACTCTGGAAGTTTAGCCAATAATTATTCTGAACTTCTGGGCGGTGGAACCGAGATGGTGTCTCTTCAGGAATCTGATCTATCTGCTCTTACTACTCGATCAGGCTATGGTGTTAATGTTGATCTTCTTGAAGATTGTGTGAATGACGCCAAAGGCAACAAGGTATGGCTTCTATTGTTCAGTTTGTAATGTTTTTGCATGCGCAGCACATTATTTTTGTGGCACTTGAGAGCTTTTCTGTTTCTACTTGTAAATAGTTTCCTGAGTAGGTATATAATTTCCTATTAAATTTGCTGTTGGTCACTTTTGAATGTGATCATGAATTTAATCCTTATGCTCATGTATTAGATAGAGTCGGACACCGGAAAATATGCACAAGTAGTCTATCTTCAAGTTGTTGAAAATTTCTGTTTACTGATGGATGGAAATGACCACATGTTACAGAAGGCAAAAAAATATTTTGATTATAAATTATAGAAGAATGCTGTTACTTGAATAGAATTTGATAATATTACTGTGCCCAATTAATGCAAATATATCAAATGGCTTAGCTACTGTAATTGAAAGGTTTATTCACACTCATTGCCTTGTTTATTGGAAAAATGTTATTTTTGATGGGTTATGTTTTATATATTTTTTAAAACTTTGTAGTTAAATCATGTAATCATGTATATTACTCTCTCCTTACTGCTATCCCTGTAACCCAAGCATTGATAGCAATAAGGTTGGAGATATTGCTGACATCTCTTAGTTTCCCATATTTGCAGTGAAGTAATTTTCAAAATTCTGTCATTTCCAAGCTTTCTATGGAAGCAGAAAAGTCTTTCCTATAAGAATTGATTTTAAACGAAAGCCATGATTAGAAGTCTTAGTCAGAATTCGTGAACAAAGGCAAAGACTATTGAATAAGATCAATAGTAATACTGGGCCATTCCTTACCATATTTAAAATTTCCTAATTTAGTAGTGAAAACTTATGTAGGCATTAAGTATGTAGCATAAAATGTTAAATGCAAAATTAGATATATGCAAGCAAATAAAAGAAGACTTTTTTAGCATAAACTAACAATATAATTATGACTTTACACCTCATTTTTGCTCTGTGCAGTGGATTTATTACTGAAAGGGTTAAATATGCTGTTATAACCAGTCAAAGAGGGGTTAACATTTGGGAGGATTGTACATAGAGATGGATCAGAGTTAGCATCTGGGTAGTTGTGAGTGGATATAAAAAGGGAAGAGAGGAACATGAGGATAAGGGAATAGAAAAGTTGAGTGTTTCATTGTCCCTGATAAAAAAATGTTACCATTTAAGAATGAACAAGTAGAGCTGAGTAGCAAGGGAAATTTCTGGATTGGGCATCAATTGCATGCTTTAGTGTATATTCTTCAGCTATTGTGCATGTTTTGAAAATACTTTGTAGGAGGCGCATTATTGAAGGCCTCAAAATATTTGCTTTGACAAAGGTGCCAAATTAATTTGAGAAAATAGGGAAAGTACCTAGAAGTTTGTAAAGAATCTTGTGGAATTCTTTTTTATCCTTTTTTCCTGCTGAAATCTATGATTCATTATTGTTTTTTACTATTTATGTCTCCCAATTATCGGCCATGATATAAATATGTGTTCATAATTCTATTAATTACTTTATAAGTCTTGTCTTTTTCATTCTATCTCATTGTATTGGCAGTATGTTGTAATTTGGTCTGGTTTTCCTCTCTCTCTCTCTCTCTCAATGTCCTTTTTTCTAAACTCAACCCTGTCTTTATTTCTTTGACCATTTAAAAAAAATGCGAAGTACATGAGGAAAATATTTCTTCTACCAGTTTCAATAGTTTAACTAGTTGATGTTGATCAAACTCTAATATTTTCTCTCTAACAACAGAAAGATTTAGTGTCATCTGTTGAAATGGTGGTTAATATGATGAAAGAGGCAGAACTTCTTGAGGAGTGGGCCAAGCAAGCTAAGGAAGATGCTTCTTCTGCTGGACAAGATACCCTTACCAAGGTTGAGGAACTCAAACAGATGTTGCAGAATGCAAGACTAGCAAACGATATGGTTGGTGTCTTCATGATTTTAATGGAATTTATGATATTATTAATTGCAAGAACTAAAACTGAAAACATTCACTAATGTTGGCAGCATGCTGGAGAAGTGTATGGTGAGAAAGCTATTTTGTCAACTGAAGCTCGAGAACTTCAATCCCGGCTTCTGAGTTTGTCTGATGAAAGGAACAAGTCTTTTTCAATCATCGAGGAGGTGCCAATACATGCTTATTTATAAGGAATACTTGTCTTTCCATCGACAGTGCTCTTGCATGGTTTCTTGATACATTTATATAGTATTGTTGTATTTGTATACCCTAGCTATTGATCTTTTCAAGTACACACCACGTGTTTAATGTTGACACAAAATCTCAAACATAAATATGCATATATATGGAATACATTGGTAAATATTTTTACTAGTTAAGAAAATGTATTTAGGATAAAAATTACTTTATCGTTAACATTTGGAAACACTTTAATTAGTCAACTATACACTCACACACAAAAACAATGTTTACATTTTTAATTCTTAAAGTGGAGTCGGTGAAGCTTACTTGCTCTCAGGTAAGAGTGAAGCCTATCCACTTCGAATTGCTTGCAACTTAACACCATCCATTAATGTTGTTTCTTTAAAACATTTTCTTTCACACCCACTATATCACTACTGTAACTTAGGGGGGGTGAATAGGGTGATCGTGCGGAATTAAAAATTAAAGAACTAAAGTAAAGTAAATTAAAGTAATGCAAGAGAGACCAGGAAAGCAAACTTAGATGACGCAGCGATATAACGTGGTTCGATCCCCAAGTCTACGTCCACACCACCCACTTGTAACAATTCTCCGCTACAAGCGTTCCACTGTACTCAAAAACCCTTAGTACAGTGATTCTCGGATTCAGACCATGAGACCTATTACACCCACAGGACTTCTAATCCAAGTCCCGCCAATCTCATCGAAGTGGAAAAGAAAAGAAAAAAAACTCAAGATCGTTTGAGATCTTGACTAAAGAATACAACCAATTCAACGCTCACACTCGGATTGATTATCAAGAGATTAGTTCAAAATAATTTTCTTAGAAGGAATTAGATGAAGAAGACACAGTGGATTCGTTCGATTAAATAGAAGAAGTATATCGATCAAAAGAAGCAGCGATACATTCCAAAAAAGATATACAACCAAGTTGCGGTCGACCGGTCAAAGTGTGCGGTCGACCGTTCAGCTTTCTGGCGTAGCTAGAGAGATGAAAGGTCGACCACTGTCTTCGCCAATAGAAGTTGCAGTCGACTGCGACGGTCGACCGACATTAGGTACGGTCGATCGGACCGTGGCTGTATAGATCGAATCCACTTTGTTTTCTTACCATAAACTCATCTCTCTTTAATCAATCAATTACAACAAATATCTCACGGAAATAATGCTAAAAATCCAGACTTGATAGATTGCTTGGAGGCCAATTAATTGAGAGCTCTTTCCTCTTTTGCTTGTATATGCAATCTCCCTTTATTACTTTCCTTGTTTGTATATTTGTGAATCTCTCTTGGATTTCTTTTTGATATTAATTAATCCTGAAAATCTGACACACTAAATTCAAACTTATTAGTACAAGTGAGCACGTTTTGTGCACACCAAACCAAGAGTCAACAATAACACTCCTTTGTTTTACTTTGACAAGATATTGTTTGGAGTTGGGACTTCAGGTAGCTGGTCAAAGTAATACAAGGGAATGGTGAAAGAAGCACCTGCCATTCTTTGACACCGACTATATCACCATTCCTTTGTATCAAAATGATATGTATTACTGTATTACTATACTTCAGTCAACTATAAACTTCAAAAGAAACATAACAAAGCTCTATAACCTAGCATGGGCACACAAGTGCTTAGAAAGATTGCCATGCAACACCAGGCTCAGAACCTTGGACTCATTTTTAATCTTAATTTTCTAACATGAGCTACACTGGAAATTATAGTCAAACTTTAGCTCATGTGAGTTGCAAAATCTCTCTCCCACATGTACTATGGGCTTATTAACAAAAAAATCATAAATCATTTTGTATAGATTGATTTCTATCCGTTTGTTAAGTGTTCCTATGAAGAGTATCATGAGTTATACAATTTGAAGCGTGGGCTATGTGTAAGCTGTGCAATGTTGTACACGAGTTGGGCACTCGTGTCGAAAAAAGCCACAATATAGCCTATTATGTGTTGGAGGATTTTATATGTAGATTCTAATTTTAGGTGTCCTGGGTATTGGTTCCAGACTTCTGGATCTTGTTGTTTTGAGGGTCTGGACTCTGGACCTTGTTCTGAGGATGATCCCTCATTTTATTGTTATGCATTCATTTCATTTTTGCCTACTTTAACAAATAATGTGAAATATATGGTACTCTTGTGAGTTTTCATCATAAACCAGTTGTATTGCTTTGACCCGATGATGTCTTGATTTAAAATGTTTGTCTTGTGCTAGATGCGCTTAACTCTTGAAGCACGCATTGCTGCCACAGAGGTTGAAATAGCAACAGCTGAGCAGGAAAAGCTTCAGAAGGAAGAATCAGCTCAGAAAGCTTTAAAAGAACAGGAAGTCGTTATGGATACCATAGTACAGGAGTCGAAAAGACTGCAACAACAAGCTGAGGAAAATACTAAGGTAGACTCAGGCAATCTTATATACTGTTTCATCAATCAAAAAATACTTATTACCAGTTTTCCTTAACAAGGCTTATGTAACTGTTTTAAAAAAAACATATAAATTTGGTGCAGTTGAGGGATTTCTTGATGGACAGGGGCCGGGTTGTTGATACAATACAGTAAGTTTCTTTATACCTTTTTTCTATATAATCGTGGCTATATATTTGGACTTGTACTCTGTGTGCCTGTAAGTGGATTCATTCTACCTCTTAATTTAGAAACGAACCACATTCCTTGCCAATTACTCTCCTTGGTTTCCCTTTACTTGCATTAGATTATTTGGCAAGTGCATTGTGCATGCAGTCAGTGTTAACTGATGACTCACATATCTAGCACCGGAGTTGAAATTTATGACATGTCACTTCATATATTCTTCAATCTTCACTGTAATTCCTGCTGTTACCATCCACACACTAGAATTGGAATTATATGCCTGGGAAGTGAAGACATCATATTCGTAATAATGAGAGGCCATTCTGTTTTATGGAGGATTCCTTTGTAACTTGTCTAATGACTTTTGATGTCCCCCCTGAGAGACCGACACATTTATTAGAATTGGTATAGCTACCAAAGCAGCAAAGCATTTTTAACTTTCCATGTTTTTACGCAGAGGGGAACTTGCTGTGATACTTGAGGATGTGATGGCTCTCAAAGAGAGAGTTGATGGGCGATTGCCATTGCGGCAGTCATTACTAATGACCACTTATAGCTCTTCCACCTCATTATCGAGGTCCTTGAGTCATAAAAGCACCCCATCTGCAGATAATCTTGTTCAGGCTGTTGAAGAACGTGCAAGCTTTGGAGAGGGCAGCCGTGGCTACTCCGGAAGTCGAGAGCTGGAAGACAGTACTATTAGTAGCAGCAGTGGTGAGAAATCCAATGCTAGTGACGGGCGCAAGTCTACTTCTGACAATGACTGGGAAATATTTGAGCGAGAGGGTTTGCCATTCTGAGTAAAGGGTTCCCCAGTCTGAGTTGAACTATATACAAGTTTTTTGTAGTTGGGGTGGTATACAGTGCCTGACATTTACAGCATCCATGGTTGTCGCATAATCACTAATATATATCCAATTACTTATCTATTACTTTTTTGGCGAGTTTATTATTTACATTTCTATCTTGATTTCTTGTCATAGTCAATGGGGTGGATAATGTGGCTCTTTTTTATCTTGCACATACTATGTTGAAGTTGATGCATGTACATATTAATTCTTTTCTTGGCTTGTGATGCTTCTGTTATGCTGGATTGGAGCTTATTCAGTTAATTTGGTTCGTCAAATTACAAAGAAAGCTATCAAGTGGCTCACAATCAATCCCCCCCCAAAAATTAAATGTCCATATCAAATCTCACAAAACACATTTTTATTACAAAATTTTAAATCCCAAAACTAAAATTTTCCCCCCAAAAAAACTGATTACTTTATTACTATCTCTCTTCTCTCTTTACTTTTTCATATTTCTCTCTCTCTCTCTCTTTATTTATTTAGAAATTTTGATTTTAAGATTTCGATTATGTAAAATTTCAGAATTTTTAATAGCAAATATCTCTTCAACAATTAAATTTTATTATTTTCCACACTTAAAATTCTAAGAAGTTAGATTTTATACCCTTATTTATAATTATTTTTCAACATATACTAATGGAAACGTAGACTTTTATTTATAACTAATTATTGTCATACTATTCAAACTTGAGCTTTATAACTAATTATTGTCATACTATTCAAACTTGAGCTACATAATTATTGTTTTACTGTTTACATGACTTTTTGTGTTTTGTATTGTTCCGAATACGTGCCGTAGGCACGTGCCCACGGGCAAATCTAGTATATATATATATATATATATATATACAGGGGCGGATGGAGTGAGGGCCCAGGGGGAGCAGCCGCTCCCCCTGAATTTCGTCAGCTCTTTAAAAAGCCCAGTACTTAAAAAATTCTACCCCCCCTCACTCAGCCCAAATCGCTCCCCTTCCTGGCCCAATGCCCCAAACCCACGCTCCTCTCATTCACTTAAAGAACTGCACCATGGACGGCCTCTCCGGAAACTGGAGCTCGGGGCAAAACCTACTAGTATTTTTCACATGCGATGTATACTAGTATTTTTCACGTGCGAATCCTATGTATACTAGTATTTTTCATGTGCGATGCACGTTTTCATAAGACTTGGAGGATTTTCACATGCGATGTACGTGTGAAGAAATAATTTTAGAGTTGAACATGCGTTGCACGTAATTGGAAAAAATATTTTGAAGAAAAAACTACAATTTATACGTGCAATGCACGTTTTTATAAGTAAAATTTGAGTTGTACGTGTAACATATGTGTATGTTTAGTGCTAAAAACATATTATAAAATTGTTTTGCACGTGCAATGCACGGGTTTGTATGTTGACAAATGACAACTCCAACTCTCCCATTATAATATTAGAGATGGTGATGTGGATGTTTAAAGACTATTATAAATTTGTGATTTTTATGATTTCGCTCCCGCTGGATTAAAATCCTGGCTCTGCCACTGTATAAAATTTGTGATTTTTATGATTTCGCTCCCGCTGGATTAAAATCTTGGCTCCGCCACTGTATATATATATATATATATATATATATATATATATATATATAGGAAAAAGGGGGTATGAGCAACTTGCTCATTTAGTAAATGAGCAATTGATGATGTGGCATGCATGTGATTGGACAATCTTTAAAAGGGTTAGTTGTTCAATGTATCACATGCATGCCACATAATCAATTGTTCATTTACTAAATGAGCAAGTTGCTCATATCCCTTTTACCCATATATATATATATATATATATATATATATATATATATATATATATATAGGGAAAGCTTCAGTTGTGCACTCCTCTAGTGCACACGGCTTGTGTACTAGGTCTTCGGACGTTCATATCGAAGATCCGAACCGTTCACATTGATCTACACATTTAAATTAGTCTAAATATGTAAAATCAAATCATTTAAAATTTATTTACCCACCTTCATATCGACGATCTAGACGTTTAATCGAATCTATATGTTGCTTGATGATCAGATCCCCCCAGATTATTTAAATTATTTAGGTTGATTATGTAGTTGAGGACTCTTTACATTGTCTTCTGCGTCATTTCTTTCATTTATTCCAGATGTGACTAGAATCTAGCAACTACAATTTTGGTCCACACAAAATCAGGCCCAAAAAAATGGCTGTTCATTGAAAGCTAAAGCGGATGTCCGTTTACTTATATTTTCTCATATGAATCTCTATCTCCAGCTATTGAAGATCCCATTTCCGCAAAGGTAAGCCATGCTAGGCATAATGAAAGAAATTCACCAATATTGTTTTGTTCCCTGTGGTTATTGGATTTATTTGAGGGTTCGGAGTCTTGTGTTTAAATCAAGTTTGACAACGCTTATTTCGGAGATTATTAACCTAAACAATAACTTACTACATTTAAAATGCAGGCTTTGTGGTCATTAATATGGTGTTGTAACTTGTAACAAGGTATCTGCAGTCTACAATTGCCCATAGATCTTTCACCCCCAACACAAAGAAATTAACAGATTTATGCTATGATTTGGATGGAAACACAATGCAGTTTGTCACTCTCCTAGCAATCATGTAGGAGGTAGACCTTGGTTTTGAAAATAATACCAAAAAATAACTTCAGAAGTTAAAGAAGAGAAGCTAAGATTATTGATGGTGAAAAATCAACTCTACGGCCCTAAAAATTCTTGATATCTAATCTTCTTTCAATAGATAAAGTCTTGAGTAAATTCACGATGAAAACTATTTCAATATATCAATTGAAGCAACACAATAATAATCTCATATACAGGAATGGAATAATCTGATGAACTCTCACACTCCAAATATTAGAGAGAAAACTTCCCTCCAATCATTCAGCACAATCCATGTCAAACTTCTTTTTTTTTGATAAAAAGGATGAAGTCCGAAGACCTCAGCCAAGATAATCCATGTCAAACTGAATACAAGAAATAACATTAAATTCAGCCTTTACAAAATATATATAAAAGAAGAAAAAAAATAAATAGAGTAAGATACATTTTCTATCCTTTGATGAACAAAAAATTCTGACTAACCATGAATCTACACCAAAATGATTATAATCTCATTGATCAGAAAGAATACATTAATGTCAATGAAACAAGTCTCACTTGCAGAGCTAAGTAGCATATATCATCTTATATATGCAAACTATTTGATACTATTGTATTAACAATCGATGGTATATAAATCTATATGCGTATTAGAACAAACTTTTGTTAGAACTCGAATTTATAAATAAGAGAAAATCCCAAGAGAAATTGCGAAGAAATGAAATACAGGAAATGAAACAGTAAATTAAAGACTTTGCACAGAGTCGAGACTGATAATCTCTCTCCTTAAAACAGAATTCGCCCCGTAGTGTGACGGTGGCCGGCGAATTGCTTCCCACGATACAACTGTACCTTCTCTGAAGAGCAGCACCCTTGCTTCAGAGATTCAACGAACTGTTGTCTATGATGTACTCTCAGTTGACACTGACACAGAGGAGAAGAAGAATAATGATGAAAAAACCCTTACTGTATAACAGACTCTGTCTGGATTTATAGAGGAAAATTGGAGACTGGAGACTCTTCAGATGCCATTACTCTGTAATAGCAGAGTAATGGAGACCCTTCAGATTCATAACTGGTGAGCCATTACTCTGCTGTTACAGAGTAATGGGCACCGGTTACTGAATCTGAAAAGCCTTATCAGTTCAGTAGGGAAAAAGTTTTCTGTCTGGGCAAAACAAAAAACCAGACCAAGCCGAAGCCGGGGCCGGAGCCGGAGCCGGAGCCGGAGCCGGGCGCGCGCGTGTTTGTCATTTTGGCTAAGTCCTCTCTCCACTGCACGTTAGTGGTAACCCCCGGGCCATGCCCTTTAGTCCAGTTTTCTAGTATATATACTAGAAAAAATCTTTTCCAATTTCCGATATGGGACTATCCATTTTCTCCAAGTTGCCAAGTTAGTACATTTCAAGTACCCAACTTTGGACCAACATTTCTCATTCATACGGAATTCATTTTTGGCAAGTGAGTACACTACGGAATAGTACTCGTCGAGAGGATCGCAATCCACTCATTTTCCGGTGCCGCCGGTGGCCGGAGCCTGCCGGAATTCGGTCTGAAAAACTGCAAAAATTAATTTCAACAATCCCCCACATGAATGGAAATTACCAGACCCTGTAATCCAGACACGACAGAAAAACAAAAAACATGACAGAAAGACTTTGAGAGTACAATCGGAAAATCACTGCATCAGGAATGGTAGTAATTTTTCAACTTTGAACCACCCTTAGTAATTAGCTATCGGATTCACTTGACCAGGTAGTGATCATGATGTCTTGAACTATCCGGGCTTTGATGTGAACCTAGACAATAACTATCACACAGTTTCATCTCCTCACAGAACTAAGTTCTCTTGTTGTGTTCATTTTGGCCTTGAACATCCCTGGTTAATCGTGAGTGAACTTGGAGAATGTAGCCTCTCTTCATTCTCCTAGAAACGGCCCCATTTCACACTCACAAGGTGATTGCCCATAAAGAGTATCCTGCTATACCCCACTTTTATTTCAAAGCTATGGAAATCATTAAAAGCCAAGCTTATCCTAACTCTTTGCAGGCAGCACTGTTTTATCATCCTAAGAGTGGGTATGAGATTTTAATCTCTCAGTGCTTCCATCGATTCAACAAGATTTAGTTGTCCCTTTGAACCTAGATCTTGGGATCTCCAATTTCTAGGTAGAGTTTCCATCAAGTATCCTCTTTTGTCATAGGCTTTAAACCCATTCCTCTTGATGATCTCACAACCTGCTCTCGCGACAGACCTTTAGTAAATGGATCCGCTAGGTTGTCGGCCGATTTTATATATTCTATAGAGATTACTCCATTTGAGAGCAGTTATCTAATGGTTTTGTGTCGCCTTCTGATATGACGAGACTTACCATTATACATACAACTCAGTGCCCGTGCTATAGTCGATTGGCTGTCACAGTGTACACATATGGCAGGCACTGGTTTTTCCCACATAGGAATATTCTCTAAAAAGTTTCGAAGCCATTCTGCTTCCTCTGTCGCTTTGTCTAAAGCAATAAACTCAGATTTCATAGTGGATCTGGCCAATAGCGTTTGTTTAGAGGTTTTCCATGACACAGCTGCACCACCAAGTGTGAAGACATATCCACTTGTGGATTTTGAGTTCTTGGAGTCCGATATCCAGTTGGCATCACTGTAGCCTTCCAGTACTGCTGGATATCTGGTGTAATACAGCGCATAACTCTGAGTATGTCGCAAGTAGTTCAATACTCTAGTTATTCCTTTCCAGTGACTTCGTCCTGGATTACTCGTGTATCGGCTCAGTACATTTACCGAATGTGCTAGGTCCGGTCTTGTATAATTTGTTAGGTACATCAGGCTACCGATTACACGTGCATATTCTAGTTGTGATATTCTAGTTGTGACGGAACTTTTTGCTATCCCATTGGAGTAATTCTTGAATCTTTCAAGTACTTTCTCAGCATAATGAGTTTGAGACAACGTGATCCCCTCAGATGTCCTGGAAACTTTGATTCCTAGTATGACATCTGTAACTCCCAAATCTTTCATGTCAAACTTGCCACTAAGCATGCTCTTAGTTTGTTTGATAATGTCGTTATTGCTTCCAATAATAAGCATGTCGTCTACGTATAGACAGACCAGAATGTATTTATTTGGAGTATCTTTGATGTAGATACACTTATCGCATTCATTTATTTTGAAACCATTTGACATAATAACATTGTCAAATTTTGCATGCCACTACTTTGGAGCTTGTTTCAGACCGTACAGAGATTTTACAAGCCAGCACACCTTATTTTCCTGCCCAGGAACTACGTAACCCTCAGGTTGTTTCATGTATATTTTTTCTTCTAAGTCCCTATTTAGAAATGCAGTTTTAATATCCATTTGATGTATTTCCAGGTTACGTAGAGCTGCAATAGCTATCAACATTCTTATGGATGTTATTCTTGTAACTGGGGAATATGTATCAAAGAAATCTAGGCCTTCCTTTTGCCTAAATCCTTGTACCACAAGTCTTGCCTTATGCTTCTCTATTGAACCATTTGGTTTCAATTTTTGTTTGAAAAAATCCATTTGCATCCTAGAGCTTTACATCCAGAAGGCAAGTCGACTAACTCCCATGTATGATTTTGCATAATGGAGTCTATTTCACTTTTGATTGCTTCCTTTCACATAGGAGCATCAGGCATAGACATGGCTTCCTTGAAAGTTCTGGGCTCATTCTCTAACAGAAAGGCCATCACAAAGTCAGGACCAAATGATTTTGATGTTCTAGCCTGTTTACTTCGTCTAGGATCATCAGTATCATGTTTTGGTTCATCAACTGAAGTACTTGCATTCCCTTGTTCACGCGTACGTTTGGGGTACGTAGTATCCTTGTACGGAAACACGTGTTCAAAGAAGGAAGCATTCCTTGATTCCATTATTGTATTCACATGGATATCCGGTATATCCGATTTGTATACCAAGAACCGATATGCACTACTGTTGTGTGCATAGCCTATGAATATGCAATCAATCGTCTTAGGTCCGATGGTGACCTGTTTCGGGTTAGGTACTGTCACTTTTGCTAGACACCCCCACACTTTGAGGTATTTATACGAAGGTAAGTTACCTTTCCACAGTTCATATGGTGTCTTGCCGATTTTCTTGTGAGGTATTTTGTTGAGAATGTAGTTGGCAGTTAGCAATGCTTCCCCCCACATATTTTGGGGTAAGCCAGAATTCAACAACAAGACATTCATCATCTCCTTTAGAGTTCGGTTCTTGCGCTCGGCAATACTGTTTGATTCGGGTGAGTAAGGAGCAGTTGTCTGATGAACTATTACATGTTCTGAGCAGAACATGTTAAATGGTGCATCATATTCTCCTCCTCTATCACTTCTAACGATTTTAATCGTTTTGCCAAGTTGATTCCCAACCTTAAGTTTATATTCTTTGAATTTATCCAAAGCCTCAATTTTGCTATGTAACAAATATACATAACAAAATTTTGTGCAATCGTCTATGAAAGTCACAAAGTACTTTTTGCCACCTCTGGTCTGCACATATTTTAAATCACACAAATCCGTGTGAATTAGAACTAGAGTTTCTGTGTTTCTTTCTACAGAACGTGATGGAGTTTTTGTGAGTTTGGCCTCCGTGCAAACTTCACATTTTTCTGAGTTATCTACCTTAAATTTTGGTAGCAAATTCATGTTAATTAATCTACGCATAGATTACTTTTTAAGATCATCAAAAAAAAATCTACGCATAGAATTGACATTAACATGACCTAGTCTTTCATGCCAAACAGAGGAAGATTCAACAACATAGGCAATAGGAGTTATTTTATTAACTTTGGGAACAACAGGAACAATAGTTTTAGGGATGACTGTCATTACATTAAACTTGAACAGTCCATCCTTTACATATCCTTTACCCAAGTATACCCCATTCTTAGACAGTACAAAATTATCAGAAACAAGAACAACCTTAAACCCATTCTTGCTTAGCAAAGAACCTGATATCAAGTTCTTTCTAATGTCTGGAACATGCAGCACATTTGTGAGTGTTAGCTCTTTGCCTGAAGTCATTTTCAACACTATCTTTCCTGTTCCTTCAATTTTGGAGGTGGAAGAGTTTTCCATGAACAGCTGTTCATCTTTGTTGCACTTCTGGTATGAGGTGAACATTTTCTTGTCTGAGCAGATATGCTTGGTGGCCCCAGTATCGTACCACCATTCACGAGGATTGCTCCCCACAAGATTTACTTCTGATACTACAGCACAGAGGTCCAGGTCAGAGAGACCAGTGGATAAGTTCTCAGCTATGTGTGCATGGAATTTTTCATTCCCTTTTACATGTCCTGTTCCTGAACGATTACTGTCCTTACTGCGACACTCAGAAATTTTGTGCCTCAGCTTACCACACTTGTGGCATTTCCCAGCAAACCTCTTTGCAAGAGGTTTTTTTTTTTAGGCCTGTGGCAGAAACTTCCTCTTCTTGCTCTTCTATTCGTGCTCCACCACATTGGTCTTTTCTATGGACTGATTTCCATAGGACCTGTCAGCCTTGCAATTCTCTTCTTCGATCCGCAACCTGACAATGAGGTCTTCAATAGACATCTCCTTTCGCTTGTGTTTAAGGTAGTTCTTGAAGTCTTTCCATCCAGGTGGAAGTTTTTCAATGAATGTTGCAACCTAGAATGGTTCGCACAACGTCATATTCTCTGCAGCAATGTCATGCATTATAACCTACAGTTCTTGGACTTGACTCACCACAGTTTTGGAGTCAATCATCTTATAGTCCAGAAATTTGCTGACAACAAATTTCTTGGACCCGGCGTCTTCTGTTTTGTACTTCTTTTCCAAAGACCCCCACAGGAGTTTGGATGTCTTGAAGACACAGTAGACATTGTACAGGTGGTCTATTAATCTATTTAGGATGTAGTTCCTACAGAGGTAGTCACCCTGAGTCCATGCATCAACTGCAGCAACAGAGTGTGCATCCATTGGCGCCAGCATCGGGGCAGATTCAGTGAGGATTCTGTCCAGCTTCAATGTGGTCAGGTAGAACTGCATCTTCTCTTGCCACTTTTTGAATCCAGTTCCATTGAACTTCTTCGGTTTTTCTCCCACGGTTATGTGCGTGGGCAGAACGACCAAATGTACCGCAACCGATTGTGCAGTCACATTTTGGGTCACCGGTGTTTCGGTACTGATAAGCCCATTGGCAATATCACTTGGTGTGTTCTCCATGTTCTTATCTGAAATAGCAGAGTAATAGAACTCGTTAGTTGTTTTTTCTGAATCGATAATCACACCTGTAAATAAACTTCACAAAACTGTTAGAATTAGTGAGGAAAAAATTCAGCTATAAGATTGTTAGAACTCGAATTTATAAATAAGAGAAAATCCCAACAGAAATTGCAAAGAAATGAAATACAAGGAATGAAACAGTAAATTAAAGACTTTGCATAGAGTCGAGATTGATAATCTCTCTCCTTAAAGTAGAATTTGCCCTGTAGTGTGACGATGTGTAACACCCCGAATTTCAAATAAGGATAAATTCGAGATTTCACAGGATCTTTACTTCACTTCGTACAATTTTACAAGGAATTTTAAAACTTTTTCAATAGTACATCAGAGTTCCTTTACACTTGGTTTTTACACAGCGGAAGAAATAAAGCTTACAACATTTGAAAATAAAATATAACTTGTACAATTTTAACATCATTTGCAACATCTTTAACTTTCAAATAGCAACAGCATATCCACTTTATAACTCCTTGAATAGTCCTTTACCTGCATGTTAATCTGTGGGCACGTCAGTTACTTACAGCTGACGAAATGTTATACACGGCTATCCTCTCTATGCCGGGAATAGTATAACGATCTCATACTTTAACAAACCTCAAAAAGATTGAATGAACAAGTCAAGTGTCAAAAGTGATTATTCTAAACACAAGTGTATGTCATGCCTTAATGTCTAATGCACACATTTCTATACTAGGATGACACTAATGCACACTTGTTCGGATTCTATGCATCCCATACTACATAGGTCCAAGGGCAAGCGCCTACGTACTCCACATTGAAGGGTTCGATCCCTCGCCATGAGACTACCCAGTAATAAAACAAGTTTTAGATTTATTTCACAGGTACGGATCTCAGCCTCCCTGGCTATAATAACAGATCCCAGCCTCCCTGCCTATTATATCGTGAGAAGGATCCCGTAAATGCCCCTCTAGCCCCGGTATACATATATTCATTGGAGTATGGTAAACATCCGCCGACTACCCTAAGTCCCGGAAAAAATACAGTCCATCTCCTACGGAGCAATCACAGTCCACCAACTGGGTCTATAGCCACGGAGATCCACCGCCGACTATATAGAAGCACCCATTTATGTTTGCACAAGTCTATTACATCTTCACCTAAGTGCCTAATTATTTTTAGTTCAAGACATGAATATGTTATCACCCTAGAATCAGTTTTACCTCATACCGGATTTGTTCACAAAAATACGAGATCGCCCGACGGCATTATCTCGAGATCAAGTCTCAAAATCTTTCTTTCAAAATTACCGGTAACCGAGGTCTTACTAATTCTAAATCATAAATCTTTTATGTACAAGAAACATGGGTACACATACCCCTTTAATAATCATGTCTTAAGCCTGGGCGATTTCATCTTTCAATTCATTCACAAAATCATATCTTGCCACTATTCATGATCTATCCGATCAATCACAACCACAAGTTCATTGCATGAATTTGTTGTAACAAATCTAAGTTTTATCACAATATTTCAATTCACAGACTATTTCTTCAACATGATTCAAGTGTAATTATTCTTAAAAGATCGAAATACTACTTTCCATCACATGATTCTATTCTCAAAAATTTATTTCTTTTTACACTTAAAAAAAAAAAACATACAAGAGTTTACCTCTTAGTATTTCCATATCATTTTTATATCAAAACTAGACTTTATACTCTAAGATTTCTTTTATTCAATTCTTTATATGCAAAAAGAGTTTTAGAAAAATTAAAAAGGTGCTCAGGTTTCGAACCTGGCTCCCTCTGGTCAAACCCGGTCAAAGCCCAACCCAGCCGGCTAGCCACTTGAGCTATTAAGCTCTGGTGTGAAAAACTCATGCCAAAATATTCATATACTGAGCCTCGGTTTTAAGTAGTTTAAAAAAAACAACAAACAAAAATATTTTGTTGCCTTCAGGATTCGACCGAGGCCAGACAAGAAGATAGTGCAGTGCCAGACCACTAGGCCAAGTGTGCCTATCGGTAAGAAGGTTCTTCATAACTTTTTATCCCCAACTTTCTGTTATTCTATTTTATTTATAAAACTCGATTGCCCAACTTTTCTAATCCTTTGTTAAACTGAAATTGGTTCATATTAACTGAGTTACTTTCTAAAAAAATCATATTTTAGAAAAATAAAACCAACTTTCAAATTTGTTTCCCCATATTAATAACACACATTTGCATTCATTTCTTTTAACTAAAGATAGTATATTATATCTTTTATAACACTCAAATGAGCTTCATAGCATTAATTTTATTTTACCAAAAAATATATATTTTCTAATCAAAATGAGGACTCAACAATTATTCACGTAATCAAAATTTTACATTCATGTATACTAGTTTATGACAAACTAATCAATTATTCTTTTCTCACTACCATCACGATGTAAATTAACTTTACTAATCATAACATGATTTATGACTATTCACCACATCCAATAGTATAGATTGTTCCTAATCAAAATTTTCATACTAGCATGCATATTTCTAAATTTAGAAAGCATGAGAACACCCACAAACATAATGTTAATCCATTTGTCAACATAGCATGATTCACTATTAGTCTCACCACATTCATAGTATAGTTATTCCTCAAAACTACTCATTCATTTTTATTAGCATGCACATTCTAAAAATTAGAAAGTAGGAGAACACCCACCTTAGTTGTAGATCGAACAATTTGCTTGAAGCCCTCCTAACTCCTTTAGCACTTCCTTGGTCTTCTTCTTCTAGAAAGACTCCTCCAAACACAAACTCTCACTCTCTTTTTCTTTCTTTCTTTCTTTCTTCTCTTTTCTTTTTTCTCTTTCTTTCTTATTATTATTATTTTTTTTTTTGGTGTGGACAAAAGAGAAGAGGATGAGGCTATTTATAGGATTTTGCTAGGGTTCAATTTACAAAATTACACACCTAATAAATTTCTAAAATTAATTTACCAACTCTTCATATTTCATAACTCCTAAACCCCCAAACTCTTCACATCCTTATAACTCCTACCTCTTCACCTCCCCCCACATCAAAACCGACCTACCCTGCCACGTCACTGTGGCTTTAACGAAAGCACAGTACACCTGTCTGCTCCTTCACTATTGTTTCATGTGGGCTTCATTCACAATATACTTTTATTTACCAAATTATCTACTTCTAACCATAGCAGCCCACTACTTCAACTCAACATAAAGTGCTATTCTTTCTTCAACCCAAACCGTGGGCCCATCTCCAAATCATTCCATTATATTACCATAATATTCACCATTCATCCATAATTACTATTTATATTACCATAATATTCACCATTCATCCATAATTACTATACCAAACAGTAACCTTTCTTTATATATATATATATATATATATATATATATATATATGTATATATATATATATAAGTACTTTGAAAATTTATAGGGTGTTACACATACTCCGAAATTTATTTTAAAAATACATACACATACTCCGAAATTTATTTTAAAAATACACTCAAATATGTTCGCCAAAAAACACGTGCGTCGTACGTAAAATATAAAAATGTGAGAAAAACTAAATTTTCGTTTTATAAAATATATTTAAATACATAAAATAAATAATTTAAACACATAGAAAGTATTGTATGTAGTGGTGAAGACACGTGCATCAAAAACCCATAAAAAGCACGTAAAATACAAGATTGAAATATTATATTTTTGTTCACTCAAAATAAGATAAAATCAGTACGGAGAAATGCATAAATAGTCGGTAAATAAGATATGTGGTGAAAACACGTTTACAAAATACACGTTCGTAACACACGAGGGCAAAATTGTAATTCCAATTTTGCGGGGTGTTACACGATGGCCGGCGAATTGCTTCACAGGATACAACTGTACCTTCTCTGAAGAGCAGCACCCTTGCTTCAGAGATTCAGTGAACTGTTGTCTGTGATGTACTCTCAGTTGACACTGACACAGAGGAGAAGAAGAATAATGATGAAAAAACCCTTACTGTATAACAGACTCTGTCTGGATTTATAGAGAAAAATTGGAGATTGGAGACTCTTCACATGCCATTACTCTGTAAGAGCAGAGTAATGGAGACC
This sequence comes from Hemerocallis citrina, assembly GCA_017893485.1. Classification (NCBI taxonomy): domain Eukaryota; kingdom Viridiplantae; phylum Streptophyta; class Magnoliopsida; order Asparagales; family Asphodelaceae; genus Hemerocallis; species Hemerocallis citrina. The sequence goes on from CM030360.1 coordinate 302,783,716, forward strand.
CTTCAGATTCATAACTGTTGAGCCATTACTCTGCTATTACAGAGTAATGGGTACCAGTTACTGAATCTCAAATCCTTATCTGTCTGGGCAAAATAATTTTTTTTTAAAGCAGACCAAGCCAAGCCGGGGCCGGGGCCGGGCCGGGCCGGGCAGGGCGCGCGCGCGCGCCAGTGTTTGTCATTTTGGCTAAGTCCTCTCTCCACTACACGTTAGTGGTAACCCCTGGGCCACGGCCTTTAGTCCAGTATTCTGGTATATATACTAGAAAAAATCTTTTCCAATTTCCGATATGGGACTATCCATTTTCTCCAAGTTGCCAAGTTAGTACATTTCAAGTACCCAACTTTGGACCAACATTTCTCATTCGTACGGAATTCGTTTTTGGCAAGTGAGTATACTACGGAATAGTACTCGTCGAGAGGATCGCAATCCACTCATTTTCCGGTGCCTCCGGTGGCCGGAGCCTGTCGGAATCCGGCCCGGAAAACTACAAAAATTAATTCCAACAACTTTATACCATTGAGATTTGATATATTACGCATACTTGTGCCAGCAGATGAGGATGGTGTGGGTCTCAAACCCTGATTTTGTGTTTAGATATCAATGGAATTTAACAAAGAGATCTACAAAGAAGAAGACTCATGTTTATTACTTATGCATTGAATATTTGAATGATATAATTAACCTCCTTATTAGTGAATCTGTAATATACACACCTAGCTACTTTTCTGATTGACTTTACAATTGAAGGGTTATTACAGATCTTATTCTACTTACCCTAAGTCCCAAGAAACTTTCAAATCTCAAGTCTGTTGGGATTGGGGCATCAACCAACGCCCGTTGTCGCAACGGAACTAATAGAGCAATGAGGAAGTCGAAATAGATGAGACGAATAAATTGAGCAAGCAAGTAGATCCACCAAACTAACAAACACACTGATGACTTATTCCGGTTAGCTTTTGCTTAATCCGAGGGAAAATATAGGGAGATCTGATATTCAACTAGAAGATATTACAAGGATTTATTGATTCACTCAATACAAGGAATTAAACTTACCCACCAAGCACTATCTCTCTCTTGAGCTTCTCTTTGCAATGGAGAAAAGAATCTATGAAGTACTCACTCTCATATTGGAGGAGTTTACAATATATATAGAAGAATAGAGAGAAATCTAGGTCTAATTTTGATTCTCAGTCGTCCAATATAACCTGAAAAAGAAGTAACTAAATAGGAGCCGCACGATCTAACTTGGAGTTGAAGATTGGGCTGAAACGACCTAACAAATCAAAGCCCAAAAACGAACATAGCGCCGCGGGCGGTTGACCGTCCAACAAGATCAGTCGACCGAACTACTCTCTGACATTCCCTGTACTACGAACGGTCAGGGGGCGCGGTTGGGGGGTGCGGTCGACCGCAACATGGGACAGTCGACCGCAACTATACATGCACCTTGCTGCTGCTGTTTTCCCTTCTACTCACTTCGACCTCTGTTCTTCATATTACCTTCTTCTATTCCGAACAACGAGTATACAAGACACAATCCTAACAAACTCCACTTTGGATTGCATACGAGTGCTATCACATGATGTGTTACTCATCTCCAAACTCTAATAAATTCCACTTGCAAAGAAAACTTAGAACAATAGCTTCTTCTTCTAGCTGAACTGATCTCTACCCAATCGCACCAATTCCAGTATACCCCTTCAAGGATACATCTCCGTAGATGTACTCACAAAGTTGCCAAACTTCGCATGACCTCCACCTACCCTTAGGCTTTCTCCACCTCTCGACGATATTCGAATGTCGTGGTCTCACCTCGATGATTCTAGTTGCGGCAAACTAGCTGAGCTTGTGGGAATAATGGAAAAAGAACTATCAATCCCTGCACAGGATTTTCGAATTCTCCAAAGCTTGTAGAGATTGTGTTGGCTTAGCCCAACCACCCTCATACCTCTAATCACTTCACAACGACCTTGAAAAACAGACTGAACTCCACCTCGAGTTGTGTACCTGCAGCCCCGTGCATCAAGAGTTCCCCAGGAAATCAGATTCCATTTCAACAGAGGAATATGCAAAATATCCCTTAAAGTGAACATATTTAGACCTGGCATCTACAACTCAACTGTCCCCTCACCCACTACTTTCACAAATCTTCCCAGTTACCGTTGTCACACAATGCCCTGTAGTCAACTTATAAGTAGAAAACAACTCCCTTTTCGGAGCAAATATGAGAAGAACTCCTTGAGTCAAGAAACCAACTAGAATCTACTTCTAAAAAATTTGAAACAAGAAGACACAAATCACCTGAATCAAAGGCACTAACCACATTAGCGGCTGAACTCCCATTCTTTGTGCTCTCCTAATTCTGCAACTTCCAACAGTCTTTCTTGATATGCACTGACCTCTTGCAATATCGGCAACAGATCGAATCATTTTGCAAAGCACTTTGTTTTCCTCCTGAAGGACCATCCACCGCTAGACAACTTGTAGGAATAGACGATGATAATTTATGGATCTCCTTCCTAAGTTGATTTTCCTTCAATGCTTTGATTACACCATCTACCGAAATACTCTCCTTTGCAGATCTACCGTGTAGCATGGTAGTGATCAAAGGCTCGTACGAATCCGGCAGTGAATATATCAGGTTGAAAGCTTTACCTTCCTCACACATATCTGCGTTGATCGCCTTAAGTTCAAATAATACCTTATTGAACTCTGTAATGTGGTCTTGGAGATCGGTACCTTCCTTCATAGATAAACGGAATAACTTCCTCTTCCAATGCATCTGATCTAAGAACGACGAACTAGAGTAGTCAGCTATGAGTTTTTCCCACAAACTCGCCGCATCAGTTTCTTCAAGAAATCTGTAATTGACCTCATCCGCTAAAGATAGTCAGATCAGACTTATGGATCTTTCACGAATATCTTTCCAATTGTCATCCTTCATATTAGTTGGCTTTTCTTTCTTCTTAACGGCTAACTACAACCGTTCTTGAACAAGAACATCATACATGTCAGTCTTCTAAAGATTGAAATTGATCTTTCCATCAAACTGCTTGATCTTCAAAATATTGTGGCCTGTCATCTTAACCAAGGGACTCGGTAACCTGAAGCTCTGATACCAATTGTTAGGATTGGGGCGTCAACCAACACCCGTTGTCGCAGCAGAATTAATAGAGCAATGAGAAAGTCGAAGTAGATGAGACGAATAAATTGAGCAAGTAAGTAGATCCACCAAACTAACAAACACACCGATGACTTATTCGGGTTAGCTTTTGCTTAATCCGGAGGAAAATATAGGGAGATCTGATATTCAACTAGAAGATATTACAAGGATTTATTGATTCACTCAATACAAGGAATTAAACTCACCCACCAAGCACTATCTCTCTCTTGAGCTTCTCTTTGCAATGGAGAAAAGAATCTATGAAGTACTCACTCTCATATTGGAGGAGTTTACAATATATATAGAAGAATAAAGAGAAATCTAGGTCTAATTTTGATTCTCAGTCGTCCGATGTAACCTGGAAAAGAAGTGACTAAATAGGAGCCGCATGATCTAACTTGGAGTTGAAGATTGGACTGAAACGACCTAACAAATCGAAGCCCAAAAACGAGCACAGCGCCACGGGCGGTTGACCGTCCAACAAGATCGGTCGACCGTACTACTCTCTGACATTCCCTGTACTACGAACGGTCGGGGGGCGCGGTCGGGGGGTGCGGTCGACCGCAACATGGGACAGTCGATCGTAACTATACCTGCACCTTACTGCTGCTGTTTTTCCTTCTACTCACTTCGATTCTTCGACCTCCGTTCTTCATCTTACCTTTTTCTAATCTGAACAACGAGTATACAAGACACAATCCTAACAAAGTCAATCAAACTACAACAGCTTTTCTTTTACGACTTTTGGGTTAAGAGTTTTGCAAGTTGATTTTGAGATTTTCGGAGCATTATTTTGAAGAATTTCTATAATGTTACTGTTGCTTCCCATTACCCGCTTCATCAATTTTATGTTCATTTTGATTAGTCTGATTGCAGCCACACATTGTGCTCAAGGCTTATCATGATATTCATGGGCACTAAGCTTAATACAAATTCAACGCATATAAATAGAGGACCGCATCCTCAAATCCAAGATACCTAGTTTCATCACTCTTATTTTTACAGACTCATTGTTCGGAGTCTACCGACTTGATCGTCAAAGAACTTCAGCAGGCAAGCAGATACCTGATCAAAGAGAACAATCAAAGAAGATGTCTGTTCATGTGCGTCAAACAAGTTAAAAAGGAAACGACCTATAGCCAGAGATCATGCAGCAAATCAACATGGACAGTCAGTCTTCTTCTTCAAAGCTTAAAGTTAGTTTTTACGCCTAGTCAGATTGAGACACGTCCGTATTAAAGTCATAAAAGTGAGTCCCCATGTCATGTGTGCACCGTGGCCAGTCCTTGTGTGTCTGTCTAGTATATTATTTACCTTATCCTAATTAATAAAAGTGAAAACAATGAGAAATCTTATGAACATTTAGTGGAGGGAGGAATGAGATCTGCTTGTACCTTCCCTTCTGCAACTGCTGCTGCCTGGAGAATTTTTAGTGTTTGAGCATGGACTTAATTGTGAAAAAGCCCCACTTTTTGAAAATATTAGGCGCCTTGCCCTACTTCCCAAAATAATTAGGGATATGCCCTTGTTTAGGACACGTCAGCAACAAACGTTATTGAGAAAAATGACATAGGTTATTTCGATGCTGTTCTTCCCAATAACGACATCTGTTTGGAAAAAAAGTTTCATGCCGCTATTTGGAATAACGACATTTGTTATTTTTTTGTGTAAAGATCTGACAGTCTCAATTGTGAGCTGAGAAAGAATTGCAAAAATAAAATAACTAATGCCGTTCTCTAAGAGAACGGCAACGATTATACTGATGCCGTTATTTTGAATAACAGCATCAGTTATATTCGTTTTGCACAGTTTCCTATAATCAAAAACCGCCTTCTCCTTTCTTATACCCCTTGTCATTTGTATTCTTCTCCCTCTCTCTTCACTCCTATAACCCACAAACCCTAGATCCCAAAATCAAAAAATTCCAACCATTGGAGTGCTCTAAAATTTCATACATCCTACCTCCTTACTCCCACTCTCATTTCATTCTTCATCCACAACGATTTTTGAAGCTAGTGGCGTTACGGTTTAATTTGAAGGTATTATTATCTTAACCGTATGTTTGATATGTATTCCTATGTTATGCTTATTGTGAGTAGTGAATGACTTGAATATGTTTGAATATTTATGCTTAGATATGGAATTTGATATCCCTATTTGGTTATATTTTGGTGGTAAAGTAATAAAGGATCCCAAGATTGGATATTCTTATAGTGATGTTGAACCGGTAATTATTTGGGCTCCCCGTAACTTTACGTACTCAGAACTAATAAATAAGATATACGAAGTCACCAATTGGGATAGAAGTGAAATGAGTCTGAAACTCAGAGCCCGTTATGCTACTGGTAAAGGGGATGTGCCGTATTTCATGTTGGTACTCGTAGACAATGACAATTCTTTGAGGTCTATGATGTTTAGGACACTTCATCCGAGTTACAGTTGGAATGCAGTTGAGTTATATATCGATCAAACGAGGCTTCCAAATACTACACGAGTTGTTATTGAAAGTCCAAGGTCCACACGGACTTTGAAACCATTTGCAGAGTCACATGCTAGAATTTTAAATACAGACGAAGATACTAGCACAACTCCAACGGAACCTGTTTCCTCCGAATACGAGCAGGTACATCCTACCCTATTGTCACAAAATATTTTGCTAGCTGGCATGGCAATGGAAGACTTTGACAACGCCGTTGTAAATAACGACTTTGTTGAAGAGGAAGAAGATAAGGAATGCGGTCTCGAAGATGATGAGGAGGAGGTTGCCGTTGAAGCTCCGATTGTTCATGTCAATGTTGATGTGCCGGTTAACAATGCCCCCGTGTTGCCAAGTCAGGATACAAGTGCAGCGATGCATGGATCTCAATCCAATGAATGGATGTCTCGTGCCACCATACATGAACATGGACAGTCTTCCGTTGGTTCTTCCGACTTGAATGAACTCTTCATAGGTCAAAGATTTCCAACTAAAGATGCTCTACAATATCAAGTGAAGATGTACGCCATGAACAACCACAAAGAATTTGTGACAGTAAAATCAGATCGTGGTCTATACCATGTGAAATATAAATACGTACCCATTCACCATTCAGCCGAGGAGATTGCAGAAAACCCGTCACTTCAAAATGTAGTTGGTTGTCCATGGCGGTTGCGTGCAATTGTTCCCAAAGGCCATAATTATTTCGTGGTAAAGAAGCTTGAAGGTGCACACATATGTGTGAATCCTACATTGACTCAGGATCACAGCAAAATTGACTCGACGGTCGTATCGACGGTCATATTGGATGTTGTGAAGGAACAACTCTTAATAACACCAAGAGCCATAATTGGAATAGTGAAGGGTAGGTTCCATTACACAATATCATATTGGAAAGCTTGGAAGGCTAAACATAAAGCAATTGAGAAACTATATGGTTCTTTTGAAAAAGCGTACACCAAATTACCATAGCTACTCAATGCAATTTAAGCTTCAAACCCGGGTACGGCTGTACATTGTGCGAAGATTGCGACCGGTCCGGGCATAGAAACATTTAAGGGTATTTTTTGGACATTCGGTCCTTCAATCGAAGGATTTAAGGCTTGTAGACTAGTTATAAGTGTAGACGACACTCACTTGTACGGGAAATATAAAGACTGTTTGTTGATTGCGGTTTCACCAGACGCAAATGGTAGGTTGTTTCCGTTTGCGTTTGTGCTAGTTGACGGTGAAAGCATAGAAACGTGGACATGGTTCATGAACTGTATTCGGTGCTTTGTCACAGATCGTGAAGGTCTGTGTGTCATTTCTGATCGACATGCCTGTATTTTATCAGCCATGCAAAATGAGTTCGGTACGTGGAGGGAACCATTTGCATATCATCGGTACTGTATGCGGCATTTTGCTAGCAATTTCCAAAAAAAATTTAGATGCTATTTTTTGATGAGTAAGTTGAAGGTAATTGCGTCTCAAAATCAGTGGAAGAAGTATGAGAAAAAGATGGCACAACTTGAAGCGAGCAATGCTGATGGGGCTAATTGGTTGAAGGAGAAAGCGATCGAGAAGTGGGCACTTACTGCTGATGGTGGGTGTAGATATGGTATAATGACAACAAATCTGTCTGAAGTTTTCAACTCGGTCCTAAAAGGTGTTCGTAGCTTTCCTGTCACCGCAATTGTAGAACAGATATTTTTCTGTCTAAATATGTACTTCACCGATCGCCGTGAAGCCGCGCAGACACTTATCAGTGAAGGTAAATTATGGGCACCCTGGATTCAGGACCTTATTGATGTCCGCCGTGAAAAATCTAATTTACATGAGGCAATAATGTTTAATAATCGGTCAGGTATTTTTGGGGTGAAAACGGGTATTAGGATGGATGGTGGATATAAAATGGGTGGACATTGGCACACGGTAGACCTCGAGGGCCGAACTTGTACATGTAGCAAATTCCAACTATTTCACATTCCATGCTCTCATGTGTTAGCAGCATGTGCTTCACGTGTGCTTGATTATCAACCATACATTGATGTCTTCTACTCTACCGATTCGTTAGCAAAAACATGGACACCAACTTTCAATCCTATACCAGACGAATCTTATTGGCCGACCTAAAGCGCACCGGTGCTCATAGCTGATTCAAGTCTTCGTCGGGTAAAGGGAAGACCGAGGAGTACTCGCATCCGCAATGACATGGATGCTCGAGAAGGTGGGTGTAGTGGTAAAGTATGTTCGAAATGTGGAGTGAGTGGACACAATAGACGGAGTTGTAAGAATGTAGAAAGTGTGGGGACTTCACAATCTACCTACACTTGAACTTATTTCTTGTAATTTTATTTTAGTAATGTATAATCTTTCGTTAAGTTTGTATGAATTTATTAACTTGAATTTGTATATTGAGCAATTTAAGGTTAAATAGTTTGGAATGAGATTTGTGGTATGAATGTATGTTGGATATGGGTAAATTTTTTTAAGTAATATATCTTCACATAACATGCACAAAAAAACATGCACAACTATTTAAACAATAAAATTACTTTACCATTAAATGGTAGGAGGAAGCTTTTGGTTGATACATGGGTTGCGATATGGAATGTGCGAGTGGTGGTTCCACTTGGTGCGCGGGTATCGGTTGTTGGATACCCGCGGGAAGATCCATTTTTGGCGCTACATATAACCGTGTGATGCGACAGTACCATGCCATATATGCAGTTTGCATTGATCCATCGTACGGCACAATACCTTTAAAGACCAAGTCGTACTTCCTCTTATTCCAACATGCTACATGAGCACGGTGGTGATCGGCTCCATCCATATTTGGTAAACGACCTTGGCCCGTAATGTTGAAAAGTCTACGGTCGTACATTGAGTTCCCGGGGACGGGATGTTGTGCATTGAATTGGCGGAGGACGCGGCCAGGGTAATAGAACTCCACAATAGAGAAATTTACAAGCGGAGCTAATGTCAACCACAACTGATTATTGGCAGTGCAAATGGGGGATAGACGTTGTAGCCTATCCTCTATGTACGGTGTCCAGTGGATGTACTCTTTCCTCAACTGATCGAGTTTGTCCCTATAATATGTAAGGACACCACGTGGGTTATCCCTCCATGTGAGCTTACCCGTCCAGTAGGCACCAAGAGGATCTCTCAGCACGGGATTTTCTTGTTGCACTCTCCAACTTTCTGAAAGTACCGTTACCCGGGGTCGGCCGAGGTGTATTCATTCCCAACACCATATTTGCAACATAGACATCGGCCTGATCATTTGAATCGACCTCATCGAACAGTTACAGAGAGCATGGTAGAGGGAGGCCAGAGCCGCACTTCCCCAACTATATCAGTCGGCTGTTTGTATGTCAGCAATCAGTAGAAGGTACATGAGATGCACTACATCACTTGAAGAATTAGGGAATAGAATCCCTCCAATCATTTACAACAGATAAGCCCGCGTATAATTCTGGAGTTGGATGTCCATCGGTACGTCTGGCATTTGATTACTAAACTCCGAATCAAGCCAAGAACGTCTAATTGATTCCCCAATGAATACTCCCTTATCATCTTCAGGCTCCTCGTGCCCAAGGTAATCTCGTACCAATGCAATTTTATTGAACATCAAGTTTCCCGTGACGGCCACTCCATCGATTGGAAGACCCGCAATGACGGCTACATCTTGTAGGGTTACCGTCATCTCACCAACTGGTAAGTGAAACGTGTGTGTCTCCGGCCTCCATTGCTCCACAAGAGTGGTAAGTAGGGCATGGTCACATTTGATTTTCGCGATCTTTGACATTCCGTAAAATCCGCTGCTTAACAAGTAATTTTGAATACGAGGGTGCGTCTTCATGATGGTGTGCATTCAGAAACTCATTTTTTCTACATCTCCATTCCAAACCACCTGCGATCTGTGATCTTCTTGCAGATAAAGAATGGTAGGATCTATTGGACCCGGATGACCCCGTGGTCCATGCAAAGTACTAGATGAAGCACCCACATCATGGGAAGAAGATGGTTGTGTAGGATCCATTTGCTTATCAACATTAAATATAACGTGTCAACTACAATGTTAATAGACATTATTACAATACTAGATATACCAAAAAGTGTACTAAAATTTTGCTAAACGTATGTACTAAACAATAACAAACACTAATCAACAACAATTTTCCTCAGTGTATTTCAGCTTATCTAATCAACAACAATAACAACACTAATCAACAACAATAACAAACACTAATCAATAACAAACACTTATCTAATACACATTGAAACAGTTAACCCTATGTAGACACCTTCAGTGTATTTCAGCTATTCAACCCTCCATCCATGGTTAACTCCTTTCTCCTCAAATCATTCATCACATTTTGAAAAAATGTATTTTATCCTCACGCATTGCCTTCAACTTCACTTCACCATTATGTATACATAGATCTTCAACACATTTGAACTACTTGCAATCATCATAATGACAACCAAAACACCCCCACAAAGTATCTCCTATATCCTTTGTTTTCCTAACAACTTGAACAATTGCATCTTTTTCAACATTTCAACATTTCACATATCCTATATCACCAACAATCCATAACTACTTTTCCAAAATTACTACTTAGATAACACAAATCTACATCATTTGTACTATACTACCAATGCATACATCTCTCATAGATCAAAATCAACATTGTAAATAAAAAAATTAGAGATTTTCCAAACTTACCACAAATTTGGATTCCGGTTGATTTGGAATTCTCAATGAGAGAATCAAAAGTAGAGGCTAAGTATAATTCTTGTTTGGCAACTTACAAATCACTCAAATACTTGGGATTTTAGGAATTTTTTTTTGGGTTTAGGGTTTTGGGAGTTGGAGTGAAGGAGAGAAAAAAAAACGTAAGGCAAAAGGGGGAGGAGAAGGGGGTTTTTGATTATAGGAAATTGTGCAAAACGAATATAACTGATGCCGTTATTCAAAATAACGGCATCAGTATAATCTTTGCCGTTCTCTGAGAGAATGGCATTAGTTATTTTATTTTTGCAATTCTCTCTCAGCTCACAATTAAGACTGTTAGATCTTTACACAAAAAGTAACAGATGCCGTTATTCCAAATAACGGCATGAAACTTTTTTTCCAAACAGATGCCGTTATTGAGAAGAACGGCATCGAAATAACCTATGCCATTTTCCCAAATAACGTTTGTTGCTGACATGTCCTAAACAAAGACATTTCGCTAATTGTTTTGGGAAGTGGGGCAAGGCGCTAAATATTTTCAAAAAATGGGGCAGTACGGCAAATTTTTCCTTAATTGTCAGGACCTCCTCCTTGAGATTAATGTACATGTTATAAATTGCAATTGTATTGATTTGAAGATTCCTTAATGAATATCTTATGTATAGAGAGTACCTTTTTTTGAGCGAACATATAGATCATATTAAAATCCCATCCTTAAGATAATGTAGGAGCTAGGTAAAGAACCAAGCAACAGTACAATGGTTGGTTCAAGTGGTACACACTAAACAGGTTATATTTTAACTAACAGGACGGCATTTTCCATATCGCTTATGTAGGACTTACCAAAACACATTGAGAGGTAGGGGTGGGCATCGGTCGGTATCCGACCTAATATGGATCATCTACCACGGATCCAAAGAAGACCGGTTTTTTAATTTTCTCATCTGCAACCAATCCGAACCTTAATTGGATCGGTTTCCATCCAAGCCGATTAAGCTCGGTTTGGATTGGATTGGATGGTCGGTTTGGCGTGCCACTTATCACCTTCAACATCATTCATAATTTTGTTGAAATTTAAAAGATCAACTTCAATCAAACATAAAAAACAACTTGCTATTTGTTATTCAGAAATGAATTTAAAATGAAGATTCATAAAACCACAAGTTGTTAATGAATTTTGTACTAATTGTTTGAGATGATGACGTTTAAATGAGTGAGATAAACTGCTTTTTTACTTGCAAACTTCGGTAATCTTAGTTTATTATCATAAAAGAAACATCAATAACTATAGCTAATTGAATTTCAGGTGCAATAAAAAAAGATTTAGATTATAATTTCTACTTGACTTGATTAAAGTAACTACTAAATATTACATCAACTTTATGATTCTATTAAGTTGGGTTGCACTGTAAATCAAGCATTTATCAACAACATAACACATAGGATTATGGAGAACCAAAACATAGGTAGAACAACTGCTCGGTTTGTATTAAAGAAATTTAAAAAGACTGTTTGTATCTCAAGGAAAATGAAAAATGACTATTTGTATATTCAAAAAATTAAAGGAGAACTATATTTTTTATGGACTTATGCATAGAGGTATGGTCGGTTCGGTTTCATCGGTTATTTGAAAGTCTCATCCAATAACCGAACTGATCCAATTGGTTATTGAAGATCAAGAACCGATCCAATCCAAACCCTCAATTGGTTCGGTGAAAAACCGGTCGGTTCGAGTTGGATTGGTTCGGATTGGTCGGTTCGGATAATAGTTGTCCACCCCTATTGAGATGGTATGATATCTGTGTGAGACCTACCCCCTTCAGCTCCCTTCAGTTTCTGAAAATTTTGCTGTACTGCCCCACTTTTGAAAATATTTGGCATCTTGCCATACTTTCGAAAACAGTTCGCGATATGCCCTTATTTAGGACACGTCAGCAAGAAATGTTATTGAAAAAAACAGCATAGGTTATTTCGATGCCGTTCTTCCCAATAACGGCATCTGTTTGAAAAAAAAGTTTCATACCGTTATTTGAAATAATGGCATCTGTTGCTTTTTGTCTAAAGATCTAACAGTCTCAATTGTGAGCTGAGAGAGAATTGTAAAAGTAAAATAACCTATGCCGTTCTCTGAGAGAACGACAACGATTATACTGATGCCGTTATTTTGAATAACGACATCAGTTATTTTCTGTTTGCACAGTTACCTATACTCATATTCCCCCAAACCTTTCTCCTACCCCTTATCATTCGTTTTTTTTTCTCTCTCTTCACTCCTGCAACCCACAAACCCTAGATCCCTAAATCAAAAAATTCCAACCATTGGAGTGCTCCAAAATTTAATATATCCTACCTCCTTACTCCCACTCTCATTTCATTCTTCATCCTCAACGATTTTTCAAGCTAGCGGCGGTACGGTCTAATTTGAAGGTATTATTATCTTAACCGTATGTTTAATATGTATTCCCATGTTATGCTTATTGTGAGTAGGGAATGACTTGAACATGTTTGAATTTTTATGGTTAGGTCTGGATTTTGATATCCTTATTTGGTTATATTTTGGGGGTGAAGTAATTAAGGATCCCAAGATTGATATTCTTATAGTGATGTTGAATCGGTAATTATTTGGGCTCCTCGCAACTTTATGTACTCAGAATTAATAAATAAGATATATGAAATCACCAATTGGGATAGAAGTAAAATGAGTGTGAAAACCAGAGCCCGTTATGCTTCTAGTAAAGGGGATATGCAATATTTCATGTTGGTACCCGTAGACAATGACAATTCTCTGAGGTCTATGATGCTTAGGACACTTGATCCAAGTTATAGTTGGAACACAGTTGAGTTATATATCGACCAAACGAGGCTTCCAAATATTACACGAGTTGTTATTGAAAGTCCAAGACCCGCACGGACTTTGAAACCATCTGCCGAGTCACATGCTAGAATTTCAAATACAGAAGAAGATACTAGCACAACTCCAACGGAACCTGTTTCCTCCGAATACGAGCAGGTACATCCGCCGATATTGTCACAAAAAATTTTGGTAGCCGGCATGGCAATGGAAGACTTTGACAATGCCGTTGTAAATAACGATTTGGTCGAAGAGAAAGAAGATGAGGTATGCGGTCTCGAAGATGGTGAGGAGGAGGTTTCCATTGAAGCTCCGGTTGTTGATGTGCCGGTTAACAATGCCCGCGTGTTGCCAAGTCAGGACACAAGTGCAGTTATGCATGGATCTCAATCCAAAGAATGGATGTCTCATGCCACCATACATGAACATGGACAGTCTTCCGTTGGTTCTTTCAACTTAGATGAACTCTTCATAGGTCAAAGATTTCCAACCAAAGATGCTTTACAACATCAAGTGAAGATGTACGCCGTGAAGAACCACAGAGAATTTGTGACGGTAAAATCTGATCGTGGTCTATACTATGTGAAATGTAAATATGCATCCATCAACCATTCAGCCGAGGACATTGTAGAAAATCTGTCACTTCAAAATGTAGTTGGTTGTCCACGATGGTTGCGTGCAATTGTTCCAAAAGGCCGTAATTATTTTGTGGTAAAGAAGATTGAAGGTGCACACACATGTGTGAATCCTACATTGACTCAGGATCACAGCAAAATTGACTCGACGGTTGTATCAACGGTCATATTGGATGTTGTGAAGGAACAACTCACAATAACACCAAGAACCATAAATGGAATAGTGAAGGGTAGGTTCCATTACACAATTTCATACTGGAAAGCTTGGAAGGCTAAACATAAAGCAATTGAGCGACTATATGGTTCTTTTGAAAAAGCTTACACTAAATTACCATATCTACTTAATACAATTCAAGCTTCAAATTCGGGTACGGCTGTACATTGGGCGAAGATTGCATCCGGTCCGGGCATAGAAACTTTTAAGGGTGTTTTATGGGTATTCGGTCTTTCCATCGAAGGATTCAAGGCATGTAGACCAGTTATAAGTGTAGACGACACTCATTTATATGGAAAATATAAAGGCTGTTTATTGATTGCTGTTTCACCTGATGCAAACGGTAGGTTGTTTCCATTTGCGTTTGCACTAGTTGACGGTGAAAGCATAGAGACGTGGACATAGTTCATGAACTGTATTCGGTGCTACGTCACAGATCGTACAGGTCTGTGTGTCATTTCTGATCGGCATGCCGGTATTTTATCAGCAATGCAAAATGAGTTCGGTACATGGAAGGAACCATTTGCATATCATTGGTTCTGTATGCGGCATTTTGCTAGCAATTTCCATAAAAAATTTTTGATAAGTAAGTTGAAGGTGATCGCGTGTCAAAATCAGTGGAAGAAGTTTGAAGAAAAGATGGCACAACTTGAAGCGAGCAATGCTGATGGGGCTAATTGGTTGAAGGAGAAAGCCATCGAGAAGTGGGCACTTACTGCCGATGGTGGGCGTAGATATGGTATAATGACAACAAATCTGTCCAAAGTTTTCAACTCGGTCCTAAAAGGTGTTCGTAGCTTTCCTGTCACCGCAATTGTAGAACAGATATTTTTCCGTCTAAACATGTACTTCACTGATCGCCGTGAAGCCGCGTAGACACTTATCAGTGAAGATAAATTATGGGCACCCCGGATTCAGGACCTTATTGATGTCCGCCGTGAAAAATCTAATTTACATGAGGTAATAATGTTTAATAATCGGTCGGGTGTTTTTGGGGTGAAAACGGGCATTAGAATGGATAGTGGATATCAAAAGGGTGGACATTGGCACACGGTAGACCTCGTGGGCCGAACTTATACTTGTGGCAAATTCCAACTATATCACATTCCATGCTCTCATGTGTTAGCGGCATGTGCTTCCCGTGCGCTTGATTATCAACCATACATTGATGCCTTTTACTCTACCGGGTCGTTAGCAAAAATGTGGGCACCAACTTTCAATCCTATACCGGACGAATGTTATTGGCCGACACAAAGTGGACTGGTGCTCATAGCCGATTCAAGTCTTCGTCGGGTAAAAGGACGCCCAAGGAGTACTCGCATCTGCAATGACATGGATTCTCGAGAAGGTGGGAGCAGTTGTAGTACCCCGTATTTTTAAATACTATTTTTGAGATTTGAAAATGAATTAAAATGATTTTCTAGAGATTTAATAAATATTTTTCTAAAGATTTATCTTTTACACGTGCAAAACACGTGCAAATATTTTTGGTGTAAATATCCAAATTTATATTTTTAATAAGTTCTCCTACTTATAATAGAGTGTATTCTAAATATTGGGATTTTTCTGAGTAAAGAAACTATTTTTATAAATACCTCGGAAGAGAGGGGCTTTTATGTACCGTTTGGATCTGAAATAAATAATGAAAATTCGTTTTTACTAATTTTTGGGCTTTCGATGGTCATCATTGAAATTAAAATATATTTAAATTTTATTTAGAGTTGATTTGGTGAAGATTTAAACAAATATGATGTTTTTGCAAATATGGAATTTATGTTGGATCTTGTGCAAATGTTTTCCTGGAAAGTAAAAGCCATATATTTTTATTGGAAAATATAATATGTATTATTAGATATTATTTCTGAGTTTTCTGGATTTTTACGAATATTTTATGATGTATTTGCAAATATTACAAAAAGAAGGACTTTTGTGCAAAATCGCCACCCTGAGTACAAAATCCGAATTTTTCTTATTGCTGGGCTGTGCTGGATTGCTGGACAACTCAGTGGTAAAAGGATTTGATTTGGTTTTGTTTTATTAAACTTATTTTAACTAAGAAATGTTTATATATGTAAAGTAATAATTGTTAAAGGATTATTTTACAAATGTATTTTCAAACCCTAATTCTTCATTTTCGGCCTGTATAAATGTGGAGTGCAGCCGTCTTTCGCTGCACAACACAAGATTTTATTATTTTTTATTTTTCTTGGAGATTGAAAGAGAAGATTTTGGATCTCGCGAAGGAAAGGTTTCTTATCAAGGTTTCTTCATTTAAGGTGAGTGATGTAAATTGTTTTGTTGTTGTTTGTTTTTCTTTTGATTCGTGTATGAGAATGAAATGAATGTTTGATTGATCTTGAATGTTGAATTTCATCTATTAGAAAGCATGCTAGGGTTTGTTATGAATATGTATATTGGATGGATAGATGAAAATTTGGATCTTTGAGAAGAACCCTAGATATTTGCATATGAATGATTTTAGATTTGTTGGAGAACCTAATGTAAATTGTGAGTAGGCTTTTCTTTTGGATTATTGATTTGATTGATTATGATGGATGTTATGCATTAATTAATTAAAGATGAGATTTTTGGGACTGTTGGTGAGTTGGATGAAAACAACTTGGCCATGTTGAGGATAAATTGGTTTTGTTTAGGAATCAACTATTGAGAATAGTTGAGGTTGAGATTGAGATGAGAAATTTTAAGAATGAGTAATGGATTAAAAGACCATGTTTTAAGGATTGAGTTATGATGATTAAAATTGGGGATTTGTGATTTTGTGAAAGATGTTGTTCAGATTTGGATTTCTCAAATGCTAAGTTTAAATCGAAATATTTTGGTATTTATAGGTTTTGGAACATAAAACAAAGTTACTTTTGACGTACGACTGATTCTTAAAAACTTTAGTTTTGACATATGTACAACTTAAAGTCTGCAGTCTGTAGGTCGACAGTCAACTGGTGTGACCCTTACAGTCGACTGGAACGACCCGGCTGCTGTTTTTAATAGTTTTTCCTGGAAATTTTGTCTGGACAGTCGACTGGGGACTTTTACAGTCGACTGGTACCACCTAGATTACTTTCTCGAAGTTATTGTGATTTCTCCCTCTGGACAGTCGACCTATACCGTTACAGTCGACTTCTATACTTAGACTTATTTTCCTAAAATTACTGGATTTCTCTCTGGACAGTCAACTGGTGAGTTTTGTAGTCGACTGTAAATACTTAGATTTTATTTTCTCAAAGATGTTAGTTTTTCACTCTGGACAGTCAACCGTAGACCCTTTGCAGTCGACTGGTTCTGAAGTTTTTTCTTGAGTTGTTCTGATGTTCTTTTAAATGATTTATTCTATAAATGTTTTGGAATCTATAACATACTATTCTAAATATTTTTCTTACTAGAGAACATATGTTTCAAGATATTTTATTGTTGGATTTGGATTATGAAATTTTATAAAGATTTGGATTTTGTTGATTGAAGAGGTTTCTCCCTTTGATCGTTTTGACGATGGATTAGTGAATTTTGGTCTTATTGAGATCTCTAGGAGTTAAGTGGGAGTCCTGTAAATCGGTAATTGAGATTTGTTGAGTTAGACCTGGGAGGTCTTGGTTTAGTTGTTGTTGAGTATTTAAGTCCGGCAGGATACACTAACTCTAGATATGAGGATTTTGTGGTTTAATAATATCAACTTAAGGACAGGCACTAGTGGAGATGTGATGGAACTTGGGAAATATAAGTATAGGCTCATGATTTTGTTAGTCCAACGGATGCGTTCCAGGACTGTTTGTTGTGTTCTGTCTCGAAAGGACATTTGTGTGTTCGCGTGTCGAGGGTCTACAGGCTTATTCATGGAGCATGCAGGGTGCATTCGTGTGTCGAGGGTCGACAGGCCTATTCACGGAATGTACCTGGTGTATCTGCACGTCGAGGGCCTTGCAAGCCTATTCGTGGGGTACACGGGTTTGGGAGATGATTCTCCGGTTGTTCTTGAGCTATCTTACATGATCCTTGCGCGTCGAGGGCTGTGGTGCCTATTCGCGGAGTATTCTGGATCTTGTTTCCCATCACCGTGGTAGGATTAGTTGCATAACGAGGGATTATCCCTATAAAGTGGAGATCGTTAAGGGCTTGCACCGGACCTATGTACTATGGAATGCATAGAATCCGACAAGTATGCATTAGAGAGTCAGCATATAGAGCTTGTGTTTTCTTGACTTGGTTTTATGCTTGTATTTTCCTATTTTTCTTTTCTACACTTGACACTTAGTCTAGATTCACTTGATGTTTTTATGTATTACTATCTATTATCTTATATTTCTTAATGTTTTCATGCTTTACTTATTTATTATTTCTCATTCCTTTATTCTTGTTGATGATACACGTTGTTGATGACTCAGTGTTTTATGATTAATTATGTTGCTTTTTTTTTATGTCACTCACACCTTTATGGCTGACCCCTTTAGTTTTGGGGGTTAGGGATCATCTCTAGCCTCATGTGTTACAGGTTGTTGCTTAGAGCTTGGAGGTTTGGATGCTTGAGATAGTTTTGAGATAAATTGATATAATAGAGCTTTTGTGTAAATTTATAAAAGGAGTGTTGTAAAAAGAATGTTTGTAATTCAAGATGTTTTGTATTCCGCTGTGTTGTAAATGATTGTTGTAACAAAAGTTGAAATAAAAATTATCTGTGTTTTTGGCTATTGGTAATATTACATTGAAGTTGATGCTGGGAATTGTGCCACGTATTTTCTAAGATATTATATTAGAAATTCGGGATGCTGCAGCAGTGGAAAAGTTTGTTCGAAATGCGGAGTAAGTGGACACAATAGACGGAGTTGTAAGAATGTACAAAGTGTGGGGACTTCTTAGTCTACCGGCACTTGAACTTGTATCCGGTTATTGTATTAATGTTGTAAAATCTATCGTTAAGTTAGTATGAATTAGAGAGCTTTTGTTTTATCCTAGTAATTTAAGTATAAATAGTAAGCATGAGATTTGTGGAATGAATGGTTGTTGAATTTGAGTAAATTTGATTTTAGTAATTTATCTCCGGAAAACATGCACAAAAAACATGCACTACTATTCAAATAACAGATGTCGTTCTTCTGAATAACGGCATATTCAGAAGATGTCATTATTCAGAAGAATGACTGTGAAGACAGAAAGAATGGCAGAAGTCCCAAAAATTCTGATTTTTGACACATAAGAGATGCCGTGATTCAAGATAATGGCATTCTTAGGAGATGCCGTTATTCAAGATAACGGCATACTTAGCAGAATTCTAAGGAGATGCCGTGATTCAAGATAACGACATTCTTTGGAGATGTCGTTATTCAAGATAACAACATCAGTTAAGGATGCCGTTATTTTGAAGAATGACTGTGAAGACAGAAAGTTTGGCAGATATCCCAATTTTTCGAATTTTGCCTTTTAACTGATGTTGTTATCTTCAATAGCGTTACAGGATTCAGATGCCGTTATTTGCAATAACGGTATCTGTTATTCATGTTTTTCAATTAAAACATGCACAGTCATGCACATGCCTCATACCACACTTCAATACATGCCTCGTCAACATTTTTCCCACATTTCAACACATCAATTCATCACTTCGCTTCAAGTCTTTCCAACTCATGAACTCATGAACTCATGAACTCATCAATCAATCAATTATTTCCATAAACTTTAATTGAACAAAAAAATTACTATAATTCACTTCAAATTTCTCATACACTTCAAATTACTCATACACTTCAAATTTTCTATTTTCTCATATACAGACTTGATTTTCAATTTGAAGCACAGAATTGAACATTTTCTCATACACTTCAAATTGAGGCACAAAATTCATACAGCCAAAATAGTCATCAAGTTAATTCAATTTTTTCAAAAACATACATTTACAAAACATCTAACTAGTAGTCCTCAACATTTTCCATTAAAAGTAGAACAACCTACGCATAAAGTTCATTATTGGAAAAAACTAACTGGGCGTATATTGTTGTGGCTTTCTCCTCTTTCGAACCGGGACTTTCCTCCTACGATCCCCAATCTATTGAGTCGCAGGAGCACTTGGACCAACATCTCCTTCTTGATCACCTCCAACTACTTCAATCTCAGGGTTTGCCAATTCAATTTGTGTAGGAGGTAAGCGAACACTCTTACCCCTTCTTGGAGGATGTGAAGGAGTTTGTGGTTGACTTCGAGGTGGGGCGGGGGGTTCTGCTTCAACAGTTTGTTGGGGTGGAGGTGGTGCTCGGCTTACGTTTGGTCTGGCCATTTGAGTTGATATTTCGGTTGAGCGTAGAAGGGCATCGAAGCGCGAACCGTCACCAACTTCTTCAAGAGAAGTACGACATGGAAGTAGGAGTTCTCTTGCCAATTCCTTGCATGCCTTCGAAGCGTTGCTCTTCAAGACATGAGCACATTTCCTCCCAATGTCCCATGTGTTGTCAATCTATAGAAATCATAAAAATTATTAGTAGTAAACCAAACTTTTGTTAAACAAACATAAGCAAAATGATGTGAATAAAATTTATTAACACTAATATTAATTTACCATTAAACAATAGGAGGAAGCTTTTGGTTAATACATGGGTTGCGATGTGGAATGTGCGGGTGGTGGTTCCACTTGGTGCGCGGGTATCGATTGTTGGATTCTTGTGGGGAGATCCATTCTTGGCGCTATATACAACCGTGTGATACGACGGTACCATGTCATGTATTCGAGTTGCAACGATCCGTCGTACGGTACAATCCCTTCTACAAACAAGTCATACTTCCTCTCATTCCAACATGCTACATGAGCACGGTGGTGATCTGCCCAATCCATATCCGGTAAACGACCATGGCCGGTAATATTGTGAAGTCGACAGTCGTACATTGAGTTTCCGGGGATGGGCTGCTGTGCATTGAATTGGCAGCGGCGGCAGGGGTAATAGAACTCCACAATTGAGAAATTTACAAGTGGAGCTAATGTCAACCATAGTTGGTTATTGGCGGTGCAAATGGGGGGTAGACGTTGTAGCCTATCGTCTGTATACAGTGTCCAGTGAACGTACTCTTCCCTCAACTGATCGAGTTCATCCATGTAATATGTGAGCACACCGCGTGGGTTATCTCTCCATGTGAGCTTACCCGTCCAGTACGCACCAAGAGGAGCTCTCAACACTGGATTTTCATGTTGCACACTTCAACTATTTGAAAGTACCGTTACCCGGGGCCGGCCGAGATGTATTCGTTTCCAACACCATATTGGCAATATCGACATTGGCCCAGACATTTGGATCGACCCCATCGAACAATTGCACAGGGCACAGTAGAGGGAGGACAGAGCCGCACTTCCCCAACTATATCGGCCGACTCTTTGTAGATCGGCGATTAATGGAAGGTACATCAAGTGGACTACAACACCAGAAGAATTAGGAAATAGAATACCTCCAATCATCGATAGAAGATAAGACCTCGTATAACATTGAAGTTGGTAGTCCGTCGGTACGTCTGGCAGTTGATTATTGAACTCTGTATACAGCCAAGAACGTCAGACTGATTCCCCAACGAATACACCCTTATCATCTTCATCCACCTCGTGCCCAAGATAATCTCTTAACAATGCCACTTTATTGAACATCAAGTTGCCCGTGACGGCCACCCCATCGATTGGAAGACCCGATATGATGGCTATATCATGTAGGGTGACCGTCATCTCCCCAACTGGTAAGTAAGACATGTGTCTCCAGCCTCCATCGCTCCACAAGAGCGGTAAGTAGTGCGTGGTCACATTTTACTTTTGCCAACTTCGACATTCCATAAAATCCACTACTAACCAAATAATTTTGAATACGAGGGTGCGTCGCCATGATGGTGTGCATTCGGAAACTCATTTTTTCGACATCTCCTTTCCAAACTGCCTGCGACCTATTATCTTCTTGCAGATAAAGCACGGTAGGATCTACAGGACCCGGATTTTCCCGTGGTCTATGCAAAGTACCAGATGAAGCACCCACATCATGAGAAGAAGATGGTTATGTAGGATCCATTTGCTTGTCAACATTAAATATAAGGTGTCAACTACAATATTAATAAACATTACGAGACTAGAGATACTAAAATTTGTACAAAAATATTGCTAAACATTAACATACAATCACCACCACAACATCTCCACACACTACAAATAGATGAATCTAAGTTTGCATAGATAGCAATATAGGTCATCCACATCTCAATCTCCTATGAAAATCACTTCACATATCTATTAGTTACATGGATCTAATCTACATCGATTTTACTATACTACCAATATAGCTCTTACTAAGCAACAACAATTTCACAAACCATAGATCAACAATTCAACATTTCACAAACCTTAGGTCAACAACAATTCATAAATACATTTCCACAATTACTACTTATATAAAACAAATCCACAGCATTTGTACTATACTACCAATGTATACCGCTCTCATACATCAAAATCAACATTGTAAAAAAAAATTAGGGTTTTTGAAAACTTACCACAAATTCGGATTGCGGATGATTTCGAAAAGAAATGAGATAATCAAAACTAGAGTCTATGTTTAATTGTTGTTTGACAATTTACTAATCACTCCAATAGTTGGGATTTTAGGAATTTTTTATTTAGGGAACTAGGGTTAGGGGAGTGAAGTGAAAATCGAAAAAATCGTAAGACAAAGGGGGAAGGAGAAGGATTTCTGAATATAGGTAACTGTGCAAAACAAAAATAACTGATGCCGTTATTTTGAATAACGACATCAGTATAATCGTTGTCGTTCTCTCAGAGAACGGCATACGTTAATTTACTTTTACACTTCTCTCTCTCCTAAAAATTGAGACTGTTTCCTCTTAGGACTAAAAGCAACATATGCCGTTATTTCATATAACGGCATGAAACTTTTTTTTTTCAAACAGATGCCGTTATTGGGAAGAACGACATCGAAATAACCTATGCCGTTTTTTCCAATAACGTTTCTTCCTGACGTGTCCTAAACAAGGGCATATCGCTAATTGTTTTCGGAAGTGGGGCAAGGCGCCAAATATTTTCAAAAAGTGGGGCAGTATGGCAAAATTTTCTCAGTTTCTCCACCCTTTAGCTTCCGACCCTTCAATTCCCGTAACCCCTCCATTAATGTGGTCAGCACTTTGGTTTCCACTGCATTAGTCACCACTAATCTATTGGGAAGTGAATTAGTCACAAAGAGTAACAACAACATTAACTGGGAGTTTGATGGAAGGCCCGGCTATAAATAGCAGTTTTGGTCCCCAAACTCAATACACCCAACAAACTTAAGCTACACCATCAAGAGAAAGATCAAAGGAAAACGAACCTTTTGATAAGATTAGAAATCATTGGGTAATTGGATTTCTAACATTTGAATGATTTGAAATATCAATTTTGGTGGTCAAAAGCTTTGTTAGTCAACGAGTTTGCAACCGGATCGAAATAGACCCGTTTGGAGGGTGAAGATGATGGTTTTAAAATTGTAAGTTTTGATAATAAGTACCTTCATTTTGCAATATAGTGCAAGCCCACTAAGTGGCCCAATGGTTAAGGTGCTCTTTTCCTAAGTCTAAGGTTTTTGTGGGTTCAAATCTTGTTCTCTACAATTTTATTTTTTTTTAAAAAAAATAAAAGGAAAATGCTTTAGCACATATGTTATTATTTAACATGTTAATATAGCTACAATTGTTTAGCATATAAGTTTCATAATATCTAGTCATTAAATATGCTATATTAAGTTGGAATAATTATTGTTATTGTTTTGCTAAATAATTGTTATTAGGCATTAAGTAGAGCTTCAAATGTCTAGTGAACCATATATAATTTTAATTGATTAAGGAATAGCCACAACATCTTTTGATTATATATAAAATTATATATTAAGTGGATAAAGATCACATAATGGACATGAATTGTAATTAATTTTATAAATGTAATGACTTTACATACAGGGATTTTATTATATTTATTTAATTAATTAGGATAAGATATCAGTATTAGTTCTTCTTAATTTATCCACAGGAGTTAGGAAGAATTGATTTTGATAGTTTTATGAACGATGGATCTGATCCAATCGGCTCAGCGTAATGTACATAAAGACCAAAGACCAAAATTGGTGCTGGTATACGTGGTTCAGTTGAGCAACATGAAAAAGTCCGTGAGTTGCTAAAGGCTGTTGATAAGCAATTCATTACTTTAGATAAGGCACTAGCAAGCACTCTAATTATGAAGTTGACATACTTGAAGTTCACCGGTATAAAAGGTGTTCGCGAACACATAATGAAAACGAGGGATATCATGGCTCAACTAAAGAAACTCGAGGTTGAAATGTCGGAGTCCTTCCTTGTGCACTTCATCCTTAACACTCTTCTACATCAGTACGGGCCTTTCAAAATCTCAAACACACATAAATACAAATGGACAATCAATAAATTGATGACCATGTGTGTATAAGATGAAGAAAGGCTGGTGATGGAGCAAGGAGAAAGTGCAATGCCGGTAACGCACAAGAAAGTAAAATCTCTAGCCAATCAGAAAGGGAAGCATAACATTTCTCCTAAAGCTGATATTAAGAAAGATAACAAGTGTTTCTTCTGTAAACAGAAGGGACACGTAAAGAAGGAATGTCCAAAATTTCAAAAATGGCTAGAGAAGAAAGGTAACCCAACCTCATTTGTGTGTTATGAATCTAATATGGTTAATGTTAATATCAAAACATGGTGGATTGACTCTGGATCTACAATCCACATTTCAAATTCCTTGCAGGGTAGGCAAAACCTAAGGAAGCCAGTGGGAAGTGAGCAAAACATCTTATCCGGAAACAAGATAAGCTTACATGTGGAGGCTATAGGGACCTGCTGTTTAATTTTAAGTAGTGGTTATGTTTTAAAATTGCAAAAGACGTTTTACGTACCAAGTTTCTCACGAAACTTGATTTCCGTTTCTAGATTAATACATTTTCAATATTCCTTTCATTTTTCAGAAACAACTTTCAATATGATGAATAAATCTGATTGTGTTGGGAATGGTATTTTGTCTGATGGTCTTTATCACATTTTATTACAAAACGATACCGCTTATAATTCATTGCATATCCAAGCTGGCACAAAAAGATGTGTTGTTAAAGAAGATTCCTCTACATTATGGCACTAGAGATTATGCCATATCTCCATTGAAAGAATTAAAAGATTAGTAAATAATGGAGTACTTAGTACTCTAGATTTTACTGATTTTTAAACTTGTGTGGACTGCATTAAGGGAAAGCAGACCAACAAGTCAAAGAAAGGTACCAATAGGAGTTCTGACATATTAGAAATCATACATACTGATAGATGTAGTCCAGACATGGACTCACGTGGTCAGAAATACTTCATCTCCTTCATAGATGATTACTCACAATACATGTATCTCTACATGCTTCATAATAAGAACGAAGCATTGGATGCCTTTAAGATTTTTAAGGCTGAAGTAGAGAAACAGTGCTGCAAGCAAATAAAGATCGTGAGATCAGACAGAGGTGGAGAATATTATGGCAGATACATGGAGGATGGACAAGAACCTGGGCCATTTGCGATGTTTCTTCAAGACCATGAGATTGTTGCCCAATACACCATGTCTGGTTCTCCGGACCAGAATGGTATAGCAGAAAGGAGAAACCGAACTTTATTGGGCATGGTGAAGAGTATGCTTAGCAACTCTAATCTTCCTAAATCCTTGTGGGCTGAAGCACTTAGGACGATAGTGTATATATTAAACCGGGTTCCAACCAAGGCTGTTTCTAAAACACTATTTGAGTAATGGAAAGGTTGGAAATCGAGTTTGCACCATATGCGCGTTTGGGGAAGCCCGTCTGAAGTGAGAATTTATAACCCACAAGAGAAGAAGTTAGACCCAAGGACCATTAGTGGGCATTTCATTGGATATGACGAAAGGTCTAAAGGTTATAGATTTTACTGTCCATCTCACATTACTAGAATTGTGGAATCCAGAAATGCAAAATTTCTTGAATATGACTTAGTCAGTGGGAGCGATCAAATTAGGAGCATAGTTTCTGATGTTGATTATACAGATTCTCAACCCTCCACTTTAAGTAATAGATTGGTTGTTGTTCACAATGCCCCTCAAGTAAAAACTGGTGTTGAACAACCAATCACTGAAGACCAACCAGTCATTGAAGTTCCACAAGTTGTTAACAACAGTCCAGTAGATCTAGTTGTTTAGGAGATGCCTGAAACTGCTGAACAACAAGTTGAACCTCATACTTCCCAAGAAGATGACGCTGCAACATTAAGAAGATCTACATGAATTAAGAGGTCAGCAATTCCTAGTGATTATGTTGTGTACCTGCAGGAATCTGACTATAACATTGGAGTCAAGAATGATCCCGAGTCATTTTCACAAGCCATGAGTTGCAAAGAATCAGAATTATGGTATAATGCCATGAAGGAAGAGATGAGTTCCATGAGGTGCAACGCTGTTTGGGACCTTGTTGAGTTGCCCATTGGTGCAAAAGCCATTGGTTGTAAATGGGTCTTTAAAACAAAGAAAAGACTCATCAGGCAACATTGAGAGATACAAGGCTAGACTAGTTGCTAAGGATCACTCAAAAGGAAGCAATCGATTATACAGAGACATTTTCTCCTATATCTAAGAAAGATTCCCTGCACATTATTTTGGCATTAGTAGCCCATTTTGACTTGGAGTTACAACAAATGGATGTGAAAATTGCATTTCTTAATGGATATCTAGAGGAGGAGGTTTACATGAAACAACCAGAAGGATTCCCCTCTAGGGATGGTGAACAATTGGTTTGCAAGCTTAAGAAATCTATATACGGTTTAAAACAAGCATCCCGCCAATGGTATTTAAAATTTCATAACGTAATTTCTTCATTTGGTTTTGTAGAAAACGTTATGGCTCAATGTATATACCTTAAGGTCATACGTGGATGACATATTGCTAGCACGCAATGATAAGGGTTTGTTATATGAGGCGAAACAATTCATTTCTAAAAATTTTGATATGAAGGATATGGGTGAGGCATCTTATGTCATTGGCATTAAGATCTATAGAGACAGATTTCAAGGAATCTTAGGTTTGTCTCAGAAAACCTATATCAACAAGATTTTAGAGAGATTTCAGATGAAAGATTGTTCATCAAGTGTTTCTCCCATTGTGAAGGGTGACAAGTTCAATTTGAACCAATGCCCAAAGAATGATCTTGAGAGGGAACAAATGAAGAACATTCCATATGCTTTTGCTGTCGGAAGCCTAATGTATGCCCAGGTCTGCACAAGGCTTGACATTGCATTTTCTGTTGGAATGTTAGGACGATATCAGAGTAACCCAGGTATGGACCACTGGAGAGCTGCAAAGAAAGTGTTAAGGTATCTTCAAGGAAACAAAGACTACAAGCTTATGTACAGGAGAACCAGAAATCTAGAAGTTGTTGGCTACTCAGATTCGAACTTTGCTAGCTGCATTGATTCTCGTAAATCAACATCTCGGTACATTTTTATGTTGGTCGGTGGAGCTATGTCTTGGAGAAGCGTTAAGCAGACCTTAACTGCTACTTCTGCTATGGAGGTTGAGTTCGTATCGTGTTTTGAGGCCACTTCACATGGTGTATGGCTTAAGAGTTTCATTTCTGGGCTTAGAATTATGGATTCATCTCTAGGCCATTAAGAATATTTTGTGACAATTCAGCTGCTGTCTTTATGGTAAAGAACAACAAAAGTGGGAGTCGAAGTAAATATATCGACATTAAGTATTTAGCCATAAGGGAACGTGTTAAGGAAGATAAAGTGGTCATTGAGCACGTTAGCACTGAATTGATGATCGCTGATCCTTTGATTAAAGGCATGCCACCGTTCAAATTCAAGGATCATGTAGTAAACATGGGACTGGGTTCCCATATGTAGTTTTTATGTTGTACAAATAATGTTAACAATGAAACTCTTATTTGTTCAGATGTTTTCTCATATTTATGTGCACCTTAAGTTATTTTGAGAAAACTTATCTTCATTGGCCAAGATTAAACATTGGATTTATTCATTAAGTTACGTTGTCACATAAAGTATAATGTTAAGAAGTAAATGCATTGTGATACATGGAAGGTAATACTCGTTATTTAGATAACTTACCGCTATGATTCATGTGTTTATTACTTAATTCGGATTATCAATGGACTAAAGAGAGACATTCAGTTTAAAGTGCAGACCAAGTGGGAGAATGTGAGACCTACCCCTTCAGTCACCTTCAGTTTCTCCACCCTTTGGCTTCCGACCCTTCAATTCCCGTTGATAGATGATAGATTAGTTTAGTCCCACATTGAATAATGTATTGGTTTAGTATTCTCTTCTCTCCTATATATAGGAGACATATTGTACTCAGTTTAATCAATCAACAAAAGAATATTTTTCTATTCCTAATTCTAACATGGTATCAGAGCCTATTGTCCTATAAGGCCTATACTAATTTTATTCTCGTCGTCGAGGTGGAGTGGTTCTCGTCTTCATGGGAATCACTCCACCTCCCGACATCTCTTTTCCGCTACCGATCAAATACCAAAACCCTAGCTGTCTATTCTCTTTCCTCTTTTTCTCTCCCCGTTCAGACCCAAACTCCACAACCTACTGTACTTCTTCCCCGTTCTTCCTCCCGGCGCCATCCGCGTGCTCCGGCGACCCCCACCCCATCGCCATCCCCCTCCAGTCCCGACCTCCAACTCCAACCCCGCCATTGCTGCCATCTCCAAATCTAAGTCCCAATCATTTCCAATCCATACACTTCAGATCTGAAAAAAAAAACCCTATTCCCAGATCTCAAATCCCCAAAACCTAGATCTGAGATCCCCAAAGATCGACACGTCATCGTGAGCGAACATCATCATCTTCTCAAGCCTCATCAGCTCCGGTGACTTGATCCGCATCGTGAGCGAGAGGATGCTGAATCCGCGCTCCCTCAAGCGCACGATAGCATCCCTCAGCATCATCGTGGCGGAGTTCGAATCGACGGTGGAGACCTCATCGGAGACGCAGGAGGAGGGGGAGAGAGGGGCGATAAAGCCCTGGAGGTCGTAGATGATGACGTTGCCACGTGGCAGTCGCGGTCGGAGTCGTTGATGCCTTCACAATCCACTCGATCAATCTCAGATCAGAGAAGAATCAGATCCAAAAACTCTAATTTTTCATTGGCTGACTTCACTGTTTGGTGTTTAGGCATATATCTGATCTAGATTGAATCCAAAAAGGAGGATATACATTGGGTGTGATCTGTTGTCCCGTGCTCTGCCCAGAGGATGGGATCATTTGGTGATTCAAAAAAAATATAAAAAATAAAAATAAAAACTAAATAAAAAAAATGCAGGTCTTCAGCCTATGCAGTCTTCATTAGCAAACTCACACTGAGTTTGAGAGGGGGTATTATCAGCATCCAGTTTTCATTTCAGGGATAATATCCCATCATCGACTATATCTCAAGTCAGGGGTGAGATCCCATCAGCAACTATATCTCAAGTAAGGGGTGAGATCCCATTAGTCTATTTCTCAGTTCAGGGGTGAGATCCCAGCATCGACTATGTCTCAAGTCAGGGGTGAGATCCCATCAGTCTATTTCTCAGTTCAGGGGTGAGATCCCAGCATCGACTATGTCTGAAGTCAGGGGTGAGATCCCATCAGTCTACTTCTCAGTTTCTGTCACATGCGCCATCAAGCGTCGTTTCAGCATCACAGTTTGCCGCTTCTTCCATATCAACATCGTCAGTATTGCAAACTCTTGTTGCTTGAACCAACTTGAGTTTGAGAGGGGGTGTTAGATGATAGATTAGTTTAGTCCCACATTGAATAATGTATTGGTTTAGTATTCTCTTCCCTCCTATATATAGGAGACATATTGTACTCAGTTTAATCAATCAATAAAAGAATATTTCCCTATTCCTAATTCTAACTCCCGTAACCCCTCCATTAATGTGGTCAGCACTTCGGTTTCCGCTGCATTAGTCACCACTAATCTATTGGGAAGAGTAACAGCAATATTAACTGGGAGCTTGATGGAAGGCCCGACTATAAATAGTATTTTTGGTCCCCAAACTCAATACACTCAAAAAACTTAAGCTACACCATCAAGAGCAGTGAATGAGAGTTTGGAAGATCCAAAGATCAGAGGAAAACAGTGGTCGCGCAAATCATCAATGGCGGGAGGTATCATTTTCGGACATTTCATTTTCGATCCGTATAACGTTTTTCCGCTTGATGGATCGATACTAAGCACTTAGGAATTCTAACAATTAGGATATTAATTTTTGACTGCTTGAAACCATGTCACGCAACTATCGGTTTGAAGTATTGTATGCCACTCTAATGCTCGATCAATGAAAATATTCATGAATAGAACTATTCTTAATACATGCACATATCAAGTATTGATTGGTGAATCAAAAAATGTCAGCATAACCCCTACCTGCCGGCCCTTTGAGCACCAAAAGGAAACTCAAATATTTAAATACAGTGGAAATGTCTCCAATTATAGTCATGATATATTGCATGCAAAAGTACTACAACACATTCATTACCCATGCTAACCTACTACTTGTACATTATGATATCTGTGGTTGTGGGGAGTGTCTGCATTTGAACTACACATAAACTTGAAGGTTGCACTGTTCCTGTTTCTGATAAATAATAGTAGGGCAGAATGGCCAACACTGTACACACATAATACAAAGATATCTAGTGTTGTTAAATATGAACATACATGAGTGGTCCAACAGAGCAACAAGGTCAAAGATGTGAAGGATCCAAAGAGATCACATACTTGGGTCAGGTGGGTGGGGATTTTTGGAACTGGTTCAGACTGCAACCAGGAATTTCCCAACAAGATCTCATACATCAGTACTCTATGTATACTCTCTCTGCCCCCCTAAAAAGTCATATATAGCAGACTGCGGAACAACTCAGATCTGACTAAGTTAATTGCCTCATAGTGAAAAATGTCAAATCTTGCTTTCTTTAGGTTGCAGCATCACAAATTTACGATATACTCAAGTTGACTAAAATTTTCTTGATTCAGAAACAAGTATAATACCAAGATATATACTTTTGTTGTCACTATATTTTGTTACAATTGATCTTACATTTCAAATTCCTCTTTCCCCAGTATGGATAGTTCAAAAGCAATATACATGTAAAAAATATTTATTTTGCTTAATAATCTTCATACCAGTTCAATTGGGGTATGTAGATTTTCCAAATTCAGATCTCACCAAGCACACGATATAGTAACATTTTGTTCAAGAGCAACTGTTTTCATGAGAAATCCATTACGATAATAGAACACTCCTAAACTCCCCCTCAATTGTAATCAAAATCCACACATCGAAAACAAAAGGCTCAAGGATTTTACAAGAGAATGTAAACCCTTACTAGATCCACACTTACCAGAATACTCATGATGTATTTATCAGATTTACGCCTGATGCATAATCAGCACCCAAGACCCTAGTGTGTGTGTGTGTGTGTGTGTGTGTGTGTTGATATGCTCAATCCCCAACCTACGAAATACAAGACACTTTGAACAAATTCGGATAGTCTAAATATTTACTTTGCCCTGTATTTTTCAACGTTTCACTTCTCTTTAAACTGATCAGGTGATATCACAGTCGGGAAACAACAACAGATTCAATCTTTCAAGCAAACTCTCTACTTTTGGTTTTATCAATAATAATATTCTAACAGGAATGCAATTGTAAAATAAAATAAAGATTAAAAATTAATAGATTTGGTAGTCTTCCTCCCTGAACATGCATACAGGCATGAAACTAACAATTTCTATTGTTCAACCATTCAAATAGGAATCATCAGTCATTTCTTAAAAAATTGTCCAAGGTATAAAAAAAAAACACACTTCCATTCATCATCACAATATAAAAATATTCTGTACACAAATTGTTCACAACGAAAGTATATACTCCATCTTGTAACATGCACACAAACTCACAGCAATCCAATCCGATAAGGTGCTCCCGAGTCACAACTGTCAAAACCAAGTCGACGGAAAGCAATGATTTACATACTTTTTAAACAGAGCAGCTTCATTGTCTCCTTGTGTTGTGTAGGTTTCATTTAAACAGCATTATCTAAAGTTGTTCAAGTGCCTTTTGGATCTCATGCTGCAATAGATGTAATTCGGGTGAGAAAGAGGGAAAAAAAAGGGGGCCGGGGGAGAAAAGAGTTTGCATAAATTAAATGTGATAAAGAAAGAGAAAATGTTGCATACCTCAAAGTTTAATGGTTCGTTTGTTGGTGAATAACGAGCGAGTACTCTTCCTTCCCTGTCTACTAAGAACTTTGTGAAGTTCCACTTGACTCTCTGTCCCAAAAAACCAGGTTTACTAGCTTTGAGAAATCTGTATAGAGGAGCAGTTTGTGGACCATTTACATCTACCTACAATATAGTACAATTGTCAAGTTATAATAAGTACATAATAAGTCATGAATGGTTGTTTACCTTCAGTTAAGTCATTGTTTGGTGTTCAAGTAGGTGATCATACGAATGAAAGGTTTTATATTGAAGAGCATAAAAGAAAGAAATATGACTGTATTAGAAACCCATTACCTTTTGCATTATTGGATACTCAGCTCGGTATTTGGTGCATGCAAAATTCCTTATCTCGGCATTGGTCCCTGGCTCTTGCCGAAAGAATTGATTGCATGGAAAGGCCAGAATCTCAAAACCTGAATTTGTTCAAATAGAAACAATTAACCATATCCAAAGTTCGAACTCATACTAAATTCAAGTTATATATTCATGTTAAATTTCCAGACTCCGTGCAATTATATCAACTTCCTTGCTTGTTAAAGCATATGGAGTAGATATCATAAAATTTTACAACAAAAAGAAAGTACATCTGCTTTTCGATCGAGAACTCACTACAAGAAAAATGTATGTTTATTATTGTTTTGCACCAAATATCCATATTCACATGCTATATATATAACTTGTAAAACCCTAAATATCAATATCAATATCAAAAAAAAAAAAAAATGTACATAGCATAAAAATCAAACCTTTGTGCCCATATTTGTTATGGAGCTGGGTCAGCTGGGTGTAGTTCCTATCCGTAAACCCACTGTTTCAAAGGATTAAAAGTAAAAGTTAAAAAAAAAAAGGTTACATGCAACTTTATATTCTTTCAGGGTTTGAGTAAAAGAGGGAGAAAAAAAAGGACTTAAAAAAAGAAATTTACCATTTGGATGCGACATTTACGATGAGCAAGATCTGGCCTCTGTACTGACCAAGATTCACATCGACGCCATTAAAATCCTGTGATTTAATTGTTGCCAAACCAAAATTACGATTAGGTTCTTAAAACAAAAAAAAAAAACAAGATGGGTTTTATCGCAAAATAAGAATTAGAGATTACTACACATACCTTTACGGTGAATTGATGAACGGAAGTCTCGACTGGTACGGAATTTGAACCGCCCATAACTTTCTCCTTCTCCTCTTTCTCAAGTTTGTGGGTTTCTAAGGAGAAGGTTAAAAGAAAGGGTGGTGCTTGGAAAATTTATTAATTACTCCGAGATATTTATACCCATTAATTTATATCTTTTTTTTTTCTTCTTCTTCTAATTTTGGTGGTTAAAACAGGTTGGAAAAGATGATATCTCATGAGAATTGAGAAAGTGAGGCAAAAGGAAACAGAAATACAGCTGTTATCGTACCCGTTAAATTATGGAATCAAACCCATCATGATTCATGGGAGATTTTTCCATCTTTTAATAGTTTGTTTTTTGTCCAGTTGGTCCTATGCGTTTATTTTTTGGCATTAGCTGTGTGATAGCTTTATTTAGGAAATCAAACAACAAAACATGGAATGATTTGCGGTACTAGGCTACTTTTTGAAACTATTTGCGATTTTAGGCCAGTTTACAAACTATTAGCACTTTTGGCTACTCAGTGCACGTCAACAGCGGTCGCTATTGGGAATAGCGGCCTCTTCATACCGACCTCTCATCTCACACTAGAGAGAATATTATATAATGGACACGACTTGGTGTAACTAAGGTCGCTATTGTCAATAGCGACATTGTATAACCAATGCCGCTATTCCCAATAGCGACTTCAGGTTGGCCCAATCGCTTTTATGCCCACCTGAGGTCGCTATTGGGAATAGCGACCTTAGTTATATAAGGCCGCTATTGACAATAGCAACCTCAGTTACACCAAGTGGTTTGCAATTATACAATACACTCTATAATTTGCCAAGTGCGGGAATCCAATGTGTTGGTCGCTATGAAGAGACCGTTATTTTCAATAGCGGCCGCTGCTGACATGATACTGGATAGCCAAAAATGCTAATAGTTTGGAAAGTGACCTAAAATCGTAAATAGTTTCAAAAAGTGGCCTAGTACTGCAAACATGTGTATTGTGAATGGAGTGCAATAGTAAATTAGTGGCAAGCCGTAAAAGATAGATTCGAACTCTTTTTGCACGAATTACCTTTTTTTTTTTTTTTTTTTAAAGAAAATGTAGAGTATGGCCACCCTGCTTCATTAATAAGGGGTTAATAAATCAAACTCAGAGTACTGAGCCAAATATAAGGTCCTACAATCAAAACAAAAGTAGATAAACTCCACCATATCTCCCAACGAATGAGCGCAACATACACGTGTCTGAACAAAATACATCATATCTCCCAACGAATTACTTATTATAAAATGAGAAACCGAGTATGGTGGATATATGGCTACTGTCTAGGTTTTATTTTATTAAAAATATAATTAAAAAAAAAAGAAAAAAGACTCTGGTTCCGGAGTCTCCATTGCGCAGGGCCGGCCCACCCCTGATGCATATGAAACATTTGCATCAGGCCCCCAAATCAAAAACAAAAAAGGGGGCCCCCGTTTTCAGAAAAAAAAAAAATTTTAAAAATGTGTATATGTGAGGTATATGTGAAAAAAATTCTAATACATGAATCGATTTTTATTTATTTTTTTTAATAAAAGGGGGCCCCCGTTTTCAGAAGAAAAAAAAATGGAAATATGTATATGTGGGGTATATGTGAAAAAATTTCTAATAGATGAATCAAATTTTTTTTTTGGGGGGTATATGTGGGGGCCCTTTTTTAGAGTTTGCTTCAGGCCCCCAAAATCCTAGGGCCGGCCCTGCCATTGCGTTTCATAATCTCCCTTTCGTTCTCTTTAGGATTAGGGTTGCTTAGGGTCAGGATGAGTTTGATATGAACACATTCGAATCTAATTGCATTTCTTGGAATGAAATTTGAATGAGAACTTAGAGGGAACCTAACTAGACAATGTTACAAGTTTTTGTTTTTTGTTCTTTAGGTGAGTTGTGATACATTATACATTTATTAAATCTGATCAGGACCGAACCTAAGCCTACCCATGGGTAGACTGATTTGTATTGTTTTAGTGAATTACTATAACAATATCAATAATATTATATCTCTAATCTCTAATCTAATATTATAATGGGCCGGAGAGTTTGGGATTCTCATTTGTAGACAACATGTAATTTGTAAACATTCATTCAATTATCTAATCTCAACCATTTATTTACTCAAATATTGTTAGTTACCATAATACTCTCAAAGTTAAAATTTACTAGTATTTTTCCTGTGAAAAGCACGTTGTGATAAGAGTTGCAGAATTTTCACATGCGATATACGTGTTGAGAAATAATTTTGGAGTTGGTCGTGTTGCACGTAATTGAAAAAAAAAATCTTTTTAAGAAAAAACTACAATTTGTACGTGCACTGCACATGTTCATAAGTAGAATTGAAGTTGTATTTGCAACATATGTGTTTGTTTGGTGTTAAAAAAATATTCAAAAATTATTTTGCACGTATGTTGCACGTTTAAATAGGTTGAATTTTTTTGGTTTGTTTGTTTTTGTTGTAATTAATAGGATAGCTGGCACGGATTTGTATGTTGACAAATTACAAGTCCAACTCTCCCATTATATATAGAGAAGATTTACGACATAATCTCTAATATTATAATGGGAGAGTTGGAGTTGTCATTTGTAAGCAAACAAACCCATGCATTGCCCGTGCATATCTATTATAAAAGAGATCTCAAGTTTAAGCCTAGACTACATTGGAATTTTTTACTTTTAAAAAACTTTATCTATTAAGACGTGCACCACACGTGTAAATTACTAGTTATTTATAAAAGTGACACTTATATAAAATAAAAGTTTGTACCGCTAGAAATAATTTGTAAAGAATATGTGATAAATAAAAGAAGGTCTCAAGCTCGAGACCAGATTACGTCTTAATGTTCACTATATTAAAGAAATTAATTATAATATGCATTGCATGTGCAAATTAGTGAATTTAGTTTTCGTTTATCCGATTGGCTAGTATCTGAGGGTTGGCGAACGGGTCGAGTGGGCCGGGCCGGGTCCAACCCGTACGGGTTGGCACGAATAGTTCGCGAACTCGGGCCGGGTTGCCCACTTATCCGGGCCGGGCCGGGCTGGGCTGGGCTGAAATTTCGATTGGGTGGCCCGCCCAACCCGTGAACCCTTTAGGGTTCAACCCGGGTTGGCCCGTTTATATAGGGTTAGTAAATTTTTTTTTTTTTTTGTAGCTTAAAATAATAATAATAATAATAATAATAATAATAAGTAAGTAATAATACTAATAAACAATAAAAATCGTAAAAATAATAATAAGATTGAAAGAGTGAAATTGACAACAAATTTTCAAATATTATTCATATGAATTTAAGTTATACAATTTTAACAATTTATAATGAAATGAAGAATTCAATTCACAAATAAGTTTTATACAATAACATATTTCTTATATACAATTTTAATTGTGTACAAGTTTTCTAATTTAATATAACAAGCAAAGCTATTGTTGTTGTTGTTGTTGTTGTTGTTGTTGTTGTTGTTCTACTTCTTCGGGCGAGTTGCTCCCACTTGTGGAACTTGATAGTGCTTTTCCTTGTGTCCTATCTTCAGTCTTCAGCCAGTCTTCTGTGCAAACGAGCATCTCTAACGACTCGGGCTTCAAGCGATTCCTGTAATCAGATAGAACCCTGCCACTTGTAGAAAATGCACTCTCAGAAACAACTGTAGAGACAGGAGGAGTTAGTAAATCTTTAGCCATAATTGACAGAATACTAAAAGTGTGTTCATGTTCTTTCCACCATTGTAAAATATCTAGTGGAGAAATAGTAGGCTCAGAATCTTGTTGGTTATACCAATTTAATTCATTTGGTTGATTAGTCCTAGGTTTTTTTGATTGAATTTGTTCAAGTAAAGTAAATGTTCTATCACCAATTCTACTTTTACCCTTACCTTTAGAACTATCAGAAGAAGAACTAACTACAGAAGTTGTACTACTAGAAGCAAAACGTCTATCATAATAATCATACAAGTTATTTAATGTAGATTCAAACTGAACTAAAAAAGTAGCGCAATCAATTGTTAATTCTACATTTACCTCTAAATATCCAAAAAACATTTCTATCAAATTCTTCGTACCTTCTAATTTGATACGAGGATCCATAACAGTAGCAACACAAATCAACATAGGAGGAGGAAAATAATACTTCAAAAATTTTTAAAATGCAGGTTTTACAATCTCACTAACATAGGGATCATTTAACATTTCGGTAAATGTTTGCATCATGCTAACTAATTCAATAAAAATGCTACTAGAAGTAGATTCATATGTTTTTGAAAATTTTAAAGTTGCAGTTTTAAAAGGTTCTAAAAATTTCAACAAAGATTCGGCAAAAAACCAATCGGGGGGAGTCATTTCAAAATTCTGCATATTTTTTGCGATACAAAAATCATTTACAACTGCTTTATATTCGGTGACAACATTTAGTAAATCAAAAGTAGAATTCCATCGGTGTCTAACATCCTTTGGAAATCTTCTAAAAGGAACATTTCTAACTCTACACCAAGCTTTCCATTCTTGTAAAATGCTTGGACTTAATGCAATGAAATGTACACAATTTCTAATTTTAACTATATATGGATCAGCTATTCTTAATGCATCTTGAACACATAAATTTATAATATAACATGCACATCTAACATGAAAAATATTGTCAGATGGAGGGTTTAATACAGATTTTAAAGTAGTAATTGCTACATTGTTGTTAGATGCATTATCAAAACTAATAGCCATAATTTTATCGCGAATATGAAAAACATCACAAATTTCTAAAATACGATTTGCTATTTCAGCGCCACTATGGGGATACGGAAACGCCGCAAGTGATATGATTCTTTTTTGAAGAATCCAATCATTGTCGATCCAATGACAGGTTATTCCCATCGTTGGAATATTGTTGACACCCGTCCAACAATCCGAAGTTAAACTAACCTTACAAGTTAAACTCCATAAAATTGCAATCAAAGCGTCCTTCATTTCAATGTACATTTTAAAACAATCCGATTTGCAAGTATTTCTCGGAATTCTTTTAAAATGAGGGTTTAAGGCCGTTTGATTAAAATTTTCCAAGTTTCTACTCTCGGGATAGAAAAATAGTTACTCTTCCTTAATGACTAATCGGGCCATTTCCCGACGAACAAGATCGGGATCATAAGGGTGGCTATCAACTAGATCGGTCCTAGGGTTGATTTTTTGTTGGCCTTGTATTTAATCAAGAAGTTCTTTATGATTATGTTGGATGTGCCTATTAATTGTACCGGTGCCGTCACCCCTCTTGAATTTGTATGTTTTACCACATGTTTTACAAACTTTCAAACCTATACCCGGAGTATGTTCCTCCGGTATATAATCATAAAACTTATGTCAATCGCTAGTTTCTTCTCTACTTTTCCTACTACTACGGGGTTGTGTGGTTTCGGTTGGTTGTTGTTGTTGTTCTTCTTCTAATTGTATGTCACCTATAACCTCGTCGTGTGTACCCCATTCTTCCATAGTAGGATCATGGTATTCTTGGGCAGACTCACTAGTTGGGATAATTGGTGGCCTACGTGAAGAGGAGGAGGAATCTTGTCCGCTACGACCGCTACCGCGTGATCTAGACATAATGTAGTAATGTGCTAAAGTATGTAAAAAAAATATACAATGTAGGAGCGGTGAATTATACAAAAAAAATCTAAAAAAACAAGAGGGTTGAGATAGAGAAGTTCAAAAAACGAACAATAATTTTAACTACAACGCAAAAAAAAAAATTAACGAGAGAGGTATGAAATTTTGATACCGTTCACCGTGGAATACGCGCATGTAAAAAAAACCGTAAAAATAAGAATAGAATAGAAAAGATGGAGGAGCGCTTTGCCGATTCCGCAATTGAAGAGCTGAGGAGAGGTTGAAGTAGATTTGACGAGGGTTGAAGAGAGTTGAAGACGTTGAATTTTGATTCCGATACGACCGAAATTTGATCGTGTATATGCCTCGTTGTAGACTTGTTTGATGAATACTACAATTGTTGAAAAATTCTTTACAAATGATGTATACTAGTAGAGAGTAAGAGAGTGAGGTGTGATTTTTTATGAGACTTTTGGGGATATTTATAGGCTCAATATGTGGGGAAAAACAAAAAAAACAAAAAAAAAACAAAATAATGGCTCAAAGAGCCGTTCGGAACGGCTCTGGATAGAGGGGGGGGGATTTTTCGACCGTTCGACCCGCGGGTCAACGGTCGACCCGTCACGGGTCGAACGTTCGACCTGTACGGGTCGAACGGGTCGGAACCCGCGGGTCGACCCGCCGGTTGGCAGGTTGAATTCGTGAGCTTAACGGGTTCGTGGGCCGGGTTTCACGGGTTCAATTCGCATTATTTGCGACCCGGGTCGACCCGGTACTGTTCACCGGATTCGACCCGAACCCGCCAATTTGCTAACCGGGTCGGGTTCGCAGGTAGGGTCGCGGGTGAGTCGCCGGTTGACCCGGCCCAGTTGCCATCCCTATAATCTGACTCAAGTATGAAACTTTTTCTAACCTTAACCGGTTTGGGTTTTGTGCCTCTTGATAATCAACAGTTTTTTTGACTTTTAAAATTCCATCAGAAAATTCTATTGTGGCTTGTGCATCTTAAATATCTTCACAAGTAGAGTTCGTCTTCTTTTTAGCCATGATAAACTTCAACCATTTCAACCCATGCTTTCCCACCAACCAACCTTTTTAGTTATGCGTGGTTACCAGTGTTATTCTGTACAGATTGCACGGTCTAAAATATTTTTAACAAATTTATAAAATTATATTGAACTTAAACAATACAATGATGATATGCACTGTATTTTTTTTCTTCTTCAGTTTATCTTATTTAATAACATGTGCTATTCTTGTCTGGAAAACCCAAATAATGATATTTTTATCTATTTCGGTCATATTCTATGAAACCACTAATGGAGATTTCATTAGTTCATATTATTTTATTATCATGTACATGCACAGTAACTTTAGTTCTTAAACAAAAACATAAAAGTCATTAAAGGATGGAGATAACCTTATTCAACACCAACACAATACTAAGACATAGTTAAACCCTAGATCCCTAAATTTAGAGTTGCCCCTTAACTATTTCAATCACAATATAATTAAAAGATGACAATTCTACAAATTAACAAATTCACATTTTCAAATTAACCAACATCATTCTATATTTCTAAAGCAAAGAAAAAAGTCGAATAATTACTGAAGTTGAGCTTACAATGCAGTAATAGGTGGGGATGTGGCTCTTCTTGAACTCCTCCTTGATGTACTCTGCTATCTCCTTCTCCATAGTGTGCTTCTCAACTGTTTTCCCTCTCAAATCAAGCCTTCCATCTTAAATCATTCTCTCTCAAATAAAACATAATCAACATCAGAAGGTGGGTGGTTGTTTAATTTTTTTATTATTTTATTTTATTTTATTTTGTAAATTGACTGCACGTATTAGTACATGTTCGTTTCTTCTTCTTTTTTTCTCATGTGTTGGCACGTGCTAGTTTTCTACTTTTCCTCTCCTTGCTCTATTTTAATAGAGGAATGACTCTCTCTCCTAATAGTATATTATATATATTAGTATGCATAGTTTTAAAAAATAATTAATGTTAACAATATTTGATCGGACGATTATATACATCTTCATAGTTTATCAAGTAAGAATCCAATACAGTAATTATACCATAGATCAATGTTGAGTAGAAAAATTACTGAGATTACAGCAAAAGAAAACAACTTTAAACAAAAGTGAAGTAAAATAGTAAAACTTTAATCCAGATATAGATTTCTATTTCAGAAACACCCTCAATAAACTTTGGTAAGGTGCTAATGCTAGTCAGATAAAGTATAAATATATGTATTGTTTTGAGCTTAAGAGACTTACATCAATCCTTTTAATACAATACGCATGATGAAGCAGCCCCTTCTGCACGTCTACATAATGGCAACAGATGCTCGCCATAAAACTGGAGCATGGATCAAAATATATAGGACAAAGTTCATTAGCATTGAGAAACCACTACAGAGGAAACCATTGAACACGAAAAATGTAATTGCTAAGTAGTAGACTTTTACCTTCTATATCCACATTCGTCAGCCATCCAAAATCTGTCCGCAAGACAACACCTGAAGGAAGGTAATTTGAATGATTAAATTGAACCAAAATAATTCCAAATAATTATAAAGGTCTTTTGAGCATTTTCACAAACACCTCGTGTGC
This sequence comes from Hemerocallis citrina, assembly GCA_017893485.1. Lineage (NCBI taxonomy): Eukaryota > Viridiplantae > Streptophyta > Magnoliopsida > Asparagales > Asphodelaceae > Hemerocallis > Hemerocallis citrina. Next base: position 302,825,468 of record CM030360.1, read on the forward strand.
ACCACAAATGAGAAAATAATTGTAATCAGGATAATCCCGAACCCAAATTTGAATCTTCTCACATCTATAAGCATCTTACTGAACCCTATATTACGAAGATTAATTGGTGTATAAATCCCTAATCAAATTCAAAATTAGAACCCATCCACTTGAGTTCCATATGCCCCCACCACACAGCAGGCTTCTACAACTAACATATTTCAGTTCATTCATGCATTTTATCAAACAGGATGAGTGCATATAGTAAATACAGATAAGATTGAAGAATTTAACATGGGAAGACGAAGTTGCACATAATAAACCAAAGGATCTTTAGACATTACTCTTAAATTCATCAAATATTTTCATCTCTTTAGCAAATAATTATACCATATATACAATTCAAAATAAGAGAGGATATTACAAATTGTTCAATACATTAATTTCATATTCTCAATATTCTAAAAAATAATAAATATATAATCCAAAATAAGAGAGGATCTTACAACTTCCTGAATACCTTAATCTCGGTGAGGATTTGGGGTATGGCGTACGGCTGCTGCTTGGATTTGGGCGGACTGGCGAACGGCGAATGATTATGGTTGAGTTTTGGGCTAGGGATGATGGCGAGGATAGGCGAACAGGGACGACGATGAGGATTTGGGTGGACTGGTGGACGGCGAACGGCGACGGTTTGGATTGGGGTGGATTTGCGAACGACGAACGGTGAAGGGTGGGTTTTGGGCGAGGATGGGTTGGAGGGATTTGTGAAAAGAAAGAATTTTTTGTATTTTTTATATTTTTTAATTTTGTTTTATTAAGTTGAAGATGTGGACTGCACGTGGTAAGATAAGTTTGAACTTCTACTTTTGCTCCTTTCTCTATTTCAAAATAGAGAAAGGATGGAGGATATAGTCCTATTAGCTTATGATATAATATAATTACTAAGTACGAACAATGTGAATTTGAAGGCTTGTAAAATAAACTCTTAACACTTAGCCTTTCAGATTTTTCTAGAAATTCACCAATTTATAGATAACTCATATTTATGAATCCAGTTAAGAGAGAAGGAGAAATAAAAAAAGAAGAAAGAGAGACTTGGGCGTGTTAGTGAGAAGTGATAGCATGTAACTACAATTATTACTCTATTTGTAACTCTCTCCGAGATTGGTCCATACATATATTTTTTTATAGAGAATAGAAGTTTAGTTAGTTGGGCTCATTTAAATTTTGTAAGCTGACTAATCATTAAAGTGAAAAAAGGATCACTTGGGGTTCCGTGCATTCGCGAGGATACTTTTCCTCGTCAAAGATGATTAACATTTTTTCTTTCTTTGAAGAAAAATATGGAATGTAACTGCCAAGTTTCATTAATAAGATAGTAGTGAAACATATCATGGAATCTGAGAAAAAGTACAAGTCACTATAATACTACTGCAAGTAGGAAATAAAAGAGTAAACTTCCAACATTCCTAGAAATTTGGGATCATATAAATAAGCATAAAAAACAACAACATTAAAGTCGAATACAAAAAATATCATTTCCTCCAACAACCGTGGAGGATGGAGTACTATCGGAGAGTCGGTCATATCTTTATCTCTCTGTCTTCTTACTGGAAAACGTTATCAATCCCCCCTCGATCCTGCAGCATTTGTTGTAGCCCAAAATGAAATAAGATGCAAAATCTAGGTTAGTTTACTTGAGATACTATTACTTTGTCTTACGTAAGTAAAAGTTGTTCGTAACTAGCCATAAAACCGAGGTTGTCGCGGCAATAGTAATAAACCAAGCCCCTCTTATCTCCCGCATATGTCTAGCAAACTGGGGCCCAAAGTGTGTTTGCGGGTCGGATTTGGTGGGGTTTTAAGAAAATTTCTATCCAAGCCCGTAATTGTGGTGAGTTTTCAAGAGGATTAGAACCCACTTTCGAGCAGGTCGGGCAGGTTTATCGAGTTTAGCTATGACTTACAAAATTTTTTATCTATATGAAAACTCCCTACAATAATTGTTGATATGAGTTTATATCCGTATAAATTCATTTATGGTATCTAACATTAACACACACAAAAAATGAACAACATACACCTTACTATTTTTTGTTTGCACTAGATAATATGGTTTTGATTCCAATTTTCTAGATTGGTTAGGAATTTTCCCATTATATACCAGTCGTATATGCATACACGTATAGCTAACTAACAATACATGATACTCTACAAGCATAAATAGATACACTCAAAAGTTTTATTTACACATTGTTCAACCATAAAAATATATCCCTAAAGATCCGACAACATGACTCCCCCAATGAACGGCATCTACAACGGTCCCCTACGACTAGTCTTCGCCAGCTCAGCCCGTGCAGCACCAGGAGACCCTCTACCACGTGTATATCATGGGCATCTCAGGAGAATATTCTCCACAATTGGCGGTAGCAATATAATATTCCGCTCCCCAACTGATTTTGGCTCAAATCACGAGGTACAGTCCTCTATTCTTGCTAATGCAACCAACTCCAGGAGGATGCAATTGAGTGCTCTGTTCATAGTCTTGTCAGGCAGTCAAGATCAACAAGTCGATCTCCCATATTTTCCCGGTAGCGACCAGTCAGGGAACAACCTCCCAACAGTCCTCCTATCAAGGCGAACGTGGCCTCCAAGCCCTCTTTCGCTATAAATAGCCGACTATCGACTCCAAAAATATATAGAGACAAAAATATACGCAAGCTAAGTTCAAACCGTAGAGAATTCTCAAGCAATCTCAACATCTTCTTAACGATCGACAATTCTCCCTCAAGGTATAAACTATAAACCCTAATCCCCCCCCCCCCCCCCACACACACAATAAGCAGGCATCTCTTCATGGCGGGATTAAGATCCTAAACTGTCCCAATAGGTATTCCGGCTGGTGGGGTCGTGCCACACAGCCTCAGGTTCGCCTAAGCAAGCATCAGCGGCGAAGTGGTATACGATCACTACCTGGAAGTCCACACGCTGTTACTGTTTCTGTCATGCCCCGCTTCCCACTATACAGAAATACAGGCACGCAACTGAGGTCCAGCGAATGATATACATCATCCATAAGCTGTACAATTATAAGCTCAACAAGATCTTTATAACACATTCACGCAGGCAAATATAATAATCACATGAGCTGGAAATAGAATAACCATCATCTGGATAATACATCAATATCGGATCAAGATGCCCAGAAGTATAAGGTGCCAGAATTAAAACAGTATGATAAGCAGTTCGCTATAACAACTAGATAAAATAGCGACTGAAAGAAAAACAACATGAAGTAGTAAGGAAGCAACAACGATCGTCTAGAGAGTCTGCTCGTCGGGTCCATCAGTACCTGTATAATTATTAACTCAAAGAAAAATAGAAAAGTTCCCTGTTAGAGCAAGTTTCGGGCAGCAAGTAACAACAAGCAGAAAAAGGAATAATATAACAAGATATAACATGTTAGAAACAAGAAGTAGAGGTACAAATACAATATAGAAGTAAGCAAGGAACAAGGACAATATGATTATGTAAGTAATAACTGTAACTAGTGTATCCTAGACTTCAAGGTATAAGTAATTGATAACCTAGGCTCAGTTAATCGATAATTATGTAATCAAGAATCGAGAGTCATGTAATCAAGAGTCATGTAATCAAGAATCAAGAGTCATGTAACGAAGAGTCATGTAATTAAGAATCATGCTTAGTGAAAATCTCGAGTTTATCTGTTTTATTAACTTATCTAATGCACGCAATCCTGTGTCCCATACCACAAGTTCGATGCATATCAATCATGTGACGTTTAGACTTAAGTAGTGAATTCTATAGGATTATGTACTCGGGTCTTCCAGTAATAGTATCAAAACATGTAGTCATGAATCATATAATCGAGAATTATGTAATCAAAAATTGTGTAATCAAGAATCAAGAATCAAGAATCACTATTTCGGGAAACACGGGCCCCCTTTCGAGTATACTCCCCTATATTGTCCACTATTAATTCGTACCCTTATAACCCCGGCTTGTTATTCTTTTATAATTAATTATGAGCATGCAATTGGTACGACTAGTGGAACGGTGTAATCAAGACAGTTTAATCCAGAAAAATATCAAGAGCAGTAATTATGGATATGAGACGTAAAACGAGTACATGTATCGAGAGTGGTTATTATAAATTATCAAGTAGTATAAAATGTATTCTATCAACCTATTATATCTATGCAAGTTATTATTACAAGAATAATAATACATTCAGTTCATTAAATATGAAAAATAACGGGTTTATATGCAAAAACGTAGAGATGAATTTTTAGACAACTTGACATATCTGCATTCAAATTCACTTTCCCGTTGTTACAGAAAAGCAAATCTGATTTCTTCAGAGATTCTAGAAAGTAGACTCTCTTCCGGTTCCAACGCATATTCACACGATACATTCTGGAAATAGTAGCTATGCGTACGAATTCATTCTTCGCTGGTTTTGATGTTTCGCGCGCATTCTGGAAATTTAGAGTCACAATACTAAAATTGCGATATCTCACAATCTATACATCTAATTGAGAAACTGTAGGATGTTCTGGATATCTAGACTCGAAGGGCTACGATTTTAATGTAGAAATATTTTCGATTCAGTGTCGGGAACATGGTCAAATTCTCAGTACAAGAGACCGATTAGTAATCCCGTGCAGGTTCAGAAATTCATGATATGCCAGTACTAAAATTGTGATATCTCACAATCTATATATCCGATTGAGAAACTATAATATGTTTTGGATATCTAGACTCGAAGGGCTACGATTTTCATGTAGAAAGTTTTTCGATGCAGTGTCGGGAACATGGTCAAATTCTCAGTACAAGAGACCGGTTAGTAATCCCGTGCAGGTTCCGAAATTTACGATATGACAGTACTAAAATCGCGATATCTCACAATCTATACATCCGATTGAGAAACCGTAAGATGTTCTGGATTCGGGACTCGATGGGCTACGATTCCCATGTAGAAAATCTTCAATCCAGTATCGAGAACATGATCGAATTTTTAGTGCAAGGTCAAGAAATTTAGAGATAGTAAGGTTGAATATTCGATATTCGATAACACGATTCGAAATGTGTTAACGATTCACTCTTGAGTTGATATAGTATGGAACCAGTGACTAGAACGGAGTTTGATAATAAAACATGATGATAACTAGACTACTTTTCACGAGTCCAAGGAAAATGCATGTACGAGAACAAAAAGAGTGTACAAGATACTTGCCTTATAACGTGACGATTACGGTGGTGGTGTTAACCATAGAAGAAGAAGTGACGTCGGTAACGAACGACGGCACAACGGCGGTAAGAATGACAGCGAGACGGCAACGAGTGAGCAACGGTAGCAACGGTGAGCGACGGTGATGAGCGACAACAACAATGAGGAGCTGGCGCGGTGTCGGGTTGTTTTTCGGGGTTCACGGGGTCGTAGAAATAGAGTCGTCGGCTCGAAGGTGGAGGATAAAGTGGAGCTCGGGTGTTGCTTGAGCTCTCGGGTGTGAAGAAGGCAGAGGAAGAATGGAGGAAAAATGAAGAATGAGACAGAATGAGACGTAGAGATGAGGGGTTGATGTGTTATTCATGTGTGTGTGTGTATGCATATATATAGATTTAAACAAGGAGAGAGGGAGAGAGAGTTGGCTGGTTGTATATGGAGTCATGAAGCAATTGTGCATGCATGTGTACAATTCGGGATATATAATATAATATATAGGTTAGGAGGTGTATAAAAATGGGAGCATAGGTTAGGAGGTGTAGAAAAATGGGAGCATAGGTATGGAAAAATGAGAACAATGAGGAGAAGTCGTGGAGTTAGGCATAGAATTAGGCAGGGTGGTTTGGCTGTGAGTGAGTGGTTAGCGGGAGTGGGTTAGGATTAGGATTAGGATTAATCAGGGTTTAAAATTTGTATTTAAACTCCGGTCGAAAAATCATAAAATTATAGAATTGATCAGAAAAATATTCTGGCTTTAGATAAAGAGTCCAAAGAGAAAAAAATAAAACTGATCCAAAAATTGAAGTACAAAAATTCACGTAATAAAATACGTACAACTGGAACAGTGAGTTACAATCCTACCCACCTTATAAAAAAATTTCGTCCTCGAAATTTACTCAGGCTGAATATAGGATAGCTAAGAAGAAAACGCAATACTGTTCAATCGAGAGTACAACAAAAGATAAAAGAAACAAAGAGTACAAAGGCACGAAAACAACTAAAGACAAATTGTGCATCCTCAACTGGAGGACTCAACAATTTAATGTCTAGGCTCAGAATCTGAACCACCGACATCGCTAACATTCCAGTTCAGCTGAGTCACAAGCTCATCTCGTTCTGGCACATACTCCTCCAATTTTCTTAGTAACTCCTTAGGTAATGGAGCTGAAATCAAGATGTGTCTGGCCTTACTAGATATAAACTCCTCAGCCATAGCTGAATCTATGAAGGATAGAAGTGAGTCGTAATATCCATTAACATTTAAAAGACCCACCGGTTTGCTGTGGATCCCCAGTCGAGCCCATGTGATCACTTCAAACAACTCCTCAAGTGTTCCATAACCTCCGGGCAAGGCTATGAAAGCATCAGCAGCACGAGCCATTTCAGCCTTCCTCTCGTGCATGTTAGAGATAACTCTAACATCTCCCACAGTTTTCCCAGTAATCTCTTTCGGCATCAGCGACTTGGGAATCACTTCCAAAACGTATCGGCCACCAGCACGAACAGTGTCAGAAACTAGGTCCATCAATCCTATGCTCCCACCACCGTAGACGAGACTGATATTCCTCTCTACAAGCTCCTTACCGAGCTCGATCGCGGCTTCTTGGTAGCTAGCTCTTTTGCCAGAGCTACTGCCACAAAATACACAAATCCTGCTGAATCTCGATGAAGATGAAGAAAGCTTCATCTTCTTCCTTGCTTCACTTTTTTCTTCCACCGATTTTCTCTTCATTCCCGCTACCGATTCTTGATCTCTTCTTTCAAGAAAATCCGAGCTCCTACTCTTTCTTTCTTTCTTGCTCCCGCCTCTGCGACTGGATTCTTACTCTCTCTCTTCTCCAAAACTTGCTTCCAAGTTGCCTTCTTCTTTCTCTTCTTCCCTTTCTTCCCCGGCTTCTCTCTCTCTTTCTTTCTTCTCCGACTTCTCTATCTTCCTCTTTCTTCTCTGAATTCTCTTTCTTTCTCTTTTTCTTTCTTTCTCTTTTTCTTTCTTCTTTCTTTGACTTCTCTCCCTCTCTTTCTCTTCTTTTTATTTCTTCTTCTTCTTCTTGTCTTTTCTTCATTAATGCACCGCCCCCTATAACTGGCCTATGGCCAATATTTGCACTTTGTTTCCAATCCATTCTAAATATAACATCGAACCCTGAGTTGTTGATGACGATAAAGTTTGCTTCAAAATTCATACCACGAACCAATAAGGGACTGCTACGCTTCCGCTGTGCCACTCTGATGGTGATGCTTCTAGATGCTGATATCACGTGATAGTGATCGACGAATTGAGAAGAATTAAGAGATTGGTAACACGAAGATGTTGGTTGTCAAACTTATTTGGTAAAGTGGTCCGCACCCACCAACAATATTGAAAATTTGTGGCATGATTGGTGTCGCAAAGAGAAACGGGAGAAACAAGAATGAAGAATTTGTCAGTTACTCATCCCTCATTCCTATAAATGAGAGGTTTAGGAAGAAGAAAAAAAATTAAGCACGACAAGAACAAGAAACAAACAGAAAAGAAGAAAAAGAATAGAGTGTATATTTGTAAGGTGTAGTAATACCAGTTTTAGAAAATAGTGAAGAGTCTTCTTGTTGTTATTCCAATTTTCAATTTGTTTACCATTTAGCCCAACAAAATTCCTACTCTCTTCCAACAGAAGATTCAAGAAAATAGGGATAGAAAGAAATAACTAGTATGCTACTCAATAATAGATTGATCGATGAGAATGAATGCAATGTACAGAAGGTAACAAACGACGCAGGAACTGAAGTATGACTAGATCAAAATATACCAGCAATTGTTTCTTTGGTGGTCTCTGCCTCCTCTGTAATCAGATTATGAGCCTGATTACACTCTCCAGTATGTCCTCCACTGGGATTTGATCCTCCTATTGGTGTGACACTCTTTCTCTTCGGGCAATCTCGAACCTTGTGATCATTCGCTCCGCATACAAGACACAGGTTGTTGGCTTTCCAACAGTTCTTGCGTATGTGTCCAACTTGGTGGCAATAATAGCACTTCTGGTCCTTCTTCGGAGTCGCCAATGGGTAAGGTGATGCTCTAGTAGTCGGGGATCTGAACTGGCCTCCGTATCGGTCCACCTGTAGACTGTGCGATAGTAAGGAGATGTAATGCCCCCCTGAACAGCATTCCACCCTCTACGGATCTGCTCCTGGGTATCGAGCATAGCGGTGTAACTCTTATGCTGGTGCACAAACAAGTCCCATTGAGTAGAGTTTGCGACATCCTGTACCCTATCCATATTAGCTCTCACCAGTTCATTTTTCCCTTGCTGTAGGCTCCATGATTCGTTGCATCTCCTGGAGAATGGCGACGTTCTCCGTTAGTTCATCCCTGGGTGCAGAAGTCGAGGAGCCTCCGTGAACCATAGTCTGAAATGCATATTCGAATGGGGTAAATCTTCAGATGGCAAGTTGGTTATTAATATTCATGTGATCCACGTGGTGTGTATATTGTTGAGCTTAGCATGGTTCGAGCCTAGGCTCTGATACCACTAAAAACTTGTCACGCCCCGCTTCCCACTATACGGAAATACAAGGCACGCAACTGAGGTCCAAGCGAATGATATACATCATCCATAAGCTGTACAATTATAAGCTCAACAAGATCTTTATAACACATTCACGCAGGCAAATATAATAATCACATGAGCTGGAAATAGAATAACCATCATCTGGATAATACATCCACATCGGGTCAAGGTGTCCGGAAGTACAAGATGCCGGAATTAAAACAGTATGATAAGCAGTTCGCTATAACAACTAGATAAAATAGTGACTGAAAGAAAAACAATATGAAGTAGTAAGGAAGCAGCAACGATCGTCAAGAGAGTCTGCTCGTCGGGTCATCAGTACCTGTATAATTATTAACTCAAAGAAAAATAGAAAAGTTCACGTTAAAGCAAGTTTCGGGCAGCAAGTAGCAACAAACAGAAAAAGGGGTAATATAACAAGATATAATATGGAAGAAACAAGAAGTAGAAGTACAAATACAATATGGAAGTAAGCAAGGAACAAGGACAATATGATCATGTAAGTAATAACTGTAACTAGTGTATTCTAGACTTCAAGGTATAAGCAACTGATAACGTAGGCTCAGTTAATCGATAATTATGTAATCAAGGATCGAGAGTCATGTAATCAAGAGTCATGTAATCAAGAATCATGTAATCAAGAATCAAGAGTTATGTAACGAAAAGTCATGTAATTAAGAATCATGCTTAATGAAAATCTCGAGTTTATCTATTTTATTAACTTATCTAATGCACGCAATCCTGTGTCCCATACCACAAGTTCGGTGCATATCAATCATGTGACGTTTAGACTAAAGTAGTGAATTTTATAGGATTATGTACTCGGGTCTTCCAGTAATAGTATCAAGACATATAATCATAAAATATGTAATCGAGAATTATGTAATCAAGAATTGTGTAATCAAGAATCAAGAATCAAGAATCAAGAATCACTATTTTGGGAAACATGGGCCCCCTTTCGAGTATACTCCCCTATATTGTCCACTATTAAGTCGTACCCTTATAACCCCAGCTTGTTATTCTTTTATAATTAATTATGAGCATACAATTGGTACGACTAGTGGAACGGTGTAATCAAGACAGTTTAATCAAGGAAAATATCAAGGGCAGTAATCATGGATATGAGACGTAAAACGAGTACATGTATCGAGAATAGTTATTATAAATTATGAAGTGGTATAAAATGTATTCTATCAACCTATTATATCTATACAAGTTATTATTACAGGAACAATAATACATTCAGTTCATTAAATATGAAAAATAACGGGTTTATATGCAAAAACGTAAAGATGAATTTTTAGATAACTTGACATATCTGCATTCAAATTCACTTTTCCGTTGTTACAGAAAAGAAAATCTGATTTCTTCAGAGATTCTAGAAAGTAGACTCTCTTCCGGTTCCAACGTATATTCATACGATACATTCTGGAAACAGTAGCTATGCGTACGAATTCATTCTTCGTTGGTTTCGATGTTTCGCGCGCATTCTGAAAATTCAGAGTCACAATACTAAAATTACGATATCTCACAATCTATACATCCGATTGAGAAACTGTAGGATGTTCTGGATATCTAGACTCGAAGGGTTACGATTTTCATGTAGAAAGTTTTTCGATCCAGTGTCGGGAACATGATCAAATTCTCAGTACAAAAAACCGGTTAGTAATCCCATGCAGGTTCATAAATTCATGATATGTCAGTACTAAAATTGCGATATCTCACAATCTATACATCCGAATGAGAAACCGTAATATATTTTGGATATCTAGACTCGAAGGGCTACGATTTTTATGTAGAAAGTTTTTCTATCCAGTGTCGGGAACATGGTCAAATTCTCAGTACAAGAGATCGATTAGTAATCCCGTGCAGGTTCAGAAATTTACGATATGACAGTACTAAAATCGCGATATCTCACAATCTATACATCCGATTGAGAAACCGTAAGATGTTCTGGATTCGGGACTTGATGGGCTACGATTCCCATGTAGAAAATCTTCAATCCAGTATTGAGAACATGATCGAATTTTTAGTGCAAGGTCAAGAAATTTAGAGATAGTAAGGTTGAATATTCGATATTCGATAACACGATTCGAAATGTGTTAACAGTTCACTCTTGAGTTGATATAGCATGGAACCAGTGACTAGAATGGAGTTTGATAATAAAATATGATGATAACTAGACTACTTGTCACGAGTTCAAGGAAAATGCTTGTACGAGAACAAAAAGAGTGTACAAGATACTTGCCTTATAACGTGACAATTACGGTGGTGGTGTTAACTACGGAAGAAGAAGTGACATCGGTAACGAACGGCGGTACAACGGCGGTAAGAATGGCAGCGAGACGTCAGCGAGCGAGCAACGGTAGCAACGGTGAGCGACGGTGATGAGCGACAACAACAACGAGGAGCTGGCGCGGCGTCGAGTTATTTTTCGGAGTTCACGGGGTCGTAGAAATGGAGTCGTCGGCTCGAAGGTGGAGGGTAAAGTGGAGCTCGAGTGTTGCTTGAGCTCTCGGGTGTGAAGAAGGCAGAAGAAGAATGGAGGAAAAATGAAGAATGAGACGTAGGGATGAGGGGTTGATGTGTTATGCATGTGTGTGTGTGTGTATGCATATATATAGATTTAAACAAGGAGAGAGGGGGAGAGAGTTGGCTGGTTGTATATGGAGTCATGAAGCAATTGTGCATGCATGTGTACAATTAGGGATATATAATATAATATATAGGTTAGGAGGTGTAGAAAAATGGAAGCATAGGTTAGGAGGTGTAGAAAAATGGAAGCATAGGTGTGGAAAAATGAGAACAAGGACGAGAAGTCGTGGAGTTAGACGTAGAATTAGGCAGGGTGGTTTGGCTGTGAGTGAGTGGTTAGCGGGAGTGGGTTAGGATTAGGATTAGGATTAATCAGGGTTTAAAATTTGTATTTAAACTCGGGTCGAAAAATCATAAAATTATATAATTGATCAGTAAAATATTCTGGCTTTAGATAAAGAGTCCAAAGAGAAAAATAAAACTGATCTAAAAATTGAAGTACAAAAATTCACGTAATAAAATACGTACAACTGGAACAGGGAGTTACAGTTTCTAGTCAGCAAATGGGTCATAATGCGCTGATTCCCCTTATAATGTATCACTTAGTGGGTGACACATGATTCAATAGTCAACCTGGCCCTGCCAACCACCAGATTCGACCGGTGGCAGTCATATTGCCAAAGTTATAGGTGACACTCCTAAAATTAACCACCTTCAATGCCACTGGCTGTGGCCTCTGGCCGTCATAATCCTAAAATAGTGGTTGAAACCCTTGACATTCATCTGGTCTCAGTTTCATCGGCTCCAACCATTGGTTGTCGTAACGCCGAATATATGGGTGATTCCCTTACAATCATGTAACATAATATGGGTGATTTCCTTAAAATCATATAATATAATATGGTCATTCCCTAATCATATAACATAATATGATAATTCCCTCACAATCACATGATATATTGGTGACTCCTATACAATCTTCCAAACAGTCGAACATATAACGGTCTCGTGACTAGCCTATCCATGATGGGAAACCCTCAACATAACAAGTCTAAGTACCTTTGTACTGCATAGGGCTCGGTCGCCAAGATAGGTCGCACCCACAGTCTAAAGCCCAATTAACCAAAACCTACCACTCGTATACATGGACCAGTTTCCCTCAATACCGACCACCTATTCCTCCAGTATATCCTGGGGAACCACTAGGGAAATTCAATGTGCATGTGTGTGAGAGCCCGAGTGTGCAAAGTTTAAAGGTGGTTTATTGTTGTATTTATTAAGTCATTCACAGTTTTAGCTCGTGCGGGTCATGAGCAATTATGTTGTTTGTTTGAGGGTTGGCGACCAGTCTTGAGAACGGCCTACAAGCAAAGAATCCTTAAAGTGTGAACTGTGACCATTGATGGGTAAAATATGTGGTTCTGTGATCTTACTGGAAACCACTATGGTGGTAGAATTTGGGCAATTTAGCTTTAGACTTGAGGAGTGGTTGATGGAAACTGATACCATTTATGGTGATAGGTTTGATAATGGTTCCCGATATATGCTAGGGGGAATAGGTGGTTGGTATTGAGAGAGACCGGTCCCTATATATGAGTGGTAGGTTTTGGGTCATTTGGCTTTGGACTGTAGGTGCGACTAATTTTGACGACTGAGCCCTATGCGGTGGAAAGGTACTGAGACTGTTTATATTAACTATGAGGGGGTCACCTGTCACGGACATGCTGGTCACGATACTTTTAAAACATAATATGGGAGATTCCCTTAAAATCATATATATAATATGGTGATTCCCTTACAATAATATAACATAATATGAATGATTCTCTCATAATCACATAATATATGGGTGATTCCCCTTGCAATCTCCCAAATAGTCGAATATATAACGATCTCGTGACCAGCCGGCCCATGACTGATGACCCATCATAGTCAACATAACTAATCTTAGTACCTTTGCACCACATAGGGCTCGGTCGCCAAGACTGGTTGCACCTACAGTCCCAAGACAAATTACCCAAAACATACCATTCATATACAAGGATCAATGTCCCTCGATACCAACCACCTATTCTTCCCAGTATGTCTGGGGAACCACTAGGGCAACACTCTCTCTCTCTCTCTTTCTCTCTCTCTCTCTAGAGATCTCTAGAGAGAGAGAGAGAAAGAGAGAGAGAGAAACCTTCCATTGTGCACTTGACATGGTGTGCACTTGGCCTATGGGCTATCACATGGACGATCCAAACCGTTCACATTGATCGACACGTCTAAATTAGTCTAAATATAGAAAATCAAGTCATTTAAAATTCATTTGCTCATCCATCACGTCATTATAAAAAAATGATATTCAGCCATACAATTTTGTAACACTTCAATGTATGGGCAAACAAATTTTAAATGATTTAATTTTACATATTTAGACTAACTTAGACGTGTAGGTCAATGTGATCGATCTGGATCATCCATGCGATGACCCGAAGGCGGAGTGCACACAGTGTGCATACCATGATGAGTGCACAACGGAAGGGGAATGTGTGTGTGCGTGTGCGTGCCCGAGTGTGCAAAGTTTAAGGGTGGGTTTATGTTGTATTTATTAAGTCATTCACAGTTTTAGCGTGTGTGGGCCATGAGCATTATGTTGTTTGCTTGGAGGTTGACGACCACTCCCGAGAATGGTCTACAAGCAGAGATTCCTCAGCATGCGAACTGAAACCACCAAGGGGGAAAATATGAGCTTCAGTGATCTTACTGGAAAGTGTGTGTGAGCGCCCGAGTGTGCAAGGTTTAAGGGAGGGTTTATGTTGTATTTATTAAGCCATTCACAGTTTTAGCGCGTGTGGACCATAAGCATTATGTTGTTTGATTGGGGGTTGATGACCACTCCCGAGAATGGTCTACAAGCAGAGATTCCTCAGAGTGCGAACTGAAACCACTAAGGGGTAAAATATGAGATTCAATGATCGTACTGGAAACCTTTATGGTGGTAGGATTTGGGCTATTTGGCTTTATACTTGAGGAGTGGTCGATGGAGGCTGATAACCTCTATGGTGATAGGTTTGATAGTGATTCCCGGTATATAGTGGGGGGAATAGTTGGTCGGTACTGAAGGAGACCGGTCCCTATATATGAGTGGTAGGTTTTGGGTCATTTGGCTTTGGATGTGGGTGCGACACTGCGACCGAGTCCTATGCGGTGGAAAGGTACTGAGACTGGTTATGTTGACTGTGAGGGGTTCACCCATCATGGACATGATGGTCAGCATACTGTTATATGTTCGACTGTTCGAAAGATTGTAAGGGAATCACCGATATATCATCTTATTGTGAGGGAATATCCATATTATGTTATATGATTGTAAGGGAATCATTCAAATTATATTATATGATTGAAGGGAATGACATGTATTATGTTATATGATATTAAGGGAATCACCCATATATTCAGTGTTACAGCAACCAGTGATTGGAGCCGATGGTAATGAGACCGATTAACTGTCATGAGTGTCACCCATTATTTTTGGCATTAAGACGGCCAGAGGCCGAAGCCAATGGCAACAAAGTCGATTGACAGTTAGGGGTCACCCACAACTTTGGCATTACAACGGCTAGCGGCCGAAGCCGGTGGCTGCCAGGGCCAGGTTGACTGTTCAATGTGGTATCACCCACTAAGTGATACATTATAAAAGGAATCAACCCACTATGACACATTTGCTGAATAGGAACTGTAACGGTCTGAGGACCGTCCAGGTGGCGGTTAGATACCACTCGACCGCCGACGTGTGCTCAGGCGAACCTGAGCCTACGTGGCCACTGCCCCACCAGTCTGGACACCTCTTCGGATGTTCAGGATCGTAGTCCCACCCCGAAAAAAATGCACGCATATGTGGAGGGCCTTAGGGTTTAGGGTTTATACATTGACGGAGAGCTGTCAATCATCAAGAAGAGGTTGAGATTGCTTGAGAATTTGCATTGTGTATATTTTTCTTTTTTTATTTTGGTTCCAATATGGGGGCTATTTATAGAGAGAGTGGGCTTGGAGGCCACGTTTTGGCCTATTACACATGGTGTTGGCAAGTAAGCCACGTTCGCCTGGATAGAGGACCATTGGGAGGTTGTTCCCTGACTAGTCACTGCCAGGAGAATATGGGAGGTCGATTGGTCGCTGTTGACCGCTTGACAAGACTGTGAGCAGAGTGCTTGATTGCTGC
Source organism: Hemerocallis citrina (assembly GCA_017893485.1). Classification (NCBI taxonomy): domain Eukaryota; kingdom Viridiplantae; phylum Streptophyta; class Magnoliopsida; order Asparagales; family Asphodelaceae; genus Hemerocallis; species Hemerocallis citrina. Next base: position 302,840,991 of record CM030360.1, read on the forward strand.
ATTTTGGCTACCTCCTGAAGTTGGTTGCATTAGCGAGAATAGAGGACTGTACCTTGCGATCTGAACCAAAAATTTGTTAGGGAGCAGAATATAGAATATTCTCCTGAGATGCTCGTGGTATGTCCGGGGTAGTGGGTCTTTGTGTCCTGCACATGTTGTGCTAGCGAAGATTGGTCGTAGGAGACCATTGCAGAGGTAGTTTATTTGGGGAGTTGTGGTCGGACTTTTAGAAATTCATTTTTTGGGTTTAATATCTACATGACACCTACATCCATTTCTACCAATAGAATAAGATAGGTCCTCGTCGGACACTAGCAACCCGATGGAAAAAAAAGCAGTATTCACGTCCCCTTCATTCAGCCATGTAATTTTGGACATTGTTCTCATTTGATTTCTTCCAGTTTATAAAGTTTGACTATATCCTCCCTCAGGCTAAGTAGGTGATTCTGCTTATCTTCCTTTAGGTCCCTAGTCTCCTCTAACCTTTATAGTTCATCTTGAGTGATTCCATCTATATAATGTGGATCTGAGTCGACCGTATTTCCTCCACCCATAAAGTCTCCACTTCTGAATATTTAGTAGGTAGCACCCCAATTGTTTCATATCATGTGATGGAAACACCATATCTCGAGCCAAGCCTGCTCAAAGATGGATTTGACTCATCCATAGAGAGCACTATTGGTACGTGATCAGAAGTATGTTTTAGGAGGGATTTAACGTTGATGAATGTGATTTGGCTTCCCAATCCAATGACACTAGAACCCTATCTAGTTTGTCCATAATAGGGAAAGCTTGCATGTTCGATCGTGTAAAAAAATTGTTTGTTACTGAGATGTCCACTAGTTCTACATCAGTGATCACCCTTTTAAATTCCTCCATATTAGCATTGCCAGAGCCTCTGCTTGTATGTTCGAAAGCAAAACAAGTGACATTAAAATCTCCCTTGCCCCCCCCCCCCCCCCCCTCATAACTAACTTTAGGAATTATGTTGATTAGGGCCATATAGTAATCTTCTGAGACCAAATATCGGCTTCGTTTTAAAAAAGACTTGATTCTGAGAATTCACCATGAAATTCATTAAGGAAATCATACACATTTGTGTTAAATCGAGACCATTCAATTTTAACTGATTCAGTTAATTAATGATCAAAATTAAATGACTTAAAGTACATGTGTTTTGCATGTACAATAGATAAATCAAACATTAAAAATTAGCTTATGTATAGATAGACCTCCTCTCAAACTTCAGAATTCCAAATAAATAAATAGAAACACTACAACACATGTGCGATTTACCGGCGTATATTCCCCGGCATTTTACCATTCGCGCCGGGGTAGGGAGTGACCAGGATTGGGGCATCAGATTGGATGGTTATACACCGGCGGCCTCTATAAAACACCGGTGATTCATGATATTCACCGGCGTTTTATTTAGAAACGCTGGTGAATGGTATTATTCACCGGCGTTTTAATAACACACGCCGGGGAATATATAGATACATTCACCAGCGTTTGTAATTGCAAACGCCGGTGAATTAACTGAGATAAATCCCCGCGAACCCTAACATTTCGCTCGCTAATTTCCCAAACCTAATTTTGCCGCCTTCGTTTTCCCTCCCCCTCTCTCTATTTCTCGTGCTTCGCCTCCGTCCCTTCGTCTTCTTCGACAGTCCAATTCGATTTCCCTCCTCCCTCTCTCTATTTCGCGGTGAATTTGCGATCGAAAACCACCGCTCGTCGCCCCGCTCTCTCTCTATCTCCTACGCCACTGCTCGTCGCCCCGCTCTCTCTCTATCTCCTACGCCACCGCTCGTCGCCCCGTTCGTCGCCCCCTCTCTCTCTTCAGTAATTTCTCTTGATTTCTCTCCTTTTCACTGTCAAAGATGCTGAATTCATGCATCTGATTGGCATTTAGCATGATTTTTTTACCAAAATGGGTTAACTGTCAACTAAGGATGCTGGCTGTATACCAAAATCCTCCAAATTTGTACAAGAATTGGGCTGAACAAACCTTGTGCAGGTTTATTTTGGAGCCACAAACATCATGATTTAGTTGGGATGAAGAATTAATAGAGAAACATATATGCTTAGATACTGGAAATTTTCATTTTCTTTTACTGTTAAAGAAACTGATCGCATGCATCTGATTGTCATCTTAGCATGATTTTTTTTACCAAAATGGGTTCACTGTCAACTAAGGATGTTGTATGTATACCAAAATCCTCCAAATCTGTACAAGAATTGGGCGGAACAAACCTTGTGCAGGTTTATTTTGGAGCCACAAACATCATGATTTAGTTGGGATGAAGAATTAATGGAGAAACATATATGCTTAGATTGGAAATTTTCATTTTCTTTTACTGTTAAAGAAACTGAATTCATGCATCTGATTGCCATCTTAGCATGATTTTTTTTACCAAAATGGGTTGACTGTCATCTAAGTATGCTAGCTGTATACCAAAATCCTCCAAATCTGTACAAGAATTGGGCGGAACAAACCTTGTGCAGGTTTCTTTTGGAGCCACAAACATCATGATTTAGTTGGGATGAAGAATTAATAGAGAAACATATATGCTTAGATACTGGAAATTTTCATTTTCTTTTACTGTTAAAGAAACTGAATTCATGCATCTGATTGCCATCTTAGCATGATTTTTTTACCAAAATGGGTTCACTGTCAACTAAGGATGTTGTATGTATACCAAAATCCTCCAAATCTGTACAAGAATTGGGCGGAACAAACCTTGTGCAGGTTTATTTTGGAGCCACAAACATCATGATTTAGTGGGGATGAAGAATTAATAGAGAAACATATATGCTTAGATACTGGAAATTTTCATTTTCTTTTACTGTTAAAGAAAATGAATTCATGCATCTGATTGTCATCTTAGCATGATTTTTTTACCAAAATGGGTTCACTGTCAACTAAGGATGCTGTATGTATACCAAAATCCTCCGAAACTGTACAAGAATTGGGCTGAACAAACCTTGTGCAGGTTTCTTTTGGAGCCACAAACATCATGATTTAGTTGGGATGAAGAAATAATAGAGAAACATATATGCTTAGATACTGGAAATTTTCATTTTCTTTTACTGTTAAAGAAGCTGAGTTCATGCATCTGATTGTCATTTACTTTAAACAATGCTTAGTGTCATTTGCATCAAACTATCATTGTAGTTGAATTTGTTACAAATCTCACTTTTTTAATTTTTTGTAATTATGTTTGTTTGTTAATCCTAGATAATAGTGGCAGTCAAACAGAGGAGGGGGAGGGTAGCACGCCGCCCACTGTCAAAAAACATCGAGGGCGAACTAAGATGACGGGCATATGGAAACTTAAGAATGACGAAAGGATTGTGGTGGAAGAAAACGATGTCGGGCAACCGGTTGGTGATAATGCAAGCAAATTCTCATCCTTTATTGGGGTAATAGCAAGGAACCCACGGATAATTTTACCGGTAAGTCTTTAAATTGGTAATTTTGAAGATATTATAATTTTGAATGCATGAAAGACACGTATTAGTGTTTGTGAGTCTGCATTGTGGCTGTCGTTTATGTTTCTTAATTGGGCTGTGATTAGAAAGAAAGGGCTCGAGTAGAGATCTGGAAACCCATATAGAGACATCTCGTTTATTATAATCTATTATTATTGTTGGACCAACCCCCTCTTGCTGTGTGCGTGTGTTGAAGAGAAAGAAGGGATGAGAAAGAGTTGAGGAAAATGCCGCTATGTTAGCCTGGTGTATCCTCATTCTCTACCATTCCTCTTTCTGGCTCCATTTATGGCTTCTATATTAAATTGGTTTCCTTCCACAATGACAGTTCCGTAAAACTACACTTGATATGAGCCATGTTCTTATTGTTCTTCAATAAAATTAGGAGTTTTGGTGATCCAACTAGTGATCATAGCTGCACCCCACTGCATACTCACAAACACTAATACGTGTCATTCATGCATTCTATGACCAACCCCACTTTGGCATATAGCATGCTTAGATGACATTCTATGACCTGCACACATGTTTGTTCTGCCCAATTCTTGTATAGATTTGGAGGATTTTGGTATACAGCTAGCATCCTTAGTTGACAGTGAACCCATTTTGGTAAAAATCATGCTAAGATGACAATCAGATGCATGAATTCAGCTTCTTTAACAGTAAAAGAAAATGAAAATTTGCAGTATCTAAGCATATATGTTTCTAGATCCAGGATCACAAATTTTGATTGGGCTGTGATTGGATTTTTTAGTGACTATCAACAAGTGTTCTTAATTGGGCTGTGATTAGAAAGAGAGGGCTCGAGTGGAGATCTGAAAACCCATATAGAGACATCACGTTCATAATAATTTATTATTATTGTTGTTCTTGTCGCTCTTGCTGTTGTTGCTGATGTCTCTTTATGTGCGTTTGCTGAAGAGAAAGCAGGAATGAGAGAGAGATGAGGAAAATGCCGCTATGTTAGCCTTGTGTATCCTCATTCTCTACCATTCCTCTTTCTGGCTTCTATAATTGGTTTCCTTCCACGATGACAGGTCCTTAAAACTACACTTGATATGAGCCATATTCTTATTTATCTTCAATAAAAATGGGAGTTTTGGTAATCCAACAAACATGTACCCGCATACTTCCAAATGGCATTTCCTTTAGAAAGTCGGACTCCGAAGAATCGATCTATGACTAGAATCTCCATTCAAAGCCCAATCAAAATTTGTCATCCTGGATCTAAAATCTTCTTTGAGCCACAAACATCAATGGTTTAGTTGGGATGAAGAATTAATAGACAAACATATATGCTTAGATACTGGAAATTTTCATTTCCTTTTACTGTTAAAGAAACTGATCGCATGCATCTGATTGTCATCTTAGCATGATTTTTTTACCAAAATGGGTTCACTGTCAACTAAGGATGCTGGCTGTATACCAAAATCCTCCAAATCTGTACAAGAATTGGGCGGAACAAACCTTGTATAGCCTTATTTTGGAGCCACAAACATCAATGGTTTAGTTGGGATGAAGAGTTAATAGACAAACATATATGCTTAGATACTGGAAATTTTCATTTCCTTTTACTGTTAAAGAAACTGATTGCATGCATCTGATTGTCATCTTAGCATGATTTTTTTACCAAAATGGGTTGACTGTCAACTAAGGATGTTGGCTGTATACCAAAATCCTCCAAATCTGTACAAGAATTGGGCTGAACAAACCTTGTGCAGGTTTATTTTGGAGCCACAAACATCATGATTTAGTTGGGATGAAGAATTAATAGAGAAACATATATGCTTAGATACTGAAAATTTTCATTTTCTTTTACTGTTAAAGAAACTGAATTCATGCATCTGATTGTCATCTTAGCATGATTTTTTTACCAAAATGGGTTCTCTGTCAACTAAGGATGCTGTATGTATACCAAAATCCTCCAAAACTGTACAAGAATTGGGCTGAACAAACCTTGTGCAGGTTTCTTTTGGAGCCACAAACATCATGATTTAGTTGGGATGAAGAATTAATGGAGAAACATATATGCTTTGATACTGGAAATTTTCATTTTCTTTTACTGTTAAAGAAGCTGAATTCATGCATCTGATTCTCATCTTAGCATGATTTTTTAACCAAAATGGGTTAACTGTCAACTAAGGATGCTGGCTGTATACCAAAATCCTCCAAATCTGTACAAGAATTGGGCTGAACAAACCTTGTGCAGGTTTATTTTGGAGCCACAAACATCATGATTTAGTTGGGATGAAGAAATAATAGAGAAACATATATGCTTAGATACTGGAAATTTTCATTTTCTTTTACTGTTAAAGAAGCTGAGTTCATGCAGATGATTGCCATCTTAGCCTGATTTTTTAACCAAAATGGGTTAACTGTCAACTAAGGATGCTGTATGTATACCAAAATCCTCCAAATCTGTACAAGAATTGGGCGGAACAAACCTTGTGCAGGTTTATTTTGGAGCCACAAACATCATGATTTAGTTGGGATGAAGAATTAATAGAGAAACATATATGCTTAGATACTGAAAATTTTCATTTTCTTTTACTGTTAAAGAAACTGAATTCATGCATCTGATTGTCATCTTAGCATGATTTTTTTACCAAAATGGGTTCACTGTCAACTAAGGATGCTGTATGTATACCAAAATCCTCTGAAACTGTACAAGAATTGGGCTGAACAAACCTTGTGCAGGTTTCTTTTGGAGCCACAAACATCATGATTTAGTTGGGATGAAGAAATAATAGAGAAACATATATGCTTAGATACTGGAAATTTTCATTTTCTTTTACTGTTAAAGAAGCTGAGTTCATGCATCTGATTGCCTTCTTAGCATGATTTTTTTACCAAAATGGGTTCACTGTCAACTAAGGATGCTGTATGTATACCAAAATCCTCCAAATCTGTACAAGAATTGGGCGGAACAAATTTTGTGCAGGTTTATTTTGGAGCCACAAACATCAATGGTTTAGTTGGGATGAAGAATTAATAGACAAACATATATGCTTAGATACTGGAAATTTTCATTTCCTTTTACTGTTAAAGAAACTGATCGCATGCATCTGATTGTCATCTTAGCATGATTTTTTTACCAAAATGGGTTCACTGCCAACTAAGGATGCTGTATGTTTACCAAAATCCTCCAAATCTGTACAAGAATTGGGCTGAACAAACCTTGTGCAGGTTTCTTTTGGAGCCACAAACATCATGGTTTAGTTGGGATGAAGAATTAATGGAGAAACATATATGCTTAGATACTGGAAATTTTCATTTTCTTTTACTGTTAAAGATGCTGAATTCATGCATCTGATTGGCATCTTAGCATGATTTTTTTACCAAAATGGGTTAACTGTCAACTAAGGATGTTGTATGTATACCAAAATCCTCCAAAACTGTACAAGAATTGGGCTGAACAAACCTTGTGCAGGTTTATTTTGGAGCCACAAACATCATGATTTAGTTGGGATGAAGAATTAATAGAGAAACATATATGCTTAGATACTGAAAATTTTCATTTTCTTTTACTGTTAAAGAAACTGATCGCATGCATCTGATTGTCATCTTAGCATGATTTTTTTTACCAAAATGGGTTCACTGTCAACTAAGGATGCTGTATGTATACCAAAATCCTCCAAATCTGTACAAGAATTGGGCTGAACAAACCTTGTGCAGGTTTCTTTTGGAGCCACAAACATCATGGTTTAGTTGGGATGAAGAATTAATGGAGAAACATATATGCTTAGATTGGAAATTTTCATTTTCTTTTACAGTTAAAGAAACTGAATTCATGCATCTGATTGCCATCTTAGCATGATTTTTTTACCAAAATGGGTTGACTGTCATCTAAGTATGCTAGCTGTATACCAAAATCCTCCAAATCTGTACAAGAATTGGGCGGAACAAACCTTGTGCAGGTTTCTTTTGGAGCCACAAACATCATGATTTAGTTGGGATGAAGAATTAATAGACAAACATATATGCTTAGATACTGGAAATTTTCATTTTCTTTTACTGTTAAAGAAGCTGAATTCATGCATCTGAAGATTTAAGATCCAGGATGGCAAATTTTGATTGGGCTGTGATTGGATTGTTTAGTGGCTGTCGTCTATGTTCTTAATTGGGCTGTGATTAGAAAGAGAGGGCTCGAGTGGAGATCTGGAAACCCATATAGAGACATCTCGTTTATAATAATTTATTATTATTGTTGTTCTTGTCGCTCTTGCTGTTGTTGCTGATGTCTCTTTGTGTGTGTGTGCTGAAGGGAAAGAAGGGATGAGAGAGAGATGAGGAAAATGCCGCTATGTTAGCCTGGTGTATCCTCATTCTCTACCATTCTCTATTTCCATTTCTGGCTTCTATATTTGGTTTCCTTCCACGATGACAGTTCCTTAAAACTACACTTGATATGAGCCCCTTCTTATTTTTCTTATTTTTCTTATATTTGGTTTCATGTTGAACTAAATTATTGTTTTTTTTTTCATAGAGCGGTCACCCAGATGAAAAAAATTCTGATTATCAGCACGGAAGCTACTCGAGGGGTATGGATCTGTGGTCGGCCTACTCTAGTTGTTGTTGTTATGTTGTCCTTGTTGTTGTTATGTTCTGGATTGTTGTTTTAAGTAATTGTTGAGATATTTGGGATGTTAATTACTGTATTTGTTAATTATGACACTGTGTTAATTATGCGGTGAATTTGGACGATTAATGGACTATGTGTGAAACTTTATTATCTTAATTAATTCTTGTGTTTGGTTGTGATTTGCGCATTAATATGCCTGAAATTGGTTGAATCAGTTGTGAATTAGTTTACAGGTTTTTTATATGAAATTGTGAATTGAAATCGAATGAAAAATTAGAGTAGGAAAAACCAACGGGCATACAACAGCGTTTCATAGAACGCCGGTGTATCTAATTGTTTGGTTGAAAATTTCGTTAGGGGGGCGTTTCCACGCACGCCGGTGTACCCATATATCTATAGCGGCGCGTCATAAAACGCCGGTGAATATCTATATACCGGCGTTTTATAACACGCCGATGATTGTAATTAGGGAAATAAGAGCGCTCAGAAACAAGCATACACCGGCGTTCAATGACCGCCGGTAAATATTGGACATACACCGGCGTTTCTACAAACGCCGGTGAAGATATATACCGGAGGTATGTGACCGCCGGTGAATGTATATTGGGGGAAGGAACGACACTCAGAAATTCGCATATATCGGCGTTTGTCTGGCCGCCGGTGTATTTTCAAGATATACCGGCGTCCAGGAGAAACGCCGGTGAATGCACCTATCTTTCCGCAACGCTCGATTCGGCAGCATTTGTACCAGCGTTTTTATAAACGCCGGTGAATGTTTCACCGGCGTAAAAAAACGCCTGTGTAAGGCTAAAAAAGCGCCGGCAAATAACTTCTGTGTTGTAGTGAAAGATACATAATACCAAAATTAAATTTGTACTCTGGCATCTCCAAACCCCTAGCCCCTGTTTTCTTTCTTTCTTTTGTTTCGTCCAAATCCCCCGATCGACACTAACCTCAACCCTGCCATGTGTAAACCTCTGCCCCCTACTTTTCTCTGTCGCATTTCACGAACCCGTATCCCCTCGCATCGATGCTACCTTCCTCCTCCTATTATGCTTACGATGGATCTCTCCCTCTCCCAAAGCCTCCAACGCCTCCACATCTTCCAAGGTGGTTTTTTTCTTCTCCTTTACTTGTGATTGTTTAGTTGTTTATTTTCAAATAAAATCATGTTTATAATTCAGTGAACTATGTCATGAAATAATGTATAATTAAATTAAAATGTGAACTATCGTTGTTTTGCTATCAGTAATTAAGCATTTGTTGTTATTTGAATCTTTATGTTTATCCTCTTGTATTATAATAAGTCCTACGTACTTGTTAGTCTGACTGCCATCTTCATGTTCATTAGATTTATATGTGCGGAGGGTGATATCTTCTGATCCAGACTTGGTTTTAGGTTTGTTGATATTTTAGGTGTTATGGTAGTTTGTATTGTTTTGAACAAGTGTTTGTTTGTTTTTGTTAGTCAGTTGTCAATGAAATTTAATGGAACTGTTATTAGGTGAAATTTGTGTTTATCATTTATGTGAAACTTTTTGGTTAATTCTACACAATATAATTCCTTTTTCTTCTATATATATATTTTTTTTGGGTTAGCTTTTATTTGATATGTCCTTGTACTGTATACAGGATATGTAGCCTCTGCAATATGCCGATGATTTCAAGTTGAAAGAGTATTTAGCATATAATAACTCTTTAGAGCATCCACAATGGTAATTCTTATTTTTTGGCAAAATGGGACGAATAGAAATGGAGTAGATCGAAAGTGCTGCAGTGGTGGTTTGCTATATTTTGATTAGGTCGAAACAACTTGTTTCGTCGTTTGATTTTTTTTTTTTTAAGATTTAATTAGTTTACCGATTAACTATTAAACCATATTAATTAAATAAATTAAATATTATAATATAACCTAAACCTATCTAAACACCTACTAAAACATCATTAAACCAACTAAACCTACTTTTTTTAAAGCCCTGGAAGCTGGACGGGACATCATGTCCCGTCCGTGCTTTTTTTTGATTTTTTTTTTTTTTCCATCCAATCTGATCCGTTGGATCATGAAAAAAAAAAAAATCAAAAAACAAAACGGACGGGACAACATGTCTCGTCCGATTGTTTTAAAAAGAAAAAAAAAATTTGGGAAGGACGATACAACATGTATCGTCCGACCCTATTTTTAAAATAAAAAATATATATATATACGGGACGATACAACATGTATCGTCCGATCGGAATAAACAAAAATAAAACAGCTGAGACGATACATGATGTATCGTCTTCTATATTCTCATATTTGAGAAGCGACTGTAGCTCGTTCGCTATTTTATAAGAAAATAGCAAACGACTGCAGCGCTCAATTCTTATAAAATTCTCATAATTTGAGAATATGGGAATTATAGCAAACGACTGTGGATGCTCTTAGCTGCATATATTATTATTATAAACTTAAATTTCCATCATTCAATTGTATAAATTTGCTTGTCTTCCGTAAATAAACTCTTTTTTTTTTCAATTGGTAATATCCATAAACAAAATCTTAATACCAATGAAGTTTTCGTTTTCGTCGAGGGTGAATCCTGATGATTGAATTTTTTGATTGATTTAATTGATTAATCGTCAAAACTTAATGACTTAAATTGCATGTCTATCACACGTACAATAGATAAATCTCTATTTTATCCATTAAAAATATGTTGACCCAGATTTAACATCAAATTAAAATTGAAATTTTGATTTTATTAAATTAAATAAAAAAAATAAACAAATAATTAAAACTGTTAGAAAAATCTAATTGACCCGTTGAATTAGAAAAGTCAAATAAAAGAATAGCGTTAATACTTCTCATCAAAATAAATAAATATTAAATAACAGAAGAAAAATTATTTTCTGTCTCACATCATAAGACCTTTAAGAGCATCCACAGTCATTAGCTATATTTGCCAAATTTCCATATTTTGAGAAACAAAGGTCAGCATCGTTTGCTATTTTGACATATTTTGGCAAAACCGTTACAGGCCGTTCTCATATTTGAGAAACGAATTGGCGATTATGTTCTGTCCCATTTTTTTATTTTGTTTAATCGCATCGGACGAAACAAGTTGTTTCGTCCCGAATTTTTTATATATTTTTTTCTAGAAAAATATTAGACGGAACATGTTGTTCCGTATCAGTTAAAAAAAATTAAAAACATTAAAAGAAATGGAAGGGACGGGACATGTTGTCCCGTCCGATCTCAAAATTGGACAACGGAACAACATGTCCCGTTTGAAGAAGAAATCTGTCACTTTCACCCATTAATCCACTAATTAACACTCTAATCACTATTTAGTAAGAATTTAATAAATATTTAGTATTATTTAAATCAATAATTAATTAACTAATTATTATTTAATAACTAATTACTATTTAATTAATCAAAAATACTTTTGGGAGAACAAGATGTTCCGTCTGATTAAAAAATAATTCTTTCTCCTAATTTGAGAAACGAACCACTGTGGCAAAAGTCGCTTTTGCTATTTATTATTTCTCATTTTGCCATATATTATAGAAAACGATTGTGGATGCTCTTAGCCGCCGCTATCTTTTGCTTTCTTACATTTCACAATCCATCTGCCGAAATCCCCGGCCAACCCACCCGCCAAAATAAATAAAACATGATAGAGCGTTATTGTAGGTTACTTGGGATAATCTATAATCAACATAAAACATATATAGTTATTTATTTTTGTCAATTCTATAATTAAATTCACCTTCACACACTCACAATTAAAAATCTTATAAATTTTAAAACCTTATCTACTATCAAAATTCATCTTCTTTTAAACCCTATCTATAGTCAAACTCATCTTCTTTTAAATCAATTGTAAGAGCAATTTATATGCTATCAATTCAAAGCTTGAATGATAACATGAGTTTAATTTGATTGTGGTAGCAGTTAATATTGCCTATATCACATGTCGATTCACCAACTATATTAGATGGATTGTACCTTGCAATTAAACATTTTGAACATTAACTATACAATATTAAACAAGTGCACTTGTTACTAACTACTTAATTGATTACAAACTTTCTCAAACTATTAAATTGTTGCAAATCAAATCTCTTTTCTTTATAAGAGTAAATCAAGTCAGTCTTAATACTAATTATTATTAATTCTTTTTGGCTGAGAAATAAGTTATTTGAGACATATTTTTTTAAAGAAAAAGTCTCTATAGATTTTTTATATAGTTAATGTTAGATATTATTATAGTCCCATATTGGTTGTAGAGTTATTTTGATATTTGTTCCCCTCCTATATATAGGTGGTATTGTACTTGGTTGAACTCAATTCAATATTCAGTATTGTCTTCATTTCTCTCTGATTTATCTTAATATGGTATCAGAACCAATTATCCAAAATTTTCCTTCTTAAATTCCCTCTACTACAAAAATTCTCAAATCCCAACAACCAAGTTATACAAATTCTTCATTCTTTCCAAAATCCTAGAATTCCAAAAAAAAAAAAACCTCTGAAAATCCTGTTCATCTCCCAACTCCCAAATCCCCCCCAATCATCCTCAATCCCAACTCCCGATTGCCACCCTTGCCCAACACCAGCACACCCCGTCGAACCTTGCCCTCTTCCCGTCGCTCCGCCCTCCGACCAACCTTCGTCGACCGCCCCTTTCCATCGACCTCAGCCCATATCCATCGAACCTCCTGCTGCTCCTCCTTCCCCGTTCGATGACAGCACCACCGAGACCTCGCTCTGCTCCTCTTCCCAATCGATGACGGCAGTCAACGCCACCGTCCAGCGCCGCTTCGCTGCCGTTTTCGCCGTTTGATCAAACAGCAGCATCACAGGCTTATTTCTGATATTTACCCTAAACCCAATACCCTATTTCTTCCTCTTCTTCTTCTTCTTCTTATTTCTTCAAAAGAAAAAAAAAGTCGAGAAAAGAAAAAAAAAGAAATAAATTATTATTATTATTATTATTATTATATATACAGGTACTACTACTTGATGGAATCTCAGTCTCTGCTACATATTTCAGCCTCCACTGACTTTCTAGATGCAACTGTCTTTCGTTCCTCCTCCAGATTCAAACAGCAGCAGCATCACTTTCAATCAACCTCCGACCTCCTACCTTCTCCTAATATCATTGCTCACCCTACCTCACCTCTACTTCCGACACCGGTAGCACCGTCCTGCTCCCTAAACCGATTCAGACACCAGCAGCATCTCCCTCCCAATTGTGCTCTCAGTCACAGCTTCCCTCGCAGTGCGTCGTCTCTCACATCCTCGGCCATGCCCGTCACTCCAGTCTTGCCATCTCCTGCTGATTGGGCTAATCTTCAGCAACGCCCCACACAGCTGGAACTATAGCTCATGGGTCAGTTTATCAATGCTGGCTCCTCTGCTTCTGCACTTTCTGCCACTCCCGGTATGAATTCCTTCTGGATTTTAGATTCTGGTACATCACATCATCTCACTAGTAATCAGACACTATTCACCACCTGCACAGTACTTTTCTCTCACTCTCCATCTCTACACACAGCTGATGGCTCACCACTTCTTATTACACACTCAGGAACAATTAATTCTCCCTCACTCGCATTACCATATGTTCTTTATACTCCTCATTTATCAATAAACCTTATTTCTATTAGTGCGTTGTGCGATAGTGGTCTTCTTGGTACTTTTGACTCTTTAGGTTGTTCTATTACTGATTCCTCCACCGGTGAGGAATTTGGGCGTGCTAGTCATCAGGGTCGTCTATATTATCTAGATTTTCTTCGTGCACACCACTCTCCTAGTTTTACCGGTATTGTATTCTCTGATGCTGATCTGTAGCACAGACGTTTAGGTCATATTAGCGCATCACGACTCCAGACTATAGCTCGCAGTGGTGCCCTTGGTTCTCTCACTTTTAAACATTTATCTGATTTTCATGGTTGTCATTTGGCCAAACACATTGCCCTACCCTTTAGTCACAAAAGAACTTCTGAAACCACTCATCCTTTTCAACTTGTTCATTCTGACATATGGGGACCCTCTCCCGTACCTTCGTGGAAAGGGTATCTCTATTATGTTGCCTTCATCGATGACTTCACTAGACATACATGGGTTTTTCTTATGCGTCAGCGATCTGAGATACTTGATATTTACCGGTTCTTTACAACTATAATTCACACTCAGTTCGGTGTGCGCATTAAGAATTTTCGATCGGACGGAGCACGTGAGTACACTTCCATCACTATGAGATCGATCCTTCAGTCTCACGGTACCCTTTTTCAACAATCATGCCCTCACACACATAAGCAGAATGGAGTAGCTGAACGTAAGCATCGTCACATCCTTGAGATGACTCGCGCTCTTTTACTCTCCTCTTCCGCTCCTCGTTCTTTCTGGGCTGAAGCCATCATGACCTCTGTTAGTCTTATCAATATTACTCCCTCGTCTGTCTTAGCTGGTACGATGCCTTATGAGGCTGTTTATCATTTACCTCCCGACTACAGTATGCTCCGTACTTTTGGGTGCACCTGTTACGTCCTTCTCCCTCCTACTGAGCGCACGAAGCTCTCCGCTCGTGCTGCTAAGGGCGTTCACCTAGGTCTCAGTCCTGAACACAAAGGTTATCGTTGTTTTGATCCATCAGCGGGTCGTGTTCGAATTTCTCGGCATGTATCCTTTGTGGAAGACTCCCCTTACTACCTGACTCCCTCCGAGGATACTAGATTTCTCGATTCCCCGGTTGTTGCTAGCCCCCCGACTTTATCTTTCCGCATTCCTTTTGATCCCACTCCCCTGGCTCCATTCACATCTCCTGCAGTCCTTACACCTGTTGTTCCCCCTACCGAAACACCACATGCATCTCCACAGCACCCAGCACCCACCCAACCTACTTCCCTACCGGCACATGCACCTAATCCACCGTCCTCACCCCCACACCCTGTCAGTACACCACCTCTTCGTCAGTCTACCCGTTCCACTTTTGGTATTCCTTCGGCACATTATACACCTGATGCTACTGGTCCTTCTGACCAGTTTGGTTTTGCCACCCTAGCTTCCTATTCACTACAGTTTCATGCATATCTCACTGCTATACACTTTACACGTGAGCCTAGAACCTATCAAGATACAATTCAATATCCTGAATGGAGGAAAGCTATTGTAGAGGAATTCAGTGCATTTGACCAGACTAGCACTTGGGATATTGTTCCTCTGCCAGAGGGCGTTCAGCCTATTAGCTGCAAGTGGATCTTCAATGTCAAATATCAGCCTGATGGATCTATTAAGCGGCACAAGGCTCGTCTAGTAGCCCGAGGATTTACTCAGGAGCATTACATTGATTATGATGAGACCTTTGCTCCCATTGCACAGATGACTACAGTTCGCACTCTTCTTGCTGTTGCAGCCATCCGCCAATGGTCGTTATACCAGATGGACGTGAAGAATGCTTTTCTTCATGGTACCTTATCTGAGGTTGTTTATATGGATCCTCCTCCTGGCCTTCCTACTCCTCCTCGTCATGTTTGCCGGTTGCGTAGAGCTATATATGATTTGAAGCAGGCCCCTCGAGCCTGATTTGAGTGTTTTCGCCTTATCATCATCAAGGCTGGTTTTAGTCAGAGTTCTCAGGACCATTCTATGTTTATGCGGTCATCACCGCAGGGGAGGGTAATTCTACTACTCTATGTTGACGATATGATCATTACTGGGGATGACTCTGAGGGCATTACATCCACCCAGAAATACCTTCATCAGCAGTTCCATATGAAAGACCTTGGCAGACTACGTTATTTCCTGGGCCTAGAGATTGCTCATGGATCTTGGGGGATACTCATTTTTCAACAGAAATACACATCAGATGTTATCTCCGCTGCATGCCTTTCTGACAGTAGATCAGCCGATACACCTTTAGAGCTTCATGCGAAGCTTCGTTCCACTGATGGTAAGCTCCTTTCTGATCCTACTAGATACAGACAAATTGTTGGATAGCTTGTCTACTTATGCATGATCAGATCCGATATTGCTCACGCACTCAGTGTTTTCAATCATTTTGTTTCTGCTCCTACATCAGTTCACTACGGTGTTCTTCTTCGGATTCTCAGATATCTTCGGGGCACTATTACTCGCTCATTATTCATGCCTGCTACATCTAAATTAGAGCTGAGCGCATATTTTGATTCAGATTGGGCAGGTGATCCTACTACCAGGCGGTCTACCACCGGTTTCTGTCTATTTCTTGGTGATTCGCTGATCTCATGGCGAAGTAAAAAACAGGCAGTTGTTGCATGTTCTTCAACTGAAGCTGAGTACAGAGCAATGACAACTACTACTAGAGAGATTGTTCATGTTCGTTAGTTGTTATCAGATATGGGTGTCACTCTTACAGGAGCTACTCCTCTTCATTGTGATAACCGGAGTGCATTGCACATTGCAAGCAACCCGATTTTTTATGAGCGAACGAAGCATATAGAGATGGATTGCCATTATGTTCGTGAGCGCTTTGAGGCAGGGACCATTTCTTTCCATTCTGTTACATCTTCCCAGCAGACTGCAGACTTCTTCACCAAATCTCATACTGTTCAGAGATTTAGATACTTAGTAGGCAAACTCACACTGTTTGACCCATCGTGAGTTTGAGTGGGAGTGTTAGATATTATTATAGTCTCATATTGGTTGTAGAGTTATTTTGATATTTGTTCTCCTCCTATATATAGGTAGTATTGTACTTGGTTGAACTCAATTCAATATTCAGTATTGTCTTCATTTCTCTCTGATTTATCTTAACAGTTAAAATTGCTTTGAAGGTTTTTTTGTTAATAAACAATTTTCCTGCATGCGTGTGTTTTCTTTAGAATTTGACATTGCTAAATTGTGGAGAAAGATGGAGAATAAATTTATTCTAAATTTTGTAATTTTATAGGGCTATAGATTGAAATGAAATTTTGAGTTTGATTTTTTTTGCAATGACTGTGTTATTGATGATTTTATTCGTATTAATGAGGACTATCTTCTTTTTTTTTTGATAAAAGATGACTAACGTCATCGTTCCATTAATACGAAATAACGAAACACAGGATTACAACAGAAATAAAAGTACGTAAGCAACATGCTGCATGTAACATCAACAAGAAGTACAACTAAATAAGATAACAACAACACCACAACCGCGTGATCAAGGGAGAACACGCATCACCAAAAGAACTCGGACCAACCCGAGTTGATAAGAAAGCCACAGTAGTCTAACTCACAGCCGACCGAACCACCTGGCACGGGGGTTCACTCCTCTTCTCAATGCTCGTGCCCAACACTATTCGCCCTCGATGATCCTCCTCTTCTTCGAGGCCTCCTGAATCCCTGCCCAATCATGAATCAACACAAAGATTTTACGCATGGAATTCTTAAATGTTAATGATATGTTGCGGAATATAAAATCATTTCTTTCTAGCCATGGGTTCCACATAGATGCTGCTACTGCTATATCCCAACTTTTTTTATCCCCCGACCTAATGAGACAGTTTCTAAAAGTCCCCCAAATATCTGATATCGAATTAGGTACCCGATCTATCCCGAAACCCCTACATACTACTTCCCAAGTTAACCGCGCTTTTGGACATAGGAATAGTATATGATTCGCGTCCTCTTCTGGATGAAGGCAAATCCCGCACCTGACGTCGATTTGCAAATTTCTTTTCCTGAGGTTTACTTTTGACAGAATTGCGTCTTTGTGAACTAACCAACAGAACACTTTGACTTTGAACGGGACATAAGCTCCCCAAATCGCCGCTTGGTTTGTACATCTCGTCCCACCGTCGTTGATCCACCTATACATTGCCGCCACTGTGAAGACATTAGACGTGTCTGTATTCCATAATCTATCGTCCTCAACATCATTCAAGTGACCCCCTTCATCGTTAATGAGTTTTTTGAGCTCTTCGAACTGTGATAGGCTATCCTGGTCGAGGTTGGGAGCAACTGTAAAAGTAAGTTTCCCGTTCTTCCGCACATCTGCCACAGTTAGATCCAAGTTTATCGTTCCTTTTGCAGCATGAGGGAATCTGTTTTGAAGGGTAGTTTCCCCGCACCATTTGTCTTTCCAGAATCTAGTATTTTTACCGTTTCCCACTTTACATTTGGTATTCGTGTGGAAAATCTCCCTGAGCTTAGCTATGCCCTTCCAGAGAAAGGACACCTTGGCTGTAGGGCTTCTGCCGCCAAATCTGTATTTTTTTCTCTTGCGGAACAGCGCGAATGAATAGCTCCACCAACCCTTCTTCTTAGTTGAAATTTTCCACCACCACTTGCAAAGCAACGCTTGGTTCATGTCTTGTAAGTTCATGATTCCTAGGCCACCGTTTTCCTTTCTCTTACATACTCTACCCCATTTAACAAGGGGGAAGCCTTTGTTCCCTTCGTCCGTTCCTTTCCATAGGAATTTTCTTCTGATTTTATCGATCCTGTGGATAACCCATTTTGGTAATTCGTAGATCGACATTAGGTAGAGGGGGATTGCAGAAAGGACAGAATTCAGCAAAATGATTCTTCCGCCCAGAGACAGAAATCGACTCTGCCATCCAAGAAGTTTCTTTTCAATCTTGTCAATGACCGGATACCAATCCTCCTTCAATAGTGCACCCCAGAACTGCCTTGATTGAGGACTATCTTCTTTATATGGAAAAAATGGATTTTTCTTTGTTTTATATATAACCTTCTTTTGGGAATTTATAAATTAAATTTTACACAATAGTTTTGTATTCTTTTCTCGGCCCCACCTTGTGACAAATTTTGGCTTCGTCCCTGACAATTGATAATGTTTCTAACTTTCAAGTGAGAATTAACAGATTCATTCCGGCCCTGAATCAAAATTAAGATGTTAGAAATTCATATGCCCGAGCAGCACTGAGAGAGAGAGAAAGCAACTTCAAAGTGTGCCAAAAAGAAAGAAAAAGAGAGAGAGAGAGAAAGCAACTTCGAAGTGTGCCAAAAAGAAACACATGCCAAAGTTAGGGTAACCTTTTTTTTTCATCGCCAAACGGTGGGTTGAAGCCCCCACTTTTAATTAAAAGAAATTTAACAAATATACAACTAAAAATAAGACATATAAAGTTCCGAAAATCCAACAATCTGGTCCCGACACTCATACACCTTAACTAACAAATAAAAAATACGACAAAACCTAATTCTACTGGTCGACCGATATTGTAACAATAAGTTTTTCGTGTCAATTTAAACTCATTTTTTCTTATTTCTTCGCTTGTACCCCGTTTGTCCAAAGTTTATCCAAGTTTCTGGGAGAAGTTATCTTAAATTCCTAAGCATATCAATGAGCCACCAAATTCTCTGTCCTGTCCGAACTCATAATGCGTTGTTGCCTATCAATGTTCTAGGGAGCTTTTGTTAGAAAATTTTGCCATAATGATCCACTTTTTGAAAATATTTGGCGCTCTGACCCACTTCCGAAAACAATTAGCGATCCGATCCAGTTTTGAACACGTCAGCATAAACCGTTATTGGAAATAACGGCATAGGTTATTTATGTGCCGTTATTTTCAATAACGGCATCTATATTTTAAAAAAGTGTCATGCCGTTATTTGGAGTAACTGCATAGGTTATTTGTGTTTCGACAGCTTGTAATCTTCATTTAGAAAAAAAAATTGCAAGTGTGAAAACCTTATAACAGATGCCGTTATTTCAAATAACGGCATTCTCAATTTATAAATTTTTTTTATAAAAAAGTAACTTATTATTCATCCTCTCTGACGAATCAGTTAATTTTTTAAAAAAAAAATATATAACTGATGTCGTTATTTGGAATAACGGCATCAATTATAATTTTTTTTAAAAAAAATTAACTTATTATTCATCCTCTCTGTTTCCAAACAACGGCAAGAGTTCATTTATATATAACTGATGCCGTTATCTCCAATAACGGCATCAGTCATTCGAATGCCGTTATTGGGGATAACGGCATTATTTATATAAGTTTTTTTCACACTTAGAATTTTTTAAAGTTAGAAGATTCACACTTGTAAGAGAAATATATTGATGCCTAACGGCATGGTAAAAAATGTAAAATAGATGCCGTTATTGAAAATAACGGCACGTAAATAACCTATGCCGTTATTTTCAATAACGGTTTATGCTGACGTGTCCAAAACTGGGTCAGATCGCTAATTATTTTTGGAAGTGGGTCAGAGCGCCAAATATTTTCAAAAAGTGGGTCAGCATGGCAAAATTTTCCTTTTGTTAACTATCTTTTCATTACATTCTGAATTCACTGCGAATATTACTGATTTTGAAATGGTTCCAACCTGCTGCATTTTTATCCAAGAAAGATTTTTTATTTTTTTTCAAAGGTCAATGGTGGGTTGAAGGCCCTCCAAGTCTCATTAAAAATAATTTAATAAAACATACAACAAAAAAATAAGGCTTATAAAATTCAGATCCCAACAGACTAGGTCTTGGAACTCATGCACCCCAACCAACAAACAAAAAATACAGCGAAATCTAATCATACTGATCGACTGACCTAGCCAGAGCCAATTTTCAGTGCCAATTTGAGCCCATTCTCTCTCAGCCCCTCGCTTGTACACCATTTATCCTCGTTGTTGCTCGCAACAACACCTCCGTAGCCCCCAGCAATGACTCATACATCAACTTCAAGCACCATATAAAGAGACACCATAGGTACTCCACCAATCTGACATCTCCCTGTACAGATTGAGTCCCCGTTCTCATCCCCTCGCTTGACCCTCGTTGACTCTCACCGCTACCTCGCAACGAATGCTGTCGTCGCCCCTGACGGCTTTACGAATCCCACCACCTCCTCCAATCCCCTTGACATGAGCGAGACCTAAGACACTCATCACTTTGACCTGAATAGGTCAAAGTAGAGACCAAACTTTAAAATTGTCTGGCTACCGTCGCCTACACCAACTAGGATACATTTCACTGCTAATTGTAAATCGGTTGTATTTTGGATATTAGGAAAAATATTTGGATATTAGGGGCTCCTCAACGTCGACTCGAATATCAACAATTACTTTGAAATTCAAATCTCCCCCTACGACAACACTCCCAAATCAAATGAATCAACTTCCCCCACTGAATCTCTCACTGCCCTCCCCGCATGCCTCAATGGCAGCACCCACTACCCCCAAAACCTGTCGAGCGCTTACCCACATGACACCACCTCACAACAACCAGACCCACGACAGCCAGCACGCCGCCAGCCCCGACGCGACCAAACAAGCCCTGCGTGGGGTGGCCCCGGCAGCACATCCCACATCCTCAATGGCTGGCGGTGGTGCATTCCGCAGTCGGCTCCCTTCGTAACACCTTCGACCCTGTCGAACGTCGCAGGCAGCCACCGCTGCCCCCAAGACCAAGCCCGATCTCTGCTTGCCCCACTCTGATCCCGAAGTGGACCCCAATCGACGATTACGATGTTGGAGAATTTACCACAACTCGCAGTGCTAATGTCGGAAGTACACTACAAGCAATAGAAACTACCAAGACTTAGATGAACCAAGAACAAGCAATAACGATATATGCAAGATCTCACAAGAACACAATCAATATGCAGAAATAACCAATACTTCTTATTCTCCAAGAAATACATAGATTACAAAAGAGATTGCAACTCTCAATCTCTTCTCCTCACCTTTGAAACACTCGACATAATCCCCTCATGAAGTTGAACAATGATAACGACTCACCAATTATCTCTAATCAGTTATTGATGGATTAGATCCACACAAACTCTAAAGTCTACAGCCATATATATAGCCCTCAAGTAAACCCTAAAAGATAAACACAAATCCAGCTTATTGGGCCTTAAACTCGTCAGCCCAAATAACACAATGCCGCTATTATTCGACTGCACCCCCATGTCGGTTGACTGCAACGTGTAAAGCCCACAACCGAGATATGACCGGTCGACTGCACAGTCAACCATCCCTTCTCTATTGAACCATGTACACTCGAAGATACCTACCAGCCTAGTTGCATTCGGGTGGTCGGTCGACCGCACCCCAGGACAGTCGACCACAACTCTTAAGCTGCACTTCTTCTAGCTGATGTTGCATTCTCTTGCTGTCTTCGTCTTCTCCTCTTTTTCTCCAACTTCAAGTACTCCGTGCCTAAGTGTATTTGGGGCCAAAATACTAACAATCTCCCACTTGGACCAAATACACAACTCTTTAAAGTTATTGTAATCTTTACCTCGCATTATCACTGTCAATCTCCCACTTTCATGGAAGACATAGTACTCCCCACTCTCATGAAGAGCACCTCCGCCACTCCACCACGTGGAGTGCACCAACCACCCCTCATCGCCTCATGAAGGATGTGCTCCACCAATCACGTAGAGCACGAATACCAGAGAAACAACCTCCCATGTCAGATTCCGTGTTATAAGACTCCCCAACTCGCAGACTCTTTATCAACACTGGACATGGTTCAAAGCCTTTCAATGCACCCTCTGCACTAGAAGTCTCCGTGGACAACACATCCATAAAATCTGCAGACTGTTCAATCCTTACAGTCCCATTTCGGTTACCCTCATCAACATCACCCCGTATATCAATACCAGTGCTCTCTACCTCACAAGAGCGACTTGAAGCTTCGTCTGCCATATCGCAAAGTACCCTCACCGCAGCAACGTCTTGACCTCTAGGATCACTTCCATGGCCAGCAGCCTTTACTAAATTAGTAACATCCTCTCCACAACTGAAAGAACTCAGTTGCATCTCACACAACCTACTACTCGATTATGGCTGAGAGTCAACTACAGGAGAAACGCACCTCACGTCTCTAAGCAAATACAGTGTTCCCTCATGCTTTCCTTTTGCAATCACGCTTGAACCTGTAGCTATACGCCACTCCCCACTACCAACTGCAGTAGACATACCCTCTTTGTCTAGCCTTCCAATCGAGATAAGATTTTCTTTCAAGTATGGAACATGCTTGTCTTCCACAAGACAACACTCTGATCATCATTGGCTTTTACGCGAATAGTACTTACCCCTCGTGCAGGACACCGGAGACCGTTCCCCACGATCACATCTCCAAAAGAACCCTCCTTGTAGTCATCAAACACCTCTCTTCTCAGAGTGTAATGAAAAGAAACTCCCGAATCAATACACCAATCTTGAGTGCCCAACTCCTCCCTAACTGATAAGCATAACTCTTCAACAAGCCCTACTTGAGCTTCCTTTGGGATATCTCTCTTCGGTTTCTCCTGCTTTCTCTTTATATAAGCCTAGCAACTGCACATCATGTGACCTCTCTAGTGACAATACCAGCACTCAGGCCCATGTCCCCCATCGTTGTCATCAGACTCACTATCAGATGAACTACTCTGATCCTTCTTCTTCGACTGCTCTGTAGCACCCCAAATTACCAATATGATCTCTCAAAAATACGTGGCACAATTCTCAGCATCAACCTCAATTGTAATAGTAAACATAGTCAAAACACAGAGAAAATTTTTCAACTTCTATTATATTAATTCTTTACAAAGTACAGCGGAAAACAAACACCTTGAATTACAAATTTTTATTTTACAACGCATTCTTTTACAAATTACATAAGCCATAACATCATTCTATCTCATGCATCCAAATTCCAAGCTATAGGTACCTACTTGTAAAACATGAGGCTAGAGATAATCCTAATCCCCAAAACTACAGGGGTCAGTCATAACGGTGTGAGTGACATAAAAATAAATGCAACATAAATAAAACATAAGGCATAGAGTAATAAACAACATGTACCAACAACAAGAATAAAAGAAATAATAAATATCAATAAATACAACAAGAAAATATCAAGTGCGACTAGGTTAAGTGTCAAGTGTAGAAAAACAGGAAACAACATGCATAAAACCAAGTCAAGAAAATATTAATGCTATATGCTGACTCTCTAATGCATACTTATCGGATTCTATGCATCTCACTCTACTTAGGTCCGGTGCAAGCCCTTAACGTTCTCCCCTTGATAGGGTTCAATCCCCCGTTATGCAACTAATCCTACTACGATGACTACTACGAGATTTAGATCTACCCCACGCCATAATAATTCCGAAGGTCAATCTCTGTTCACAGATAATTTCGGAGACTATTTCACTCACACCTAGGAATCTTCGAGAATATCCCACACCGCAAGTTATGGCGCCTCATCACACGAATACCCCATGAGTGTCTCCTCGACCCCGATAATTCCGGAGATCAATCCCATATCGCAGGTAATTCCGGAGACTATTTCACTCACACCACGATAATTTCGGGGATTATCTCACACCGCAGGCCATACTGAGGTCCATAACCCATGTTTCCATTTCATCATATCACCATCTAGTGCATGTCCTTATTTTGTTAAGTTAATTAATTATTTATTAGATTTCGAATCTCATACAGTTGGTGTACCCTACCGGGCTTAACTCAACTGAACAACAACCAAAATCTCAACCGCCGGTAGCTAAGGCCCCACTTAATCTCTAAAGACTCATAGTTCAACCATCAACACCAAAACTTTCAACAAAACTCACAAATTCATCATCAAAACGGTTATATGAAGAAGACTTCTTAAATCGACAAAAATCCAAAACTATATAATGTAATCATAAAATTCCAGAATTCAAATAAAATATTAAATCCATTAAATAACAGAAAATCATATTTTTAAGTCGTAGAATATCACCAAAACATCAACTCCTTTGGAAGCCACATATAACTCACTTAATAGGATCATAAGAATACTGTAATCTATAATAAAAACATCATCTAAAACAGTAGGGCAATAATCTATAACATCGAGAAAATAACCATTTAAAGAAACGAAGAAAATTCATAAAATAGCCAAAACAGCAATTGACTGTCGATCGCTCAAGAAGGGCAGTTGACTGTCAATTAGAAATCGCCAAAATAGAAGCATGACGGTCGACCGTGACCTGCTATACAACCAGGTAAGGCTTTTGTGCATGTTTCGACTGATACTCGATTAAACTTTATAAAATCAAAATTTAACTACCTGAGATGATCAAACATAACTTGTATAACATATAGGAGTTTATAAAACACATCAAAACATATCAAGATCTTAAAAGAGTGATACTTCACAAAATCTTTCAAAACAGGATATGAACATATATATAAGTGTATATATGTGATTAAGCATCAATAAAACTTCGAGAAAACAGCATATATAGGTAGTATAATGTTTAGACTCAATCTCATCACTAAAACAAATCAATCTCAATCAAAACTTCATGAAGAACATCAAATTCCATTTCGGCCATCCATCAAAACAGAGACATATGGTCTATGTGTATATGTTGGTATATATATATGTTTAAGCATTAAGAATCAGTGTATAGGAGTGGTGTAAGGTTTAATTTAATCTCAATATAAAAAAAAAACTTAAGAATCAATTGAAAACATCACAAAATTCACAAAAACCAAATTTTGACCTGCACACAAATAGACCCAAAACTCAACTCCATCTCTTCCACTCAAAACTTGATTCTTTTAGGTCAATAACTCTTCAACAACTTGATTAAACACAAACCCCAATGATTGCATCAATTTACTCATGAATACATGCAATAAAACAATCATTCATCAAGTTCTTTACTCATCAAAACCTCAAACGGTGTGTGTATGCATACTCAACATTAAAAGAACTCATCTTTGTCAAATTGTGCATAATACAACATGCAATCTCATCATAACAAGTTAAAACAGCAAGTAGATGAAGAGAAACAACCTACTCATGATTTTTATTAGGTTCTTTAACAATCTCAAGCCATCTATCTATATGTAATTTTAAATCCTCAAAGCATATAGGTTTCATGAAAAGATTCAATTTTTAATTCATCCATCCATCAAAATTCATTATATCTACATACCATCATCTAACATGCTTTCTAATAGATAAATCATCACATACAACATGCTTAGAACAATAAGAAAACAAACATATGTCACTCACCTTATTGAAGAATCAACCGAAGATAATAAAGAAAAAAGAAAAATCCCTCATTTTGCAAGAAAACCAAGATCCTCGCTTTGAAACTCCAAGAAAATAATAATAAAGAAATCCTTTTGTGTTTTGCAGCAAAGAGATGGCTGCACCTCACCTTATGTAGGCCGAAAATAGGGTATCTAGGATTTTTGAATAGATTTGCAAAATATCTCTTTTAAATACATCTTTACATATATAGATCTTTATACTTGGAAATTAAATAAAACCATCTTAATTGAGATTTAAAAATAAGAACAACCACTCTATTATCATCTGGCACTGTTTTGAAAACCCAGAAAACGAAATTGTACTTTTTGCTCTCTAAGTGGCAATTTTGCAAAAAGACCATTCTTTATCAAAACTTACAAAATAAACCAAATTTATTAAAACAAAAAGAAAAATATTTACCTCTAAGTTGACTAGGAATCATGCCCAGCCCAAAAATTCAAAAATATGGAGTTTTCACTCCAAGTGGTAATTTTGCACAAAAGTCCCTCTTTTTGTAATATTTGCAAATAGATCAAATAATTATCAGAAAAATCCAAAAAATTCATAAATAATATATAATAATAAATAATGAGTTTTCTCAAATAATTTCTGACTTTGAACTTCCCAAGAAAATATTTGCACGTGTAAAAAGGTAAATTTCAGAAAAATATTTATTAAATCACCAAAAATCATTTTAATTCATTTATCAATCTTAAAAAATTATTTAAAAATCTGGGGTATTACATGCTCTTAGATCTCCCACGTCTCCTCTAAACAGACAATGTGGAATCTCTAGAAGATGATGATGGATATCCCCCGTTTCTTACCATTTTCACCTCTTCGTTCAGAATGCTACTCACCACATCCTGTAGAGTCATTGAATCTGTCATAGTGCTTGTAATAGTCTGTTCCACCGTACCATAACTATTGGGTAAAGTAGATAGAAGTAACAATGACTGTCTCCTCTGTGAAAACTTCAAACCTGCAGCTTCCATCTGGTTATAAACCATACAGTAATTGTTCACATGTTCTGCTACTGAATCCCCTTCCTTCAACTTCATATTAAACAATTTCTTCAGATGAACAATTTGATTAGATGTCGACGATTTCTCATACATATCCGTGAGAATCTCCATAGCCTCCTTTGTGGTCTTTACCTTCGAGATATGAAATAACGTCTTCCTCCTCAGCCCCAATTGAATCTGCCCTAGCGCCTTCTGATCCAAACGATTCCACTCTGCCAAGACCTTCGCATCCTTGTCTCCACCTTCCGGCTTCTCATCAAACAAAGGACCATCAAGATCTTTCAGACGAAGATACGCTATCATCTGAATCTTCCACATCGCGAAGTCACTCCCATCGAACCTCTCGATCTTCGACTTGCTATCGGTCATCTCGAACATAGAGCTCTGATACCACTTGTTGAAGAATCTACCACAACTCATAGTACTAATAGCGGAAGTACACTACAGGCAATATAAACTACCAAGACTTAGAAGAACCAAGAATAAGACACCACGATATATGCAAGATCTCACAAGAACACAATCAATATGCAGAGATAACCAATACTTATTATTCCTCAAGAAATACAAAGATTACAAAGGAGATTACAGCTCTCAATCTCTCTCCCTCACCTTTTGAAACACTCGGGCCCAATCCCTTCTTGAAGTTGAATAATGATAATGGCTCACCAATTCTCTCTAATCAGTTATTGATGGATTAGATCCACACAAACCCTAGAGTCTACAGGCATATACATATAACCCTCAAGTAAACCCTAAAAGATAAATACAAATCTCGCTTACTGGGACTTAAACTTGTCATCTCAAATACAACACAGTGCTGTTGTCGGTCGACCGCACCCCCAGGTCGGTCGACCGCAATGTGTAATGCCCACACCCGAGACATGACCGGTGAACTGCACGGTCGACCGTCCCATTCTCTGTTGAACCATGTACACTCAAAGATACCTAGCAGCCTAGTTGTGGTCCGGTGGTCGGTCGACTGCACCCCAGGACAATCGACCGCAACTCTCCAGCTGCACTCTCTTGCTGTCTTCGTCTTCCCCTCTTACTCTCCAACTTCAAGTACTCCATGCCTAAGTGTATTTGAGGCCACAATCCTAACACACGACCATCACACGACTGTCCCCTGGCAAACATTAAAACCCCAAATGGCCATCCCACGGCCTTGTCCATGTCACATTAAAACCCCATCCCACGGCCATGTCACGACCTTCTAATTTTTCTTCCTCATCCTTACTTTCCAAGAAAGAATTGAAGCCAACAAATCCACAATTAATTGATTCATTGTTCCTCAACAGTAGATATTCACTCATATCAATTTGTTAATGTTCTTGTTCATACTTGGAGCATCCACAGCTGTGTGGTATTTTATCATTTTATGCATATTTTATCTTTCGTAGTGCTGCAGTCTGTACTATATATGCATACTATGACATATGAGCGACAGTAGACAGCTATATTTGGCAGAGGAAATAGCAATATGCATATTATAGCGGACGAAACATGACGTTTCGTCCGAATATTTTATAATTTTTTTATTTGATTGGACGAGGAAACTTTTGAATTAAAAAAATCACAGACGAAGAGGGGAATGCCTGATCTTTTATGAAATAGTTTAGATAGTAAATTAGTTTAATTAGATAATTAGTTAAATAATTAGTTAGAGAATTAGGTTTAGTTATATAATTAATCACTAATTAATGATTAACTGGGAAAAATAGGGCAGCAAGGTCCGTCGAATTTTGCTTTATTTTTTCCAAATTCTAAAAATTAATTAAAATAATATAAAATACAAAAAAAAATTAAAATATTTCGAAATTTGGATCGGACGAAAAATTATGTTTCATCCGTTCAATTTTTTTCTCAACTTTGCTATTTTTTAGCTTTTCATAACTGCAGCGAAACCACAAATTGATATTTCTATTATGCATTTTGCCATTTTTTAGCTTCACGACTGTGGATGCTCTTACGAAAAGAGCAGTCAATTTCATTATTTTTTTTTATTTATTTAAAAAAGGAGTAAACTATATATAAATGAAAGTGATTTGAGACCGCCTCAAATTTCTGCCAGTTGATTATTTAGTTAGCAAGTTAATTCCCTTACCAGTTAGATGTAGTATATATCTTTCTAGGGATTATCAAAGTTAATAGTAGTAATTTAATCTATATTTTTTTTGGCGTTTCTGAGGCGTTTCTTGAGGCATTTCTTAAGCGGTTCTTGAGGCGTTGTTCTCACTTCATTATCCCCTTAGTTTTGGGTGAGATCTTTCCTCTCTTCCTCTTCTATTATTTGATTTTCTTCTCCTGTGATTTGATTTGATCTTCTCTTCTGTTGATTACTTCATTTGTGCATTGATCTGATTCTTTTATTCTGTTGTTAGATTTTCTCCTGTGACTATTTGATTTTTATCTTATAGTGATTGATCTTCTTCATCTGTTTTTTTGATTTTCTTCATTTTATCAATTGTTCTTGTTCTTCTGTTGATTTACTTTCTATTTTTGTTGTTTGATCTTCATTTTCTGTTGATTAATTATTTCCTTTTGTTTGAAGTTTTCGTTTCATCTTGTTTCTGATTTTAAGATTGATTCTTTGATAGACTAGGGTTTGTAAGTTACACCAATCTCTGTATGGCTTGAAGAAAGCCTCACAATAATGGTTTTTGAAGCTAACCACTGCACTACAGAAGGCTGAATTTCGGCAATCATGGTCAAATTATAGTCTTTTTGTGGGCCAAAGAAACAAGATAAATACCCAACAAATTGTGGGCTGAGACCTGGATAATACGCAGCGGTATTTTTTTTTAAATCCGCATTTAAATTGCGTAGCCTAGTGAGATTCAGACCTGAGTTGCTCTGATACCATGAAAGAATTGACATGTGGTGTTGAGTATCTCTTTATTACCTTGATGACATTGAATACTTCGTACATACATATATAGGATCAAGGATTACCGATCCACAATTCTAGGGATATACACAGCTCACTAAATCATACATATATAGGATCAAGGATTACCGATCCACAATTCTAGGGATATACACAGCTCACTAAATGGATATACACCATACAAGATTAATGAGGATATATACGAATATAGAATAGAACTCCAAGATTTACGCCTTATTATCTTTCGTGGTTTATCGATCTATTTTCCAGTTCTATCCTCCCTTTCTGTTCTTATTTCTTTTTTTATTTGCTTTTTTCCACCATTTATTATTATTTTTTTTTATCTTTTGTTCTTTCTGGTTAGATTTTTCTCGTGTTTTTTTATTTTGGGCTTTCTTGTGGGACGTGAGACTTTTCTTTTTGTGGTATGGCTGAACTTTGGACTGAGGTGGTTGTAAAGAAAAAGAAACCCAAGCACATTAAAGGGTTTCCTGTTCTGAGTAGTCTAACTGTTTGCTCCCCTTTAGAGCATCTGTAGTCGTTGCTGCCAAATTTTGGGTATATAGCAATTTGGAAATAGGAAAAACAGAATCTTGCTGCAGTCGTTCAATGCTATATTCGATCTGTCGTTTGTTTTCTTTGAAGGACGGAAGATTATACACCGTTAATTTGATCGCACGATTCATTATTCTCCGTCCCTTTTAATTATTTTTTTTTTAAAAAAGTCACAGACGGATCAATATACACCGTTATTTTCATCGCACGATTCATTATATTCCGTCCCTTCTTAAAAAAAAAAATTTTTTTTTAAACTCACAGACGGTTTAATATGAACCGTTAATCTCATCGCACGCATCATTATAAACCGTCCCTGTTTAAAAAAAAAAAATTTAAATTAAATCACAGACGGTTCATTAAGCACCGTCATTTTCATCAGACGGATCATTATGATCCGTTTGTTGGAATTTTTTTTTTTTTTAAATTCAACGCACAGACAATTCATTATGAACCGTTCATTATGAACCCACAGACAATTCATTAGTTATCCCACATTAATTATCAAACGGTTAATTATGAACCCACAGACAATTCATTAGTTATCCCACATTAATTATCAAACGGTTAATTATGAACCCACATTTTGAACCGTTCATTAGTTTTAAATTTTTTTTTTTTTTAAAATCCCACAGACGGTTCATTATGAACCGTTAATTACATCGCACGGTGTTTTATATACCGTCCCTGTTTAAAAATTTTTTTTTTTTAAAAACGCACAGACGGTTAAATATGCACCGTCATTTTGATCGGACGGTTCATTATCACCCGTCTGTTGAAATTTTTTTTTTTTTTGAAACCAACGCAGTATAAAGCTTCGTCTGACTTCAAATTCGTACGTCTAACCTAAGAGACGAAGTTTAATCCTTCGTCATTTTTAACAGACGAAGTATAATCGATCGTTAGCTATATTTTGGTTATTCTCAAATCTTCTCCTATATTTAGCCAGCTATTGTACCTCGTACACCCAAATTTTGGATTTTTAGACGACGACTACAGCATGTTTTTAAAGCAATTTTCCAAATTTTGGGTTTTTAGCCCACGACTACAGATGCTCTAATCTCTCTTTCTCTTTTCCCATATATCGGCTCCTTCATCTTCTTCTACTCTAAAACCTAATCCTCTTCTTGTTCATTCTAAATCTGACCCTTCCTTAATTTACTTTCGGTGTGTGCACTTCGAAATCAATTGTATCAGCAAGATGAAGTGTTTATCTTGCGAGAAAACTAGGCACTCCCGTTATCGTTGTTTCTCTCTCCAACATCTTTTAGGGTTTCCAACTGGGATCTCGATCTCTGAGCAGGTGATAAATGCTTTTGACTTCTCTTCTCTTAAAGTTAAGCTTGAAGAGATGAATGCTAAATCTATTGCTAAGGTTGAGATCCCTCCTGTGAATAGTTCTTCCCTTGTCTTACTCCCGTTACCATCTCCTATTTCTACTCCCACTGCCTCTAATGTTAATAAGATCTCCAAAAAATGATTTGCTGTGATTTCACTCCTTATATTGCTCTGAAAAAAGAAGATCTCTCATCCTTTGGGGCAGTGTCTATGATTGGTGGATCTATTAGCAACATTACTCTTGACAACTTTCTTGGGCATACTTGCGGTATTAGTGATTGGTCTTGGGAGATTAACTCTTGCTTCTAATGGTGATGTTGTTATCAAGTGTCCTTCTGCCCAGGTTCTCTCTAACTTAGTTGCCGAAAATTCTTTTCAAATTGGGTCAATAAAAATTGTCATTCGAAAATGGGCATGTTTTGGAACTGAACTTCCTCTTTCCAATTTTGAAAATGTCAAAGTTACAATCACTGGTCCTCCTCCATAATGTGATAATCCTAGACTTGTGGCTGCTATGACCAAGTGTATTGGTGAGCTTATTTGCACTTCTTCTACTATTATGCTTGCCTCTGGTTGTTTACAAGTGGAAGCTAACTTTATGTGTGATAAACATTCGGACAAAATCTCAGCTTATGACCTTCGTCTGGGTGGTTATTTGTTTCCAATCTCTGTTTCCTATCCTACTATTGGTGCCTCATCAACTCCTATTTCCCTATCTTTAACTGACCATGTTGGTTCTTCTCAAGAGATTCCTAAGTTTCCTGAGGGTAGTTCCACTACTACTCGGGGTGGTTATTACAAAAAATTTGCTGGGAATCGTTCTTTTAACAAAAGAGGTAATTCCACTTTTAGGAATGATTCTAGAGGCAACTTTAGAGGGCGTAGAAATTTCACTTATAAGAGAA
This sequence comes from Hemerocallis citrina, assembly GCA_017893485.1. Lineage (NCBI taxonomy): Eukaryota > Viridiplantae > Streptophyta > Magnoliopsida > Asparagales > Asphodelaceae > Hemerocallis > Hemerocallis citrina. Next base: position 302,873,789 of record CM030360.1, read on the forward strand.
ATGACCATTATCCATCTCCCACTCCTGCTGAGTTGTCTACAGCCTCCTAATTTGGTTTGAAAGCTTCATCTACTACTTCTTCTGATAAAGGGCTTGTGGTATCTAATACCCATATTGTTGAGAAAGTTAATGATATTGTCACTGGTATTAATGTTTTATCTGATGTGCATATTACTTCTGAAGAGAATACTGCTAAGTCTCCTCCTCCTCGTCCTTCTGTTGATACTGAGGTTCATGAGACTGATTCTTCTTTATTAGCTGTTGCTGGCACGACTTTGTTGCCTAGTGCTGACTCTATTGATGGAAAGCCTTCCCTCTCTTCTAATTGGGATTCTGTGATTCTTGTTGTTGTATCTTCTGATCTTCCCCAAGCTAGCAACAAATGGCATGATTGGAAAGTGGATCCTGATTTTGCTATTGCTTGGACTAATTATAAAAGTTGCGTTCAGGTTTCCTCTTCTATTGATGGTAACATTTCTGATAAGCTGTCTATCTTACTGTCTGATTCAAAGATCAAAAATGGTGACTGGATTCATGAGGATGATCTTCTGACCGTGGAAGAAGGTGAAATTGGCATTTCTACTATTTCCCAAAAGGTAGATAAACTTATCCTTTTTGTTGACTGTTTTTCTTTCAATTTTCTTTCTTCTTTTAATATGAGGTATTCTTTTACTCTACATGTTTATAGTCAATTTTGTCATTATTATAATTGTTTTTCTAATTTATGTCAATTCTATATTCAGGAATCAGGATTCATCTGAACTTTATGATAATCCTATTTCTTCTGGCTTTTATAACAATTCTTCTGATTCCCAATTTGCCATTGAGCATCACTCTCCTAATTTGATTGATTCTTTATATCTTGACACTCATTCTTTGGCTATTATTCCATATGAAGGCATTTCTTATTTGTTTAAATATAGTAATCTGATGACTCCTCTTGCTGAGATCCCTCCTACTCCTTCTAAAAGGAAATATACTAATAGGAAGTATAATACTACTCATGTTAGAGCTAGTGCTCACATTAAAGCTAAGCATTCTTCTTCTCAATCTGCTCCTGCTAAAGCATCTCTATCTACTCAAGTTAAAAACTTGGAGATTCCTTCTATCCCCGAGGATTACTCTCGAGGTACCCCCTTTTGGATCTATATACCAAGTTTATTTTGATTCTTTATCTAATGCTGATATCATGAGTCTTGCCTCTGACATGGGTTTGTTAATTGATAATTCTTTTAATTCTCAGATTATTCTATTAGACTTCTTGAAATGTCTAGAGCTATGGTGAATAATTGTTTTAATGATTAGTGTTTCCTGGAATATTAGAGGTGTTGGTAGCTTACACAAGAAAGAAGCTATATTGGATCTTATTTCCTCTCTTAAATGTGATATTATTTCAATTCAAGATTCTAAAATTTCTTCTCTATCTCCATATATTAAAAGAGAGTTGGGTGGGTCTTTGATCACGGGATAGATTAGTTTAGATTCTATTGATTCTTGTGGTGGTATTCTTTTTGGTTTCAAAGACTCTTTATTCAAACTTGTTTCTGTTATTAAATTGAAATATTTTCTGATTGTGGTTCTCGATTAGCTTGAATTCAATTGTTCCTTAACTGTAGTTTCTGTTTATGACCCATCTACTTGTAATTTTAGAAATGAATTTTGGGAGGAATTTTTGTCTTTCTCTGGTCTTATTAATGGTTTCTGAATCTTTTGTGGTGACTTTAATGTCACTAGATTTTAAATGAAAGAAGAGGAAATTCCGCTCGTATCAATGATTTTCTTAAATTCAATGATTGTATTAGAATTATGGATCTTATTGATATTCCTGTTAATGGTAGGTTATTTACTTGGTCTAATAATCGTCTTGATCCTTCTATGGCCAAACTTGATAGATTTTTAGTTTCTTCTGATTGGATTTTCTTTTTTCATAATTCTTTTTTTCAAGCTCTTCCTAATCCTACTTCTGATCATGTTCCTCTAAGACTTCCCTTTTAAATAAATATTTGAGAAATTTTGGCTTGAGGACCATATTTTTGTCAATCGTATTATTTATTGTCTTTCTTCTATTACTCACTCCCATGGTTTAGCTAGACTTCTTTTTAAATTGAAATCTGTTAAAGCCGATTGCAAAAAAGAAAATTTTGGTAATTCTACTGTCCTTAAATAGAATCTTTTATCCACTTTTAATCATATTGATCAACTTGAAGAATTGGGTCCTATCTCAATTGAAGATAGAAAGAAGTGAATTGAGAGTAAGAACGAATATTTATCTCTTGTTCATTCTGATCATCTTAAATTGGCTCAAAGAGCTAAAATCAAATGGTTTAAAGCTGGTGATTGTAACACTCTTATTTTCATAGTTTCGCCTCTCATAGGCAAAGAAATAATAGAATTACTTCTATTACTGACAATGATGTGGAATTTTCTTCTAATTCTGATTTTTATTCTATTTTTCTTAACTCGTATAAAAATCTTATGGGTTCCTCTCATTCTCCATCGCTTAAGTTAGATTGGAATTCTCTTTATGGAAATGATAATCATGATCTCTCTTGCCTTGATATTCTTTTTTCTATGAAGGAAATTAAATCTACAGTATTTTCTATGAATGGTGATTCTTCTCCCGGTCTTGATGATTTCCCTTGTTTCTTCTTTCAAAAAATTTGGAATTTTTTGAAAGATGATATTTGATATGTTTACCGATCTTTATGATGGTAGGTTTTATTTTGATAGAATTAATTATGTGCATACTAAATGCATTGGTTCTAATAGTGTGTCTTCCTTTAGACCTATTAATCTTCTTAATGTACTTTTTTAAAATTGTTATGAAAGTTTTAGCTAATAGATTAAGTTCTATTATTTCTTCTTTAACTGATTCTTCTCAATCATGGTTTATTAAAGATAAGTTTATTCTCGATAGTGTGGCGTATGCTTTGGAAATTATCTCTCAATGTCATAAATCTAAATCTAATGGCATTTTGCTAAAAATTGATTTTGAGAAAGCATATGATAAAGTTGATTGTAATTTTCTGTTTGATATTTTTATTAATAGAGGATTTGGCTTTCGTTGGATTTCTTGGATTCAATCTAGTCTCTTTGCTGGTACCTTTTCTGTTATTATTAATGTGGTTGAAGGTAATAAATTTAAGTGTAAGAGAGGCTTTAGACAAGGAGATCCAATTTCCTTTCGTTTGTTTGTCCTTGTGGCTGATGTTTTTAGTAAAATGATTTCTAAGGCTTGGCATGCTAATATCATTGAAGGTTTAGGTGGTTTTCATGATTTTAAAGGTGTTTTAAATCTCCAATATACTGATGATACTAGTTTTTTTGCTAAGCCTAATGGTATTACTTTGAGGAATTTGAAACTTTTATTATACAATTATTAAAAAGTCTTTGGTATGTCGATTAATTTTGTTACAACTTCTGTTATTTGGCATTGTGGTTCTAATAGTAATCAATCTGAAATTTCTAATTTCTTCAAAATTGTAAGTCTGCTTCCTTTCTTATTACTTATTTAGGAATCCCTTTCAGATGTGGGAAACTCCATAAGGAAGAGTGGTTACCCATGATTAACAAAGTTGAGTCTCGTTTAAATTATTGGGCCGGTCATCAACTATCTAGAGGTGATAGACTTACTTTAGTTAACTCTACTCTTTCTTCTATTCCTCTTTATATGATGTCATTTTTTTATGTTCCTTCTTGGTTTATTAAACGTATTGATAAGATTAGAATGAACTTTTCTGGTCTGGTTCTGCTTCGACCTCTATTAGTGTTTATCTTTGTAAATGGGAATCTGAGAAAGAAAGTGGTCTTGCTTAATCTTAGGAATCAAAATCTTGCTATTTGTAACACCTCGGATTTTAAAATACCGAAAATATCCCCTTTTTCATTTTGTAGTGGTGAGAATTAATTTTAAGGTATATCGTATTTTATTCTTATTTTTAAATATTGATATTGGGATTGATATTTGAGTTGGATCTGTATTAATGATATATAGGAGTTATGAGTCGAGTTTTATATGAAGAAATATTGTTTACTCTATTTTCTACTTTGGAAGATTATTATGAGACTATTTATGTATTTTATATTGTTAGATTTGTAAAGTGTAAGAGTTGGGAGGCTTATATGTAATACTCCCTATTAATTATTTATTTAATTAATTATTTTAAATAAACCCCCCCCCCCCCCCCCCCCATTCTTCTTCCTCTTTCTTTCTTTCCTTTTTCCGGATCCCGACCGAAAGCAACGATCGACCCATTCGGCCATCCCTTCCCATGCCCAAATCCCCTCCATCTCTCCATGGTTCTTAAATTAAATTGAGGGATAGGCTAATTGAAGGGTTCTCTACAACGTGGTAGCATCGGATTTTCGAATGGATGTCGAAAAGGTATACCCTATTTTATTTATTCGTATAAAATTAAGTGTGGTTAGTTTTATTGAGTAGAAATATTATAGTGGAGAAATTTAGAGAGGTTGGAAGTAGTAGATTGGAGGAATTGGTAGATGGTTAAAGAAATTGTAAGTTGTTGATAAATTAGGATTTTGGATTTGTAAAATAGAGATATATATATATAAGAATTATCTCTGTGTGTTGGTAAAAATTGTAGATGATCCTCATTATTGTTGTTAACCCTGATTGGAGATATTAGGACAAAGGGATTGAAGAAATTAGGAAATAGGAAACTTTCCTATTAGAAAGCCTCCGATCATTATGTGAGTTCTTGTATCGGGGTTCGAATTTGAAATCCGTTGATGTAGCTCACCTACATGTCATTTGTGACGCGTGGGTGAAGACGGATTCAAATTTGGAGGTCCGAAGGTTGAGTTTTGAGCTTTAAACTAATCGGTTCTATAATTTTTTAATTAGGAGGAAAAAGTCGAACTTCGACTGGCTACAGGACGGACGTGGGACATCGTTTGCTCGATCCGTCAGGTGAGTATGTTGTAATTAGGTATATCCATGTTGTGGCCAAATTTCGTGGCATTTCGATATATTTGATAGAAGTTATGCTAAAAATTCAATTTTCCGAAAAATACGGATTTTTAAGGCCCGGAAATGGGATTTTGAGATATTTGGTGAAATTAACTATTTTAAGTAGATAAAACCTATATTATGGGTTAATGTGACGTGTTGAAGTATAAAAACTAAATATATCAAATCATTTCTGCATATTTTTACCCCGTGCATGTTTTCTGCATGTTTTTGGGGTATATAGGCCGATATAGGTAATTTGGTATATGCGGAGCTTTGTGTACGGGCTAGCATGCTATGGATGGGTGTTATAAGATGTAATTAGACGAAAGTAGTGATTATGATCATGTTTTGAAGACCCGTGTAATTATAGTACACGTTTGTGCATGTTTTGGGGCATATAAGCCCTTATAAGTGATTTTACTTATATGAAACAGGATGTATGAGCTAGTATGCTATAATTAGATATTATAAGATTTAATTAGAGGAAATAAGTGGTTTTGGCTCCTTATGATGGGAAATCCGCACGTGTGGTGTTTATTGTAATATATATAGATGATTATGATGTGTGATGCAATAGTTGATGAAATTAATAATTGGGTACATGTTTACATTTTAATTATGTTTGAAATGAATTAATGGGCAATAATATGACATGTTGGTTTATATGAAAAATGACTTGGTGTATGTTTATATGGGATTTAATGAAGTAGCGAATAGCATGGTATTCATAATGGGCGATGTTATGGTAAATTAAATAACATGATGGTTTCTATGATAAATGACATGGTGTATGCATATATATATATATATATATATATATATATGTGTGATACAACGAGATGATAATCAATATCGTGGACATCAGATGTGCATCAAATGCAAGATAAAAGGTGAGATGGTAAGTGTTAATAAAATGTGTTATTATTTTTGTGATTAAAGTCATGGATGTGGCTATTGTTGAATTAAAAGTGTGATGCTTTATGTTGATAAAGTAAAATGGAAAGATGCAATGATTAATGCTAATAACGGATGGCTTTGTTGACCAGTACCTACAGCAATCCTGGGGGTTTGGGCTAGACCTCCTAACACCCAAGGACCGGCTTGGGGTAAGTGGACCCAAACTATGTTTGGGGTAAGTAATTTTTATCGCCCAAGCTATCGGCTTGAGGCCCGGTTTTCCCTCGATGACAGCTGTCGCGAGGAAGCACCCTGGTGGGACCAGTGGTGAGTGTTTACCTCGCTGGCTTCGGCTGGGAGGAAGTACCCTAGTGGGACTAGGGGATTGTGGTTTTTCCCTCGATGACAGATGTCGCGAGGAAGTACCCTGGTGGGACCAGTGGTGAGTGTTTACCTCGCTGGCTTCGGCTGGGAGGAAGTACCCTAGTGGGACTAGGGGATTGTGGTTTTTCCCTCGATGACAGACGTCGTGAGGAGGCACCCTAGTGGGACTAGGAGTGTTGTGTTCCCTCGCTAGTTCGGCTAGGAGGAAGACGTAGCCTCGGACGAGTAAGACTCTGGGAGAGCATCGGACCGCGTGTTTACTGGGCTGTCGGCTTTCAGTATGTTGGGATACTGTGGCTCACTGGTCGACAAACTAATAAAATAAATAAGTGTTAATAATAAATGTGGTAGTAAAGAAAGTGGTAAGTGGAATGTGAATTGTGTGTGGAAAAGAAAGTGGATAGTAAATTGTGAATTGTGCGTGGAAAAGAAAGTGGATAGTAAAATGTGAATTGCGTGTGGAAAAGAAAGTGGATAGTGAAATGTGAACTGTGTGTGGGAAAGAAAGTTGTTGTGAATGAAGTAAATGTGAAAGTGAACGTGCTATGAGTTAGTGTATGAAAAGAAGTGATAAATGAGCTTGTGATTAATTTAAGATGAAAATAATAAAAGAAATGTGTTATCATGAATAATACGAAGTAATTGTATTATGTGTGTGATCATTAGAGTAAATACAGATTGATATGAGTTGTACCTTGGAATTGTGTCAAGGAACTACCCGTCCGCAATTTGTGTGGAAATTGTGGGAACTACCTGCCTTGGCATAATTCGCAGGGTGAGTGGATATAATAGTGGTAATGATTGATAGAAATGAGAAATAAAGTGAAGTGAAGATGATAAGTGATTGAAGTGAAATTAATAATCAAGCTATCGGCTTGAGATGTGATGTGATATTACCCAAACTGTGTGTTTGATGTACAGTGATTATACCCAAGCTATCGGCTATGGGATGTGATATGTTGTTGCCCCAGACTGTGTTGGGGATTAAGTGAAAATGATAATAAGATATATTACTTATAAGAATGAGAATTTCTAAAGTGGAATAATGAGATGGAAATGAACCCTAAAGCATGTTTTTGATGTAATAAGTATAAGCAATTGTAAGAAATGATACTGGATAGGGCATAATAAAATAAATACTCGTATTATGGTATTGGTTATGAAATTGGTTATTAAGAGAGTATGTGTATTATGAGTTGTATTCATACAAATTGTTATTAATGAAAGGAGCAATAACGTACAAATGGTTATAATGTTATTATGACGATACTTGTGGAAGAATGAATATTGGGTTAGAGTAGTTAAATTGAAAAGTAATGGATGGTATGTGTATTTGTACTATACGGATGTCGAATAAGTATGTATATATATATATATATATATATATATATATATATATATATATATATATATATATATATATACGAGGTTGATGTGAAGTATATTATGAAATGTGGGAAGTTATGGATAATTAAATAGTTGAATGCAGAATTAACAAAGTATTTGATATATCGTTGTATTGACGATGTTGTTGTGTTCAGGATTCAGGTTGCACTATCTTAATTTGGTATTCGTAAGTTTAATTTATTTTTTGTATACTATTTTAATTTGTCATTAGATTAATAATAATACTCACACCAGAAATGGCTAACCCCTTAGTGTTTGGGGGGTTAGGGGAGTCTGAGGACTACCCTAGATCCCCCACTGTTGCAGGTTCTCATCAGTGCAGAGGTGAGGCGTGGATTGGTAGGATAAATTTTTATTTTAAAAATTTGTATTATTTAGTTATAGGAATAGTAAAATTTATGATTTAAATTGTATTATGGGTGTATAAGCATGTATATGACGATGATGAGTATAGTGTGAGGTGGTGTGGTATGTTTGTGACCCGTACCCACCTCGTTGTGGAGTACCGGGCTCTGTGGTAGGTTTTACAAGGATTTTTCTAAAAATTTACCTTGTTTTTCAAAGAAATTTATAGTTTTTAATTGATATTTGATAATCCATTATGAGTTTGGCCCCCAGAGCATTATATTATATTGCCTGTGTGTATCTGCTCATTTTGGCCTGGGGAGCCCATGAAAATATTATGTTGATTGTGAGCTACGGAATTTTGAGCAGAATTCCGTAAGCTTTTTGTGTTTCGGGGCAAAATTTACAGGGGAGACTGTCAAAATTTTTCCTGAAATATAACTTTCTTAGTTTATGATCAAAGTGATATAGAAATTGAAAGAATTGAATTTGGAGACTTAGTTTTCAAAAAAAAAAAAAATTGGGGTTTTACACTATTCTTGGTGAATGGATTGGAAAGTTCTAAAATATGATGATTTGAGTTGGATTAGACTTGTTAAAAACAAATATCATATAACGAAAAAAGTATGGGATTTACACTCAAAACTTGCTATTAATGCATTTTCTTTTTGGAAAGGTATTTGGAAAGCTACTGAACCCTTCAAGTGTGGGCTTCAGAACATTTGTGATGATGGCTCTATTGTGAGATTTTGGACAGATTTTTGGATTAGAAATATTAAGCTTTGTGTTTTATTTTCAAATTTATATTATATTGCTACTTATCCTAATGTCACTGTCTCTTCTTAGTTTGATATTATTAATAATCAAAGAGAATGGAATATTACTTTTAATAGAAATTTGTTTTTTTATCTAAATCTTGATTATAATCGTCTCCTTGTGCTTCTGAATGGTTACCTAGACTACTTTCAAACATTGGTACTTATACTGTCAATTCCTTTTATACTTTTCTTAACTGTGGTGGTGTCATCTCTCCTTTTTATAATCATATTTGGCAAAATATTGCCTCTCTGAAAGTTAGGATTATAGTTTTGTTGGTCGTTCATAATAAATTACATATTGTTGAGAACTTGAATAAAAGAAATCTAGCTATTGGTCAAAAATGTATCTTTCGTAATTCTTATGATGAAACTGCTAGTCATATACTTTTATTCATTGTCCTTTCGTTCAAACTATTTGGTATATTTGTAAACGTGCTTGGAAAGTTATTGGTAAACCTGGTTCTATGATTTCTTGGTGGAGCACTTGGAGAAAAAGAAAAATTAAAAATAAATTTATATTATCTTGAGATTTATCTATGATGAGCATGATTTGGATTATTTGGTCTGAACATAAAAATAGATTTTTTTTGAAAAAATGCAAGTCCATTGATAAACTGATTGAAGATTTTCTTTACTTCATAATCATTGGTCGAATATTATTTCTGTTAATAAAAACAGGATGAACTCAAGCTTTCTGAGTTGTTTGTTGTGGTTACATCTTTGATACAACCAAAATTTTCCAATTGATTTTATCAGCTTAATGTTCTCATTATTCACTAGTTTCTTGTTTTGTGGAGAGTTGATTTTTATCGATGACTGAGGCTTTTTTGGCTGTACTGTTTGTGGTTTGAAGATCTGTGTTAGATATTATAGTCCCATATTGGGTATTGGGCTAATTTTGTATTTGGTTCACTCCTATATATAGGAGATATTGTACTCAGTTATTTCTCAATTCAATAATCAGTATTGTTTTCATCACTTCGATTTATCTTAACATGGTATCAGAGCCAAGTTATACAAATTTTTCGTTCTTTCCAAACCAAAAAAAAAGGCATCATCCTCGTCAAAAAAAACCCCGAAGAAAATCAAGCAACCTCCAAATCGTCATCAATCTTCAGTCTTCAACATCCAAAAGAAATCAGCATCAGTTTTCAACAACCCAACTTCCATCGTCTCCAACCTCTCCAATCTCCACCTCTCCCACATCCCGTCCTCGTCTGGTATCCGTCAACATCCAAATCCGAACCCAACTTCCATCGTCTCCAACCTCTCCAATGTCCTCGACTCGTCTCCAACCTCTCCAATCTCCTCGGCTCCTCATCCAATACCCCGTCCTCCTCGACTCCTCCCCCCCCCCCTCCCCCCCCCCCCCTCCCCCCAATCTCTGAAAACCCTAATTTCTTTTTCTTTTCCTTCTAATTCTAATAACTCGAAACCCATTTCTTTACACCCTCATACCTCTCTTATTTATCCATAACCCAAAACCCATTTCAGTTTTTTCCCCAAAAAAATCAAAAAAAAATCAAAAAATCAAAATAATAATAATAATAATAAATTACAGGTACTACTACTACTACTTGATGGAATCTCAGTCTCTTCCACATATTTCCGCCTCCACCGACTTTCCCGTTGCAACCGCCTCGCGTTCCTCCTCCAGATTCAAACAGCAGCAGCGCCACCTTCAGTCTGCCTCCGGCCTCCTACCTTCTTCCAACATCATTCTTCACCCTACCCCACCTCTACTTCTGCCATCGGTAGCACCGCCCTGCTCTCTACCCCAATCCAGACACCAGAAGCATCTCCCTCCACATTGTGCTCTCAGTCACAGCAGCGCTAGTCTTATTTCTCCTCGCAGTGCTTCTTCCTTCACATCCTCGGCCATGCCCGTCACTCCAGCCTTGTCGTCTCCTGCTGATTGGGTTAATCTTCAGCAACGCCTCACTCAGTTGGAACTACAGCTCATGGGTCAGTTTATCAATGCTGGCTCCTCTGCTCCTGCATTTTCTACCACTCCTGGTATGAATTCATTCTGGATTTTAGATTATGGTTCATCACATCATCTCACTAGTAATCAGATACTGTTCACCACCTGCACTGCACTTCCCTCTCATTTTCCATCTCTACACACCGCTGATGGGTCACAACTTCTCGTTACACACTCAGGGGCAATTAGCTCTCCCACTCTCACATTACCATATGTTGTTTATACTCCTCATTTATCCATAAACCTTATTTCTATTAGTGCGTTATGCGATAGTGGTCTTGTCATTACTTTTGACTCTTTCGGTTGTTCTATTACTAATTCATGCACCGGTGAGGAGTTTGGGCGTGCTAGTCGTCATGGTCGTCTATATCATCTAAATTTTCTTCGTGCACACCACTCTTGTTCTAGTTTTACTGGTATTGTTTCCTCTGATGCTGATTTGTGGCACAGACGTTTATGTCATATTAGTGCGTCTCGACTCCAGACTTTAGCCGGTAGTGGTGCCCTTGGTTCCTTTACTTTTAAATATTTATCTGATTGTCAGGGTTGTCATTTGGCCAAACATATCGCACTCCCCTTTAGTAGCAAAAGCACTTCTCAAACCACTCATTCTTTTCAACTTGTTCATTCCGACATATGGGGACCCTCCCCATTCCTTCGTGGAAAGGCTATCTCTATTATGTTGCCTTCATCAATGACTTCATTAGACATACATGAGTTTTTCTTATGCGTCAGCGATCTGAGATACCTGATATTTACCGGTTCTTTATGACTATGATTCTCACTCAGTTCGGTGTGCACATTAAGAATTTCCGATTAGACTGTGCTCGTGAGTACACTTCCACCACTATGAGATCAATCCTTCAGTCTCACGGCACCCTTTTTCAGCAATCATGTCCTCACACTCATGAGCAGAATGGGGTAGCTGAACGCAAGCATCGTCACATCCTTGAGACGGCTCGTGCTCTTTTACTCTCCTCTTCCGCTCCTCGTTCTTTCAGGGCTAAAGCTGTTATGACTTCTGTTAGTTTCATTAACATTACTCCTTCATCTGCCATAGCTGGTATGACGCCTTATGAGGCTCTTTATCACTCACCTCTCGACTACAGTATGCTCCATACCTTTGGGTGCACCTATTACGTCCTTCTCCCTCCTACTGAGCGCACGAAGCTCTCCGCTCGTGCTGCTAAGTGCGTTCACCTAGGTCTCAGTTTCGAACACAAATGTTATCGTTGTTTTGATCCATCGGCATGTCATGTATTCTTTGTGGAAGACTCCCCTTACTACCTCACTCCCCCCGAGGATATTAGATTTCTCGATTCCCCAGTTGTTGCTAACTCCCCGACTTCATCTTCCCACATATCTTTTGATCCCACTCCTCTAGCTCCATTCACATCTCCTGCAGTCCTTACACCTATTGTTCCCCTTACTGAAACGCCACCTACATCCCCACAATTGCCAACACCCACCCCACCCACTTCCCCACCGACACATGCACCCACTCCACCGTCCTCACCCCCACACCCTGTCGGTTCACCACCGCTTCGTCAGTCTACACGTTCCACTTCTGGTATTCCTCCGGTACGTTATACACCTGATACCATTGGTCCTTCTGACCAGTTTGGTTTTGCCACCCTAGCTTCCTACTCACCACAGTTTCATGCATATCTCACTGCTATACACTCTACACGTGAGCCCAGATCCTATAAGGATGCAATTCAATATCCCGAGTGGAGGAAAGCTATTGCAGAGGAATTCTGTGCATTTGATCAGATTGGCATTTGGGATGTCGTTCCTCTGCCAAAGGGCGTTCAACCTATTAGTTGCAAGTGGATCTTCAATGTCAAATATCAACCTGATGGATCTATTGAGCGGCACAAGGCTCGTCTAGTAGCTCGAGGATTTACTCAGGAGCATGGCATTGATTATGATGAGACATTTGCTCCCATTGCACAGATGACTACTGTTCGCGCTCTTCTTGTTGTTGCAGCCATCCGTCAGTGGCTGTTATACCAGATGGACGTGAAAAATGCTTTTCTTCGTGGTACATTATCTGAGGTTGTTTATATAGATCCTCCTCCTGGCCTCTCTACACCTTCTCGTCATGTTTGCCAGCTGCATCGGGCTATATATGGTTTGAAGCAGGCCCCTCGAGCCTGGTTTGAGTGTTTTCACCTTGTTATCACCAAGACTGGTTTTAGTCAGAGTTCTCAGGACCATTCTATGTTTATGCGGTCATCACCACAAGGCAGGGTACTTCTACTACTTTATGTTGATGATAAGATCATTACTGTGGATGACACTGCAGGCATTACATCCACCCAGAAATACCTTCACCAACAATTCTATATGAAAGACCTTGGCAGGCTACGTTATTTTCTGGGTCTAGAGATTGCTTATGGATCTCGAGGGATACACATCTCTCTACAGAAATACACATCAGATATTATCTCCGCTGCATGCCTTTCTGATAGTCGATCAGCCGATACACCCTTAGAGCTTCATGTGAAGCTTCATCCCACTGATGGTGAGCTCCTTCCTGATCTCACTAGATACAAACAGATTGTCGGACATCTTGTCTACTTATGCATGACCAGACCCGATATTGTTCACGCAGTCACTGTTGTCAGTCAGTTTGTTTCTGCTCCTACATCAGTTCACTACGGTGCTCTTCTTCGGATTCTCAGATATCTTCGGGACACTATTACTTGCTCATTATTCATGTCTGCTACATCCAAACTAAAGCTGAGTGCATATTCTGATTCAAATTGGGCAGGTGATCCTACTACCAGATGGTCTACCACCGATTTCTTTCTATTTCTTGGTGATTCGCTGATCTCATGGCGAAGTAAGAAACAGGTAGTTGTTGCATGTTCTTCGACCGAAGCTGAGTACAGAGCAATGGCAGCTACTACTAGAAAGATTGTTCATGTTCGTTGACTTTTATCAGATATGGGTGTCACTCTTTCAGGACCTACTCCTCTTCATTGTGATAACCGGAGTGCACTACACATTGCAATCAATCCGGTCTTCCATGAGCGAACGAAGCATATAGAGATTGATTGTCATTATGTTCGTGAGAACTTTGAAGCAGGGACCATTTCTCTTCATTCTATTACCTCATCACAGCAGACGGCAGACTTCTTCACCAAATCTCATACTGTTCAGAGATTTCGATATTTAGTAGACAAACTCACACTGTTTGACCCACCATGAGTTTGAGAGGGGGTGTTAGATATTATAGTCCCATATTGGGTATTGGGCTAATTTTGTATTTGGTTCACTCCTATATATAGGAGATATTGTACTCAGTTATTTCTCAATTCAATAATCAGTATTGTTTTCATCACTCTGGTTTATCTTAACAATCTGCTCTTTTTTTCTTTCTGAAGTTGGACTACTTTTGTTGTTGAATCTTTGGCTATGTGCTGGTGGTTGATTGTTTGGATGTCACTGCCTCATCTTCAGTTGATGTACTGTTTGTGGTTTGAAGATTCTTCCTAAAGCTGGAATATTTTTGTTGCTGAATCTTTTGGCTATGTGCTAGTGGCTGATTGTCTGGATGTCACCGCTTCATCTTCAGTTGATGTCTTTGGTATTTCCTTTTCGGTGCTATGGTGGTTTATCTGGTTCAACTTTTATTTCTGTCTGGAGTTTGTTCTCTTAGATTGTTGATGTATTTCTACTACTTGTTTATTTTTCTGTTGTTGGAACTATTTTGATGGTGGTGGTTTACAAGTGTGTCAGCTGTTGTAAGGCACCTAGTAAATTTTGAGATGTTGTTACTTCGTTTGTGTCAGCTGTTGTAAGGCACCTAGTAAATTTTGAGATGTTGTTACTTCGTTTATGTGTTATATATATATATATATATATATATATATATATATATATATATATATATATATATATGAGGTTTCTTCCATTACAAACGTTACTGTAGCGGTTGCAAACGTGCACACCACTTAACCCGTCATCCCCAATGACGGGTTAAAGCAAAACACATAACCCGTCATCCTTAACCCGTCATTAGGGATGGCGGGTTAAGTGGTGTGCACGTTTGCAAATGCTACAGTAGCGTTTGCAACGGAAGAAGGCTCTATATATATATGGAGAGAGAGAGAGAGAGCGAGCGAGCTCTGAGTTTTATGCTCTATCCTTACATATATATATATATATGAAAGTAAAGCAAGAGATAATGCAAACCAAATCGTCGTAACAAAATTGTCTCGGGAAGAATAAATAGGCATAGCTAATATGTTATCCCAAATAACTTTCAATTGGACTGAAGATATACAAAGTAAAATAAACTTATTCAACAAATCCAAAACAGACGCACAAGCCTCAAAAGATATTCTTAGACAGGCAAATAAAAAAGGAACATGAGCACACGGCCAGCAGTCACTATGCTCTTAGGAGTACTGAACCACAATAATTTCTCGATCTGGTAGAATATCATTGCCACGGAACCATTTAATGATTAGCAAAAAATTGAAAACATCTAACATTCTACCTTTGCTTGTTTTAAGAATGAACAACGGAATCAAATCTCAATGTTCTACTCAAACACAGATCTGATGAGATAATAAAAAGACAAACAGTTATTAAATTACTGAAGAACTGACGGCGGTGTACACTAAATTGCTCATTCCTTTCTACTATGAGCAATGCAGATATTAACATCACAATAGCACACAAACAGGTAGTACCAAGTTTCTTAACTTCAGCTCATCTCATAGCAAACGACAATAATACTACAACAACAATAAAAAATTTAAACCAAAAAGAAACAGGGTACATCATAACCTACGATCTCTATACATACCACCTCCTAGTTAGCCTCCGAGTTTTGTGCAGCGATTGAACCCAATTTCTTGTACATCTCAGAAGAAGCAAATGCAAAGTCTGACAGAGCCCGGAAAAGCTCCGGCAAATGTGTCTTCAGACTCCCGAGGGACTTCTCCCTCACCTGTCTACAAAGTTGCTGATAAGCTTCGATCTCAGCGTCAAGTTTTTTCTTCAAAGATTCCACCACAAATTCCCTCTCAGCCACCAAATCGTTCTGATTCCCTCCTGTATTCTCCCCTCCACCCTCCTCACCCATACCTGCCTTCTTCTGAGAATACTTGTGATGCCAATCCTCAAAAGCCCGTGACTTTTTTATGTATTCCTTCCGAATTTCCTCACACTGGTTTTTCTGCTTGAATTCATCTTGTTGGAGGAGCATTATAGTGTTTATGACTGCAGAGAAGCTTTGAATGGCACTCCTGGCAAGATCGTCAGGGAGTTTCTCCATGTGTTCGTGCCAGGCAAGGAGGAGAGATTGGATTGGGGGGTGGTGAACTCTTGGAGGAGATGAGACCTTCTCTTTTAAGCTGCTTTCTATGGGGATGATATTAAGCTTTAGCCAGCTGTGGAGTGCAAGGATGTACTCTTTTTGGTGGGAGATAAGCTTTTGAAAGTGCAAGTGCCACTCTCGGACCACGTCGTAAAGCTGTTCAGTGCGTCCATAATGATGTTCACTAGTTTCTCTCATTGTGTTTGACAGGTCAAGAGTTCTGATATCGTTGACGATCTTTAGCTGGGTGTCGTGGTGAGAGTACATGGTATCCCACATTTTAGCCATTCTGAAAAACAGGAGATTAAAGGTTGTTAGTGCAAAAGCAGAAACATTTTGATCACTTCTGAACTAGAAAGAAGATGCATCGAAATAGAGACTAGCAGATCAAAAACTATTATGAAACAACAACAAGAAGTCACTCTCTCAGGCATGGGCATGTTTGGATATGCGAAGATATTTAAGAAACCTCCAATTGTATTCATAAAATACACTTAAAATTATATATAAAAATTATAAGAAAACATACAACTACGTTTTACCTGTCAAAATGTTGGTAAAACAGTAACATAGACGGGAACAAGTTGTATCCATCCAAATTTACAGTATATTTAGCTTTAAAACACACTACAAGATTTCTAAGTTGAATTCTGGAGGGAATCATATCAACCCTATGACGCACAAATACGGGTACGGGGTGCGTGAGCAACGCAACACAGGTAAGGAAATATGTGATTTCATAAAATAGTAGGATTGGGTTGTTAGGAACTGTGGCCTCAAATACACGTAGGCACGGGGTACTTGAAATTGGAGAAAAAGAAGAGTAGACAAAGAAGCAAGGGAAGACAAGCAGCAAGTACAAGAAAAGAAGTCTGGAGGGTTGCAATCGACCAGCTAGGGGTGCGGTTGACCGACCCAGTCGACTGGGAGTTCTTCGATTGTAGGAGTCCAACAAAGGAGGGGACAGTCGACCGGTCTGGGAGATGCGGTCGACCGGTCTGGGAGATGCGGTCGACCGGTCAGCCCTCGGGTCTGGATCCGCACGATGCGGTCGACCGGCTTGGGGTGCGGTCGACAGACACCGACGCTGAGTTGTTCTTTTGGGCTTACGGGATAAATGCCCAATTTGCTAGATTTGTGTATATCTTTTAGAATTTGCTTTGGGGCTATATATATAGCCGTAACTCTACAGTTTAGTTAGTGCTGATCATTATTCAACATCAAGAGAAATTGTGCTGGGTGTTTCAAAGGTGAGAGAGAGATATTGAGAGTTGTAATCTCTTTTGTAATCTTTGTATTTCTTTGGTAATAAGAAGTATTGGTTATCTCTGCATATTGGTTGTGTTCTTGTGAGATCCATATATTGTGGTGACTTGTTCTTGGTTCATCTATTTCTTGGGAGTTTCAATTGCTTGTGGTGCACTTCCGCTATTAACACTACGAGTTGAGAGTAGTCAAGTAGTATCAGAGCAGTTGGTTCGAGATGACCGATAACAAGATGAAGATCGAGAGATTCGATGGGAGTGACTTCACGATGTGGAAGATTCAGATGATAGCATATCTTCGTCAGAAAAATCTTGATGATCCGTTGTTTGATGAGAAGCCGGTAGGTGCAGACAAGGATGCGAAGGTCTTGGCGGAGTGGAATCGTTTGGATCAGAAGGCGCTGGGGCAGATTCAGTTGAGGCTGAGTAGGAAGGCGTTATTTCATATCTTGAAGGCAAAGACCATAAAGGAGGCTATAGAAATTCTCACGGATATGTATGAGAAACCGTCGGCATCTAATCAAATTCTTCATCTGTAGAAATCGGTTAATATGAAGTTGAAGGAAATGGGTTCAGTAGCAGAGCATGTGAACAATTATTGTATGGTTTACAACCAGATGGAAGCTACAGGTTTGAAGTTTTCTGAGAGAGGACAGTCATTGTTACTTCTATCTACTTTACCCGATAGTTATGGTACGATGGAATAGACTATTGCAGGCACTATGACAGATTCGACGACTCTACAGGATGTGATGAGTATCATTCTAAACGAGGAGGTGAGAAGGGTGAGAAACGGGAGATATCCATCATCATCTTCTAGAAATTCTTCCATGTACGTTGAGAAGAGATGTGGGAGATCTAAGAGCAGTCGAAGAAGAAAGGATTAGAGTAGTTCATCTAAGAGTGGGTCTGATGACAGCGATGGGGGACATGGACCTGAGTGCTGGTATTGTCACAAGAAGGATCACATGATGCGCAGTTGCAAGGCTTATATGAAGAAGAAGCAGGAGAAACTGAAGAGAGATACTCCAAAGGAAGCTCAAGTGGGGCTTGTTGAGAATCTATACTTATCAGCTCAGGAGGAGTTGGGCACTCAAAATTGGTGTATTGATTCGGAAGCTTCTTTTCATTGCACTCCGAGGAGAAAGATGTTTGATGACTACAAGGAGGGTTCTTTTGGAGATGTGATCGTGGGGAATGGTCATCGGTGTCCTGTACGTGGAGTTGATACTGTTCGCGTGAACACCATTGATGATCAAAATGTTGTTTTGCGGGAGACAAGACATGTTCCAGACTTGAAAGAAAATCTTATCTCGATTGGAAGGCTAAACAAAAAGGGGTTGTCTACTACAGTTGGTAATGAAAAGTGGTGCATAGCTGCAGATTCAAAGGTGACAGCAAAAGAAAAGCGTGAGGAAACGTTGTATTTGCTTAGAGACGTGAGGGGCATTTCTCCTGTAGTTGACTCTCAGCCGGAATCGAGTAGTAAGTTGTGTGGAGTGCAACCGAGTTCTTTCAGTTGTGGAGGAGAGATTACTAATTTAATGGGAGCTGCTGGTCATGGAAGTGATCCTAGTGGGCAAGACGTTGCTGCGGAGAGGGTACTTTGCAAATTGGCAGTTGAAGCTTCAAGTTGTTCTTGTGTGATAGAGAGCACTGGTATCGATATGCGGGGTGATGTTGATGAGGGTAACCAAATTAGAACTGTAGAGATTGAACAGTCTGCAGAGTTTGTGGAGGTGTCGTCCACGGAGGTTTCTAGTGCAGATGGTGCATTGAGAGGCTTTGAACCATGTCCGGTGTTGATGGAGATCTTGCGTGGTGGGGAGTCTCATAACACGAAATTCGACACGGGAGGTTGTTTCTCTGGTATTCGTGTTCTATGCGATTGGTGGAGCACATCCTTTATGAGGTGATGAAGGGTGGTTGGTGCACTCCACGTGGTGGAGTGGCGGGGTGCTCTTCATGAGAGTGGGGAGAACTTGGGTCTTCCATGAAAGTGGGAGATGGCAGAGATAATGTGAGAAAAGATTGCAATAACTTTGAGGCGTGGTGTATTTGGTCCAAGTGGGAGATTGTTAGGAACTGTGGCCTCAAATACACGTAGGCACGGGGTACTTGAAGTTGGAGAAGAAGAGGAGTAGACAAAGAAGCAAGGAAAGACAAGCAGCAAATAGAAGAAGAGAAGTCTTGAGGGTTGCAGTAGACCGGCTAGGGGTGCGGTCGACCGACCCAGTCGACTGGGAGTTCTTCGAGTGTAAGAGTCCAACAGAGGAGGGGACAATCGACCGGTCTGGGAGATGCGGTCGACCGGTCAGCCCTCGGATCTGGATCCGCACGATGCGGTCGACCGGCTTGGGGTATGGTTGACCGACACCGACGCTAAGTTGTTCTTTTGGGCTTATGGAATAAAGGCCCAATTTGCTAGATTTGTGTATATCTTTTAGGGTTTGCTTAGGGACTATATATATAGCCGTAAATTTTAGGGTTTAGTTAGTACTGATCATTATTCAACTTCAAGAGAGATTGTACCGAGTGTTTCAAAGATGAGAGAGAGATTGAGAGTTGTAATCTCTTTTGTAATCTTTGTAATTCTTTGGGAATAAGAAGTATTGGTTATCTCTACATATTTGTTGTGTTCTTGTGAAATCCATATATTGTGGTGACTTGTTCTTGGTTCATCTATTTTTTGGGAGTTTCTGTTGCTTGTGGTACACTTCCGCTATTAGCACTACGAGTTGGGAATCATATCAACCCTATGACGCACAAATACGGGTACGGGATGCGTGAACAACGCAACACAGGTAAGGAAATATGTGATTTTACAAAATAGTAGGATTGGGTATGTTGGTGCGTACGTTAACTATAATACTTTATCTATAAACACAATCCAACATTTCGAACCTTGCTATTCTCTTATATAAGAAGCTTGAAGCAATAACATTTACACATACAATGTCAATGTGCTTTGCTCCACTTACATTGCATATGGTCATGAAAAAGAACTGCAAACTATTTTGTCAAAGTATACCACTATATCTCCCAAATATCGAAACACCATTTCACTGCTTGGCAATAGCTTTAATTGATAACAATACAACCGACATAGCATGCAAAGATTATGAACTCGCGAACAAAATTTGGGGCATTTGCTCCGCCTCAATTAAGTGAGTTCATGGGCTGGGCTGGGCAGGTTTTTTAGACATTTTCTGCCCGAAGCCGAAATTGTACTTATGCTACATACAAATATAAAATTATGTGTATTATCTCAAATACAATTTATATGGGTTTATACATATTCTTAAAAGTGCAAATCTAGCATCTGTAAAAAACAAAATTGGGGAAAACATCTTAATACCTTCTTAAGGGGGTGTTAATGGGAGTAAATTTTAAAAGCACAGTTGGGTGAATCGCGGTGTTTTCAAAGTCTGAAGTTTAGTGGGAGGGGATTCAAAAATTGTGTGTTTTTTGCGGGAGAGGATTTCAAAAACACGGTGATTTTAGTGCAATAACACTTTTTGTGTTTTCAAAATCACACTACTATAAATGAGTCTAAAAACCTTGTTTCAAAATCACTCTTTACCCCATGTTTCTCAAATCCTTCATCTTCTCTCTCTCTAGTTCAATCAAACAATAAAAATAAAAATAGAAATGAAAAAAAAAATTGTATAATTAGTTAATTTGTTAACGAAAATAAATTAGTTAATTGTTGTTAGGTTACACGTGCATGAATCTGATTCGCCAAACCTACCATAGGTCCATATGTTAGGCATAATGCATAAGTTACGTGTGTTGCACATGATAACATTTACTAGTATTAATTATGATTTTAAAATAAAACAAATAATACATCTTATTATTATTATTATTATTATTATTATTATTATTATTATATCTACTCTCATACTCATCTATAACAATAACAGTACCAAGAATGAGCATGTAAAAACCCAAGTTAATTAATTTACTTCCTGTATGTGGTTAGGGGTGTTAGTGGGAAAGGATTTCTAAAACATAGTGGTGATTTTAAAATCAAAGTTAGTTCAAATGCAAGTCATGGTGATTTAAAAATCATGTGCCTATCATTGAGGGGGTATTAGTTGGAAAGAAATTTAAAAACACAGCGTGATTTTAAAATCAAGATGATTTCAAAATCCAAGATATTCTCATCATCACTTTCAGATAAATACCTAGTGTGATTTTATAATCGTTCACATAAATCATAATTATTAATATTATTATATATGAATATGAGTCAGTATTTATATCTATATCTTATACTAATAGGAGAGAAAGTCAACTCCTCTCTCCTTTCTCTATTCTGAAATAGAGAAAGAAGAGGAAAAGTAGGGATTCTTATTTATCTAACACATGCACTACACATGATTTTTATTATAAAAACAAAAAACAAAATAAAAACCATAATCCCTCAAACATAGGCTCTTCCCACTTCACTATCCCAACCTCACAAAATCTCACGGCTCATCCCAAACTCACCCACATCTCTACTCCCGCACCCCCCCCCCCTCCCAAGCAGCATTAGTAATATTTAATTGTATAACATTATGGTTTGGCAGTGATTCTCTAAACTATCTTCTTATGTGAAGAGAAGATGATAATTAAGATTTCAGTAATTACGGTCTGAATGATATTCAAAAATTTCTACAAATTCTCACATTTTTGGGGAATTCTATATAATTTTATAAGTCTCTCAAAACTATTTAAGCTGCGCAATTTGCACGGGATAACACTAGTAATAATAATAGAAATGAAGTAACCTATATTATTTATTATTGTTAAATCATAATTATTAATACTAAGTGTCAAGTGTGATGCATGTAAATATATAATAGTAGAGATAATATTGTAAGATATTTTTTAATCTAACAAGATCATTATGATGTTATACCTTTTTAGGGAACATAATAATTAACATTATGATTTCTATAATAAATTAAAGTCATCAAAATATCCTAGTAACTGCAACAAAAAATAATAATTTGAATTATTTTTTGCAATGTTGATTTCTTTGGTGAAGGTTTTTAATATTTTTAAATTTTTATTATTTTATTTTTGAAAATAAAAATAAAAGGGAAGAAGAAGAATAAGGAGAGAGAGATGACATTCAAGTTGAGGAGGAAGAAAATGTACGTTCACAAGGGTTGTTAAGCATAGGATAAAAAGTGTGATTTGGGAGCACGGATTCTGAATAGGAAGTGTGATTTTTGAAAACACCAAAAGTGGGATTTCATTAAAATCACCATACTTTGAAAATTATGTTTAACTAACACCCAACTTTTGATATCTCAGTTCGAAATCCCTTCCCACTACCACCAAAGTTTGAAAACACCGTAATTCTTAAAGTACGTTTTTGAACTCCTCTTCCACTAACACCAACGTAACCTACAATACCAATTTGCTAGATTAATCTGGATTCTATCTATAATATGTCAATGAAATACACACCCACAAATACAATAAAATAGTGAATATACTATGATACAAGCACGTGAAGGTACACATAATACTTTCTACACAAATATCATGCGGGTTTGGTTCGAGCAATATGTGCAGGTTCTAAGCAGGTTTAAGGTAAACTAAAACCAACCCGCACAATGGTGCTGAGTTATCATAAAAAGACAATGCGCGCAATGTAAATAATGATCACTCATAAGATTCAACAGTTCAAATAGAATTGCTACAGATCAACGGACCTATGCAGAGGATTTTAGGCATCACCTGCAATTCACCTTGAAAGTGTTGCTCTAAATTTGTGACAAGAATTACGACCGGAATGTTTCTAACTCAAAATATCATGGGATGTTCTTGAAAAAGCTTCCAACATCTCTAAGGAGTAGGCTGAAGTGCAAACTCAATAGACAGGTTGAGTTTCGTTACTGACAATTCGATGTAACTACAAAAGATTCCTGCACCAAGTTATTTTTTTATACCTAGTTCTCCCTTTAATTATGCATGTTCACTAATTATAATATTATTTCCTTGAAATTTCTATGTTACCATTGTCTAAGTGAAAAATCCCGCCCATATGCTAAAACTTCAAAGTAGGAAGGAAAGTACAGTAAACTTCAAAGTAGGAAGGAAACTACACTGTACTCTAACACGTCAGTGTATTCTAACACGTCAGTGCAGTCGAGCGCCACTTTTTAATGGGCCAAACAAATAGGACAAAAAATCGAACAAATTGTTGGCCGAGACTTGAAAGTGCGCAGCAGCATAACACAACATCTAAAATTCCGCAATAATAATTAAAAAAAGCGCCCCCAGTGCAACTTTTTAATGGGCCAAAGAAATAAGACAAAAAATCGAACAAATTGTTGGTCGAGACTTGGAAGTGCGCAGCAGCATAACAAAACATCTAAAATTCCGCAATTATAATTAAAAAAAAGCGCCCCCAGTGCAACGCACGGGAATTGCACTTTCATCCTAACAGTCTAAAAGGATTTGGGTTGAGATGGTTGAGGGTTAGGGTTTTAAAGAAATCAGAGATAATATGTCTTCAAATTTGACAGAATATACTTAAAATCTCGGCATCTCGTTGTCATATTTGCAAGAAAGTTACTGGAAAAAAAGGGCACAATGTTGTGAAGAGAGAGTCCCCTTCCGTTGTGCACTCGCCATGGTGTGCACTCGACCTTCAGGCCATCGCATGGATGATCCAAACCGTTCACATTGATTTACATGTCTAAATTAGTCTAAATATGTTTAATCAAATCATTTGAAATTCATTTGCCCATGTATTGAAGTGTTACAAAATTGTATGGCTAAATATCGTATTTTTTATAATGGCGTGTAGATCAATGTGAACGGTTTGGATGATCCATGCGATGATCCGTGCACACGGAGTACACACCATTGCAAGTGCACAACGGAAGGTTTATACGCAAAGTTCTTGAAAGATCTGCTGCAAATGGAGGGTTTAAGGATTGATTTGTTGTTTAATTTGCTATATATATATATATATATATATATATATATGTAAACTTTCCGTGTGCACTAGCCTCCATGTGCCTCCATGTGCTATATATATGTAAACTTTCCGTGTGCACTAGCCTCCATGTGCCTTTACATATATATAGCACATGGAGGCACATGGAGGCTAGTGCACAACAGAAAGTTTACATATATATATATATATGTAAACTTTCTGTTGTGCACTAGCCTCCATGTGCACTCGGCCTTCGGGCCTTTGTATCGACGATCCGAACCGTTCACATTGATTTACACGTCTAAATTAGTCTAAATATGTCAAATCAAGTCATTTAAAATTTATTTGCTCATCCATTGAAGTGTTACAAAATTGTATGGTTGAATATCATTTTTAATTATAATGACATGATGGATGGACAAAATGAATTTCAAATAACTTGATTTTACAGATTTTGACTAATTTAGATGTGTAGATCAATGTGAACGGTCTGGATTGTCGATACGAAGGCCCGAATGCCGAGTGCATAAGGAGTGCATAAGGAGTGCACACGGAGGCTAGTGCAAAACAGAAGGGGGTTCATATAGATAAACCTTCCATTGTGCACTTATATATAATTATATATATAATTATATATAGAGAGCTCTTCGGTTGTGCACGACTTTCGTGCGCACTCTGGTGCACACTCTGTGAGCCAACCGATCAAGATCGGACGGTGAGATATTGTTTGGATTTTCGGAGGGGCAATTTTGTAATTTTCCCTCATAACTCTTCATTCCTCTCTCAATCCAAACCCCCCGAGCCCCAAATCTCTCATTTCTCCCCTACAAAACCCTATCCTCCTCAGCACCGCCCGACCGTCGCCACCAATTGACTCCACCTCCAAAACCCCCGACGCGCCTCTTCCCCGACACCCCCAACGGCAACGCCCCTGTCCACGCCCCTGACGCCCATCTCCCTAGCCCCTCCCTCTCTCTCTCTCTCTCTCTCTCTCTCTCTCTCTCTCTCTCTCTCTATATATATATAGCAAATTAAACAACAAAACAATCCTTAAACCCTCCATCTGCGGCAGATCTTTCAAAAACTTTGCGTATAAAGAAGATGAAGGTAATGATGTCATGATTGCACCATGAGGCGTTATTGAAGACAATGATCCAACAGAAAGAGACAACTTTTAGATTGCCACATACATGCTTTTGCTTGTGCTTTATGCAAAACCTGGGGCTAGGGCTGCAAACAAATCGAGCTATTCGCGACCTATTCGGCTCAAGCTCGGTCAAAGCTCGGCTCGAACCGAGCTCGTTTCGTAAATGAACCGAGCTCGAGCTTTATTATTTTTTTTTTTTAGGCTAAGCTCGCGAGCTATTCGGCTTGAATATGGTCAAAGCTCGGCTCGAACCGAGCTCGAGCTCAAAATTGAGCTTGTTTTGTAAACGAGCCGAGCTCGAGCCTAAAGGTATTCGGCTCGGCTCGGCTCGGCTCGATTGCAGCCCTACCTAGGGCACACAATTGGTTGGGTGCAGGCTGAATAAATCCCTTTGTTCTCTTTTCTATTTTTGAATAAGAAAGACAGAAAAGAAGGGAGAGTGGTGAAGATGATGTGCTTCCTTCTTCTGAATCAGAGGAGAAAAAAGAGGATAAAGGCTGCAGAGATATTAAGTGATGTACCCACTTAAAATGTTTGATTTGCCTCGCTTACTTGGGGCCATATTACAGTTAGTGTCACAATACACTGATAACTGCAGAAAATGGGAATGGGATCTATTGGATTTAAAAGAATTGGCGCATTGGCGCAGCAAAGAGAACTGGAGGAGCAAAAGAGAACACGATTTGTTGGGTTCTTTCTAATATATAATACGGCATCTAACAGATTATATTTTAGACGGGAAAGATAAAACAGGAAGCAGGTCTATACAGAGGATAAAATTATGATTATGGGCATGAAAAATTAGTATTAGGTTTAACAAAAAATCCAAGTTTGGGGAACGAATTATTAGTACTCTAGAAAGAGGTTGGATTTTTAAAATAAACCATGTACAACATTTCGATCTGAAAGTAATATTCCCATCTAATTATAAGTGGAGTCATCTCCAATCTCCTATAGGTTATATTGGAGAAGACGATCAAGATCCTGATCAGTTGGCTTCATCGACTCTACTAGTATTACTGCATAGCTCAACATGCTTGCATGTAAACTATTTTTAATTGTGACAAGCACCAACTGTACTCCAATGATCAAGATATTAATCGAACCGGTTCTTTTATCGTAATATCGGTATCATTATAGTTTTTTATGTTATTTGACTACGAACCATCAATGAAAACTTGTGTTAATATAAGTCAATATGTCTTGTAGACTTTATTCTTATCTCTAAACTAAATCACTTCTCACAAAAGAGAACCATTAGAGCATCTGTAGTCGTTTGCTATATATCGATAATATCGATATTTGGTAAAAAAAGTAGCTGCAGTCGTTTGCTATATATCGATATTATCAATAAATCGCTACAGTAGATTGCTATAAATGAGAATCGATATAGCTTTTATCGATAAATGAGGGACGGTGTTCGAAGCGCCGTCCCGCGTGAAAAATTATTATTATAATCGTCGGACGGCACTTCAAGTGCCGTCCGTTTGGAAAAATTCGAATTTATCCGATTTATTAAACCCCCAAAAAGAATTAAAAAACACTCCAAAAAGTCAAAAGCCCCTTTCCCCGGACGGCACTTGATGTGCCGTCCGTCGCCGATTTAATTAGATCAGATCTCAAATATATTCTCCCTAATTCTACTAAACAAACTAATAGCTACGGTCCAAAAAAAATTATACTAAATTAATCAGATCTCAATTAAGCAGATGGCCATAATTGGAGGAGGAATTTAGGGGAAAGTGGGAATAATTCTATCAAAAGTAGCTACGGTCCAAAAAAGTGTGTCGGACGGCACTTCATGTGCCGTCCTAGACACACGGGGGGGAATTTTTTATTTTTATTTTTTTTTTTTAAACGGACGGCACTTCATGTGCCGTCCGATCGAATGCCACCGAATTTTACGCGTTTTCTCCCTCCGACGGCACATCATCTGCCGTCGCTTAATATTATATAATTGATTGCTATAAAATAGCTTTCGACGAGTGCAGTGAAATCGAAATTCCTATATCTATTTATCCATATATGGATAATTTTAACATAAACGACTACAGATGCTCTTAGGATATATAGTCTTAGGTAATGTCCATTGTCCTCTCACATGATGGGTGTATGGCTTTTGTACAAATCACATTCTGTGCTCCACAGCCACTTAACAAATTAAAATATTGATGACCACAATGTCATTGATTGGTGAATCAGAGCAGCTATAATTGTGCCTACCTCAATTCTCCATTCTACTTGGAATTTAAATCCTTTGCACAAGTGATAGTTGGTATTTTTGTAAATTATAATTGAATCACGCAGACCTTCAATGCCTACTACAGATGTCAATTTTAAAATTTTCATGAATTTCTCTCCAAGTTAGGATGGTTTGGAACCTTTTATAACAATATCATTAAATTGTCCCTATATATGTGGGTTGGACCTAATCATACATGCCAACTTGTTATAAAGAGAACCAGGTTTTCCCAAGTGATTTGGTGACCAAAGTCTGCCAACTGATAGTTAGGTCCAACATATTTGGGTGTGTTTGGAAACAATGTTAGGTTAACTAATGTTTGTGTTTAAGTGGAGGGAGAACTTAGCTAACTTTAGTTGTCACAACTTTACTTGCAGTCAAAAAGTTAGCTCATTTTTTTTTGTGTTTAGCAAGCCAACTAAAGTACACGTACCTCCATATTTTAAAGAATAAGAGAGTACAGGTTACCGATGTTTTCAACTTTAAATAAATTAGGTTTGAGCAGAGTTGATAACTTGAGATAAAGTAAACTTTTCGGCTTAGAAAAGTTTCGATAACTCTACTGACCCCCAAACGACCCCAAAACATTGTAAAGTTAAGAAAATTGAGGTTTGATAGAGAACTCCACAAAACTTCAATGCTCCTAATTTAAACATCCCTATCTATGGTGCCTCATGTTCGTATTAACTGCCTCTCAATTTATGTGACAACCGACTTGAATGTACTTAGTGCGCTCATGAAATTCCAGATTGGAGGCTAAGTCAACAGCATGTGATTAACACAATATAACCTTTATAACCCTTGATCAGAATCACGATATTCACCATGGCTTGGTTGCTGATTCAGAAAGTAGATTATCTGTTTCTTGCTTTTCCAAGACACATTTTATGGACTTCTCGATATCAACTAAAGACTGCTGAGTATTAGACATGGAATTATGGTGATGATGTCTAATGTGTCACTCCAACATATACCCATGTAGCAAACCCTGAAGCATCAGCTTCATTGACTTAGACAACTCACTAAGCTCATATAGAACATTTAAAGCGAATGTCACTTGCCGTCCATTAAATGTCAAATTTTGATCACCCAAAAGAGAAAACGAATCTAGGCCGATAGAGAAAAAAAAAGAGCAATGGGTTTGGATTGCCAATAAATTTTGACCAGTTTTTGTTAAAACGAAGGAACCCAGTTTTCAACCACCTTTTTTTTTCCTTCCATAAACAGAATGGTAGTCTCACAACATGTTTAAACTGGCCGTTTAAACGGGTTTTTAACCTTTTTTGGAGACCATGTCTCTAAGTGAATCCTACAAAATTTTGTATGAAGTCGATCTTGCATGATCTAACCAATACTGATAAACAAACTCCATTACCTCTTTAAACCTGAATCCTAACTCAATTCCATCACTCCCTCCACACCGAAAATTTTAACCCAAAACCCATAATCTTCTAAAGCTTGAACCCAAACCTAAACCCCTATCAAACCTCCTTGCATTGAGAAATGGAAAACTTGTAAAGTTAGCTTTTTGTTAACTGTCCTCTACAAAATAGAAAGTTCATGGAAGGCTCACGTATTATAGAAAGTCTGTGGTAGTAAATTGAAAAGTAAGAAAAGTTCAAGGTAGTTTCCTGTAATTTACACTGATTATTAAACAACTCAGCAAATCTTGGGTGTACAAAGGAATGATGCACAAATAGAGGACAATTTTAGGAGATTTAAGTTACTCTTTTACTAAAGAAAATCACATTTATAATAGCAAATATGTTGATCTGGGAGGGTTTTGGCAACTTACCCATTAACAAGATCCACAAGCCTTGGGTACAGCTGATCATCGCGCAAGTGTTGAATTTCATGAACAGTTGAGTCCAATGACTGCATGTCAACTATGTACCTTGTATGTAAATGACTGACAGCGGCTTTAGTTTTTTCAATTGATTCAGAGCTGGCATGTCGTTTCTTTTGCTTATTCAGTAAAGCAACCTTCCTCTGATATTCAATTTTCATAAGCTCTCCTGCCTGCCATTAGTAGTACCAATAGACTCAATAGTTTAAAGAAATTATTATTTATTAACACCAAAAACCATCCTACCGGAATAAAAAAAATCAATAAAGTAGTTGCTACCATTAATTAAAGTCTTCTTCTGCCGTGCAAGAGGAAATCTTTGTCTAAACTTTTGTCAGGAATCAGTAAGGTAGTTTCCAATCCTAGTCTAGGCAGTTAAAATCGGTTTTTGGAACTAATCGGTCTAGGAGCGATTAGTGAATAATCGGTTAATCGGAAAATAATCGGGGATTAAATCGGAAAAAGCGTAATATATAATTTTAAAAAGATATATCCTCATTATGAAGCAACCCTAAATCCTAACATAAAACTATTATGAAATTATCAAATAAGAACATATAGTTATAGAGAAAATGAAGAGAGTACTTGGTTTGAGCTGAGTTTGGATCCTGGATGTGGGTCGGGTCGAGTTTGCTGGTCGGTTCCATCAAACAAAAACAATCGGGGAGGAGCAGTGAAAGCAACTAGAGGTGTAGCAGATGCGGATTGGGTCAAGTATGTGACGGTGTAGGGGGTGCGATGGCGGGTCGGGTTTGGGTTGGATCGAGGAAGAAGAAGATAATCAGTTTGGGTTTGGGTTTGAGTTTGGGTGTGCGCGAGGAAGAAGAAGAGAGCGGCGATATGTCAGATTTGGGTTTGCGTGAGGACCAGAAGGAATTTGGATTTTGAATTTGGATTTTGGATTTGGGCCGGATTGAGCCCAAATAATGCAAACGACCATGAAAATTAGAGAAGAAGATTAAATCGGTTAATCGGTCACTTAAAATCGGCCGATTAACCATTAATCGGCCGATTATTCCCGATTAAATCGCTAACTATTGAAATATTATAAATCGCTAAAAAAATAATCGTTTGGCCTCCGATTAGCGATTAATCGGGGATTAATCGGGCGTAATCGGAGATTTTAACTGCTTAGATCCTAGTCCTTGTCTAAATTTGTCAGGAATACAAAGGGTATTAAGAACAAGAGGAACTCTTCTGAATTGAAATATGCTAGCCTTAATGTAGGATGTATAGCTTAAATCAGATTGCCCTAGCCTAATCTATTCTTATTGTGCTATGGAAAAATAAATAAGGCACCCAGTGACTAATATGTGCAATGCACTTCCTAACAGTCTAATCTAACAAGGTGGGAGGGAATTTTTTACCAAAATGACCCACTTTTTTAACGTAATTACCAAACTGAGCCACTTTCGAAAATATTTATCAAAATGACCCACTCACAATCTCAGATAGCGAGTTTGGTGAAAATACCCTCGTTGTTTGAGATAGCGAGTGTAGGCATAGGCGTTTGGAGAAAAAACTTGAACAAAGTAAGACTCGTTGTTTGAAACAGCGAGCGTAGTTGTACTACACTCGATGTTTGAGATAGCGAACATGACTTGAAACTTTTTTGTTAAATTAACCTACAAAAAATACAATTCAAAGTCAGGCTCGCTATCTCAAACAGCGAGCGTAGTACAACTATGCTCGCTGTTTGAAACAGCTAGTCTTACGTTGATATTTTTTCTTCAAGTTTTTTCTCCAAGTTGTGATAGCGAGTTTGGTGAAAATACCCTTGCTGTTTGAGATAGCGAGTGTACGCTTAGGTGTTTGGAGAAAAAACATGAAGAAAAAATATTAAAGTAAGACTCGCTGTTTCAAAATAGCAATCCTGTCTTTGATTATTTTTTTTTTTTGTTAAATTGAACTACAAAAAATTTCAAAGTCAGGCTCACTATCTCAACAGCGAGTGTAGTACAACTACACTCATTATTTGAAACAACGAGTCATACTTTGATATTTTTTCTTCAAATTTTTTCTCCCAAGTTTTTTCTCCAAAAACCTAAGCCTACACTCGCTATCTCAAACAGCGAGGATATTTTCACCAATAGCGAGTTGGTTATTTTGATAAATACTTCCAAAAGTGGGTCAGTTTGGTAAATACTTTCCAAAAGTGGGTCATTTTGGTAAATAAAATTGGTGGGAGGTGGGGATACCAAGAGTTTATGTTGATAAAAATTAAATAAGAATAAAATGACGAAAGGAAATCTACCTTTACTTCTTCATATAGCTTCTTTTCCCATGCAAGCATCTTATCTAAAACGGTGGCATGGGTTTCCCATTCATCATTTTCAAAATCGTCCCTTCTGTCATCTGCATTGTGCATGCCTTTAAATGACCTATTCCAAGTGATGACTCGCATGACTCTTGCAGAATGATCAATATGCCCTGTGAACAATAATTATCTAATTTCATTATAATTTATACCACGTATAACAAATAGGATAAGTAGAACTTCAGAGAGACTGAAAATATAATGTAGATTAGACAAATAAATAAATAAAATGAGGTAAACCTTTGAATATAAGTTAGATTGTTTAATTTCTAATGCCAAGGTCAAGCTACTTACACTAAAATGTGCACCGATTTTTAACAACGTAAAATGGATCTTGACCCACACTAATTAGGCCATGCATGTCCAAAGCAGCAACCCCTGACTGTGACCATCCATCTTTGTAGAAGTAATCATAGTATCTTACCTTCCTAAATCATTTAAAATTTACCTCTAGCAAGTTAGGGGCAGTGATTTGCATTACTTCCACCAAGATTCTTGTCACCCTATACCAACCAATCCTTTGATGCATATCCTCATATTATCCATCCTATTCAATCAGACTGGTATCCTAATTGCATTTGATGAGCCTCCCCTTATTCCCTACAGAGCAAAATTTTCTTCTGTGAGATTCAGAGTGTTTGATTCATATGACAAGGCACTAACAAGCCTCAGACTACCTCTGGTGTGACGCTAAAATTCGGGTAACAGGAAACTGGGGAGTACAACATATAGTAGAGTATGGGCGCCCATGCACCCTGAGTTTCCAAAAGCATGGGGACTTAGGTATCAAGAGTGATACATATTTCATATAGTTTAGTAGAAATAATATTTTGTAAGCTAAGTTTATCTCATTGGTTTGGTACAATGGCTCTCAGAGATCTGGAGTTCAAATCCAGATGCTGCACTATAATCCCATTTGAGAGAACAATCCTCTCACATTTGGTCCGTGTTTAGTACTTTTTAGAAAAATACTAAAACATTTAATTTTCTTTTAAAAGACCGTCCTTTACCTTTTTTTCCCTTTTCAAATGCACTTTTTGGATAGGCTGTGATAAAACAATTTTCTCACAGTTAGTCTTAGCATACCTAGAAAAAATTCATCTCATATAATTCAACTTTTCCTCTACTAGCCTATTGGCCTATCAGCCTATCACACTACCACTCTTTTTATAAAAAAAAATCTAGTCAGTCTTAAACTTTTCCAACACTAATTCTAAGTTTTACACATCCTTCATGCATATAAACAATACCATTTAAAATTTTACAATAATTCCTTTTCGAGCTACGTTAGTGATGCTGTTTATTTTTGTGGTGTAGGGCAACAGGTGTGAGTTCTTGTAATTTGTGAAATGGAAACTGAGGTACTGGCGTCGGTTCGGCCTTGGAGAGTAGGACTGGCTTGGGGGTAGCAGCCGAGAGGCAGAGGCCGGGTGCTCGGCTCGGGTATAGTAGCTGGGTTCGGATCTTCTGTACCTGCACACTTCCTAGAAACACCGGGAGAAGTCCCAGCGACAGTGCCTCCGACGATCTAGTCAGTCACTGAAAAAGAGACTGGGCAGCTAGGGCGCAGGTGGGGAAAGATTGATTACCTTTTTCAGTGAGAAGGGGGTGGAGTATTTATAGGCAGAGGCAAACAGATTTAAAAGATTGCACACAACGTGGCAGTAGAGATTTAACTTGATGGACGATATTCCTACCGGGAGCAAACCCTTTACTGTTACTTGGATTCCCAAGACTGTCTCGAAAGGGGGGGGGGGGGACTTTTCACACTTCCTCTGCTTTGTTGACTTGGAGATCACCGTCAGGCGTCGCGGCTTTGGGGGTCAGCACGAAGCGACGAGCTCCGCTGCCTTAGCTTGAGAAAGCTACCCATGTGCTCGAGATCACCGTCAGGAGTCGAGGCTTGGGGGTCGGCACGGAGCGACGAGCTCCGCTGCCTTAGCTTGAGGAAGCTACCATGTGCTCGAGATCACCATCAGGAGTCGAGGCTTGGGGGTCGGCACGGAGCGACGAGCTCCGCTGCCTTAGCTTGAGAAAGCTACCCATGTGCTCGAGATCACCGTCAGGTGTCGAGGCTTGAAGGTCGGCACAGAGCGACGAGCTCCGCTGCCTTAGCTTGAGAAAGCTACCCACGTGTTCTTAAATAACTTGCCCTTGCCTATATCACAAAATTCTAAGACTTGTACTTCTGCACCAACAAAAAATGGCCATGATTCATTAGCTGAACCTACTTCTGCTATGGGTAAGGATCTCGATGAATTCAAGCCTACACTTTCTCATGAAAAAAACAATGAGAATCTTGAAGATGATAATAATGATGAACTAATTGAAATGCCACAAAATGATGAGTCATCTAAAGAGAACAGGTTCGAAGTAGGAAACAAGACTTGGAAAGGAAAAGTGTTTGTGAGGAAGAACCATAAAGAAGGGGATGTGTCCACATCTCAACACTGCCATAAATCTGAACCGGGGAATAATCAACCCCCTAAGAAAAGAAAAGGTAAGTCTATCTCTGTTTCTGAGAGTCGTATCAGGTATCTTGAAATAGATGATCTCATAGCTGTTAGAAAACCTATTAGATCTTGCCCTAAATACCCTATGTCCGATTTTATATCATATTCAAACTTGTCTTCTTCTTTTTCTGCCTTCACCTCCCAATTGTCTAGTGTAGAGATTCCAAAGAATGTACAGGATGCTCTAGAAGTTCCAAAGTGGAGGGAAGTTGTATTTGAGGAGATGAAAGCTCTTGAAAAGAACAAAACTTGGAGAGTCATGACACTACCAGTTGGTAAGAAGACCGTGGAATGTAAGTGGGTGTTTACTGTGAAGTACAATTCAGATGGGTCAGTTGAAAGGTATAAGGCTCGCTTGGTGGCTAAGGGTTTCACTCAAACCTATGGCACAGATTACTCTGAGACATTTGCTCCTGTTGTAAAATTGAATACTGTCAGAATACTTTTATCTCTTGCGGCTAACCTGGATTGGCCTCTACATCAGTTGGATGTTAAAAATGCCTTCCTCAATGGTGATATAGAAGAAGTATACATGGATAGTCCTCCTGGCTTTGAAGACAAATTCGGATCAAAGGTATGCAAGTTGAAGAAGTCTCTTTATGGCTTAAAGCAATCTCCGAGAGCTTGGTTTGAAAGGTTTTTACTCAGTCTATGAAGAACCAAGGGTACACTCAAGGACAAGTTGATCACACTTTATTCACCAAATTGTCCTATGATGGGAAATTTGCTGCCTTGATTGTTTATGTAGATGATATTGTCCTCAATGGAGATGATACAGTTGAAATGAGAAGAGTAAAAGAGAGACTTGCTACAGACTTTGAAATCAAGGACTTAGGGTCCTTGAGATACTTTCTTGGTATGGAGGTTGCTCGATCAAAGAAAGGAATTGTGGTTTCACAGCAGAAATACATTCTTGATCTATTGCGAGGAATAGGAATGAGTAATTGTCGACCAGCCGACACCCCGATGGATTCTAATGCAAAACTTTGGGGAGAAGGAATTGTTGCTGTTGACACCGGAAGATACCAGAGGTTGGTGGGTAAGCTAATTTACTTGTCTCACACTAGACCTGACATCGCCTTCTCAGACAGTGTAGTGAGTCAGTTTATGCATTCTCCTTATGAGGAACATCTTGAGACAGTTTATAGAATACTGAGATACTTGTCCCAGAAGGGGTTTATTTTTTGAGAAGACTAGTGAAAAAATGTGTCTATCTTCACTGATGCAGATTTGGCAGGTTCAGTCACAGACAGAAGATCAACCTCTGGATATTGTACCTATGTACGGGGTAATCTTGTGACATGGAGAAGCAAAAACAAGGAGTTGTAGCAAGAAGCAGTGCAGAAGCCGAGTTTAGAGCTATGGCTCAGGGTATTTGTGAAGGACTATGGATTCAAAGAGTCCTGGAGGAACTTAAGATGAAAATTGAGCTTCCATTGAAGTTATATTCTGACAGTAAAGCTGCCATAAGCATAGCCCACAACTCGGTTCAGCATGATAGAACCAAACATATTGAGATTGACTGTCACTTCATAAAAGAGAAATTAGATGCTGGAATCATGTCTACCATTTGTGACCTCTAGTCAGCAAACTGCAGACATCTTAACCAAAAGCTTGGCAAGACCCGTCTTTGAGCATTTGATAAGCAAGTTGGGCATGATATATATCTATGCACCAACTTGAGGGGGGGTGTTGGAGAATCCCGTGATTCTCTCCTCTTATTTGCTATTAGAGAATATTTGCTATTAAGAAAAGATTTGCTATTATTCGAAAAGATTTTCTGTTTCCATTTAGTTTTCTTTTTCCTTAAAGTTCTCCTTGATTCAAGGATGGACATTAATTGTATTTCTCCTATTTAAACAAGCCTTGGGGCTGAAGAATAAATCAAGCTTTCACCACCTGTGTTCTATTATAATGGAAAGGTGCCGCTGGTGGTGTTAAGTATCAACACTATACAGTATGCACCAAGATGTCGTCAAAGAAAACCAGGATAAACTTACGTAAATAAGGTCGAAAAAGCTCATTCATTGCTGCCTGGAATGTTGATGGAGCATTTGTGAGACCAAAAGGCATGACAACAAATTTGTAGTGTCCAGAATGAGTGCGGAAGGCAGTCTTGCATATATCAGCAGGATTCATTCTAATTTGATGATAACCGGCGCGCAGGTCTCTCTTGGAAAAAATGGTGGCACCATATAACTCATCCAATAACTCATCTATGTTGAGGATCGGATATTTATCAGGGATTGTAATTTGGTTGAGGCGCCTATAGTCAACACATGCGCAAGGAAGATCTTTCTTTTGCACTAAAATGACAGGGGCTGGCAAAGGGACTAGTACTGGGCCTTATAAATCCTGATTCCAATATAGCTGCCACTTGCTGCTCGATTTTAGTTTTCTGCGAGTGAGGATAGCGGTATGGTCTGAGGTTTGGTGTTGTAGCCATTGGTACTAAAGGGATGGAATGGGAATGTTGTCGAAATGGTGGTAGTATCGTAGGTTCGAGAAACACAGCATCAAACTGGCATAATAAGGCGTCAACTGGAGATGTTGTAAGCAGGTGCTTGGTAGGCGTTTCTGCAGGTTTCTCCTTAACCAGATATTGGAATGTTGCAGTGAAGTGAGATGGTGCAGATACCCCCTGAAGTTTGTATTGTTTTCCATTCAGAAGGAATATCAAAAACATTTCATTCCAATTGGCTTGCACCGTATTTAAAGAGGCTACCCATTTTATTCCCAATACGAGATCTGCTCCCCCAACCGAAAAAGGGTAATAATCTTGGATAATACTCAATCCCGGTAACAACACTTCAATGTTGGGACACATTTTGTTGCAACGTATTATCTCGCCATTTCCTATCTGCACACCAAATTTAGGAGTTGAATGTACCTGCAAATGAAGTTCATCCACTAATTTGTCAGAGATAAAATTGTGCGTGGAACCACTGTCAATGAGGATGAGCACTGGTCGGTCGGTGATGGATTGTCCCTTGGACTTTCATTGTAGTGCCTGAGGAACTCCCCAAAATAGCATGGAAAGAAATTTCTGCCATATTTTCCTTGTTTCCTTGTTCTTCGGGTTCAGTGTTTTCCTCCAACTGGACAACCCCATCTTCTTCACTAGCAATCTCTAATAATGAAAATGTTGATGGTTTAGCAGCGGTGTCCCGGATTAAATTTTTCACTACAACGGAAACAAAGGCCCTCGTCTCGTCGCGCTTGTTTTTCTGCATCCCAGAATTTTGTTGATGAAGCAGGGAAGGAAGAATTAGCCGGCTGAAAAGATCGAGTAGAGTTGTAATTGGAATGCTGGCGATTATCTCGAGTGAAATAATTGGTAGTGTTTCTTCCGTGAACAGCCACCGTAATATCCTTTAAACTTCTATTCATTTTGGACCTTTGTTTCATATTCCAAGGCTAGACTCATGGCTTTATAAACACTTCTCGGTTTGTGAATTCGAACATCTATTTTTATTTCTTCCTTCAAACCATTTAAGAAAACTCCCAAAAGGCAATGTTCTGGCCAATTTTTAGCCCTTTTGGCAAATTCTTGCCGATATTCCTGAACACTGTAGGGTCTATGAAATATTGCAAATATGTTCGTCAGGATTCTGAAATTCAGCAGTTGCATAATTCTCTTGGAAGGCTTTAACTAACTCGTCCCAATATAACAAGGTGCGCTCACTATTGATCCATGCGAATAGATCTAAGGCATCTCCTTCCAAATACATGGCAGCCACATCTACCTTCAATTCCTCAGGTGTTTGATAATAGCGGAAATATTTTTCTGCCTTTAGAATCCACCCCCTCGGATCTCCTCCCTCAAATTTCGAAAAATCCATTTTGGTATGATGTCGTCGTGGAAAATTACGCTCCCATGAAGGAAGGTCAGCTTCAAACTCGTCCGTGTGTGGTGGATGTTGTTGCTCATCATTTCTGCGACTAGTCTCTCCCATATTAGAATTATGGGATTGCGATTTGAGAATCGCCACATCTGCGGCTAATGCATCAATGATGTTAAGTTTGGAATTAATAGCAGAAAGTTGTATAATTGCTTCAGGTACAGGTGGAGGAGAAGGGTTGACAGGTTCGTTGAATGCTAGATTTGTTCTTGTATTCACCATTGTCTCAATAAGCAGAAGTGATGTAGGATTTTATGGCTCTGATACCAAAATGTTAGTGATAGTGTCTTATAGGGAAATAAATGGATGTTATAATAATGTAATTGTATTGCAATATAACCAAACAGAGTTCTTACAACATTTTTCCTTATGGAGTGGACAATCCTCCTAATACAATGGATAACAATATTCTAAGACAAGCTTCTTATTAGTCCTATTATATATAGATATAAGTAAGAGGTAGTTACTAATGCAAGTTATAACCATCTTCCTTATTTTAAGCATTGCAATACAAGTGTCCTAATTCTATGCCTAAGCTTTCTTGTTTCTTCTTGAATATGTCTTAATGATGTTCTGCTGATGTGGCATCATAAACTGATGATGTGGCATGGAGTTCATATCAGAGTGTGCCAGCTATCCTCATGGAAATTGAGGATACGGGGATCGTCGACCATCCTCCCCGATCCAACAACAACAAGAAGAGGGACCGAAGATTCTACTATCGGTTCTATCGGGACCACGGGCACGAGACTGATAATTGTCGGGCCCTAGGGTCTGTTTGGTTCAAAGGAGGGGAGGGAAAGGATTTTAATGGAGGGGAGGGAAGGGGAGGGGAGGGAAAGGGAGGGGAAGGATTTTAATCAAGACTCTGTTTGGTTCAAAGGAGGGGAGGGAAAATTATTATGTTCTTGTTTGGTTCAGAAGGGGAGGGAAGAGATTTTATAATTAAATTACTTTTATACCATTTTACATTTTAGGAGAGTATGTATTATTATTTATAATTCAATACAGATGTTTGGTAGTACTAGCTTTAGCATGCGGTAGTCTTACAAAATGATATCAGCCAAGAAAAAACTATTTCTTTTATTTGTGTGTTCATAAAAAGATTCAAGTAGAGTTTTTTTATTGCTCTCTGCTTATATATTGAACTTTTGCTGGAAAAAGTGTTAACATTACACTTGCTCTCTTTCAATTCACTTTTCGTGATTGAAGGAGGACTTTTTGTTGCCTATGTGGACGGAAAAGGAGATCAAAGTTCAAACTATGCAATGTATCCCCAACTGTAACAGAGAGACCAAGTATTATTCAGACTCTTGCATTGCATGCTAAAACTTTAACATACAATAATATTTTTGCTTAAAAAAGATAAATAAATAAATAAATAAAATAAAACTGAAAATGTCGAGAGAGAAACGAGTCGGGGGAGAGAGGATACTGCTCCTCACCTCCGCGACGAGGAGGGGGAGAAAAAGGGAGCGCGAGTGGGAGAGAGAGAGAGTCGGAAGATAGATGATATCCTTTTTATTTTAGGGATTTAGATCTAAAAAGGGTAGTTTAGTCCAATCACTTTAAAAAAATAGACCCACTTTCTCTCCCTTTCAAATCCCCCCAATATTGGAGGGGAGCCAAAATTGGCTCAGGAGGAATTATGCACCCCTCCATTCCCCTCCCCTCCCCTGCCCTCCTAAAAAATGAATCAAACAAGAAATATTTTTAAAAACCCTTCCTTACCCTCCCCTCCCCTCCCCTCCATTCCCCTCCAACCAAACAGACCCTAAAAGACGAGATTGGGGCCCTCATCCAGAGGGGGTACCTAAGGGAGTTCACCCGAACTAAGCCTCTTCCTCGAACAGCTAACAGATGCCCTGAAGCAAAACCTGAAACTGAAAGGGCCGATGGGCCAGCAATCCTTCACTGCGTCCACGATGATCCCATGGGAGGAGAATCGAACACTTCCCGCAAGACCTTCATACGGAAGGTTAACTCGGTCCACAACTATCCACCCCCTAAGAATCAAGGATTACCGGCCCGTTCTCCAACGAAGATCTCGAAGGCATTCGATTGCCTCATTGCAACGCCCTAGTGATCAGCCTCAAAATGGCCAATCACGATGTTCGCCGCATCTTCGTCGACAATGGAAGCTCATTCAACATTTTTTTCCTGACAGCCTTCGAATCGTTGAAGCTCTCTCACAAGAGGCTGAAACCGGTCGGATACACGCTCTGCAGTTTCTCAGGGGTTCTTATTCAAATTGAGGGAATCATCACCTTTGACGTCATCGCCAGAATGGCCCCAACCATCCAAACAAAGGCAATGGACTTTATCATGGTGGTCAACATCAACGCCGCCTATAATGCCATCCTGGGCAGGCCCGACCTCTCTTCCCTTCTTCCTTTCACGCAGTGCCTTCCTCCTATCACATGAAGATGAAATTCCCCACCAAGTCAGGAGTGGGAGTCGTCCAAGGCAACCAAGAATTAGCCCGAACTTGTTACACAGCTTCAGTGGGAGCCTCAGTCCTTCTCTTGACTCAGTCGAGCTACCGTCCAATAGAAACTAGTTGGGCACAGAGCCGGTAGACAAGCTGGAGGAGATTCAGTACAAGGTCTCCAAAGTGGTATGCCTTAGCACGTACCGACTTGAAGACCAGGGGGGCATAACAGTTAAGAGAACATAGAATGTCGAACATTTGATCAAATTCCACGAGGGGCCATAAGGGCCCATGCATCTGTCAACAGTTGTAACAAGCGCTACGCCCTTTATAAAGCCGAGCAAATGAAAGCAATGAAAGCCGAGCAAATGAAAGCAATGAAATTTCTTCTTGAACCAAGTCAAAATATCTCGATTTTACTTCTCCAAAAAAAATATTTCTCAATCTTTCACGTCCTTGCCGCTCGGCGTCGACTCTCAACCTTAACGAGAGATTCTTCAATTTCTCAAGTCTACTAACGAGAGATTCCTCAACCTCTTAGGTCCTCGCCACTCGGCGTCGACCTCAAACACTAACAAGAGATTTCTCAATCACTCGCGTCCTCGCCGCTCAGCGC
Source organism: Hemerocallis citrina (assembly GCA_017893485.1). Classification (NCBI taxonomy): domain Eukaryota; kingdom Viridiplantae; phylum Streptophyta; class Magnoliopsida; order Asparagales; family Asphodelaceae; genus Hemerocallis; species Hemerocallis citrina. The sequence continues at coordinate 302,915,156 of CM030360.1, forward strand.
CGACTCAACCTTAACGAGAGATTCATCAATCTCTCAGGTCCCCTAACGAGAGATTTCTCAATCTCTCAGGTCCTCGCCGCTCAGGTGTCGACCTCAAACATTAACACAAGATTTCTCAATCTCTCACGTCCTCGCCGCTCGACGTCGACTCACAACCATAACGAGCGATTCCTCAATCTCTCAGGTTCTCGCCACTCGGCGTCAACCTCAAACACTAACGGGAGATTCCTCAATCACACGTCCTCGCCGCTCGGCGTCGACTCTCAACCTTAACAGGGAGATTCCTTAATCTCTTAGGTCCCCTAACGAGAGATATCTCAACCTTAACCTTAATGAGAAATTCCTCAATCTCTCAACCTTAACGAGAGATTCCTCAATCTCTCTGGTCTTCGCCACTCGGCGTCGACCTCAAACACTAACGAGAGATTCCTTAATCATTCACGTCCTAACCGCTCGACGTCGACCTCAAACACTAATGGGAGATTCCTCAATCCCTTACGTCCTTGCCGCTCGACGTTGACTATCAACCTTAACGAGAGATTCCTCAATCTCTAGGTCCTCGCCTCTAGGCGTCGACCTCAAACACTAACGGGAGATTCCTCAATTCCTCACGTCCTCACCGCTCGATATCGTCCTCAAACACTAACGGAAGATTCATCAATCCCTCACGTCCTCGCCGCGCGCCGTTGACACTCAACCTTAACGAGAGATTTCTCAATTTCTCAGGTCCTCGCCGCTCTGCGTCGACCTCAAACACTAACGATAGATTTCTCAATCTCTCAAGTCCTCGCCTTTCGGCGTCGAACTCGGACCTCAGCCCTTGTGAAAGTTTTAATTATATTTATGGTCATCGCCTTCGACAAGGACCTCGAGCTCCATGCCCCGAGTTGATTCCTCTTTCCACCTGCTGACAGCCAGGGATAAAGCAGCCTTCATCGCCGCTACCCCTAACTATCAGCGGGTAATAGAAGAACCACCAATCATGAAAGCTCTCAGTGAATTGAAAATGAGAAATGGATGGGAAGGGGGGCTAAATAGCCCAAGCGAAAGCAGGAGTTCGATAGTCGTGATGCTGACGTGGACGAATCACAACCGGTTCGCTCACATCCAACGGCCCAGGCAGGCGACGATACATCTCCCAAGGCCAAATATTTCACCTTTCAATAATGTGCATTTATGACTCACTTGGAAGACGAAATGTCTCCTGTTCCAATCCATCAATATCCTCGGAAGGCAAAACGTCTCGCATTCGGCAGGTCCACTTCGCCAACACATCCAGATCAAAGCCGCGCTCAACAAATAGGACCATTTTATTGAGAGGACCTCTACGGGATTACAAAGACTCGGCCTACCACTCCGCTTAGGGGAGCCTTAGGACTGACACAAACCAGTTCGAGCCCAATTGAACGTGTTTGTTCGCCAACGATACCGTCAGCCTCACCCCTAGAAGTCTCTGAGGTGGATGCTCCAGCCCTCGAGCTTTGAGTGTCACCTGATTTCGGCGACACCAGCCTCAGGGTCGGAGATGGGCCCCCAATCGAAAGCCAATCGCTTCCGAAAAAATGGGTTCGAGACCCACCCACTCCGAGCATAACGTTCAGCCTTTACATCTCCAACTCCTTTTCTGTGAAGTCTTTAACCTTCGGGGGTTTATGGTTGAATTTGTGGACCCCCCAGTTGGTCGGTATTCCCGAAGGGACCTGGTTCCGAACGACAAAATATTTATCATTCCATCCCTTGATCGAGTCCAGATGACCATGAACCACGCACTACCGCGACAAGGCTGAGATGTAATACATCCCCTCATGCACTCCTAACGAGCTGACCCTAAGCCATGCTCAAAAGTATTTCAACTTCAGAGGCACACCCCTCTCCTCGCTGAGCAACATGAAGCTCACGATCTGCTTCCACGAGTTTGGGCCGGACTGGATCGAGCTCAATCCCACCTAATTCAAGACTTTCTTCTGCGAACGGATACAAAGGCAACCTCAAACATGAGTCGATGCATCCACCGGAAAATGCAGAATTCGGGGGCCAGAGTGTCAGTAGGTCGATCCCCGAGTTCGGAACCATTAACTCGTACTCCATTCCTACGAAGTATTGCACTTGTATCGCCGGGAGGTCATTACTTGTCAAAATGCTTAGAACCTTGTCTATGTTGAGCCAGGGTCGACTCGGTGAAGAGGGTTGCAAGTCGTACTGGACCAAGTCTTCGAGATCATCCGGGTACATTCTAATCGAACCACTGAAGGCAAGAGACAGCCAGGCTCGAAGGGCAGGACAAACTCACTCTGCAGCTCGGGACTATCCGGGGCATCCATTTCAATCTCCTCCCTCGGATCCGAGGGGCCTTTGGAGCAAAACAGCTTGGTTAGGGGGGCCAAATGAGGAGACCCGCCTACTCTCTTTCGACGCTCAGCAGAAACCTCGAGCCAACTCCTAGCTTTAACACAAGTCCATGGGGCTCGGCAGCAATCTCAGCCAGCTTCCTCGCGAAGCTCAGTGCTCAGCAGCAACTTTGAGCCAGTTGATAGCTTTCACACAAGCTCATAGGGCTCGGCACCCGGCAGCAACTTCGAGCTAGCTGCTAGCTTTCATATAAGCTCACAAGGCTCGGCGCTTGGCAACAATCGCAGCGAGCAAGCTACTTGCTTTCTCACAAAGCTCGACGCTCGGCAGCAACTTTGAACCAGCTGCTAGCTTTCACACAAGCTCACAGGACTCGGCACTCGACAACAATCTCAGCCATCTACCAACTTCCTTGCGAAGCTCGGCGCTCGGCAGCAACTTCGAACCAGCTACTAGCTTTCACACAAGCTCACAGGGCTGCGCGCTCGGCAGCAATCTCAGCAAGCAAGCTACTTGTTTTCTTACAATGCTCGACGCTCGGCAGAAACCTTGAGCCAGCTCCTAGCTTTAATACAAGCTCACAGAGCTCGACGCTCGGCAGCAACCTTGAGCCAGCTCCTAACTTTAACACCTCGGCGCTCGGCAACAATCTCAGCAAACCAGCTACCAACTTCCTCGCGAAGCTCAGTGCTCGGCAGCAACTTCGAGCCAGCTGCTAGCTTTCACACAAACTCACAGGGCTCGACGCTCAGCACTTACTTCAACCAACTAGCTAGCTTCTATCCTCCACTGACGCTCGGAGGTCGGAGGTCGGAGCTCGGTCCTGACCTCATGTCACTCTTCGGGTATCTTCCATCCTATCCCTATACACACTGTCGACTGATCTTCTTACAAGATTGGGCTACTCCTTGACGGCTGGTACATATAACCCTCCAGAAGTTGGGGGCCTATGATGTGGGTCAATAATCCACCTCAATCTGAGCCGTCTAATCCCCTCAGGGTCTGCAAATCCCTATAAATCAGGCATGTAGACCCTATGGGCCTTTTACCAATAAGGCCCACAGAAGAGGGTCAGTCTGACCCATTGGGGCTTCCTCTCTCTGCCTATAAATACCCGGCAGCCACCCCCATTGCAGGGTAGTGTCATTTTTTCCACTCAAACCCTAAATCCATTTTTTCAGTGAATGACTAGATCGTCGGAGGACCTGTCGCCAGGATCTCTCCCAGTGTTTCTAGGCATTTTGTAGATGTTCGGGACGGTCAGCTACCAGCAGCACCATCTCTCCTGCTCCCCACAAAATTCTCATCTCAGATCCAGATCTGTCTGAGATCTGTCTTATATCTGTCTCTCCCTCTACAAATAACAAGAACTCGCATCTGTTGCTTCCACCACTAAATCAGCAGCATCATCGGGGAATAGTAGATGATACTTCAATAGAAGTATCAGATTCAACCAGATATCTTGGGGTCATCTTCCTACAATGAAATTTTGAATTTTAGATGGAATAATGGTGACGGCGACCCTTCAAAAATGACTTATCCAGGAACACATAGAACATGTCGAAGGATGACATTTAGAACACTAATAAGCATTGTTTGTGTTCAGTTCACACCCCCATCCAGAAATGTACTTGCAAGATTGAAAATAGTTTGAAGTTTCACTTAAGTCAAAATGAATAGTGGACAACAACACAATTTACATTTAAACACATCGCTTTAGCTACTTCAAGGTTTTTTTCAGCGGTATATCAAATAGGAATAAATAGAAACTAAGATGAATAAGGAAAGGAATGCTTTCCGGATTTACCATGGAAGAAACATTTTGTCTCTAACCCGAAAACACCAATGTCAGACGACTCAGACTTGAGTAATTTGAACTAAAATCCCATGACAAAACCACACACACAAAAAATATCATTGAATTGAGTAGCGAACAAGTTGAAAAACACACACACCTCGATTATCGGCAAAATTAGAGTGATAATGCATTCGATTGGCCTCCAACATCTTGGACACCTCGTGCGCACTCTCGGAGGCCTTCAAGAAATGGTCATCCAAATCCACCAACACCTGCAACAAACTCACACTCCTCTTCTCCCCCACCACCACTCCCACCCTCTCCACCGCCTTCCCCTTCCTAGTCTCCACCGCACTTGCCGACGCGGCATGAACATGATGCACCATCCCCTCCTTCTTCCTCGCCATCATCTCCGGCCTCGGTGGCAGCCCTTCCCTCTTCTCCTTCACCGGAGGCGGCGTTGGCGTCTCAATCGGAGGGGGCGGAGGCGGCGGCTTCATCACCCCCTTCTCCGGCGTCACAGGCTCCTCAATTTCCTCGCTGTGCAGCCCTCCTTCATAATTCGCGAAGAAAAAGTCCCATGTACCTGTGCCGGAATCAGGCGGGGGCGGAGGCGGGGGCTCAGATTCAGAATGTGGCTCCGGCGGTGGTTTCTTCTTATCCTCGTTACTGTTGCTGTTTCGCTGCAGCGGCTTGTGGATAACTTGCTCAACCTCCTTATCATCGTCGTCGTCGTCGTCGTCGTCATCATCAACAACAACGTCACTGTCTTCTTCTTCTTCTTCAACGCGGTGAGCCTCGTCGTCGCCTTCTTGGATGGTGGGGTCAACAGGGGACTTGGAGGAGTGGGAGAACTTTTGGGGGATCTCGGGCATGGAGGCGGATCGGGAGAGCGGGGATGGGGAGAAGTCGGGGAGGGGCGGGGGGGGAGGGGGAAGTGATTCGATGGGGGCTCCTCCTGAAGTGGAGGAGGGATTGAGTGGGTTAGGTATGGTTTGGGAAGAAGAAGAGGAGGAAGGATGGGGAATTTGGTTGTGAGCAGCGGCGGTTAGAGGGGACTGGTGAGTGTGAGCGGCGTCGGCCTGGGCGAAGTCGGAGAGGGCGGCGCCGGTGTTTTTGAGGGAGATGGTGTACGACGAGTGTGCGGCGGCGAAGGCGTTGCGGGCCGACACCGCATCTTTCATCAACTGTTTCCGTTCTTTGCAGCGAGCCACGGATTCTTCATTCTCGATGCGAGATTGGGCGCAACCCATTTTTTACGAGGATCCAAGAACAAGAACTAGAAAGGTCTGATCTTTTGTTTGAGCAAGATGAAGTGAGAAGTGAGAAGTGAGACTGGGGACTTTAACTTGATATCGGAATTTCTTCTTAGGAATTTCGATTTGGGTTTGGAGGTGGAGTTTTGCCTCGCAAAACGAGAAATTAAAAAAGGATTAGGACAATGTTTGCTGAGCCCCTTGTTTTACTGGCATTTGCAATTAGACTTTTTTATTATTTTTTGGTGAACGAAATATATTTCTGAGAATTCTCTATGCTATACAAACTACTAATTGATGTAAAATTGGAGCCAATTGAGGGGCTAACGAAACTTTTGCAAGAAAAAAAAAAAAAAAAGACGTTGTGGGGTCTCCGGGTTAGATGGGAATAGAATAACGTCTTTTGATTTTATGTTTATTGGTAATATTAAATTATATTTTTTGAAAAGGAGGAGGTAACGGCGGATTGTGACAGCTATGAGGTGGGTCCCAGGAATCGTTTTCCGAGGGTACAAGTTAAAAACAAGTGTCAGAGTTGTTGCTCCTCTTCTATGTATGGACGGGAGGACGTAGAAAACTTCATTATACACATGCCCGCATATGATAGATAGTAAACATATAATGTGAAAATGTTACCGCTTCATCTCTTCGTGATATATGCTATTGATCTGATTCTCTCTAGATCATGGAGGGAGCTCGAATATACTAGACATCGGACGGCCATCATGCTGCTTCATATCCTATCACATATATCTGATTCTCGTGGTGACGACGATATTGGGGAGTAGTTAGGAAATTTTTGAGTGGTTGGGAAGTAGTCGAGATTTGATCGTAGACCAGAGTAGTGATGTTTGGGTTCGTGTTGGCCGTACTGAACAATCCAATCACCCGGTCAAATCCAAATTTAAAGTTCAAGTTCAGTTCGGATAGGGTTGGCAATCGGGGTCGAGTCGGACCGTGCAGGTTGAAGAAGAAAGTGGGCGAGTCCAGATTGAGTCGAGGGTTTAACCGGGCCGGGTCAGGCCGGGTTTGAAAGTAAAAACTTCGACCCGGCCAACCCGTGGACCCATTCTGGCTCTACCTGTGTTGGGTCTGGCCGGGTCGCGGGTCGGCCCGGTTAGTATTTAATTATTATTTTTTTTACTTAAAATTTTGCATATATTATTCATTTTAACTATTATGAATTTTTTAGAAGTTCTTTACATTAAAATACTAGTTTTGTTCGTATCTTTTAACCTTAAAAAATAAATAAATAAAAATTATACAACAAGTATAAGAGTCTAAGCGAATAAGAATTAAACAAAATTGTATATATTATTCATTTCAACTTGTATGAAATTTGTAAAAGTTTTTATTTTATAATTAATTTTCTTGTACAAGTTCACTTTAAAATAAAATTTACAACTACTATGACTTTTTATATTATTGTATGTATTATTCAAATACATTTTTTTCCTCGCTTTTAACCCTTGAAATATAAATAAATAAATAAATAACAATTGTACAACAAGTTTAAGAGTCGAAGAGATTAAGAATAAAACAAAATTGTATATATTATTCATTTAACTTGTATGAAATTTGTGCAAAATTCTATTTTATAATTTTGTTTTTACAACGTGACTTTTTTTAAAAAATACAACTATTATGAATTGTTTACAAGTTTTGTACATTCAAATACAAGGTTTTTTTTTACTAATCTTGTTGTTGGACTTCGGTCGAGTTGCTACCACTTGTTGATATATATGTCCCCTTTCCTTGAGTTCGGTCTTCTGCCTTCATCCAATCTTCAGTGCAGACGAGCATCTCCAATGTATCCGGCTTCAAGCAGTTCCTGAAATCTGTTAGAACTCTACCGCTTGTAGAAAAAACACATTCTGAACCAACTATGAAGACAGGAAAAGTTAGTAGATCTCTAGCCATATGTGAAATAATAGGCAAAAGATTTTCATGTTCTTTCTACCATTGTAGCACTTCAATCTTAGTACTAGAACTCTCACTATCTTCTTGATTATACCAATTTAATTCATTAGGTGTATTAGTCCTAGATTTTTTTGATTGAATACAAGCAAGTAAATTAAAAGTGGCATTTTTTAATGTACTCCTACCTTTATCTCTAGAGTAGAAGAAGAATAAGTAACTATACTAGTTGTACTACTAGATGCAAAAGTTATATCATAATAATCATACAAGTTATTTAATGTCGATTCAAAGCTAGCTAAAAATTATTCGCAATTAATTTCAGAATCATCTCCAACTAAATTTTAAAATATTTAAATGAAACTCTTCGTACCTGCTAGTTTGATACGAGGATCTATAACAGTAGCACTACAATACAATATAGGAGGAGGATTAAAATACTTCAAAAAAAAATTATAAGCGGGATCAACAATATGACTAATGTAGGCGTTCGGAATCATATCTTGAAAAGTTTGCATCATAGTATTGATTGAAATAAAAATATAACTAGAAGTAGAATCATAAATTGCAGAAAATTCCATAATTGCGGTTTTAAAAGGTTCCAAAAATCGTAATAAAGATTCGGAAAAATACCATGATTTAGAAGTCATTTGAAAATTTTCCGTGTTTTTTGCAAGACAAAAATTGTTTATAATATCTTTGTATTGAGTTACAACATTAAGTAAATCAAAAATAGAGTTCCATTGGTGTTTAACATCTTTAGATTTTTTTTTTAAATGTATTCCCCTGGCTTTACACCATCTTTTAAATTCGTAAAGTATAGGACCACTCAAAGCAATAAAATGTACACAATTTTTAATTGAAGTTATATATGGATCGACTACTTTCAATGCATTTTGTATACATAAATTTAAAATATGACATGCACATCTAATATGAAAAATTTCTAAACATGGAGTGTCTAATTATGTTTTTAATCTACTAATTGAAGCATTGTTGTTAGATACATTATCAAAACTAATAGTAAAAATTTTATCACATATATGAAAGATATCACAAACTTCTAAAATACGATGTGCAATAACTAAACCACTATGGGAATACGGTAAAGTCGCAAGTGAGATGATTCTCTTTTGAATCATCCAATCACTATCTATCCAATGACAAGTTAAGCCCATCATCGGAATATCATTGCAACCTTTTCAACAATCGGAAGTTAACGATATCCTACAAGTTAAAGAAAATAAGATTGCAATTAAACCATCTCTTATTTCAGTGTAAAGTTTAAAACAATCAGATTTTTATGTGGTTCTAGGAATTCTTCTAAAGTTGGAATTAGTGCATTTTGGTTAAAAGACTACATTCCTACTCTCAGAATAGGAAAAAGATAGTTCATCCTTAATAACTAGTCGAGCCATTTCCCGACGAATATGTTCGGGATGATAGGGTTGGTTATCTAGTTGTCCGGTCTTATGGTTAATTTTTTGTTGGCCTGGTAGGTCTTTTAATAAGTCTTTGTGTACATTTAAAATGTGTCTTTTATTGTTCTCGTTCCCTCACCCTTCTTCCATTTTTAACTTTTGTCACAATGTTTACAAATCTTATGTCCTACACTCGGATTATTCTCATCGGGAATATAGTCATAAAATCTGTGTCAATTATTTGTTTTCCCCTAGTTTTTCTAATACTACTGGGTTCAGTTTGTTGTGTTTGTGTATCAACATTATGCATTTCTTCTTCTATTTTTTGTGTAGGGATATCATGAGTTCCTACCATAAGATTTTGTGTAAATTCAGGTTCAATTTGTGGGAATATTGGAGGCCGACGTGAAGTACCGGTGGAATCTTGTCCACTTTGGCTACGGCTGCTACCTCGTAATCTAAACATGATAATAGTAAATAGTGTATGTGATAAAAAAAATTGATTTCTAGTGTTTTACAAGTGTATGTGAAACAATAAAAAACAATGTTGGAGGTATTTGTTAAAAAATAAAATCTAAAAAACAATAGAAGGATTGAGAGAGAGAAAAGCAAAAACCCAACAAACAAATATGATACAAAAAATTATAACTATAAAAAAAATCAAGACAATAGGAGGGTTGTGAAATTTTAATACTTACTTCGCGGATAATCGGTATATATAGGAAAGAGAGAGAAAATAAATGTAGAAGTAGAAGTTCGGTCCGTCCGGTAGTCGTTGAAAGAGAGAAAAATAGAACTTCTTTATTCGGGGAGTTGCAGTAGACGAGTAACGAGTTGAGTGTTGAATTCGATACGATCGAAAATTTTGCACTTCTTTGTTGCTTGCTTCTTTGTTGAAAAAATTGATTGTATTGAGAATGAATTGAGTAGTAGCAGTAGAAGGAGTAAGAGAAATAGGTGTGAAATTTTTAGGTTGAATTAAGGGGTATATATAGGGAATGAAATTTATAAAAAAATACAAAAACAAAACAAAAAAGGGGCTAAAAACAAAGCTCAGTGGTCTGTTTTTGGCCGTTCGACCCGCGCAGGTCGCCCGTTGGACCCATTCGGGTCTAACGTTCGAAACTCGCGGTTTGGAGGGCGGGGTGGATGCTTTTAACAGGTCAAGTGGTCCGGGTCAAGCGGGTTGTGTTCGCAATATTGGCGACCCAGGTCGACCCACATAGAACCGCGGGTCCGACCCGGACCCGAACCGCTCAGTTTCGGGCTGGGTTCGGGCGTGCTGGTCGCGGAGGGTCTCGGGATAACCCGGCCCGTTTGCCATCCCTAAGTTCGGACCATAGTAACAAAGGATTTTTTTTAAAAATAACCGAATTTCAAAAATATTTACAAAGCTGACTCACTTTCGAAAATATTTATCAAACTAACGATAATGAGTTTGATGAAATCACCGTCACTATCTGAGATAACGAGTTTAGTATTAAGAGTTTCTCCACAACTGGGCAAAAAATTAGGAGGAAAAATACCAAATAAGACTCGATGTCTCAAATAGCGAGCGTGTTTACCACACTTGCTTTTTGAGATAGCGAGCTTGACTTTAAATTTTTTTTTTTAACAACATGGTCGCTTTCTCTTGCCTCTTCATTCCATATCTCTCCCCATCCTCTATTCACCCTCACTCCCAACTCCAAACCCAAAACTCTAGCTTTCAAATTCGATCTCTCACCCAAAAATACCCTCCAAAATCTCTTCCAATCCATTTCATCTCTCACAACCCTCTCTCATCCCACTCTCAAAACCTTAAACCAACCATCCAAGATCCCCATATTTGGATATTTCGGAAAGGGTCATGAGGACTGCGGCGGAAGCGGGCTCATTTACCTCATCCACATTCTATACATCCTAAAGCGCCAATCTATCATACATAGGGCCGACCCAAGGGTAAAGCAACCAAAGCTAGGGCTTTATGCCTCCCCAAAAAAATCTAAAGAATAAAGGCTTCCTAACATACCAAAAAGCCCAAAATAAACCTCCTCACATACCAAAAAGCCAAAAATATGCCTCCCCACATACCAAAAAGCCCGAAATAGGCCTCCTCACATATCAAAAAGACCGAAATTGATTACAATAATATAATAACTGATTTTGCATCTCAAAAAGTCCGAAAGATAACATTTAAATAAAAATATATTAATTTTAACAAAATATTATTATAAGCTTTTAAAAGGCCTCATTTCAAAGTTCGCTTTAGGCCTCAATAAGTGTTAGGCCGGCCCTGATCATACGATATGTCTTCATTCGTTTACTTTTGGATTTTGGGTTAAATTTGAAAGTGTGTTTGTTTGATTATAATGTTCACAAATTGTGTTGTTGGAATTGGAATTTTCTTCGCCATGAAATTTGTCCACCTTTTGGAACGATTACACGTAATCTTTACGGGCAACCGCTCTCACTTACAACATGGGAATTTTTACAATTTTCTCAAGGGTATGTTTCTTATGTGCCAATTTACATTTCACAGTATACAGAGTAGGAGGATATTTCAATATGACAAATTCTCGATGATTCTTGATGGAGTATAGCTTCACTGCCTACTGTATATTTTCTTTACTTTGAAACTCATGCCCAATGTACAATTCGTCTACATTGGATGAACCGGAAAACTCTTGCGAAAATTGATGTACTCACGCACTTTGTGTCATCACCTCGGTAACGTTAGCATTAGCATTAGCATAACCATCATTAATGTTCTCCTCATTTATATTACCATTTGCATATTCATTTACTTCCACTTCGTCATCAGTCTCTAAACTCTCATTAACGTCATCATCCAATTCTTTCTCTTCTTCATCATCTTCTAATAAATCGTTGTTAACGGTAGCATTTTCAAATATTTCAAAAGCATTGTCATCTTCAATATAATCATGAACCAAACTAGGTTAACGTGAAAACTCATCTTTTGTATAATTAAGCTAGTTGTATTTATGAACATGTCTTCTTGTGGGGATGGTGGGATTGCATGTGATTCATGTCCTGGGTTAGAAGTCATCTCATATGTCGGCACTTCACGTTCACTCTCTAAACTCTCACTAACTTCATCATTCAATTATTTATCTTCTTCATCATCTTCTAATAAATCGTTGTTAACGGTAGTATTTTCAAATATTTCAAAAGCATTGTCATCTTCAATATAATCATGAACCAAACTAGGTTGACGTGAAAACTCATCTTTTGTATAATTAAGCTAGTTGTATTTGTGAACGTGTCTTCTTGTGGGGACGGTGGGATTGCATGTGATTCATGTCCTTGGTTAGAAGTCATCTTATATGTCGGCACTTCACGTACGAAGCGTGAACTAGGATTGAAATGTGGTTGAACATTATTAATTTGGTTCTGTTGAATATATAACTACAATGCACACCAACTATAATTGGGATCAAGTATCCTAGCAATCATGAACTTTAAAGCGTTAATATTATATACGTGCACTGTCATAAAATATTGACCTTCTCCTTTTTCGGCCGCATAGAGAACTACATAGAGATCTATATCTCAATTAGTGTTAGGTTTTGAATGCAATCACAAATTAAATACACAGCGAAAAAATTAAAAAAATATCGAAACCTAGTCATGGATCCATGTGAAAACCATAAATCGTATTTAGGAGTTATACCTTAAAGATGGATCTGTTGTCTCCACAGTATGTCGATCACAACACTGTAATATTGCGGTGTCTCTACAGTATCCATACGAACAGAATGAAAAATGGCTCTCTCTCTCAGACCGCGGTGCTAGATACGGAAAGGGGATGTTCCTCCTCACGATCTCTCTCTCACTATCTGTGATGGGATGACCATTTTTGACTGTTACAGTAGTCTAATAGTTAATATGACCTTTAATAGTTGACTTTTATGACTGTTACAATAAGCCTATTAGTCTTCCCATTAATAGCTTTTAATTATCTTGATGAGCTCAACTGTTACAACTTATATAGTCCTAACAGCTAGAAAGCCCGACAAACACTTTCATTTAGTAATTCAGTTTCAGTCTAGCTACGTGCACACATGCAACCAAAGGCCACATACCACTGCCCAAACCTGTACACACGTGTACATATGTATACATATACATAATACATGTTCACATAATACATGCATGTGCACGTATAGTTTACTCATAAGGGAATATTTTATAATTAATTAATTAAGAATTGAACCCATGATCTTTGGGAATATCTAAAAAATATAGTTATCCAATGGGCCATTAATTATTTGTTTCATAATTAAAGATACTTTAATTAATAAACTATATTGAAACTTTGCTCATTAGGTTTTGCGTAAAATAAGTATATTTTTCCAATATCATTTTATTTAGGCAAATTGCAAAAAAAAAAAAAATGTCTAAATCATTTTAATTAGGCAAAAAAATCCAAAACTACACAAAACCTCTAACAAGATCTTATATCTCTGGCCACTTTTGGATCTCATAAGTGATTTTTGGTGTTGCTTTAGTTACGTATGGGGAATTTAAGAGGCTTTTTGTTGAAATTTGTGTTTTGGGAGTGCGAACGACCTTCCCTAGACGCGTAGCAGTATTTGGATGAAAATGGAAGAGTGATAGATTTTTTATGGGGTTGGACCTTCTTCTAGTGCCAATGTTCTGTTGCTCTCCGCTTTGATGGTCGCACGTGTGTGAGGCATATGGTGGACAAGTTGTTGGGCCCTAACTATCCTACACATGAACTGAAGACATTCATTAAGGGATATGTCGGGGGTGCGACCTATTGTCCTCTGATGTCTAGGAAGTAATTGTTGGAAGGAAAAGAGTAATGCTACGTGCACAATTTTTTTATAAAAGTTTTACTTCACAAGATGATACGACACAATCTTCACCATATGAACAAAAATTATTATACACTGAGGGGTGGATATTGTACCACATCACTTTGCGGAGTAAACTTGTGCACAAATCATTACTCGAAGGAAAAAATATATGTGGAGCTTTTAGAATATAATGTAACAATTATCTTCTTTGTAGCACTTACAAGGGTATTTACAGAGTATGAGGTTGATAAGGTGTATCTCTATATTTATGACGTGTGGTGGTCTTAGATCGCACTATGTGTAAAGTGGATCGTGGTATCTAATCTCTTAACTTGGAGCACAAGATTACTCTTACTGGGATTGGAGAACGTGGCCATTGAGGGGGCCTATATTCCCTATGTTATCTAACTAGTATAACTCTGTGCAATATATTTTACATAATTTTTTTAAAAAGAGAAAATACCAAAACTATTTATGAAAAATTCTCTAATAACATATATACAATATTGCACGATTTTTAAAGGTTCGATTAAATAATATGATTCATGTTCAGAATTTGGATTGAGAAAGAGTGGGGGTTACCTCCTACATTTCCTTTTTTTAAAGATAAAATTAGAAAAATTATTGGACAAAAAGTGGTTTATCATAATATATTGTATAAATTACTTCTTAGGCTTGACATGTACATACATATATGGGGACATATAAGGTATGAGCATATATTCAAATAGATCACCTAGTAACAAAATCCAACGAGAACAATGAGTCTATAGGGATGTATAAATGCCCAAAAGTCCAAGCCCCTAAAAGCTTGTAGATAAAGCCATTCAAAAGCTCGGCCCAACCCTCTAAGAGCTGAACATAGGCTTCGAGTTGAAAGCTTAGCCCGGCCCATAGGCACTGCCATTGATCCGGATCCCGGGCTCGAACCTTAGGCCCCCATTTGGGACAATGTAAAGTTATATATTTATGATATTTATAGAAGAAATGCAATTGTTTGGTTAAGAAACATAAGATATTATTTTATATATGCATGGCCTATAGTTATAAAAGTATATAATACAATAAATTATTACAAAAAAATATAGTATATGTTTCTTATATATTTAAAAAATGTTATACACTATATAATAGCTCGTACTAGGGCAAGGGCTTTATGCCATCCATAGGCCCTACAAAAGCACGGAGCAATGGCTAAGCCTAGGGCCTAGTTTTTGTTGGATATATTGGTATATTCTCTCTATATAAATATAGCACGTACATATGTGTAACACGTGTAATGAACGTACAATTGATTGGATATTGGAACGCGGATTTGTGGGCTTATAACCCGATACCCAAACCAGTATTTAGAGATAAATACTGGCTTGTGATAGCAGTCTAGGTATTCCAATTTTGATACCTAGCAACTTAGATCTAGAGATAAACCCTAATTCCCAATTGTTAATTTCTCACAAAATCTAACAATCTTGAGATAGTGATAATCAATTTTGTGATATTAATTAAGAGAGAGGGATACCCGTCAGATCGTCGGATCTAGGTGGTGTCGTCGCTCACGTCGGAAACGAAGAACGACGTCGGAACCCTAACTCCGTCCATCGAGATCTCCTTGTCGACTGCGTCGCGAAGCCAAAGTCGATCGCGTCGCGAGGTTGTCAGGCGCCTGAGATTTCGAGGGAGATTGCTGATACGAGCGGGAAGACCATGCCGGTTGAGGAAATCTTGACGATTGATATAAAGCCCGGTTGGAAGAAAGGAACCAAGATAACATTTGCTGAGAAAGGGCGTGAACAACCTAACGTCATTCCTGCCGACATCATCTTTGTTATCGACGAGAAGCCGCACCCAGTCTTCAAAAGAGATGGGAAATGACCTGGTTGCCACTCAGAAGATCTCTCTAGTAGAATCCCTCACTGGCTACACTGTCCGTTTGACAACACTCGACGGTAGCCTTCCCTCAGGCGCCGACTCCGAGATCCTCCCTCTTCTTCACCTTTCAACTGATTGGGTCTTGTGTGGAATCCTAGTTGAAGAAGACAGTGAAAAGAAATTTTGTATCTCATCAAGATCTGATTGGGTCTGTGTGGAACCCCAATTTGAAGAAGACAGTGAAGGGATTTTTTGTATTTCATCATCAGATCTGTTTAGACGTACACAAGCTGTTCGATGCTGGGTCTCTTTAGCGCAGAATGATTTGTTTTTTGGATTTGTTCCCAACAGACATGAGTCTAATCATTAAAGGGGAAGAGATGATGAAAGATAAGTTCTTTACTTTCCTCATATTAAATTTCTGTTAAATATTTTGCTATGTGCTGGAAGTTCAAAACACTCGTTCTAAGATTACGTTTTGAATTATAGAATTACTATGATGCTAAGAGTGGTTAAGTTTAAGACTGTATTAATCATTTGTTTAATTTAATCAAATTGAACAGCTATTTTGGCTATGTGCTAAAACACAATATCTATTTTGTTAAACAGTATGTTGACTATATAATTCAGATCTCCAATTAACTTATTGCTAGAATTAGATGCGCTAATAATTTGTTTAATTGGCTAAACTTTAACAATTTGATGAATGTAGGAACTTTAATGTTACCTACAAATTGTGTATGTTGGAGACGATGGATTTGCATCATGGTATGATAAGTCTGCACTACGCAGGCTTCTCCATCGAATTTGGAAAAACACTTCTAACTTGAAGTGTCGATATGATCTATTTTAATTTTCTCAGTATTTTTCATGTGATGAATGTGTTAACGTTTTGTGCGTTTGATCATATGATTGAAAGTTTTAGATCATAGTTATTCTCGCTCTGGAAAACTAGCATGTTTAGGGTTGTTAAGTGTTTTATCATACTATGTGTATAGATATTTTGACAAATCCATTGTTTGCAATTTGTGTGAGATTACATATTTGCTTCTCTAAAATTTAAAATAAAATAAAATTATATAAGATGTATAACAAATGTCTGTAACTTAGGAGAGAGCATCTCTTAATGAAGAATATGACTCTACTAGTTACGTTGTGTTCCCTCTCGTTCATTGTACTGTGTGTGCAAAGTTGAAATATAATATGTTAGTCATTATCTCAATTAGCGTTATGAAGATGATGAAGAACAAGTAAAGGAAAGAACTCTTTGCTCAATGTGTTTGAGCTAGTGGACAT
The DNA here is from genome assembly GCA_017893485.1 of Hemerocallis citrina. NCBI lineage: Eukaryota > Viridiplantae > Streptophyta > Magnoliopsida > Asparagales > Asphodelaceae > Hemerocallis > Hemerocallis citrina. The sequence goes on from CM030360.1 coordinate 302,931,885, forward strand.
TGTCAGGACCATTAGAGAAAGCAAATAATTTTTGAAAAATGTGATAGAGTAATTTTGTATTAACTCTTATAAAGTGCATATATTATCAATCGTATGTATAAGTTAAGTTTAACAAATGAGACAATTAATAATAATAGTTCTAATTGTGTTCTTGAACATAGCATAATTGGCTAAGATTTGAGAACTATATATTCAATTGTTTGTGAGGAAATGTGATCTAATTATCAAAACTGTGGGGAAATGGAGTTAAAAGCTATTGAGTCAAAGCTTTAACATCCAAGTTGTTTTGAAATTTAGAATCACTATGAACTATATATTAAATTGTTTGTTCTTGTTAAAACTCATAACTCTACTAAATGACACTTCATTAAAATATGACAAATATGAAAGTTGTGCTCAGATTATAATCACTAGAAAATCATTTAGTATGGTCTCTAGGAGCACACAACTTTTTGAGTCAATACATTCTGATATTTGTGATCTCAGTAGCTTTGTGACTAAATGAGACGATTGTTGGTCAGAAGTATTTAATCTCTTTTGTAGATGATTAATATAAGTCTGTCATATATATGAAGAATGAAGCACTTGTTATTCTCAATGAATTAAAAAATTATAGTTAAATGCTAAAAATCAAGGGTTCAGACTTAATAAAGGTAGTGAATATGTTTTGACAACTTTAGAGAAGTTTGCATTGGGCATAATCTCTAGTGCACTCTACTTACAACAGCCAAACGGTATTGATAAAAGTTAGAATCAAACACTCAGTGAAATGTTGAATTCTATATTATTGACTGTTGTTTGTCTTGTGTAATTATGAGTGATGTTGTATTGTTAATCATATCTCTAATGTGTTACTACACTCTAAAATGAATACAACTTGTAAATCATGGTATGAAAACACAAACAGTTCTGTTAAAGTGAAAATGTGTGTTGTGATACTTTTGTTAGAGTACATGACCCTAGAAGGCCTAAAGTAGGACCCACAACAAATATTTGTGTGCTTAGAAAGTGCAGAACGTAGCTCTGTGGACAAATGTTGGATCTATCTAATTTATGTTAGAAGAATCTAGACTTGCAAAGTTCTTTGAGGATATGTTCATCAAAGATAAATGTATGAAATAATCTAGTCCTATAGACATGTTCAATGATTCACAGTTGGAATCAAGAACTAGCCTTACTGACACTTGAAAATTTGAATGACAAATGAGCTAAGAAAAGTCTTTAGTAGACAATGAGATGATTCTGTGTCATACAATAATACTTTAATTTAGTTGATCTGTCGAAAGGGGCTAAAACTATAGTAAGTAAGTGGGGTTTTGTAGAAGAAACTTAATTTTGATTGTTCAGTAGCAATTTTAATGCTTTTTAGTAGCTAACAGATTGACTGAGAAAAATGGGGTAGATTTATTTGATGTCTACTCACATGTTTGTCATATTGCTACAATAAGTATTTTTCTTACCCTTACATCTATTGAAAATTTTGTCATTCATAAAGGATAATTAAAAGGCTTTGTACTTGATATTTTGTACTGAACAGTTTTGTACTGGAAAACTTTGAACTAATATGTTTAGTGAACAAGATTTACAATATAGTAAAATCATTGTATGTTCTTAAAACATGTATAGCCAACAGATAAATAATTTGACAAATTTTTGAAAGAGCCTAGTATATGAATCAAGTAATTCAGATCAATGCCTTCAACTTTGTGGTGTGTCAAATATAGTGGCTATTATTTACTTGTTATGTTGACATGCAAGTTCTTGGAAGTGACCTCTCTATTACAAATGAAGTTAAAATTATGCTATCCAAAGAATTCAACACGAAAACCTAGGTACTGTGGACACCATAGGTATAAGGGTGAGTTTTCAGTTGGCAAGGGATAACTCTTAGCCAAACTCATCAAATCAAAATGTGTTTCAAAAGTGGGGATATAGTGATTGAAAGTGTGTTTTGAAACACCTTATGATTATGATAAAAGGTTGACACCTAATGATGGTGCAACTATGAGACATGTAGATCATTCTAAAGGAATTGACAGTCTCATGTATACAAAGATCTGCACTAGAATAGACATAGCCTTTGAGGTAGGTATGATCTGCAGATTCACTAATAATCCTATACACATTTGAGTGCCTTTAAGAGGCTAATGAGATACCTGAGTGGTATTCAAGAGTTTGCTTTGTGCTACTCTAGTCATTCTTCGAATGAATGACTGACCTGATGCATTATGATGCTCAGAATTTAGTGAAAGTCGATAACTAGTAGATATGTGTTTACACTAGGAGAAACAGAAATGTTATGGAAACAAAAAGCAAACAGGCACTGTGCTATCATCCATGAAATCAGACCTCTATGTGTAATCCTCTGCAGGGGAAAAGGCTGAGTGGATTGAAGAAATTGTTGCTAGTTATCCATTAAGAAGTTTAAGTAACTCTCTAATTCAGTTATGCGACTATCAAGTTACAATGCACTGTAGCTCATAACTCACTCTATAATAGTAAGAGGAGTATATTAAGGCTTAAAGAAGCCTAGTTGAACTTTCTCATAGATAAAGTGCAATTGCGACAAGTATGGCTAATGCTCTTGCTAAGAGACTTGAAAGTGATCTAATTATCAAAACTGTGGGAGAAAATGGAGTTGAAAGCTATTGAGTAAAAAGCTTTAACATCCAAGTTGTTTTGAAATTTAGAATCCAATTGGAGCCATAGAGAAGTTCAAACTTAAGCATCAATTTTAGGCAGTTGACATGTTTTAGATAATTTTGATGATTCGACATAAATTTCACGAATATACAATGTCATTCCAATTTTGATGGTATTATATATCTAGGAAATTTACTTAGAATAATCATATTATTCCAATACGAAACATGAAAACTTGTCGATGTGTTTCCGATGATTAAATTGTCCTAAATATCATTCCAATTTTGATGATATGTCATTTATGGATACATGTTTCATTCCAATTTTGATGATTCAATGTTAAACCATGATTGAAACGGCAGTCTTTTCATTCCAATATGAAACATAGTATGGTTCTTGTATAGAAACTATAAAGTTCATGTACTTTACTTATTAAAGATACTTGATTGTGATGTTTGCGTTACATTTTTGCTAAGCTAATTATGAATTGTACTAAGTTCTTTTGTGGAACTAAATACTTTGTGAAATTGTTGGAATTCTTAGAGATGTGTCTCTTGATATTCTTATTTTCAATAAGCTAGCAGAGATGGAGGAGTTGAATCTGTCAACATAGATTTCAAAAATAATGATTTGCTCAAAATGGAGGAGTAAACATAAAGCAGTGTGCAAGGATAGAATTTCAGTTTATTTCTTTTGAGAATAAATTAGTCACTTGCTTGGTAAAACTTCTGTTGAGTTTAAGACTCTTGTGTTCATGAGCTTAAAACTCATATTTTGTTCTTGAAGTTTATTTGTTTTATTTGATTTTGAAACTATGACAGATTATTCCAGTTGGTTTAGTCTTTGTGAACTATTCTGAATTGGATATGGTTTGGAACTAGTTAATTATATTGGTTTAGTCTTGATTGAACTATTCAGTTTTATAATTCTATTGGTTCTTATGAAACTATACCTTTATGATGCTTTTCCTTTATGGACTGCTATCAGCTAGTCAGTTGTATACTGATCTGATGAGATAATCCTGTACTTTATATATTGAGAATATAGGAGGAGATTGTTGGATATATTGGTATATTCTCTCTATATAAATATAGCACGTACATATGTGTAACACGTGTAATGAACGTACAATTGATTGGATATTGGAACGCGGGTTTGTGGGCTTATAACCCGATACCCAAACCAGTATTTAGAGATAAATACTGGCTTGTGATAGCAGTCTAGGTATTCCAATTTTGATACCTAGCAACTTAGATCTAGAGATAAACCCTAATTCCCAATTGTTAATTTCTCACAAAATCTAACAGTTTTTTCAATGGTGGTGGGCCTAGTGGCCTTTTTCCCTTAGGGAGGCCCATGGGCTCGGCCAGGATCGGCCGACCCGATCCATTTTACATCCCTAAGTCAAGTAATTTATCAATGCTAATTTCAATTGACTTCGAACGAGAGGAAGGGAATTGTTGAGAGTAAACATTGTTTTTTTAATATTTTGAGTTGGGGCACATTTTTATAAATAATTTGAAAAAAGATATAGTTCTGAAGAAAATTCAATTAAAAGCAAGTTTAGTTTCAGTTTCCACTAAGGAATGTTTTTGCCTTAAAAAATACATTGTGATGCATATATTATGTATTTCCTAACCGTAAGTAAACATGCGATCCCTCTATGGGGCAGTTCGTGCTGACCAAAAATTTGGAGGGGTTAAAGCATCAACATTCGTGTGCTATATATCCATATTATGCATTTTATAGCAAAGAGAGCACTGCAGTCATGCACTATTCTGCCATTTTTTACCTTTTCACTACAGTAGAATGCTATATTTGAGAGATGATATAACAATATGCATATTATAGCGGACGAAACATGTTGTTTCGTTCCAAATATTTATAGTGTTTTTATTCCATCGAACGAAACATGAAAATACATGACTTTTTTAATTTTAAACCCCCCCCCCCCTCCCCCCCCCCCCCCTTCCCAAAAAAAAAATCTTAGCTTGGACGAAACATGATGTTTCGTCCATGCTTTTACGGGAGGCCTAGGATGGGAGGAAAAATCATGTTTCGTCTCATTCTCTTTATTTAAAAATAAAATAAAATTTAAATGACTATTTCACTCTCCATATGGTTTCAACCATTCAAAGTTTAATCCAATGGTTATTTCTCTTGTTTATCTATATGCAGTCACCGCAACCAACTAAATAGCACACATGTTTTAAGGAGAGAGTGATTAGATGAATCAGAGAAGTAGGTGAAAAATAGAGAGTGAGGAGAGATGAAGGAGAAAGTGCTTCTCGGGTATAAATTAATGAGACACTTCCAAACCATTATATAGAAACAATTAGGGGCTGTTTCGTCAATTCCATCTCACGAAACCCTTCATTAACGGGAAAAAAATAATGAAGTCCGAAAATCCGGATGAAACATTATGTTTCGTCTGACCAAAATTTTTTTTTAAAAATATTTTTTTCTGTCTCCGACAAAACATCATGTTTCGTCTATAATAAAAAAATTATTTAAAATTACTATAATTTAAAAAATTATTAAAAATTAGAAACTTTTGTTTGGACGAAATATCATGTTTTGTCTATTCAATTTTTTTCTAACTTTACTATATTTTGCCATTTCGTCACTGCAACAAAACAACTAAATGCTATTTTTATTCATCCATATATGCATTTTATAGCATGCACAACTATAGATGCTCTTACACACGCTAAAAAATAAATATATAAAAGTTTCGAGCAATTTTACTTAAGTTGAGATAACTGAAGTTATCTTAACTCGAAATGTTTCGGAGATGGTGCAAAGTTAAGAAAACTAAGTTTTGAAAAACAACTCTACAGTAACATAAAACAAAAAGAAAAAAAGACTCTGCATAACTTTTGAGTAAGGGCTATTTGTTTCAATAGAAATTTGATCGAAACCTCTTTTCTGTGCCTAATTTGGTTTACTTTTATGTTAGAAGAGATTTTAAAAAAATCTTTGTTGTTTGATAAGAAAAGTTGACAATAAACAATGAGCCACATCAGATTTAACATAATATTTTAAAAGATTTTTTGCTTATAATTTTTTTGACAGAAAATGTTTGTGATTAACCTACATTATGATTTTAAAAATATTTTGTCATTTAGTTTTCTCCACAAAACAAGGAAAAAAAGTTGTGGAAAACTATTTTCTAATTTGTTAAAATAACATCCGAACAAAAGAAATTGTGTGTTTTTTTTTTAAGGTTCTCTCACTTATTTTCAAGTGAGACAAACAACAAAAATTAAAATCTATAAATATTAGAAACCTATTTTCTAATTTTCTTTATATATCTCTAATATTATAATGGGAGAAGACCTTAGTGTAATTTGTCATTTTGTCATTCTACCAACATGTGCAACGCACGTGCAGTGCTAATATAAAGGAGGTTTCCGGTTCGAATCTTCCCTACGTCAGAGTTTATTTTTATTTTTTGAAATTATTAAAACGTGCATCGCACGTGTAAATTACTAGTATATATATATTTGAAACGAACAACCTCTAACAATAAAAAAGAAAAAGAAAAAACTTCATAAAATTGCAGTTTTCCAGTCACACCCGACCCGAGCCTGCCTAGGTTTGAGCCGGTTTTTCGTAGGCTTGGGCTAATAATTTTTATTTTAGATCAGGATCGGGCTCAAGTACTTATGCCCGAGGAACATTCGGTCCGAGCTCGGGCTCAAGTACTTAGGAACAATGGGCCCAAAACATTTTTTTGCATGTGCAAGTATATATTTATATCATACATATTTACTGCTAATTTGCACGTGTGATGCACGTCTTAATAAATATAGTTTTTTAAAGTAAAAATTCAGACTTAGTTTGTGTTTGAACCTAAGACCACTTTTACAATAGTTATGCACGTACGTTACACAAGTTGATTGATTTACAAATAACACCAAGGCATTCTCCCATTATAAATTAAAGATTTACACGTGTGATGCATGTCTTAATAAATATAATTTTTTAAAATAAAAATTCAGAAGTAGTATGAGTTTGAATCTAAGACCTCCTTTATAATAGTTATGCACGTGCGTTGCACGCGTTGATAGATTGACAAATGACATTAAGGCATTCTCCCATTATAATATTATTAGAGATTAGAAATATATATATTTTTTAAAACAGAATATTCATTTATGTAAGTGGAAATGAGTATTAAAGTTATAGAGAGAAATTAAAATAAGAGTTGAAATAAAAATAAATAATTCGATATAAATTATACAAACATTTGTAGTTTTATCGTATATTATTCTCGGTTTTATTTAAAAGTTGTATATTAAAATATACATTAGTAGATCGGACCTAAGACAAAACCTATTTTGGGGTCAAATACTGACCTCATTTTTTAAGTCTGAAAAAATGGGCCTGATTTGAGCCCATGTTTAAACTTCGTGCTTGGGCTTGGGCCTACATGGGTCCGGCCCAAACCCGGCCTATGGCCAGCCCTACCTTAATATATTACTCAAATCAAAGCCCAACTATTTTCGGTCGAGGAGGGCAGAATTGGAACTCCACAAAAATTTAAAGTGGAGGAGCCAAAAATCCAAAATGGCCCTAAAGATGCAAAAAACCAGGAGAATAGAGAGAGAGAGAGAGAGAGAGCGGTTCCTGATGCCTGTATCTGCCTGCCCCTTTTCTATCGGAGCACAAAGAGACGAAAATGAAATTGAGAAAGTAAAACACCTTTTTTTTTTTTTTTGGTTCTTTTTCAAATTTTATTTTTTGTTTTATTTTTATCATTTTGGAGGATCTGTTAGTAAAAGAAAGACACGGGGAGAGAAATTTGAAGTAAGAAGGCCATGGCTTCTCCTCTCATTGTCTCTCCTTTGTAGCCGGTTTAGCTGGGCCGCCTGGGGAGATAAGTGAGAGGGGCTTCGCCCAGGTATAATTCCACAACTTTTCATTTGTTCTTTTGTTTATATTTTTCTTGAATTCTCACGTGAATGATTGGATGCATCGGAATGCCATTTTTGTGTGTGTGTAGTTAAACAAATTGGGGATATTTTGTATAGAGAATTATAGAAACCGATACCATAAAGAGATTGAAAGAATTATTGAATTATGACATACTTATTCAATTGAATCTAGTTGGAATATCTAGGATTTTTTTCCCAAACTGTCCCACTTTTTGAAAGTTTTTCCCAAAACTGCCCTATTTTAAAAAAAAATTCCCAAACTGCCTCACTCGCTTTATGAAAAAGCGAGTGTGGTTAAAACATCGCTTTTTCAGAAAGCGAGTGTGAGGCTTTTGATTTTCGAAAGCCTACACTCGCTTTCTGAAAAATCGATTAGGTTTTAACCACACTCGCTTTCTCAAAAAGCGAGTGTCACTTAGTTCATATCAATTATTCACTCACGCCTTATCGGTCAGTGGGTGCGTTTTAGGGCTGTTACTGTTCATGGGGCTGTTGGGTCTGGGTTCGAATCCGGCATTTCCCATTTTTATTTTTTAATTCGTTTTTTTGAGTTTTTGGTGAAATAAAAGTTGGAAAAAATATTATAATTCCTTATAAATTTTGTGTGCCCCTGATTGTAAGTCTTGTATGCTAACCAACCACAGCCTCAAAGATCACCTCTTTCATCAACCATTAAACACGAGGACTTCTGTTAATTTCTACAGTCCATGTCTGCTTAGGTTCATGCACTGCACTCCATTTTTCTTTTTGATCACATCTAAATGCTTCAGAAAAATATCCTAACATCGTTGAAAATATTGTACATACATTAACTAGAAAAATATCCTAGCATCCTTAGGTTCATTCAACTTTCTTCCTAAAAAAGTATTATGATCAGAACAAATTGTTTGAAAGGGTTGTAATAGCTGTTAAGAAGACTCTCATGCAAATTAACCAAATAATCTCTATACTTGTACTCCTAATTTCAACTACAATTGCTCAAATTAACCAGAAAAAAGTGCTGAATCAAACAACGCAACCTTTGGAAACTCAAACAAAATGCCAAATAAATTCTTCTTATAAGATCTAATTAATTTATAAGGAATTATAATATTTTTTTTCCAACTTTTATTTCACCAACAACTAAAAAAAACGAATTAAAAAATAAAAGTGGGAAATGCCGAATTCGAACCTAGACCCAACAGTCCCATGAACAGTAACAGCCCTAAAACGCACCCACTGACCAATAAGGCTTGAGTGACTAATTGATATGAACTAAGTGACACTCGCTTTTTGAGAAAGTGAGTGTGGTTAAAACCCAATCGGTTTTTTAGAAAGCGAGTGTAGGCTTTCGAAAATCAAAAGCCTCACACTCGCTTTCTGAAAAAGCGATGAGGTTTTAACCACACTCGCCTTTTCAGAAAGCGAGTGAGGCAGTTTGGGAATTTTTAAAAAAAGTATCTAAAGTTTGGGAAAAACTTTCAAAAAGTGGGACAGTTTGAGAAAAAATTCAATATATAGACACTATAAGAAGGTCAAGTGTCTCTAATCCACTTCTAATGGAGTTTAGAGTAGGAAGAGCCTATAATCTAGGGAAGGTCAAGAGTCTACATTTATGTTCACATATCTTTATCATTTTTGTATGTGATGATGAGTATTATTGGGTAAATTGATGAGATTGGTCGAAGACAAAATTTATCTAGCTTCATTTTAATGGTGCTAAGAATTGAGAATGTGACAAGAGAGGTCACAGTCGAACCCACAGATTTTCAAAGTGTGGGGAATTAATAGGCAAAATGATCACAAGATCAATATATGGTTCCTAAAGAGCCATATGAGAAGAAGAGGAGGAAGTATAATAGCCTTGTTCATGAATTTTTTTATTTTTATTTTTATTTTTATTTGGTTAGTGGCCTTCAGTAGGGCCAACTGGAATATTGTTCGCTTCAAAAGGTTTCGGGTGAGAAGCAGCTGCTATTAGAAACCTATTCTAGGTGAATATCTTGCCTCATGAGTTAGGGACGTAGGCTTTATGAGACGTTTGAGAAAACTATAAACAAATTGATCAAGCTTTCATTTTATAATGGTGAGGCTGGTGAGGGTGTTGCTAAAGGATTTCTTGGTTTCAGGTGAATACTTTGGTATACAACAAAGTCACTGCCTGTGTGGCCTGTAGGAAGGATGTTGCTAGTGAGTTTGGGAGGGTTGTCCTATATTGATGTGCTCTACTACTCTTCTTTACAATAGTGAAAGTCCTTGGCTGCATTTGCTGGTGGAAATAACCCTGATTAGGGTAAACCGCTCAAAAGTTTGGCGTGTGATCTCTGTTTTCTTGAGTAGTATTTTGGGTAAATCTTTTGCCAACAAGATGAGCTTTGCACAATAAAAACCAAACAAAAGTATATGCTTGTTTCTTGCTAGAAGTTACTTAACAGATTTTCAAGTCCTTGTTATTTATTGTTTGCATTCCCTTATCCTTGATTTCTCACCAGATGTAGTCTTCAAGTGTAACATGTGTATACCTAGGAACATAAATGATGAATAGAGATGAAACACAGGCATTAAAGTATAGGTAAGATGTTGATTAATATAAATTTCAGATATAATAATGGTTCTTGAGAGAGGGATTCTTAAGAGCAATATGTCTGGGAAGGAATGGACTGACAAGAGTCGGAGGTAGGTGAAGGGCATGAAATAGTAGAGTTAAGGCGATGTTGAGCAGTGGTAGATTGCCGACTCCTTCGTTAAACATACACCTGCAACGGCTTCTCTTGTTTCTTTTACTCTGACTCTCAACATGATATCGGAGTGGGAAGTAGGAAGCCTAAAATTCTCTAAACAAAAAAAAACTCTAGTAAATGGGGAATAAAATATTTTTGTATAAAGGTGAGTAACAAATATAACCTATTGGTTATCTGGAATATCCACGAAACACACACTCAATGAATATAGCGAGCCAATATGGTAAGTATTTATACTCGAATAGTTCTTATTAATAATTTTTTGTTGGTTTATTTTCTCTTACAATTCTAGTTTCTATTCATGTTAATTTGCGCCACTTATGATCGTTTATGCAACTCATATTCTAGAAATTCCAGGAACATAGTCTTTGAAGAGAAAACATGGCATCACTAAGTGATATCTGTCTGGCAGCAGCCATCAATATTCTGTCTGCATTCGCATTTTTCCTGGCGTTTGCGTTCTTACGACTTCAACCAATTAATGATAGAGTATATTTTCCAAAATGGTACCTTAAAGGATTAAGAAGCAGCCCGAGGAGATCAGGAAATATTATGAGCAAGTTTGTTAACACGGATTTTAGGACATACCTTAGGTTTTTGAACTGGATGCCAGCTGCACTAAGAATGCCAGAACTTGAGTTAATTGATCATGCAGGCCTTGATTCTGCTGTGTTTGTCCGCATATATCTACTTGGGTAAGTTTTAAGGAGATGTCAGGTTCTGCATTTATGCATTTATTTATTTTCTCCACTTTCAGTGTTTTATTCTGAAAATTGTGATGAGGTCATTATAAACTGTGCCTACAATCTCAAACCACAGTTTCTCAGGGCTGGATGATCTCTGTTGGTCTCTAACATGCATGGCTGCATGCTTTCTAGCTTTAAGTATACTGGCATTTTATCATAGACATCCTCATATTTCAAAGAGATTACATTTACATATTTCTCTTACATTCTGCATATTTTCATACATATTCTTGTGTCTTTGGTTATTATGCTTGCGCCCACACATAGACACATGTGCCAATTGATAGTCTTGGAAAAGTTGCTTTATATCATATTTAAACAATTAAAGTTAGTGGTCACTAAACTTTGTCATTTACAGAACAAAACTTCCCACAGTTTGCTTGTTAAGTTTCTTACCGCTAAATATATGACGCCAAATTATCCACACGTGTGTCAAGTTCAAGTATGTGGATAAACATGCACATATTGTACAAGAATGAATGTCTTTAATGATATTTTCTTTATATTATTAAAGTCGAGTTTATCGTGATTTTATCCATTAGAAATTAGCTTATATTTATTGCTGATTGATAAAAGTACTATCTGGGAAAACAATAAATAGATGTAAGCATATGCATGACATTTTGTAGAAGTCACTAATTAATAAAGAGTTTTTCGTATACGAAAATAATGTATATATTAAGACACCTGCCTTATTTATCAATCTGTTAATATATCCATTCAATTCTCACAACCCTTACAACGGTATGGAGTTTTGACGAGATGTCTCACATGGGCTACCTAGGTTCAAATTCCCACAGGGTGCGGATTAAAATGTTGATTAAAAATTTTCCATTCAGAACCTAGGTTCCATCCCTTAAAAACAGATGTTCGATTTGCAGGGACATGATAGAATATAAATATACATCCCTCAATCCTCTCCATAGCTTGTGGAGTAGGGCTGCAAACGAATTGAGCTATTCGCGAGCTATTCGGCTCGAGCTCGGTCAAAGCTCGGCTCGAACCGAGCTCGAGCTCAAAACCGAACTCGTTTCGTAAACGAGCCGAGCTTGAGCTTCAGTTTTTTTTTTAGGCTAAGCTCGCGAGCTATTCGGCTCGAATACGGTCAAAGCTCGGCTCGAACCGAGCTCGAGCTAAAAAATGAGCTCGTTTCGTAAACGAGCCGAGCTCGAGCCTGAAGGTATTCGGCTCGGCTCGGCTCGATTGCAGCCCTATTGTGGAGTTTCTTCCACCTAGAAAATAGTGTTCTGGCAGGGATATTCACATAAAATGAAATGAAATGATGTCATCGAAAATCCTTTCAATTATTTGTCTTCTCCATTTTGCCATGTGAATATTCAGACTATATCTTCATGAACAAGCATCTAGTTTTGATTTGCATCCAGTTAGTTTTGATGTTCTTCCCTGTCTGATGAGTGATGACAATTAAGTAACTAGGAAAAAGACACCTTTCTAATGGATATTGTTAGTGTAAAAAACATGTCTGTCTTGATTTAACATACCAATATAAGTTCTTGTAAAGTCAAGCTTTTCATTTCACCCCTTGACGATGTACGTAATATATATTTTCCTATGCAGCTTAAAAATTTTTGTGCCGTTATCTGTGCTCGCATTCGCGGTTTTGGTGCCGGTAAATTGGACTGGCAAAACTCTGGAGAAGCTTAAGGATTTAAACTTTAATAATATTGACAAGCTTTCAATATCTAATGTTCCATCTGGATCACCAAGGTTGGGACTTGTTTCCTTTATATCCATTCATATTTCTCTTTTGCCAATTTGTTACGTTAAATTAGTGATTGCTTTTATCTGCATAAGGGTAGTGGTGTATCATGTGATAATGGATAAGTTACTGTATGCCGATTCTTCGGAAAGCAGAAGGCAGAAAGCAGAGCAAAGTGTTACGGAGGGCATTGGCGGCAAAAAGCACCAAGATTACTTTAGCATAAAAATTTGAATGTTATAGAATACATAATAGAAATAAAGAAAACAAGTGCATCACTTATAAAATAATCCTCAAAACAAAAAATAAAAATTTATTAGATAATAATACAAGAATCTTATTAGTATTCACTGTAAACCTTGAATTGGGGGCTCAAGCGCTCTGATAGCTTAAGCAAAATAAGGGACTATTAGTGGTCCTTCAACTATACTGTATGCACAAGAAAAATAATTGCCACTAGGGAAAAACTGCTCTTGGCAGCTGATTGCTCATAGAGGGGACAGTCAACTACTAAACATACAGTCACAATGCTGAGACAGTGAGGAGTCCACTTACCTACAGTAACCTGAATTTAATCAAGTTGTATCTAGGACCACTTGACTGGAACTGATACATGCACGTTTGAAGGAGTAGAATGTGACATATCTACAATAAGTTGATACTTGTATTACAAGTACTCCTTGCATAGCAATCCAAACAGATATAGCTTTGCAAATTCCTTTTAGTTTTTGAGTGAACTGTCATTTGTTGGAATTTTAATTGGAGATTTTTTTATAAAAAATGGTTATTAATATTAATTAGTATTTTAATAGAAATGTAAACTCCATGTCTATTATTTCTTGATTAAAGTGGAGTTATTTGTTTGACCATTTCATACTATTAGTCGAGAGAGCTAATTGATTTTTTTAGTACTCTCTAATAACGTTTTCCTCTAGCCCATAAAAGGCCTTCTATGGCTAGTGGCTTAAAGGACACAAGATAATACAAAAATAATATACATATATCACCATTTTGATGTACAAAATATAAAGTTAGTATTTTACTTTGGGCTACTTGAAGTACTATTATGGTCAAGAGTCTTAGTCCGCCCATGCGCCTGTGTGCCAGATACTTGGGCGTACCTTTACCGCTAGGGAGCTGAGTGCATAGACTACCCTGCTTGGAGGTGGCTTCAGACTTTCTAGGGCAGAGCCTTTTAGGCTGGACCTTATCACTCAAACCAGCATATTTTCTGAACTTTTCTTTACTTTATTTAGTTAGACATTACCTGTCATTCATTATTCTTTTGATTGAAAAGAAATTATGCTATGAATTTCATTTATGCTAACTATTTTTCCAATAACATTTTCTTATATCGTATTCATTTTTTGCATAAACTTTTCTCACTTCTCATGCATTGTAAGTTTGCACGAATCCAAGTTTGCAGTTGTCATTAAACATTAATGAGAATAGTTATTTTACATTTTCTCCTGCAAACTTATATATTATCTTCAGGTTTTGGGCGCATTTAACAATGGCATATGTCTTTACCTTTTGGATCTTCTATGTACTGCATAAAGAATATAAACTGATAGCAACTATGAGGTTGCGCTATCTTGCATCTGAAACCCGTCGTCCAGATCAGTTTACAGTGAGTTTTTTTCTCTCCATAATTTGCAACCAATTTGCTATATTATTTTATTGAAATTACAATTTTCTACCTAATACTATTACAATAATTTGGAAAGTGTGCAAATATTTGGTTATCTTTTCAAGACATAAATGTTCTTATCGTTGGGTTTGCATTATATTGAGATACAAACTTCTGTGAGATTTACTATTTACTAAAATTACTAATCTTTAGATCTTTACCATGATATGTATTTGAGCACATATTTTATGTCTATTTTCTTATTCGTGTTTGTGGTTAAAAGTTATCAAGCCTTGTGGTCAACGTAACATTTTAAAATTGTTCTATCAGTTGATATTTCTCATTTTTTTTGTAGGTTTTAGTGAGAAACGTTCCACCAGATCCCGATGAAACAGTTAGCGAGCATGTTGGCCATTTCTTTTCAGTAAATCATCGTGATAATTATCTCTCCCATCAGGTTTGGATCTGTAAGAGTTTCTGACCGGTATCAGCTTTACGACGACATACTAGTTAGCTGTTTGAACTTTTGAATTTCGTGTTACTTGTAGGTTCTTTTCTATAGCAGTAGAATTTATTCACTTGTTAGATTACTTATATTAAAAGAAATTTCAATTTATATATTGAAAACTTTCTTTTACATTTAGATAAAATGAGAAGTAGTTTGCAGTTACTTTGAGGTGTACCTTATCTGGGTTCTCCAAGGCTACTAATTTGTTATTCTGATAAAATTGTTACTTGGAACTTTTTGGCATGTTCGGAACTGTGGATCCTTAGCATTTAACAGAGAATGCAATTATGTGAAGCAAAACATCATGTTTTTTTTCTTTTTCGTGAAAAGAAATGACTTTTTGAAAAGAATAAATAAGAGGGTAATGAATAGTCCGGTCTATTAATATATGGAAAAAGAACATGCGTTAACTATGAGAAACTTGTGTTTTGTGAACATAATGCCATAAAGTTCTAAGTGGTTCTTGGCTTGAGATAAAGGGGTGTCATTTATCTCCATATTGGTTGCTAGTGATTCTACATTAAAAATAATTGCTTACGGATTGATTGAATTTTGTATGCCTTAAGATTATTTAAATATGTATGCAATTATAAAGTTAGCTTGATATGTATTTTTCCTTCAGCAAAAACATGTTCTCTTTAATATTGCAAATTTCAGAAACACTGTATGAATTTATGTATACTTTTGTGCCTTCTGCAGTTTCTTTGCAGTAAAAACGGACTTGTATTCTTATTTATTTTCATCAGCTAGATATTTTCCATTAGTACGGAATCTTATGGAACTCTCACTAAATGTTATTTTGAGGGAAGGTTGTATATAATGCCAATGCACTTGCAAAACTGGTCGAGAGAAGGAAAGGTTTGCAGAACTGGCTTGTCTACTACGAAAACAAGTTTAGTAGAAATTCTTCAACGAGACCAACCACCAAGGTAATTTGAGTCTACGAGAGCTATTTAAATATTTTCCCACTTTCAGTATATTTTATTAGCTAAACAATTTGAATAACTCGGTCTTCTAACTTTATGCAAAAATATTGAATATAGACTGGATTCTTCGGACTCTGGGGGAAGAAAGTGGATGCCATTGATTATTACACTGCTGAAATTGAAAAAATCATAAATGAAGTAAGTACATATATGTTCATTATTAAGTACATGAAAATACTCCTTTCTATTGCTATGCATATTTCAAATTTTGTTTTTAGCATTTATGATATCTTGTGTATTCATATCAGTATATTTGATCATTTTAAAGCTTGATTATTGAAAATATAAGCTTATATGTCAAATACTATTTGTCTAAGAAGAGAAACCCTGTCTTCCATCTCTAGAATTTTTTCCTGGACTTGCATTTTATTATTTTAGACATCCTTAATCTGACACAGACATCAAATTCATATTTTCAGATTAAATGATTATTGTTATTATTTATTAAAATCTCTCATTATGGTTGGCATTTTCTATCAAGGTACTTTAGCTTCTTCTATCCCTTGTCTCATTGACCATTCTTGAGGGGAACAACTTGTCGCAGATATAGATGATGCATATTTGGTTCTGCATGCACATGTTTTTTTGTACCAATTCTAATCACACACTGGGAATTTGTCAACTTATTAAGTTGGAGACATTTAATGATGTATACTAGTGCACAAGGTGTGCTGACACTGCCGAGAAAGAAGGAAAACTCGTGCACTACACATGAACTCAAATCTAATAATGAGGCAGTACTACATACTTGGACCCGGCCACGGCCTAGTCCGCTTTTCAGAGCTACCCTTATATATATATCTCATTTGGCATAGGTTGTATTAACACAAGTATAAAAGGTGTATTTGCAAATTTCTTATTAATTAGAAAAAAATAGAGAATAGCCAAACTTTTTTCCGGTTCAAAAAATGGGTGCCTCGCGTGGGCCACAGTCAGTAATCCTATACCTATCTAGGTATATGGTATCATATAGAACAACCATGTGGAGCAATATGATCCTAAGTAGGTGTATGGCATCTGATAGATGGCTCCTGTTATTCTATATAAACATCACATATTCAGTCATGCCCAATTCTCTGGCAAATACGGCTTTTTGATCATTTCTTCACATGTACCTGCTGTTGCATTCATCATATGCCCCATGATTGTATACATATTTGATAGATAATGGCAAAATGCATCTTTAATTGGTTTGTTTAATTTCTATTATCAATTACAAAAGAACAGATTGAAGTCTATAACCACACTAATAAATTTATTTTATTTTATTAGTGTAGTTAAGTCTCTAATATTATAATGGGAGAAAGCCTTAGTGTCATTTGTCAATCTATCAACACGTGTGATGCACGTACATAACTAATATCAAAGAGATTTCAGGTTCGAGTCCTCACTACGTAGAGTTTTTATTTAAAAAAATTTATTAAGACGTGCATTGTCCGTGCATAACTAATATAAAAGAGGTCTTAGGTTCGAGGCCGGATTACGTTAAAATTTTTACTTTTTAAAAAATATATTTATTAAGACGTGCATCACACGTGTAAATTACTAGTGATATCTTAATTTTATAGATGGCTCCTACTATTCTATATTAATATCACATATTCTAAACTATATTAAATACATGTTTGATATATATTTTGGGAATTGGTTAGTTTAATTTCTGATACCAATTATACAAAATCAAATAGAAGTTTATAATCAAATTAAACTATAAACCACCATAATAGTTAAGGTGATCTTGTTGTAGAACAAAATATTGAAGAAAAATATAATATTATTGATGTTCTTGCAGATGTCTTTGAGATACATAATGAGAAACAAAGACGCATATATTCAGGCTTACATAACCTGCACATAAAGAAAGTTTTCCAACTTAATAAAATCAAATATCATATGGATATAAATATAAATTAGTCGCATATAGAATATAAATAATTCAACATACAAAATATAAATCAACCCACATATAGACTATTGATCAATTAATATAACAACCCTTATATAATCATTTATTACCAAATATGAAAGATATCGGAAATATTCCAACACTCCCCGTCAAGTTAGAGTGTCGATGAAGTTGAAGCCCAACTTGAACTTAAGCGAAGCGAAGAATCACGACAAAGTACAGATTTGACCAGATAAAGAAAGCTTCAGATAGTTCAATTATATAAGTTAACACCCCCGCCAAACTTCATAGAGGAAATCTAGCATGATGCAGCGTGTTGCGGATAAAACCAGATAGCGCATAGAAAATCTGAATTTAGATGAGATCAAATATGGAAATATGCATTTGAAAGAAGATTGGATAGGAAAATCCACATTCGGAGGAGGACATGATCTGGAAATTCGCATCCGGAGAAGGATTGGATCTTGAAATCCCGAATTTGGAGGGAGACTGAATCTGAAAATTCGCCTCTTGAGGATTTGGAAATCTGCATTTGGAGGGGTATGGCGACTGGAGAAGAAGAGAGATTTGTTTCTTTGTTTTTTGTTTTTTTTTAAATCATAAAAGAAACTGAAAGAGAGATGACTCTTCTTGCGCTCAAGCAAGAGAGTGCTCAAAGAGGATCAAAACGCTCTTATACCATGTTGTAGAATAAACTATTGGGGAAAATATTATTGATATTCTTGTGGATGTTTTTGAGATGCATATTGAGAAACAAAGAGGCCTATATATAGGCTTCCAAAACTTGGGCATAAATAAAGACTTCTAACCTAATACAATCAAATATGAATATATATATAAATTAGCCGTATATAAATGATAAATAATTCCATATAGAGAATAAAAATCAACCCACATACAGAATATAGATCAACTAATAAAACAATCATTCTATAATAATTTATTAGTAAATATGAAAGATGTTGTACTGTGGTAGATATTTCAACAGATATGTATACGCTTTTTACTATTTTTATTTTTCAGAAGTTTTATGTTTCTCTCTAAAACAAGATATATACATTTTAGTGGGTTTTTAGTTAATACCATAATGATGTCTAAACTAAGGAAATAAATTATATATCTATATAATAAAACACAAAGAAAGCTATCAAGTGGCTCTCCTTCACTCCTTCAATCCCCACAAAATCAAAGGCCCAGATCTTTTCTCACAAAACACATTTCCCCCCAAACAAAAGTTTCCCCCCAAAACTCAAATTCAAAAATCCCCCAAAATCTCTCCCATCTCTCTCTCTCTCTCTCTATATATATATATATATATATATGGAAACATGGACTTTTATACCTCAATTTATAATTATTTTTCACCATATACTAATGGAAACATGGACTTTTATTTACAACTAATTATTGTCATACTATTCAAACTTCAGCTACATAATTGTTGATTTACTATTTACAAGACTTTTCATATGCTGTATCATTCTGAAGACGTGCCGTAGGAACGTGGCCACGAGCAAAACCAGTATGTCTATATAGGGTAATGATCTATTAAGTGACACATTTAATAAGTGAAATAAGTGACCATTGTTTCACTTATCTCCACTTCTCAAATGAATAATCTACACTGTTCAAAGTGATCGACATGACTTAAAGCATATAAGGGTGAAATATCATGGACTTTGGATAGTTTTTTACAGTTTATGGGGTTTCATTTATTCTATTGCTAAAATTTTGTTCATTTTGCAACCACTGATTGGATGGACAAAGAATAATCAAACTATGTAATATTTCCTCCTCCTATGTTTTATGGTATGTCGATCACTTTGAACGGAGTGGATCATGCTTTTGAAAGGAGGAAATATGCGAAGCAACTTTTCACTTCCATTTTACTTACTGAATCATTATGTCATTAGAAACTTGAATATTTTTAGCCATGTAATTTTATCACGTTGTAAAACATAAATAAATGAATTTCAAATAACTTGATTTTACACCCTCACGCTATCTAAGGTATGTAGAACATGATGAAAGGTTCAAATTTTTCGTAGGGGGTTCGTATCAATGGGGTCACATATGTGACCTAAAAGTAAGGGGTGAGGTACGGGTTTAGGGGATCACCCCCATATATATATATATGATCTCCTAATAACTGATCTTATAGCTTAGTTTGAGATCCTCTCCCCGCAGAGATTTGAATGCTGACCGATTGAATCATCATGCATCGAGAGGCAGGAAAAAAAGCCAAAAAAACTAAAAAAAACTATGTTCAAGCCCAAACCAAATCTGTACTTAAGTTTC
This sequence comes from Hemerocallis citrina, assembly GCA_017893485.1. Lineage (NCBI taxonomy): Eukaryota > Viridiplantae > Streptophyta > Magnoliopsida > Asparagales > Asphodelaceae > Hemerocallis > Hemerocallis citrina. Next base: position 302,951,982 of record CM030360.1, read on the forward strand.
ATGATGGGAGCAAATTGTGAAGCAATCAGAGCACACATTTTGGGGAGATTGGATAGATGTCAGAGATATGACCTTACCTTCGCCTATGTTTTATGATGGGCGAGAATCGTGGAGCAATCAGAGCACACATTTTGGGGAGGTTGGACGACTGCAGAATTCGAACCCCACCTTCACTTAAGTTTTATGATGGGCACGAATCACGGAGCAATTGGAGTGCACATTTTGGGGAGATCGGATGGCTGCAGAAGAAGTGGTATGGTTTTCTTGCGAGTGAACCGAGCCTTGAGTTATTTTGGATTTTTTTTTCTGCTTTAGATTAAGTGAAGGATTCTGATTATTTGGATCTAAAAATTCTCAGATCGATGGCTTATAATGACTGGAGGATATTGGATCCTAAATTAAGTTATAAGATAAGTTTTGAGGGGATCACTCCTCTCTCTATCTCTCTCTCTTTCTCTCTCTCTCTCTCTCTCTCTCTCTCTATATATATATATATATATATATATATATATATATATATATATATATATATAGTGCACTCAGCAAATAAATTTCAAATAATTTGATTTTACATATTCAGAATAATTTATATGTAGATCAATATGAACCGTTTAGATCGTCGATACGAAGGCGGGAAGGCCGAGTGCACACGGAGGCTTAGTGCACAACGAAAATTTCTCTACCTCTCTCTTTCTCTCTCTCTCTCTCTCTCTCTCTCTCTCTCTCTCTATATATATATATATATATATATATATATATATATATATGGGAAATGCTCAGTTGAAAATGCAAATGTCTGTAAAAACGTGGAAAACCACCTAGGCCGCTGTTAGGAAGAGCGGCCTAGGTTATAATGCATTATAACCTAGGCTGCTGTTCCCAACAACGGCCTAGGGTGTTTATATATATATATATATATATATATATATATATATATATATATATATATATATATAGGCAAATGCTCCATTGAAAACGGGTCTAGTTTTCACGGGTTGGAAAATACCAATCTGAGCCGTTGGATCGCTCATGATCGTGATCAGCGGCTCAGATCGAGCTCCCCATCACCCGTTTCAATTGATCAACGGAGGGTTATTTTGGGAATTTCATCCCAAATAACTCTTCGCTTCACAGATTCTAAAAAAATTGATATAACATAGGCCGTTGTTGGGATAACGGCCTAGGTTGTAAAAAATTGAACCATAGGCCGTTGTTTGGAACAACGGCCTTGTTCTAAATTTTTATAAACTAGGCTGTTGTTTCCAACAACGGCCTAGGCTATAAAATTTCTATAAAATTTTCTAGGTTATAAAAATTGAGAACAAGGCCGTTGTTCCAAACAACGGCCTATAATTCAATTTTTTATAACCTAGGCCGTTGTTCCCAACAACGGCCTAGGTTATATTCATTTTTTCAGAGCGAATTAGGCGAAGAGTTATTTGGGACGAAATTCCCAAAATAACCTTCCGCCACTTAAGTGATATTGGGTGATGGGCGGAGGCGATCTGAGTGCTGATCACGATCAAGAGTGATCCAATGGCTCAGATTGGTATTTTCCAACCCGTGAAAACAAACCTGTTTTCAATGGAGCATTTGCCATATATATATATAAATATATATAAAGCCGATCCAATGAGAAGCAGTTTTAAATAAGAAGACGAGAGGCACTCATATTGGTTGTTAAATTTTAATGAACAACTATAGTTAGTTTGGACAAGTTAAAAAAAGTTTGTTATATTTATGTAATTGGTTCACTTTTGCCGCAAAAAAACCCTGATTTTCACCCTTTTCCGAACCTATTTCTTTTATTCACTCTCCTTTTCTGAAAGAAAATCTTTTCCTAAAAGGAATTTCAGTTGAATTGGTTGTTAGATTTAATGACACTTATGAAATTTCAGCTGAATTAAAAATTACTGTAAAAATAATTAGAATTATGTCATCTCTCATATAATTATAAAAAAGATATAAATATATATCTCTTACAAACTTTTAAATCATAGATAATGAGAGATAAATCTGCGAATACAATTTAAACAAAATAAAGATAACATATAAAAAAGAAAGTAAATTTAAAATGTATTTACATCTGAAATTTAAGAGACAACTACATATAACCTATTTAGATATATTCTGAGCTAAAAAAAAGATAAATTAAAGTGCATGCATCAGCTTATGTTGTGCTCTTTTTTTTTCTTCTAAAAAAAGAAGAATCTTAAATAAAAAATAGTGGAAAATGGAATATATTTAATTTAATCTGAATAATACAACACACAAATATAATTAGAATTACGATTATCGTATCATAAACTAAGCCCCCCCCCCCCCCCCCCCCCCAAAAAAAAGAACTCACAAATGAGTTGAAACTAATGTTATAAGTAGTTAATGAAGAAGCTAAGAACACCACAGTCTCCAAAATTTGAGACATGTCACCATCCAGAAGATGATGACAGTTAAATGCCGAAACGATTGAGGGGTACATCAGAGTGATGGTAGTCAAAGACGTACATGAACTCTGTTATTTCAAGAACTTAATTATGTATATGGGCAAATAAATAATCTTAAAATGAAATATGATGGAGATAGTATCTTGCATAGTATATGTTTATTGTCAAGACTCTTATTACATAATTTGATTATCAAGATTTACAAATTTGTTACTAATGGACTTTAAGAGAAATAACCTGCCCGTGCCTTGCATGAGTTATTTTCTAGTGTGTATATATGTAACGCCCCGATTTTCACACACCGGAAAATCGCAGCACACCCAGAAATCTTTTCCTTCAATTGAGTACATAAACATAATATAATATAGGAAAATGTGGAAATCTTAATATAAATCCAAACCTCTTGGATTGATAAGATGACGGGCACAGGTTGTCACAACTCTATGCTTAAACTCGAGGTACCTTAACAACACAATCTGTGGGTTCGTCAGCGTGTGAGGCTGACGTTAAGAATCACAACAGCTTTGACTAACTCAAAAAATACTATAACAACATATATGGCATAATAGAAATAAAACTGGAATCAATAAATGTAAACAGAAAATAGTCAAATATACGATGTCATATGAGTGTGTGTATAAACAATTGATTAAAACCTTAAACTGTATATTTATCATGAAAACATGCACAATTTAAAATATACTCTTTTAATGCACGCTTGTTTCGAATGATATGCCGCCCATAGAACATATTTTCCGAATACAAGCTACTAGCGTTCATTACAGGGTTCAATCCCTCGTTATGCAATACATGCTCATGTATTCCACACTGTTTCTGACATTTATCTAGTGACTAGTAAGGTTGCAGTTGTTCGGTCAAATTCCGTTACTACAGTCGGTAGTGGTCATGCCAGGAAACCCTGCGGTCTTTCTCCACTCCCCGGTACTACCGAGACCCTGTGGTCTCTCTCCTGCTTCCCGACCTTACATATTCCACCCCGCCCGAACCCTAGCGGTCTCTCTCCACTCCCCGGTACTACCGAGACCCTGTGGTCTTTCTCCGCTTCCGGAACTCTAACACTAGATTCCAGAAATTAACAGTCTAGACAACGCGGCACGTATCCCCTTGACAGGTGAATACAACTTCTAATAATTATATAAATTCCAATACTTGTGAAAAATTGATTTCTTAGTCTCATATGAAACCTCAACGAGTCTACTGCAACATTGTAGTTAAGAACCTCTAGTTTCAACCCAATTAAATCTGTCCAAAACTATTTAGAAGACAGTAGTTTAAAAATCCAGATATTGCAGCTCGTGCTACCTTTAAAAATCACAGAAAATCCTATACTTCTTGGAAATTGGATTTCTTAGAAAATAAGTATGATATTCAGCCAGAATTTATTAATATTTCGAAGATAATTATATCATAATCCCAACAATTAATTAACAGCAATTAACACTCATAATCAAACAACATTCATACACAATCTAAGCACGATTACTCAATTTATTATCTAGCATGCATATACCCTATAATAAAAATAGAGTTGGTTAAAGTTGTTACCCTACATCATAGTTTCCAAAATTATCTAGCATGCACACATTCTTCAATAAAAATAGAGTTGGTTAAAGTTGTTACCCACATCATAGTTTCCAAAATTATCTAGCATGCACACATTCTTCAATAAAAATAGAGTTGGTTAAAGTTGTTACCCACTTTTTATTTTTCCTGGTTTTTGATCGATTCTATGATCAATTTGATGACGACAGCAACACGAACAATGACAATGGCTCTACGGACATCAACCTATGTTTATGGTGACGGTATTGCGAACTGCAATTGTTTGCCGAATTTGGAAAGCGAACGAAGTAAAATTGTATTGATACATATATATAGAGATATACATATGTATAACAATATAATATAAACAATATAATATATAATATATATAATAAGAGAGAGAGATAGAGAAGGAAAGAGAGAGATAGAAAAGGAGATAGAGAGAGAGAATGACTGAGATAGAGAGAGAGATAGGTAGTGTGATTGAGTGAAGTATGTGATGTATTTATAGGGGGTGAAGGAGGGCGCTGCATGCGCATGCAATAATTCAGCTGGAGATAAAGTCGTATAGGGAGGGAGAGAAAGTCATTTGGGAGGGAGAAAAAGATAGAAGAGACGATGGTTGGAGTTTTTTTAGGAGGAGGTGGAGGCATAGAGTAGGGGAGGTGGGTATTAATGCCGTAAGAGTAGTTGGGGAGAGCTGTTGGATTAGGATTAGAGAATTTAATTAGGATTTAGGAGTTTTAGGATTAAGGAACAACTTAGATTTAAGACAACTTACAACCTATAAATCGGATTGAGAAACCGTAAGATGTTCTGGATTCCAGACTCGATGGGATACGACTTTCATGTATTATGTATAAAGTTTCTCAATTTCAATGAAGAGAACTATGTCAAATTCTCAGTGCAAGGTCAAGAAATTTAGAGATAGCAAAGTTGAATATTCGATTATACGATAAATCAACGGTGTTATACTGAATCAAAAACACTTTATGATAAGGATACTGAACTAATCGGAAATTTTTTGAATGAATACAAAAATATTTGGGTTGGGTTCAAATAAGAGATCAAAAATAAATTGAAAGATATTTATAAAATAGAAATACAAAATACGAAAAATATAATATTACAGGATATTATCCGTAACGGTACAAAATACACGTGTATAACACGTGCTTTGTCGTAGTTCAATTTTGCGGGGTGTTACAATATATATATGAAATATGATCTTTAAGTAAAAGTGAAGTAAGCGAGACTTGTTTCACATATTTCCTCATTTCAAAAGCATGATCAACTTCATTCAAAGTGTTTGATATACCATAAAATATAGGAGGCCTCAAAATAAGGGGTGACATAGGGCCTTAGGAGATTAACACCCCCCTCCCCACTCCCCATCTTGTTCTGCATGCCTAAGATAGCCTAAGTGTGTAAAATGAGGTTATTTGAAGTTCATTTGTTTATGTTTTACAACATTACTAAATTGTATGGCTGAAAATTATTTATTTCTCGATAGACATGATGGATGGCAAATGAATGTCAAATTACTTGATTCCAAATCTCTGGCTATGTTAGGCATGTAGAATAAGATGAACAATCCCGCTTTTGTTCTACATGCCTAAGATAGCCTAAGCATGTAAAATGAGGTTATTTGAAATTCATTTGTTTATGTTTTACAACATTACTAAATTGTATGGCTGAAAGTTATTTATTTCTCTAATGACATGGTCGATGGCAAATGAATGTCAAATTACTTGATTCCACATCTCTGGCTATGTCAGGCATGTAGAACAAGATGAACAGTTCGGATTTTTGATAGGAGTTTGGATTTTTGATAGGGGTCCGTATCCATGGATTCTCAATTAGTGCTCTGGCCTAGAAAGCACAGTGACTCTCAAAGACTCCCTTATATGGGGGGGGGGGGGTTGTAACGCTCCGAATTTCATGCACTGAAAAAAAATTCATGACACACCCCAAATCTTTTACTTCAATTGAGCACATAAACATAATATAATATAGAAAAACAGAGAAATCTTACTAAAAGTTCAAACCACTTGGATTGATAAGATAACAGGCTCACGATGTCACACTTCTATGCTAAGACTTCAAACACCCTTACCTGCAAAACCAAAATCTGTGAGTTCGTCAGCTTGTGAGGCCAATGGTAAAAATCCCAACAACATTAACTAACTCCAAAACACAACATAATAGAAGAAAAAACTTGAATCAATGTATATTAAATGTAAATGGAAAATAGTCAATTATATAATGTCGTATGAGTGAGTGTGGAACTAATTTACTGAAGTGTCAAATATATACTACTATGCTAACATGCACAATTCAAATATGCTCCTTTAATGTACGCTTGTTTGGAACGATATGCCGTCCATACAACATAGTTTCCGAATGGAAGCTACTAGCGTTTCTTCTCATTACATGGTTCAATCCCTCGCTATGCAATGCCTAAACCAAATAATTTGCAGTCCAACTCGTAGCCACATGTAAGTCGCACCCCCAGGATAGTGGACGTGACAGGCCTACCCTATCCCAGACACTGTGGATTTTCTGGGCGTATCCTCAGTACGAACATTCCTAGAAATCACAACTCTCTACCTGATATGTTCGTCATTGTTTCTGTCATATATTCTTCTAATGCAATATATTAATTTAACTAATACAAGATCTTAGTCTAAATGATGCAAACATAATATGGACTTAACGATCCCTATTCCGGACTTACATTTTACACAAACTGGAATCTTGGTCATATTGATTCTATTCTACTCCTCCCTCAGAGTTCTCTAACTCTTGCCGGACTCGGGCATCGCCTAAGTCACGATCATTCCCTTTGATTTGACCAAGTCATTCTCTTGAATTCATGGACCTTACCGGCCTACCCCTAGTCCACATATGTGGATTTACCGGGTTTATCCTCGGTCCCATAAATATAGAATCTACTGTTTAAATATTCAACTGTCTTTGGACAACAACATAGTAGTCTTGTGAGAATCATATAAATTCCAATACCTATCAGAAAAATAGATTTCACGTTTCATATGAAACTTAAATGAGTCTACTACAACATTGTAATTGAGAATATCTAAATTTAACCACAATTAATTTGTCTAAAATCCATATGCAAAACAGTAGGTTCAGATTCTAAAAAACTGCAGCTTTTGCTACTTATAAAAAACACTGAAAATCCCACACTTCATAAAATTTGATTTCTTAGACTCGAAAGAAAGATTAACGAATCTAATTCAAATTTTTAGTTTTGAGTTTCCTCAAAATACTTCATATAAGAGGTTAAAATGGTCAAAAGCCAGATGACATACAAATTTCTAGAACAAGGCAAACGGTCAACTAATTCTAAGTTCGAATTTGTTTAAAATACTAAACGATATCCGAACCTTTTGAAGGTTTGCGAATATATTATAGACATATACTAGATTCACATATAAAAAGTTCAGCTTCAAATTTCATATATTTGGAGAGAAATAATTTTTGGAAGTAAGCATGATATTCAAGACAAAATTATAGAATATGTCATGTTTCTGTTCTTAACCAGGAATGAGTTCGGATTAATTTAAAATACCAAATGACATCCAAAAATCATGAAATTGTTATAGACATATACGGAATACACATATAAAAATTTCAGCTTTAAATTCCATCTAATTAAAGAGAAATAATATTCGGAAGCAAGTTCAAAACTCAGGATAGCAACTCTAAAACGTTTCCAAGTTAATCTTACCATAATTTCACATAATTAATTTATAATTAACATATAATCTAAGTATGAATACTCATCCAATACAACATATATAACTTCTCTAACATGCATACACCCTACAATATAGTTGAAATTAGAGTAGTAAAGCTGTTACCCACCTATAGCTTCTAAATTCGATTGCTTCTCAGCTCCACGAAGCGTTCCAACACCAAAATCGATAAACTTAACCTTATGACCAAAACAAAATATACACTATTACTATCATCTCTTATATTAATAATCTACATCTCATGAAATAAAAATCGAGTTTTTAAGTTTACCTTTTGAAAACTTCAACTCCAAAGATTTTGTTTTTCATCTCTTGAAAGCGAGGCTTTGGTGGGTATTTATAAGCCTAAATATGCACTATACCATTTAACTCATTAATCCACCTCCTCTAACTCTAGATTCTAATTAATTTCACCTCCCCTAAACCTCCCCTATGTCACTAACCAACAAGAATTATGCATTCACTAACCAACAAGAATTATGCATAATAAAAAATGGATAATTTTATTAAGGACCTTTTTTATTGTTAGAATACAAGTGCAATTTTCCTCAATCCTTCTACAATTTTGAAGTTTTAGCATAGTGACAGAAACTTTCACATAGTATCAGAACAATCCAGGTTCGAATTCCACTGGCTACGCAATTTAAATACAGATTTTAAATAAAAAATACCGCTACGTATTGTCCAGGTCTCGGATCACAATTTGTTGGACATTCATCTCGTTTCTTTGGCCAATAAAAAATGGGCTTTCGACCTGAGGAGACGTGTTAGAATACAAGTGTAATTTTCCTCAATCCTTCTACAACTTTAAAGTTTTAGCATAGTGGCAAGGATTTTCACATTCATAATAGCCATTTCCTAGAAGTCCCTAACACAAATGCTCTTAAGTTCTTATTCAAAAATAGAACTATAAATATGCATATGGGTCATTCCCAAATATTTATATTCCACACACTAATATATAAAAATATTAAAGGAATTACATAAGACATTATACACAATTTTACAAAATACACGTACAGGAGCAAAATTGTCATCTCAATTTTGCAGGGTGTTACAGGGTGGTTGATCATGTGAGACCTTATCCCCCTCATGATATGAACCCGTTATGAAAAAATTGAACTGTTCATCCGTTCTACATGCCTATGATATCCTAAGTGTGTAAATCATGTTATTTGACATTTGTTTGCCCATCCATCATGGCATTTGAAAATTAAAGAATTTTCAGCCGTCTAATTTTGTCACGTTGTAGAACAGAAACAAGCAAACTTCAAATAACTTGATTTTACAACCTTAAACTAGCATGTAGAAAAAGATGAATGGTTGGGATTTTTCATGAGGGTTTTGTATCAATGGGTTCACATGTGAGGCCTCAAAATAAGGGGAGAGGTAGGGTCTCACATGATCACCCCCATATATATATATATAAGAATTAGGGGGGCTAGTGTGTCACTCTAGCCAACTTAGCTAGGGAGACAACTAAAAACACATATATAGACGACAGAAAACAAAAATACATGTCGTTGGATGTGATCTACATCTTAAAAATTATTTGGGTGCAAAGTTTCAAAAGAAGTTGATTAATTCTACCGGTTATCATGCCAAAAAAATATCGACATTTTGTAAAGGGTCTAGAGTTATTCCATTTTTAGGTCGTATGATGAGTGGTTAAAATTCATAGCAGTCATTTGAAATTTTGTACGGGTAGAGTTATTATGATGTATATCACATCCAACGGTGACGATGTTCATTTTCATGAGTCGAGATGTGAGTTTTAAGTTGTCTCCCTATATAATAAGGCTGGCAACGGGTCGGGTTCGGGCCGGACTCATACATACCCGAGCCCGAACCCGAATTTTTTTTAAAGATCCAAGCCCAGCCCGATTTATGGTCGGGCTCTAAAATACAAGTTCAAGCCCGGACCCGAATAAAACAAAAAACCCGAGGCCCGGCCCGAATCCTTAAAAAAAAAAAATCTCAATCACAATAAAAGTTTTATAAAACCCTAGATTTGTACCATGCATGATTTGGGGTTCTTACTTAATCCTCATTGAATTAAGTGTTATTCTGAATCCTAGATTTGAAATGCATGATCTGGGGTTCTTACTTAACCCTAGATCTGTACCATGTAATTATTTTGAAAAAGTGGGTCAGTATGGAAAGTATTTCTGAATCCCAGACGTAGTATATATCCTTGTTACATCATCATGACGTAAATTAGGGCTGTCGAAAATT